>CM055118.1:72573175-73260675 GCA_029206835.1 Rana muscosa
GTATAATGGCAAAATACACCCGCGTGCCCTTATCTAAAATGGCGGAATTAGATCCGCCCCCGTCACGTGACCGGCTAGACGAGTCACGTGACGATACAATTATCGTGAGATCTCACTGGAAGGAGGGTACATCTAAGTAATCAGAAGCTGGGCAAGTTGATCCCAGGAGGCACTGCGGGAATAGGAGGTAGGAAAGGACACGCCTACTCCCGCGGGAGTAAATACCGGAAGAAGCATCTTCTAAAACATTTATTAGCTAAACTAATAAGGATAAAAAAAAAAAGGTTAGTGATCGGGTTATGTACTTGCTAAGCGCAAGTAATGTATTTAAAGTCGAATATGTGGGTGAACCTCCGCTTTAAAGGTAGGAGCGCCAGTGTATGAAAAGAAAAAAATGAGAACCGGCGCCAAATAATTCAAATATTGGTAGTGATGCTGCACCGAAAATTAGTGAGAACTAAGGAAACATGAAACAGTGAACAAATGGGCACAAAAACCATAAAAAATACCCAACAGGACGTGAGTGTGAAAATATTAATTAAACATCATAACTTAAAATGTCAGAAACAGTCCAGCACTAATGTGCATATGCATAAAAAAACACTGATGATATATGAATCTTCAATGCAGTTATTCTCCAATCTCCAACACCGTGCCTCGTAAAGTGCAATATGCCTATATCTTGAACAAACAAAAAGTGCTCCACCCGAAGTGATATATATATATGTGCTCACCAGATGTCACTGGCCACAAAGTGACCACCAGTCATATAATGGAGGGACTCCTTCCTCATTTGCTCAATC
The DNA here is from genome assembly GCA_029206835.1 of Rana muscosa. NCBI lineage: Eukaryota > Metazoa > Chordata > Amphibia > Anura > Ranidae > Rana > Rana muscosa. Next base: position 72,573,979 of record CM055118.1, read on the forward strand.
CTTCCAGACCACATGTGATTCCAATCTATAGTATCCAAAATCTATCGGACTCCAACTTGATCATAAACGTGAATGATACAATCCTCCAACTATTGCACTCTGAGGTGCATATCCACAGTTCCTTTCAAGTAATCTGTGAAGTTGGGGTCCCCATAAACCCCCAAAAAGGAGCGCCAGTGTGAATGAGGCCTAATTTCCATTCAAACAGATGCAGAAATAATTGCCATATATCATATAAGATTCATATAGCCACCCAGTTTCATTGTGTGCTTTTAATAACATCTAACACCAACACAGTCTTGTGACACAAAAAATCTGAACATCATCTGCTAGAAAAGGAACCAAAATATGCTTCTACAAAATGACAGATTTGTTTGTTTTGTTCTTACAGTCCATTTTCCCTTCACAGATTCTCTAAAAAGTAAAAATAAAATAAAAAAATCTGACTTTTTTCTGGCTCTGTGTTTAAGTAGAAAAGCAACAAGGATGTAGAGACATCTGCCAGCAGCTTCCAGACTGAAGGAGTAAGCAGAAACATTCAAAGTAAGACGCCAGGGGTGGAACAGATTGTTAGTCCAAAATGAAAACACATATCTTCTGCAAATTCTGGTCCATGGCAGTAGGTGGAAGTTGGACAGTTTTCCATGGTATGGAGCAAGCAGTCTTCCTAAGTTAAGTGAACCAGAAATGTCCAATGAGCTAAATCCAGATTTCTGCGCTATGTGAACAAAAAAATGATACGTCACTTTGGACAGCCGCTGCCACGGGATGCAAAAAGCAACTTGATGATTGCACAATAGACCTCTAACAGGAACAGTGCTTTCACCCAATCCAAGCAACGTATTAATACAAACCAGTGACAACCATAAATGTATAAACACTCTACCACTGCAAAAGTAATCATTTAGAATTGTTATTAAGTAAACTCAAACTTCACATAAAAGTCCACACTTCCAGTGCTCAGTGTTGTGTGCTGACATTCACACCATGTGTGTGTAGATATGCTGGGTGATAATACTTCATATCCATGTATAATGCTCTTTTCCGAGTGATGCCCCCCGGCTTCTTCCTCACTCACCAGAGAGACTGGACCGCCTTGCATGAATAAATGAGTCAGAAGTGCGCCTGTATCTCCCAGGGGTGGATGGTCTCTTGAATCCAATGTCTTCCAATCTTGTCCCTAGGATGGCTCCAATGCTCCCATATAACAATCTTAGGTATGTGTACCAGGCTTACAGAGAAAACAGGGGAAAGCTTTAAATGGTGAAATATTGTTTATCGTTAATAAAAACGAAAAGAGATAGACTTACAATGGTAATAATACAGATCGATTGTACACAGGAAGCACCATCGTAGAATGCTCTCCAAATACTGGAAGTGATGTCACTGGAAACCCTGACTAATGCGTTTCATCATCATTAGTGGAAGTCCTCAGAAGCAGGTGTTCCTTGTGCAATAGGCTGGAACTCCACCTACTACACCCTGTAATCTATTTAGCTTGCTACTATGGCCATAGACTGGAACACCGCCTACTACACCCTATAAACTAACGGGCTTCTTGTCACGGCCATGATATTTCCTTAAATATCACGCTGTTACAGCGTGTTACATATCGAGCCGGTATCCCAGGACGGCGTTGCTGCTAGGAGGTTAATAGACGGGAACCCAATGTCAGGTACGAATGCATTGTTTTGAGCGTCACTTTCAAGCCATCTGAATTTTATCGGATCACATAAAGGAATCACTGCTTGTGGCTTCTCCCATTTAGGTCCGTTCTTTTGATAATATGCTGCATTATGTCCTGACGGACAATACATCATGAGGCTCATGCTAGCAAGCGGACGCACCTAATGTTTTCTGCCTCTACTTTGATATATGGGCAGCGTTTTCGGTTTTCTGGCGAATCCCCCACTATATAGCTGACCACTTGTCTACATTTGAACCACATTAGTGGGTGAGTTTTACCCCTTAGAAATAAGATAATGATCGAGATATTGTATAATCAGAAATCTTTTTATACATATGTTTTATATGAATGCTCTGGTTACTATATACATCTCTTGTACATATACTTTAGGATCCACCATTTTGGTTCCCAGATTTTTGGAGACGTGGTCCCTCTTTTCAACTTTGATATAGCATGTAACCCTTTATGGCTTTCTTTCACTTCTAAGGGAATTTTTCCTGTTTGAAAGTAAGTTGGATTATATTTTTCTATATGAATTCAATTTATCTATACAACTATAGACATCCATGGTTTGAGTAATCAGATGTCTCAAAAGCAATTATTTACAATCATTTAATTTGGTTTTATTAATTAAGGATGCCCAGGACGGCGTTGTGGCTAGGAGTTTACCAGATGAGAACCCAGTGTCAGGTATGATCATTTTTTTGAGCGCTACTTCTAAGCTATTTGAACCCTACCGGATTACACAGAGGAATTACTACTTGTGGCTTTTCTCACTTAGGTCCATCCTTTAGACCATATGCTATATTGTGTCCTGATGGACAATACACCATGAGGCTAGTGGTAACAAGCGGACGCATTTGATGCTTTTTGCCTATACTTTGGTATATGGGCAGCGTTTTTGATCTCCTGGCGAATCCTCTACTATACAGCTGACCATTCCTCTATATTTAAACTACATTAGTGGGTAAGTTTCACCCCTTAGAAATAAGACAATGATCAAGACATCTTATAGTCAGAACCCTTATTCTCCTTGTATTAGTTATATTTTCTATATGAACACTCTGGCTACCATATATATATTTTTTGTATACAGATTTTAGGATCCATCATTTTGGTTCCTAGACCTTTGGAGATTCGGTTCCTTTCTCCAACTATGATTTAGCATGTTACCCTCTATGACCCTTCTCCACCTTTAAGGGATTTATTCCTGCTCGAAAGTAAGTTGGATTATGTCTTTTCTATACGAACTGAAATTATCTATACAATTATAGACATCTATGGTTCAATTAACCAGATGTCTTAAAAGTAATGATTTATAACTATTAATTCAGTTTTATCAATTAACAATAGGTGCATGCCTCCATAGCGACCGCCAGGTTCGGTCTATGCCTATCCCCTGTTCATAAGGCCAGTAAGTACATCTTGGGTCCCTCTCCGGTTTCCTCTGCAAAAATGTAAACACTTCCTTTTTTCTAATAAAAAGGCTTCTAAATGTATTATAGCATTGTTTAATGCATGGTGATAAATTAAAAATCTTTTCTGATGTATGTTTTATGTTTAAATATATTTTTTGTTTAGTTCACATGACACGCTCCTGAAGAAGCGTCAATGGACGCGGAACTTGTCGAGCGAGAGTGAAAACATTACATCTTTTCCTACAACCTCTGCCGCTTCAACCATACCTCAACTTTCTGGAATGTATCTAACTGGTTTTGGATTATTAATATCCCTATATGTTCGTCATTAGAGTTATGGTGTTGTATTATAACGGCATTGGTGTATCGTCTCTCCTAGAACATGTGAATAATTTTTAAACGGAAATATTTATATGATAGATTATTGTACAATAAAATTATATTTTTTATACAAATTGTGTACTGTGCCTAAAAAGTCCAAGTCCCCTTATTTAGCTTTTTTCTATAGACTGGAACACCGCCTACTACACCCTATAAACTAACGGGCTTCTTGTCACGGCCATGATATTTCCTTAAAACTATCTAAAGGTAGCTATCTAAAACTATCATGAACTTTATTTACATATACATATCATTCCTCACCTGAGGCTATAAAATAATAATAACGTACATAAAATATCATACAAACCAACAATATATTGCAATACCATTTAATTACATACTATGCCCTCTAGAGTACAAACAATTTAATGCAACCAACATATATATATATATAAAATGTTTATAAAGTATGTATAAAAGGTATAAAAATAAATAAGAAGTATTTAAAAAAGGGCACATGTACTGTATACATATATATATATATATATATATATATATATATATATATATATATATATATATATATATATATGTAGTTCCCTTCACCCCCGGTATGCCAGACATCCGCAGACCCCGATTTGTTAATGGGATCTACTGGTTTTGTTACTTTGGGTCTGCAGCAAAATACCTCCTACGAGTGGATCCTTTAGCTCCGTTGTCTAGGCACACCGACGACTCCTTGGAATAAGGCCAAGGTCCACACTTGAGTAAAACCTAATCAGCAAGGCTTTATTCTTTTTCTGCACTTTGAGTTAAACTTGAAGAAAGCAAGAGTGGAAGAGTTGAAAGATGCGGGGAAAGGTTCAGGCATGCAACACTTAAGTCCAATATCTACACTCGTCGCCACTCAAGCCTGAGTGGGTATTGCTCACCCGGATAGTCCCTATGAGAGCAGTCCTAGCAGCCGGGATGGAGCACGGACGTCAGAAACGATGATTCCCCTTTAGGTAGGCCTCCAGACCTCTCCCGAGACAGCAGTACCGTCGCTATCTCCGCCGGGACTGTTCTTCCCCTGGAACTCCTTTTCTAAAGATGGGCCCCCTACAAACGGGCAGCCTGGGAATCTTCTCTGAAGCGTAGGCCCTAGTCAGCGGAGCTGGGCCTACAATGCAGCAACAGGGCCTTGGGCTGAAGGTGCCCAAGGCCTAAGCACTCCAGCGCACCTCGTGCCATGTGGGCCATGAGGCACAGTCACTGGACCAGAGGTCCCCCCTGTAAGCCCTGGGGTCCCCCTGGAATCGCCTCACGCCAAAAGGCGTCTGCCCCTTTTGTACCCTCTCCCAGCATGCACAGTGGGTAGACCACGCCCACTGCATGGCTGCCGAGAGAGGACACCCAAGGTGCTGCGATACCCCCGTAATCCAGCCCATGCCGGCGGTGACAGCGCCGCTTGCAGGCAAAGGAGAATAACACTGCCGGGCAGTATCACACCCCGAGCAGAACAACAACTTGAACACAATTGGTCTCAGACTGCCCTTAAATTTCACATAGCGCCCCCAAACATTGGGGGGGGGCGCTAAACATTATATATATATATATATTGTGACAGCAGGAAGGTAAAGTCACCTGGTTGCATCCAGGGGGGTAGATATATTTCGCCCAGATTCAGGCTTTACGCCGACTTATACAACTAGGTGGAGAGTTGTATAAGGCTAGTGGGCTCATGGATGACTCATACCTCTAGGGAGAGGGCTGGGCGTCGTACAGACAGGGAGTTGATGAGGCCAGCTGAAGCTTGTCAGCTCATTTAGGCCTCTATAAGAACTCCCAGCTTCATTAGATGTTAGCTCATGCCTGGAACCAGACCTGTGTGGACTGTCTAGGGAGAGTGAACCCCTGTGCGGTGAGACAAGCCTGTGTGGCTATTTGCTTGGACATTTAAAACCAGGGACTTAGGGACTAGGACAGCACTAGGCTGATCCCAGTTGTTAGTTAGGAAACCTGTATGTTTAGTCAGAGGTCAACTTGACCAGGATTTATTTTGGTTATGTTTCTTTTGCTTTGCTGTGTTTTGTCACTGTAAATAGAAAATAAACCGCACCTTTTTTGATTTTGAAAACCACAACCTCCGTTTGCTGGGCCTGTTTTGTGTGGGGAGCCCATCCCGGGGGTCACACACACCCGCTGCCGAGCTAACCCCCTCACAGTTGGTGGAGAATGCGGGCAGTTTTTTTTAAGCCAGCATGGAGGAGATACTGAAGCAGCTGGCTCTAGCAAATGCCAATCAACAGCAGACAAATGCAGGTTTGCAAAGGAGCCTTGCAGCCCAGCAGCAGACAAACGCAACTTTGCAACAGAGTCTGGAGGCTCAGCAACGAGCCCAGCAGCAATCTGAGGCCCGCTTCATAGACCTGTTGCAGAAGCAAGAGCAGAGACTACAACAACAGATGGAAGCAGTAATGCAGCAACGTCCGCAGACCAGTGAGGAAAGCCGTCCCACTAATACCGCGTCCTTTGGCGTGAGTCGTTTATTGACAAAAATGACTGGAGAGGATGATCCAGAGGTATTTTTGACCACATTTGAAAGGACCGCTGAAAGAGAAAAGTGGCCTGAGGAGCAGTGGGCTGGACTGGTGGCTCCTCTGTTAACTGGTGAATCGCAGAAAGCTTACTATGACCTAGAGCCTAACCAAGCAAAAGACTATGTGATGCTAAAAGCTGAAATATTGGCAAGGCTGGGTGTCACCCAGGCTGTCCGGGCTCAGCGTGTGCATAACTGGACTTTCCAGCTTGGAAAACCCCCCAGGTCTCAAATGTATGATCTCATTCACCTGAGCAGAAAGTGGCTACAGCCAGAGACTTTGTCCGCACCAAAGATTGTGGAACGTGTTGTAATGGATCGGTTTTTGAGAGCTCTTCCTACGGCCATCCAAAAGTGGGTAAGCCATGGAGACCCAGAGACGGCCGATGGTCTTGTGGATCGTGTGGAGAAATACTTGGCTACAGAGAACCTGACGGCCTCTTCCAGAGACACTCGGACTTTCCACCCTAAGACCAGACCATCCCCAGGGGCGGATAAGAGGATTCCAAGGGGTGAGGGTGGAGAGAGTGAGAGGGTGGGAGCTCTACCCCAAGTTTGGCGAGAACAGCCTGGGAAATCAGCGGCTCAAGAGGCGGCAAGAAGGATCGTTTGCTACCGCTGCCGGCAAGCGGGACATATTGCAGCCAATTGCCCGGTTGTGGAGGAACCCATGCAGTGTGACTTTCTGACGGGCAGACGTCAGTCGCTGTGTGCGACAGTCGCATGCACTGCCATTCGAGGAACTGAGAAACATTTATGCAAAATGTGTGTTAATGGTAGAAATGTTGTGGTATTGCTGGATTCAGGTAGCCTTGTGACCCTGATAAAGGCTGAGTTAGTTAAAACAGAGGTCTCTGGGAATAGCAAGGTAGCTGTTATTTGTGTGCATGGGGACACCCAAGAGTATCCAGTGACTACAGTGTGTTTCGAGACCCCCAAAGGTACCCTCTCTCATCCAGTGGGCTTAGTATCTCAGTTACCGCATGACGCCATTGTGGGAAGGGATTTTCCGAAGTTCTGGGAACTGTGGGATGATCCTGAGCCCCTCACTGGTGCCCCTATGTACCAGGAATGTGATAGCCAGAACTCCCCTGAGAGTGGTGAGGACTCTCCGGAATTTCCCTTATCAGTATTGGCAGGGGAGACTCAAGAAACTGGAGAGGAGCCCACCTCCTCAGACGAAAACCTACCGTCTGTGGAGTTTTCTGATCTTGAGGTTCACAGGGAAAACTTTGCCACAGAACAGTTGAAAGACCCCGCCCTAATAAAGGCACGGGAAAACGTAGTGAAAATAGATGGCGAGTTAGTGAACCCAGATAATACCTGCACTTACCCATACTTCAGCGTAGAGAAGGACCTACTGTATCGGGTGGCAAAAAGGGCAGAAGAAACCGTTGAGCAGCTTGTGGTGCCCAAACCTTACAGGAAGTTGGTGTTGGAGTTGGCCCATGGGCACATTCTTGGAGGTCATCTGGGGACAGAGAAAACCCGAGAGAGGGTATTACAGAGATTCTATTGGCCGGGGGTGATGAAGGACGTAGAAAATTATTGTTCCTCCTGCCCTGTGTGTCAGAGGTTGGCCCCGATGCCACATTTCCGTAGCCCGCTGGTCCCTCTACCCATCATTGAGGTCCCGTTTGAGAGGATCGCCATGGATTTGGTAGGTCCTATAATCAAGTCCGCTAGGGGGCACCAGTACATATTAGTTATAATGGACTATGCCACCCGTTATCCAGAAGCGATCCCTCTCCGAAATACCTCGGCCAAAACCATAGCCAAAGAGCTATCTCTTGTTTTTAGCCGGGTGGGTATTTGTAAAGAACTGCTTACGGACCAAGGTACACCCTTTATGTCCCGGGTTATGAAAGAGCTGTGTAAATTGTTCAAAGTGACGCAATTGCGTACGTCTGTGTATCACCCCCAAACCGATGGGCTGGTTGAAAGATTCAACAAAACCCTAAAACAAATGTTGAAGAAAGTGGTGGATAGAGATGGAAAGGATTGGGACTGTTTACTTCCTTATTTGATGTTTGCTATTAGGGAGGTGCCCCAATCCTCTACGGGATTCTCCCCCTTTGAGTTACTGTATGGGAGACACCCAAGAGGGCTGTTGGATATTGCCAAGGAAACTTGGGAAAGTGAGAGTTCTCCCCACAGGAGTGTGATTGAGCATGTCGCCCTGATGCAAGATCGAATTGCACAGGTAATGCCCATCGTGAAGGAACATTTGGCCCAAGCGCAGTTGGCACAGCAGAGAGTGTACAACCGTGGAGCCAAGACCCGTACCTTTTCCCCGGGGGATAGGATATTGGTACTTGTCCCTACGGTTGAAAGTAAATTCCTTGCCAAATGGCAAGGCCCCTACGAGATAATGGAAAAAGTGAGCGAAGTGAATTACAAGGTCAGACAACCAGGAAGGCGAAAGCCCGAACAGATCTATCACGTTAATCTGTTGAAAGCCTGGAGGGATAGAGAGTCCCTAGTCGCAGACACTTGGTCACCAGCTCAAACTGGTTGCGTGATTCCTGAGGTTGGAATAGCAGCCACCTTGTCACAACCCCAACAACAGGAGGTTAAGGAGTTTGTGCTTCGCAACAAGGAGGTATTCTCTGAGCTGCCGGGACAAACATCTGGGGTAGAGCATGACATCATTACCCCGCCCGGTGAAAGGGTGAAGTTAAAACCCTATCGGATCCCAGAGGCTCGACGGGAGGCAATACGGGAGGAAGTACAGAAAATGCTGAACTTAGGGGTGATAGAGGAGTCCCAAAGTGATTGGTCTAGTCCCATCGTGTTGGTGCCTAAACCGGATGGGAGCTGGCGATTTTGTAACGATTTTCGTCAGTTGAACAAAGTTACAAAATTTGACACCTACCCCATGCCACGTATAGATGAGTTGATCGACCGGCTGGGAACAGCCCGATACATGACGACTCTTGACCTCACAAAAGGGTATTGGCAAATCCCCCTGGCCAAGTCGGCCAAAGAGAAAACCGCATTTGTAACCCCAGACGGGGCGTTCCAATATAAAAGAATGCTGTTCGGGTTACAGAATGCGCCGGCCACATTCCAGCGAAAAATGGACCAGATGCTGAGGCCCCATCGGAAGTATGCTGCGGCTTACCTGGATGACGTAATTGTCCATAGCACAGATTGGGCCTCACATCTGCCAAAAGTGCAAGCAGTCCTGGACTCTGTTCGGGAAGCGGGGTTTACGGCTAACCCCAAGAAGTGTACCATTGGGCAGGAGGAGGCCAAATATCTTGGGTACACCATTGGGAGGGGAGTAATAAAACCCCAACTCAACAAAGTCGAGGCCATCCAGAGTTGGCCACGTCCCAACAGCAAGAAGCAGGTACGAGCCTTTCTGGGAATCGCTGGGTATTATCGGCGATTCATTCCCCACTTTGCTTCTAAGGCTGTGCCCCTAACCAACCTGACGAAGGGGAAAGGGTCGGTCATGATTAAATGGACCCCCGAGGCTGAGGCAGCATTCCAATTCTTGAAACAAGCCTTATGTAGCCAGCCAGTGTTGTACTCACCCGACTTCTCTAAAGACTTTGTCGTACAAAGTGATGCGTCAGATGTGGGGTTAGGAGCAGTATTGTCCCAGGTCTGGAACGGGGAAGAGCACCCAGTCATTTACCTCAGCAGGAAGTTGAAGTCCCATGAGGTATATTACGCCACCGTTGAAAAGGAGTGTTTAGCGGTGAAGTGGGCTCTAGATTCCCTTCGGTACTACCTGCTAGGTAGGCACTTTGACATGGTTACGGATCACGCTCCGTTAAAGTGGATGGCTCAAAACAAGGAAACAAATAGAAGAGTGAATAGGTGGTTCCTGGCCCTCCAGGAATTCAACTTCACAGTAAAGCATCGCCCTGGCGTTCAAATGGGGAATGTGGATGCTTTGTCTCGAGTACATGAATGCCTGATTGCTGGTGTTCCAACCCCGAGGTTAAAACAAGAGGGGGGGGTATGTGACAGCAGGAAGGTAAAGTCACCTGGTTGCATCCAGGGGGGTAGATATATTTCGCCCAGATTCAGGCTTTACGCCGACTTATACAACTAGGTGGAGAGTTGTATAAGGCTAGTGGGCTCATGGATGACTCATACCTCTAGGGAGAGGGCTGGGCGTCGTACAGACAGGGAGTTGATGAGGCCAGCTGAAGCTTGTCAGCTCATTTAGGCCTCTATAAGAACTCCCAGCTTCATTAGATGTTAGCTCATGCCTGGAACCAGACCTGTGTGGACTGTCTAGGGAGAGTGAACCCCTGTGCGGTGAGACAAGCCTGTGTGGCTATTTGCTTGGACATTTAAAACCAGGGACTTAGGGACTAGGACAGCACTAGGCTGATCCCAGTTGTTAGTTAGGAAACCTGTATGTTTAGTCAGAGGTCAACTTGACCAGGATTTATTTTGGTTATGTTTCTTTTGCTTTGCTGTGTTTTGTCACTGTAAATAGAAAATAAACCGCACCTTTTTTGATTTTGAAAACCACAACCTCCGTTTGCTGGGCCTGTTTTGTGTGGGGAGCCCATCCCGGGGGTCACACACACCCGCTGCCGAGCTAACCCCCTCACAATATATATATATATATATATATATATAGTGGGGAGAACAAGTATTTGACTGTCATCTTGAACCTCTTCCATTTTCTAATAATTGCACCAACAGTTGTTGCCTTCTCACCAAGATGCTTGCCTATTGTCCTGTAGCCCATCCCAGCCTTGTGCAGGTCTACAATTGTATCCCTGATGTCCTTACACAGCTCTCTGGTCTTGGCCATTGTGGAGAGGTTGGAGTCTGTTTAATTGAGTGTGTGGCCAGGTGTCTATTATACAGGCAACGAGTTCAAACAGGTGCAATTAATACAGGTAATGAGTGGAGAACAGGAGGGCTTCTTAAAGAAAAAATAACAGTTCTGTGAGAGCAAGAGTTCTTACTGGTTGGTAGGTGATCAAATACTTATGTCATTCAATAAAATGCAAATTAATTACTTAAAAACCATACAATGGGATTTTCTGGATTTACGTTTTAGATTCCGTTTCTCACAGTTGAAGAGTACCTATGATAAAAACTGACAGACCTCTACATGCTTTGTAAGTAGGAAAACCTGCAAAATCGGCAGTGTATGAAAAAAAAGTTCTCCCACTGTAATATATTATATATATGTATATATATATATATATATATATATATATATATACAGAAAGAGTGTAAGTGAATGATAATAGATGAATATTCCCTATGTGTACAACGTTATCTTTAAAAATTTGAAATAAAACAGTTAAAACATAACTCCACTTTTGTTGAGAAAAAAACATTCCCCCCTGGGTGATCTATGTACATTGCAAGGATTAAAACAAACTTTGTTTCAGATTCCTACTGTCAGGAATCGGATGTGATCAGAACTATGTGGACTGCAACAGAGGAAACCGCAAACAGAAATAGGTGAAGAAAATAGTTTATTTAAGATAAATAAATATAAATGTGAATACACCACCAGTACAAAAGTGAACAACCAAACAACCAAACAGTGACAATAACCAACCAGCACAAGTAGTAAAGGGGGAACCAGAATCGTAGTCAAGCCAGGCCAGAATCATTAACGAGAGATCAGCAGATGAGGGGCCAGGAGTGGACAGACAGGGACAAGCAGAGGGCAATCAGGCTGCAGAGCAAGGATCCAGGGATAAGGAACAGAAACAACAGGTTCAGGTTCAGGAGACAGGGTTCAGGTAGACAGGCTGCAGGTCAGGGCACGAGGACGATACCAGGGCAGTGTGTGTGTGCACTTGTCGGGTATTTATACTATACCTGCTAACAGGCTCAGGTGACCCCTGATTGCAGGAAGTAACATCTGCACCATACTGCCAGGATCCATCCACTGGTGGACACCAGTACTGCGGCCCAAGGATGACATAACAGTACTGCACGCCAGATGATAGATATTACCAGCGGATGGAACCTTTCCTTACACCTACCTTTTGTTATTCTGAAGAAATCACTGTTTGTTCCTCTGTGCCTCTGTGCTGAGTAGGTCTAATGGGAGTGGTTTCATTATTATCCATCAGCTGTACACCTGCAGAGCACTAATGAGGAAAGCTGCTGGGCCTGTATCCCTTTAGACGCATTCCTATTGAAAGTATCTCACCACAATTGACATTTTTGTTGCATGGAATGCCTGAAATCTGATTTTTATCTTAGGCAGACTTCTGGGAAAATTGGTGAGTCAGTCACACAAGCAGGAAATTATGTTTCTGGGCAGTGGTCAGTACACATTCTGTGTACTGAACAACAGGTAGCCATATTGTATTGCATTGTCAGAAAATTACAGCGGCTGCAGATTAAAAAGGAAAGGCAATTTTTAATAGCATTCAATTACAATATGACTTCTGTCGCAAGTGTATACGCTATATTATTTTTTCTTTATTTGCAATTTTTTTCCCTACGAAAGTGGAGTTACCCTTTAAGGTTTGATTGCTACAGTATGTTAAGACCTTTCGCGCTCAATGTCTCCAATTCGTATATCCACCTGGGTTCATTCTTTGATACAGGCTTTATCATATCTGTACACCTCGAGTGCCTTTCAATCTTGTCAATACCAAAAAATACAACAACCTGGAAACCCTATTATGTTACATTCTGAAATGATTGGAGACACTGTGTTTACAAAAACCTTTTTTGATTATATTATTATGCTCTCCTATGTGTACTTATCATTTTCTGGTAGTTCTTCCCACATACTGGAGGTGACAAGGGCATTCCAGTAAATATTTGAAAAGGGGGCTGTCACAAGTGATGAACTTCTTAAATTCATATTGTTTTCTTGTGTTTTTTTTTTAATTCAAAATTGGTCCTTTTTCATTCTTTCTGGTTAACAGTCCTGCAGGGTATGCACCTGCCACACTTGAAGAACCCTACCCAGTCCCAAAAAGTTAAAGTAATAACAATTCTAAACACTTACCTTTGCAGTGGTAGAGTGTTTATAAGCTTATGCTTTTAATGGGTTTGTATTACACATTGTTTTGGATTGGGTGAAGAGCGCTGCTCCTGTTAAAGGTCTATTGTGCCCACTCTGAGTACAGTCATACCTATTTGCACGAGCGCCAGCATGGGGATTTGTGTGTGTAAACACACAAAACCCTGTGCTGTCAGAGGAGACATGTAATTTGTTCCTAGTAAGTAGGAACAGCGATATGTCTCCTCTCCTACTCAGTCCAATCCCCATACAGTTAGAACACACTGAGGGAACACACAGCTAACCCCTTGATCGCCCCCTAATGTTAACCCCTTTCCTACCACTGACATTTACACAGTAATCAGTGCATTTTTATAGCACTGATTGCTGTATAAATGTCAATGGTCCCAAAATGGTGTCAAAAGTGTCCGATTTGTCCGTCGTAATGCCACAATACCGCTAAAAATCGCAGATCACCACCATTACTAGTAAAAAAAAATGTCATTAAAAATGCCATAAATCTTTCCCATAGTTTGTAGACGCTATAACTTTTGGCACAAACCAATCAATATACGCTTATTGCAATTTTTTTTTACCAAAGGTATGTACAAGAATATATATTGGCCTAAACTCAGATTTCAGGCATCCCCTGGAACAAAATTTTTTTTTTGGTGAGATACTCCCAATAGGAAATGACGTCTAAAGGGATGCAGGACATGCAGCTTTTCTCATTAGTGCTCTGCAGCTGCACAGCTGGTTGATAAATATGAAACCACTCCCATTAGACCCACTAGGCATAGAGGCACAGAGGAACAAGCAGCAATTTCTTCAGAATAACAAAAGGTAGGAATCTGCAACAAAGTTTGTTATAATCCTTGCAATGTACATAGATCACCCAGAGGGGAATGCTTTTTTTTTCTCAACAAAAGTGGAGTTACGCTTTAAGGATGCTACCACCAGAATTCTGCTGCTATATTGAATTCCCCTGTATGTCTTCAACATCTCTTTCCCAAACTGTTGTTTTCTATTTACATCTCAAGCAAATCTGTTGTCATCGCAGATAAAAGCATCGGAATGGCCCTAGGCCATCCCCAGCAATTCAAATCAGGTGGCCATTTCAGTGTTTGCATTAAGCATATCATATCTCATTCCCTTCTTATCTAAAAGTGTTGCCAGTTTTGGATATGCCCTCGGATGCTTTCCTTCTCTTCCTTTGAAGCCTGTACTAATGCATCTCTAATTCCTGCTTATCTCTTAGTCCTGTCGCACACTTGTCTGCCAGACATAATTTCTCAGATTTTTTTTTTCTTTCTCTCTTTTCTTCCCTCTCACTTCTTCCCATGTGCCTAGTCCTTACTGTAAGCTTCTCTCATGCATCCTGAAAAATCCTCTCTCTGCCCACCGCCCAGCTGCTCCCGCTGACAGCAGAAAAGCCTCCAGAGTCTTCCTGTTAATTCAGCACAAATAGTTCTCTGGTTCTGGCGAGAGCTCTGCTCAGCTCCTGTTGGCATTTCTCAGAAAGTGTGAGCACAGGTTTCCAAAACTGAGAAATGTTTCCTTATACATAGCTTGGGCTGATTCTATGGGGAGATCAGTTGGAGAAGTCATCACTGTATGCTAATTACTTAATCTTGGCTATAGATGCATTGCTTTTTCAGCCTAAATGTTTGCAATACAGTGGTACTGTTAGTTGTGTGCTTTCTGATGACAGGTAACCCTTTGTAACATGGCCAAGCAGACTCAGAAGCTATACCAGGATCGAAAATAAAAAAAGCAGGTTGATTGACATCTAGGGGTTGATTTATTCAAGGCAAATAGTTTACTTTCACAAGGAAAGCTGCCCTTTGCAAAGCAAATTTTTGCGTAGTGAATGTGGTGACATTTCACCTGGCAGAGAATACACAATCACATGCAAGGAAAATAAAAAAAAATCATTTTTGCTAGCACATGAGTGAATGACGAAAGTCATCAGAGCTTTACCTCATTCACTAAGCTCTGGGGAACATTCCTTTGCAAAGTGAACAGCCTATTTGCCATTGTTATTCAGCCCCTTTTGCCGCTCTGCACGAGTAAGGACCACCACCCCCTGAAGGGAAGAAGAATATCCCTCTTATCACGCGATAGGACTGATGACACCTGACAAATCAGGTTAGTTTACTATTTTAGAAAAAAAATGCATGGCTGCATTTTTATGCAGGACACCTCACCACACAGCATGCCTTGCATCACAGCACATCACAACACACTGAGTTGAGTGCAGTGTCATTTTTTGACATTTCAGTTTCAAAAAAATAAAGAAGTAAAAAGTGCAATGCATTATAATAATGCATCGCCCTGCTCCTACATAACGCATAGCCGCGGAGGCATGTTATACAGGGCATAATACACCCCTGTTGGTGTGAATGAGTACTGATTCATGTCATATTACTTGGAGCGGTAGTCAGTGGCAGCTAGTGCTGAAGGATTTTGGTGGGGAGTAGGCGGGCTCCTCCAGGTCCACACTCACCCTATGGGCGGAGCCCTCCAGTGGTCACGGCTCCCCTGATGCCCGACGCTGCAGCTTCTGTGTTGACCTGGTCTTCTTTCCAGGTTCTGGGTCTTCAGCCTCCTGTCCTGATTGGCCGGGGCGGGAAGCCGGAAGCCGATGTTGATTTGCTGGTATCGCAGGGTGGAAGGGTTCAGGAGGCAGTGCTCTGTGCCCTAAGGACAACATGGAACAGGCCAATTGGGGCCTCAGGCTCTGGTCACGTACTTGTAAGGGAGTGACAGACCTGATAGATACCTGGTGGTCCTGCGCCCAGCACAGTGCAAGACCACACACATGGATTGTGTGGAAGACTTCAGATGTGTTTTTGCAAAATTTAGCTGGGCTTGGATGTTTTTCTTTGTAAGAAAAGGCTTCCGTCTTGCCCCTTTACCCCATAGCCCAGACATATGAAGAATACGGGAGATTGTTGTCACATGTACCACACATCCAGTACTTGCCAGATATTCCTGAAGCTCCTTTAGACCCCTTTCACACTGGTGAAAGCCATAGCCATAGCGTCGGTGGTAAAATAGCGGTAAAACACCGCTATTTTACCGTCGGATTTGCGGCGCATTTCGGCCGCTAGCGGGGCGCATTTAACCCCCGCTATAGCAGTCGAGAAAGGGTTAAAACCACCCGCAATGCGCCGTATTGCCGGCAGTATGGCGGCACTGCCCATTGATTTCAATGAGCAGGAACGCATTAGAAGCGGTGAGTTCCAAAGAAGCTCCTGGCGGGACTTTTCCTGACGCCCTGCCAGCGCATCGCTCCAGTGTGAAAGCCCTCGGGCTTTCACACTGGAGACAATAGAGCAGCAGTTTAAGGGCGGATTGCAGGCGCTATTTTTAGCGCTATAGCGCCTGCAATACGTCCTCAGAGTGAAAGGGGTCTAAATGTTGCTGTAGGCCTCTTGGCAGCCTCCCTGACCAGTTTTCTTCTCGTCTTTTCATCAATTTTGGAGGGATGTCCAATTCTTGATAATGTCACTGTTGTACCAAATTTTTTCCACTTGATGATGACTGTCTTCACTGTGTTCCATGGTATATCTAATGCCTTGGAAATTCTTTTGTACCCTTCTCCTGACTGATAAATTTTAACAAGGAAATCCCTCTGATGCTTTGAAAGCTCTCTGCGGACCATGGCTTTTGCTGTAGAATGCGACCAAGAAATTGTCAGGAAAGACCTACTAGAACAGCTGAATTTTATTTGGGGTTAATTAGAGGCACCTTAAATGATGGCAGTGTGTAGGGATGAGCCGAACACCCCCCTGTTCGGTTCGCACCAGAACCTGCAAACAGACAGAAAGTTTGCGCGAACTTTAGTACCCTATTAAATACAATGGACTTGAACGTTCAAAATCAAAAGTTCTAATTATACAGGTTAATATGCAAGTTATTGTCCTAAAAAGTGTTTGGGGACCCGGGTCTTGCCCCAGGGGACATGTATCAATGCAAAAAAAAGTTTTAAAAACTTCAGTTTTTTCGGGTGCAGTGATTTTAATAATGCTTAAAGTGAAACAATATAAGTGAAATATTCCTTTGAATTTCGTACCTAGGGTGTATGAATAGTATGCCTGTAAAGTCGGAGCGTGTTTCCCGTACTTAGAACTGTCCCTGCACAAAGTGTAATTTCTGAAGGAAAAAAAGTAATTTAAAACTCACTCGCGGCTATTAATGAATTGTGTGTTTGAGCTTTGAGGTGCACACCCTAATGCAATAGGTTGCGCGCACCTATGATAGTGTGCTTTTTATTGCTGGAAACTACAGTACAGCTTATAAATGGAGGAGGGGGCAGAAAGGATGGGCATAGTTGGCACTCTTAACTAGCACCTATGGAAGATTTCAACTAAGAGAGCAGCTATCAGCACAAGGGACACTTCTCATACAATGTAAGTAATGTCCCTTCTGCTGATTTATTGATTTATTTGTAACTAAACTTAGGCTTTAAATTTGAACTTTGGCAGAGACTTTATTAGGAATGTATAAAAGTGCTTCCACACCTTTAATGAATTAGTGTTAGAGTGTACAGTCCTTCCGGTATTGAGAAAACCGGCCTTCTTTGCTCAAAGAAAAGCTTTTTTCTCCTTTAACAAGCTGAGTAGCCACTATATATGCTACCCCCCCTCCCCCCAGGCAACCATTCTTGAACGCTTACTACTGCAGTTCATTACGTTAGACAGCGAGCAGTGACATATCACTGTAGTGGGGATACCCCAAACTTCCAGTCTGAATTACCCACTGTACTGCATAGCTTGATTGTGAGCAGAGTGGGTGGATGAAGTTTGAAGCCTCATGGTCCTTACACACTAACGGAATTTCCGACAACAAAACCGGGTTTGTTTTTTTTCGCACAAATGTTGCTTGGAAATTCCGATGGTCAAGAACGCGGAGACGTACAATACTACGACGAGCCGAGAAAAGTGAAGTACAATGATTCCGAGCATGCGTCAAATTGGTTCCGAGCATGTGCAACACTTTTGTGCGTCGGAAATGGCTACACACGATCAGAATTTCCGACAAGAACTTTTGTTGTCGGAAAAATAGAGAACCCGTTCTCAAACATTTGTCCAATGGAGCCTACACACGGTCGGAATATCCGACCAAAAGCTCACATCAAACATTTGTTGTCGGAAATTCCGATCGTGTATAAGAGTAGCACACTTCTGATCTGCCACATTCATTCCCACAGTCTTTACACTAATTCCCAGGGCATGGTGGGATTCGTGATCTTAGCCCTCGTACACACGGCCGAGATTCTCGTTGAAAAAAACATGTTGTTTTTTTCGACGAGATTCTTGGACAAGAAACTTGTCCCGGCCAAGTGTACACACGCTCGTTTCAAAGAACCCGCGGTTCTTTGAATGGAGCGTACGCGGTGACGTCATCGACTACGACGAGCATGCGCTCGTCACATTCGATGCCGTCGCCGCCATCTTGGTATACCCTACGTATGCCTATGAAGCTACCGCGCATGCGTCAAATTCATTTCGAACATGCGCGGGCTTCCGGGAGGACAGGTAAGTGTACACACACTCACTTTTCTCGTCGAGAAACATGCCAAGGAGAATCTCGACGAGAAAATAGAGAGCAGGTTCTCTATTTTCTCGTCGAGGTTTCTTGTCGGTTTTCTCGACGAGAAACCCGATAGCCGCGTACACACGACCGATTTACTCGGCAAGACCTCTCTGCCAGCAAGTTTCTTGCTGGTTCTTGCCGAGAAAATCGGCCGTGTGTACGAGGCCTTAGTGAGCGATGAGAAACACTAGCCAAAATTCAGGCCATTGCTTCGGAGATACCTTCTCCTGTTGCCTGTGGATTAGTGCATCTTCCTTAAGAAGCTGTGACATCAGTGATTATAACCAAACTGAGAAATTTTAAAAAATATAGTGGTTTTGCTTTACTAATGCAGCAGAATTATTGCAGAGATTCTATTACCATCCCGGGGTTTTAGCCTTAAAATGGTTGTAAACCCTTATATACTGTATACAGTACCTACAGAAGTGACAAGCATCGGGTGATAAACAAATGGAGATGAAACAAAAATCCTCCTATTTAAGTTGTGCCTGATTATCTTCAACTCTCTCAGCTCAGGGGACTGCATCTGACATCACACATTGCACAGCACAGAGCAGGAAGCTCAGTGTAATCTGAGACCTGAGTGGAGGGAAAGGACACACCTCCCTCCACACAGTCTCATAGGGAAATATACAAAGCTTAGGCTGTCAATCACCTTCTGTGTGCTGGGAGGGGAGGCGGGGCAGTCTCCCGAGAGATAACCTTTTAGAAGTGACTAATGCAGTTAACAGAGGTAAGAGAGAGGAGAAAGATTGCTTTGGATTGAGCCTTGTACACATAATAGAAGGAGATGCTTTGTTAAATTTTCCTTTTAGAGGTTTACAACCACTTTAAGGTGGGTGGTACTTTCATTAAGATTATTATAATAGGGTAGCTATCTGTACAGTGGACACATGGTTTAAAGTGCTCTTACAGAATAGGAGTCGCTTTTGATAGAAATCTGTAGAAGTATTTTTCCTGGTTTTAATACAGTATAAACAAAGTTTGGTTTTGTTTTATTTAAGAACATGGCTAATGTTTGGATATTGGTAGAACATTGATACGATATAGTGTAATCCATTTAGAGGTAGCAATGGCATAAAAGGTTTTGATTTAGTTATACTTTAGTTATACTTCCATAGACTGTCTCCAGTTTCATACCGCCTGACCATCTGACATTGGGTGGACAGATCACCAAACTTCCAAAAGCAGGGAAGACAGCTCGCTTTTTTAGGCCTGGTGATGCCTGTTGCTTGGCAACTGTATTTAACTAGATGGATAAAGGAAATGTGAACAAGTGGATCAAACCAGAGTGAAAAAAGAGCAGGAAAGGAAAAGCATCTGTCATCTGTGTACAAGGCGCCTTCAGAGGCTTGTCACTGAGTTACTTTTTCTTTTCAAAGTAGAACTCTGGTTTAATTAGAAAATAGGAAATGTCTCAAAAAATTATTGTTGCAATCACTACAAATTAACACATTTGCCTAGTTGCTATTGAGAAACAGCTGATCTGCAAAACCAGTACCGGACAGCTCCACAAACTAAGGGCATTTGGTAAGTGAGTAGGTATACACCTGCCAAGCGCTCTTAACACTAGGAGCTTCATTCACAAAGCTATAGCACAAGAGAAGGCCCTTGACTGCTGAGGAGCACAAGGCCTAAACCATAATTGCCATGTTTTCCAATACCTTGCCCCTAATAAATGACACCGGATAAGTTGGAAACAGTAAGGCCACAGCTTTATTTTATTATTAACATAAGTAATTTTCCAACATAACATTTAACACGTGCCAGTCACAGTTAGAGTGTGAGCACTCATGAAACCGTAACTTAACCTAGTCGAAAAGGCCTGTCGTTACCATAAGCTCTGGACAGCCTTATGCCGCGTACACACGTACGTTTTTAATGTCATTTTCAAAAATGACGTTTTTCTCGACGTGATTTTTCTTGTTTCCTCTCAAACCTGTCTTGCATACACACGTTCATTAAAAAAAATGCTCGAGCAAAGCACAGTGACGTACAACACGTACGACGGCACTATAAAGGGGAAGTTCAGTTCGAATGGCGCCACCCTTCATGTTAGTAAAGTTTGTTGGACGATTCGCGCTTTTCAGCCTCGTGCTTTTCAGTCCGTTACATCGTGACGAATGTGCTATCTCCATTACGAACGCTAGTTTTACCAGAACGAGCGCTCCCGTCTCATACTTGATTCTGAGCATGCCCAGTTTTTTTCCCCTCGTAAAAGCATTCACACTACCGTTTTTCACGACGTTAAAAAGAACGACGTGAAAAACGACGTGAAAAAATAGAGCAGGTTCTCATTTTTTTTTTAGGCCATTTTTCACGTCGTTAAAAATGCTCTCGACTCTACACGATCGTTTTTAATGCCCAATTTAAAAAATGGCATTTTTAACATTGTGAAAAACGGTCGTGTGTATGCGGCATTAGACTGAAGGTCGAACTTCCACTGAAGGGCATAGCCCTTTAAAGGAAACCTTTATGCTGGCAAGGTAAAAAAATCGCCAAGTTGTGACAATCACCTAAAAGAAAAAAGGAACGGGGCGGGCAACTCTTCTTCCTGCTTCTTCAAACAGTAAGTGCATCATATACCTCACAACTGAACTTTTATGGAGTTCAGGCAGCACCCCTTACCCCTGTTACGGGATAGCCAATCAAATTAAACTGTTTAGGTTTACTTATTTAGTACACGCCCCTGTTACTAGGCCATACTCCCTGCAGTCAAGGCTCCTTTTCCCTATGGGGTCAATGGGACTTCATTATTTTAGCCATGTGACTATAATTTTCAAATTTCACTGGACTCAACTGAAAATAATTGTCACTATTTTTGACAAAAAAAAAAAGATCCTTAACCTGGTGTAATAGGTTTGTGAATTGAGCATCAGGTCTAAGGGCCCATGCACATGGCCATATTGTAGGACTAGGGAGTATGACCATACAGCATCCCTGGTTCACTATAAGTGCCAGTTCTTCCTCACAGAGTGCCCTCCTAGACCAGCATGTTATATTCTTTATACTACTCAAAGAAGTAAATGAATCAGTGCTTGCTGCTGTCTTTATTTTATCAAAGACCTTGCTGTACACTGTCCTTCCACAACAAGTACCCTTCTTTTCTACTATACTAGCGAGGTAGTCTGAAATATGTATTGTGAACTTCATCCATTTCATTGAAGTTTCTTATGCCAGAGGTCATAGCTAGAAAATAAAATGAAAAAAAAAACAACTCACAGCCATTCTTCATTGCTTCCATTAACAATCTAAACACACTGCACACTAACCAACGCTGAGATCATCCTTTCGTTACATCCCTCTCATCATTGTCCTGATATGCCCTGTAACAACTGAAGGCTCATTGTAGGAGCACTTTAGATTTTAAGATCTTCGATGACTTTATTAAAATAATCCGTAACTGCTCTCCATTCAGATGTAAATGGCACGATAAGAGGGAGAGGTCAGAGGAAGGCCAATAGTTCATATACATCTCTAGCTATGACACTGGGGCTGGATTTATGTACAAACAAATATCCCTATTGGTTCAGAATCTCCGGTGCATTATTAGGCATCTCCCTTTTTTCTTTTTTTTTTTGCCACATCCTTAGATCACTTCCTCAGATAACATACAAGTGTCATTCAACTTGCTTTTCTTATGTCCAACTCTCATAATCAAAGTTAGAAGTAAGGTTAAGGGCTAGGATTAAGGTTAGGGTCACATGGATAAAGAGAAATATAATGGATTTGGATCCATTTTATTTTCTGTTTCTTTAAATTGTTTTTAAAATATTTTATTTGTTTTTATCTTTTTTTTTTTTTTTTTTTAGGAACAAATGTGTGATAACAGGTTTCCAGATCACTATAGATTACTTAGGCCCCTTTAACACGAGCGTTCGATTTGTTTCCTCGGTTCAGTCACAAACAGAATCAGTTTTTCATCAGTTTTACATCAGTATTACATCAGTTTTTACATCATATTTTTTACATCTATTACCAATGCAAAAACGAATGGAAAACAGAAGGAACAAAAATATGGCTGCAAAGAGATGCATTGATCTCCTTTTTTCATCCTTCAACAGGTCAGCAAAGCCCCCGGTTCCAAAAAACACACCCTGTTGAGGGCATGTGACCTAATATGGTTCAGGAGAGGGGCGCTCGTTCATCCCCTCCCTCTCCTGACCTGCTGGGCTGCATGCTCGAATAAGGGTCTGGTATGGCTTTTGGGGTGGGACCCCATGCCATTTTTCTTTCAAATTTTGGCATGGGGTCTTCCTCAAAATCCATACCAGACCCAAAGGTTTTATTGCCGATTTTGTTATTGCCGGCAATTCTTATTTTTACATTCAGCTGTCAGTGGGGAGCCCCGCTGACAGCTGATGAGTCATTGGTTGTTAATGACGTGGCAGTCGGCTTCCCAACCCGCTCCTTTAACAACCAGCTATATAAAGTTTGTTATGGAGGGGAAAAAAAAAACGTATGTAAAAACGCATAGAAAAAAAAGCAACACTTGTGTTTTTGGTGCAAGTTCATTGAAGTCTATTACATGCAAAATGCATTTTGCTGCGGAAAAAAAGGTCCCTGACCCTTTACACAAATGCACCAGCTGAAAAATGCATAGATGTGTTTGTGTACAATAGAAAACCATGTTAAATGGACTGTAGCGAGTTTCTGAAAATTGCAAAAACGCACTAACAAAATGCATAGGTGTGAATCTAGGGTTAGATTATTCATTGCTCTCACTAATTAACTTTTACGGGACTGTTTCAAAAGCCCCTTGCTGAAAACCACAACACCAGATGCTGAAAACCAACATATTATCTCAGACCACTTCTTTAAAGATAAGTTCACTTTTGGGAACATGTTACATGTTCCACCGGTTTTTTAGGGTGTAACATGTAACATGTACCCACTCCTGCAGCCGCTCCCCGATCCGATACCTCTAGTGACAGCGAGCTGGGGATCATCTCCCCGCACATGCTGTAACTTTTTTTAAAAACCTCAGAGATGCGGAGCTCCTCCTTTCCGGCTGCGTCATTCATTAACAGAGGTGAATAGGAGAACTACAACTACCAACAGTGTTTGCGACTGTCAGCTTGTAGTTCTCAATGAACTACCAGGGCGCTGTTAAGCTCTCTATATAGTTCATTGTCTCTTCTTGTTATGCCTCGTACACACGGCCGGGATTTCCGACGGGAAAAAGTCAGTCGGGAATCCCGACGGGAATTAAAAGAGAGCTGGTTCTCTTTTTTTTGCCAGCGGTTTTTGGCAGTTTTCTTGTTGGAAAAACTGTGAGGGAGCATACACACGGCCGGGATTCCCGGCCAAAAGCTCTCATCGCATTTTTCCCGTTGGAAAACCCGGCCGTGTGTATGAGGCATTAGAGTGTAACTGCCTATACGAGCAGACAACTTACACAGACACAGTCCTGCTGATCGCGGGTGCGATGCTTTCCAGGCTCCTAGTAAAAAATAATAATATATGCACATTTTTTAACCTGCAAAAAGATGTGCATTTTTTTTTTACAAGGTCAACTTATCCTTTAAAGCCTCACTCCATGTTTTTGTGAACTTTAAATAATTTGTTCGTACCAAGCTGGTCCAAACAAACTATTTCTTTCACTAACACATGCAGTGGCTGTCAGCGCCGTAAGTAGCCTCAGCTACATATAGTATACAGTTGTCAGGCTTTGAACCTTTGACCTTGGTGTTGTCTAGCTGTAGCTCTTCTTGATGGGCCACCTGAAATGCTAGACAGCTACCCTCTCTGATCTGTTAGGCAGGGCAATCCTGCCCTGTCTCTTGCTTCTGGTGAACTTTGAACTCTTTGTTCCATGAACTTCCTAATTTAAGCCATGGCTCTGTACTTTCTGTTTTGCAGATTACAGTAAAGCCTTGGATTGCGAGCATAATTTGTTCCAGAAACATGCTTGTAATCCAAAGCACTCGTATACAGTATCAAAGGGAATTTCCCCATAACAAATAATGGAAACTCAGATGATTCATTCCACAAATATTTATTCATATAAAAACAATACAATATACAGTATAAAGTGTACTGCATTTTTACAAATTAATCTGCACTTCAGGAGCTACAGAGTATAAAAGAGAAGAGAGGTGGTTCACACTGCCGCGACCTGAAAATCGGTATGACTTTGCCAGGCAACTTCAAGACAACTTTGAAGTAATTTCAGGAATGCCTGGGTAATCTTCCTGTAATGTCGGATTCAAATCACAACAATAAAGATAAGATTCAGACTTGGAGGCAACTTACATTAAAGTCAATGGGCACAAGTCGGATAGAAGTCACCTTGAAGTAGTACAGGAACCTTTTCTAAAGTCGGAGCGACTTCAGTGATGATAATTAAGACAGCTCTCATTAACTAAAATTGAATTTTACATGTCACGTGTCTTGGAGTCTCACAAGTTGGATCCCAAGTCGCGGCAGTGTGAACCGAGCCATAGCCCTGGTTCACACTGGTGCGTCTTGACATGCGATTTGGCATGCCAAATCGCATGTCAAAACGCCGGTATTTGCCGCAAATTGCGGGCAATGGAACCATCCTAATCGGTGCGACGCCGCATCTGCGGCGCTGCACCGATTTCAAAAAGTAGTTTCTGTACTACTTTTTGCGATTTCGGGCCGCGATTTACATTGACATCTGTGCAGAAACATGCACACATGTCCCTGTAATCGCGGCCGAAATCGGGACTGACAGGCAGGAGTGAAATCGTGCGAGTTCAGCTGAACTCGCACGGCTTCACTCCCGCAGCCCCAGTGTGAACCTGGGCTTATACTCAGTTGTGACGTGACGCTACTCATATTGCAAGACATCGCTCATTTAGCAAGTTAAAAAAATGTAAAACATTTTGCTCGTCTTGTGCTTTCTCTAGCTGATATCTTGCTTCTTTGCATACCTGCAGCTGTCCTTAACTTCACTGCCACTTGTTACTGATCTTTGGCTTGTTCCTCAACTATCCCACCTCTTGATCCCAACCGGCAACCACTTGTTACTGAACTTTAACTTGTTTACTGACTATGCTTCTGCTTGATCCTTATTGCTATATCTGCTACTGGACTCTGGCTTGCACATCTCTTGGTGGGGCGATCATGAGGACCACAATCTGGTACTAATACGCAGGAAAACTTCACCATTAGGAGCTCTGCTGATTGCCAATTGCTTAGACATCACACCTTCAGTGACCCCATGTCATCCTTCCAGGGTGACCTGCTTGGGTACAATGTACTTATCCTACTGGTCAGTGGTGCCTCTCTGCTTCTATAGCTACTGGTCTCTGAGCCTGACCCCTGACCGTGACAACAGTTCTGTGTGCCGGCAGTGAGATGAGGACTTTCAGACCTGCTCCCGGAACAAAACTGAGTTAGGCTGTGTGCTGCTCAGGCAGTCACAAGAAACTTTGTATGTTCTGAATGAATACAAGGCTTCATCTGATTGGCTGAGGCAAAGAAGCAGGTGGATCACAATTTCCACCACAGCCAATCAGAGGAAGCTTTGTATTCATTGAAAAAATACAAGACTTCCTGTGAATGGCTAAGCAGTGCTCAGTCCAATTCGATTTTGTTCTGGAAGTGGGACAGAAAGTCCCCATTCCGCTGCTGGAACACAGCGCTGTATACAGTATGTAGCTGAGACTACATGCAGTTCATATATATTGCTGACAGCCACTGCATATAGGGAGTTAGGCTAGATTCACACCTATGCATTTTTAGTGCTTTTTGCATTTTGCAAATTTGCACTACAGTCCATCTAACATGGTTTCCTATGGGTCACGTTCTGTAGTGCAAATATGCAAAAATCACAAAAAATGCATAGGTGTGAATCCAGCCTTAGGGTGTAGTTAACGGAAAAC
Source organism: Rana muscosa (assembly GCA_029206835.1). NCBI lineage: Eukaryota > Metazoa > Chordata > Amphibia > Anura > Ranidae > Rana > Rana muscosa. The sequence goes on from CM055118.1 coordinate 72,600,401, forward strand.
TCTTATCTGTGTTTAAAAGAAAAAGGGGATGGAAAGAGAGCAGGCTCTCAAAACATGGGATTTTGAAGGGAGACACCAGTACTGTTTAAAAGGTGAGCACAAACGACAAGATAGTATAGAAAAATATAATTTTATTTTTATTTTAATACATCATTAAAATACAGATTTAATAGTTTTACATAGACCGTGAAGAGGTTAGGGAAACAATATACTTGAATGTGCATCTAGCCAACATGTTTCACACAATTGTGCTTCATCAGGGCCTTGCACTCGTCTTTTGGTTTCACACACCACGCTTGACATCTGCGCCCATGCCCCCCGGACAACCACCCTAACTGACCTGGTGGGGGTCAGATCCACCAGGTAGGCACGTGGAGATGTTAAGACCGTGTTCAGCCAGTCAAGGGATTGTAATATTCTGTAATTATTCAATTACTCAATTCCCAAATAGTGGGAGGAATAGCAGATGGAAGTTGCAAATGAAGGTTGTCCTACAGCGATCTATGATGCCGCATCCAAGCCGAAGGTAGAAAGGTGGCGTGTGTGACACGCCACCCCACACGCCACCTTTCTACCATCAACTTGGATGCGGCATCATAGATCAATGGGGACCCGAACTTCTGAGGACTATTCGCGCTTGTTTCCCGTCCTTAGAACTGTCCCTGCACAAAGTGTCATTTCTGAAGGAAAAAATAAAGTCATTTAAAACTCACTCGCAGCTATAATGAATTGTCGGCTCCCGGCAATACATAGAAAAGTCATTGATAAAAAAAAAAAGCGTGGGGGTTCCCCCAAATTCAATTACCAGGCCCTTCAGGTCTGGTATGGATATTAAGGGGAACCCTGCCGCAAATTTAAAAAAAATGCGTGCGGTTACCCCCAAATATCCATACCAGGCCCTTCAGATCTGGTATGGATTTTAAGGGGAACTCCACCCCAAATTTTAAAAAAAAATGCCGTGGAGTACCCGCAAAAATCCAGACCAGACCCTTTATCTGAGCACGCAACCTGGCAGGCCGCAGGAAAAGAGAGGGGGACGAGAGAGCGCCCCCCCCCTCCTGAACCGTACCAGGCCACATGCCCTCAACATGGGGAGGATGTCCCCATGTTGATGGGGAAGAGGGCCTCATCCCCACAACCCTTGCCTGGTGGTTGTGGGGGGTCTGCGGGTGGGGGGCTTATCAGAATCTGAAAGACCCCTTTAACAAAGGGGACCCCCAGATACCGCCCCCCCCATGTGAATTGGTAATGGGGTACATTGTACCCCTACCATTTCACAAAGAAAGTGTAAAAAAAAAAAAAAAAAATACAAAGACACCATTGGGAAAGTCCTTTATTAACCACTTAAGCCCCGGACCATTTGGTAGCTAGAGGACCAGAGGTGAATTCAGAATTTTGCACTGCGCTGCTTTAACTGTAAATTGTGCGGACATGCAATGTTGTACCCAAACGAAATTTGCGTCCTTTTCTTCCCACAAATAGAGCTTTCTTTTAATGGTATTTGATTGGCTCTGCGATTTTTATTTTTTGCGATATAAACGGAAAAAGACCGAATTTTTTTTAAAAAAATGATATTTTCTACTTTTTGTTATAAGAAAAATCGAATAAACTCAATTGTAATCATACATTTAGGCCAAAATGTATTCAGCCACATGTTTTTAGTAAAAAAAAATGTCAATAAGCGTATATTTATTGGTTTGCGCAAAAGTTATAGAGTTTACAAACTAGGGTACATTTTCTGAAATTTACACAGCTTTAAATTTATGACTGCCTATCTCATTTCTTGAGGTGCTAAAATGACAGGGCAGTACAAAACCCCCCCAAATGACCCCATTTTGGAAAGTAGACACCCCAAGGAAATTGCTGAGAGGCATGTTGAGCCCATTGAATTTTTTATTTTTTTGTCCCAAGTGATTGAATAATGACTAAAAAAAAAAAAATTACAAAAAGTTGTCACTAAATGATATATTGCTCACACATGCCATGGTTATATGTGGAATTTCACCCCAAAATACATTTTGCTGCTTCTCCTGAGTACGGGGATACCACATGTGTGGGACTTTTTGGGAGCCTAGCCGCGTACGGGACCCCGGACCCAAGCACCGCCTTCAGGATTTCTAAGGGCGCAAATTTTTGATTTCACTCCTCACTACCTATCACAGTTTCGAAGGCCATAAAATGCCAAAATAGCACAAAACCCCCCCAAATGACCCCATTTTAGAAAGTAGACACCCCAAGGAAATTGCTGAGAGGCCTGTTGAGCCCATTGAATATAATTTTTTTTGTCCCAAGTGATTGAATAATGACAAAAAAAAAATAAAAAATTACAAAAAGTTGTCACTAAATGATATATTGCTCACACATGCCATGGTTATATGTGGAATTACACCCCAAAATACATTTTTCTGCTTCTCCTGAGTACGGGGATACCACATGTGTGGGACTTTTTAGGAGCCTAGCCGCGTACGGGACCCCGAAAACCAAGCACCGCCTTCAGGATTTCTAGGCACAAATTTTTGATTTCACTCCTCACTACCTATCACAGTTTCGAAGGCCATAAAATGCCAAAATCGCACAAAACCCCCCCAAATGACCCCATTTTGGAATATAGACACCCCAAGCTATTTGCTGAGAGGAATGGCGAGTATTTTACAGCTCTCATTTGTTTTTGAAAATGAAGAAAGAAAATATATATATTTTTTTTTATTTTTTTTCAATTTTCAAAACTTTGTGACAAAAAGCGAGATCTGCAAAATACTCACAATACCTCTCAGCAAATAGCTTGGGGTGTCTACTTTCCAAAATGGGGTCATTTGGGGGGGTTTTGTGCTATCTGGGCATTCCATGGCCTCCGAAACTGTGATAGGCAGTGAGAAGTGAAATCAAAAATTTACACCCTTAGAAAGCCTGAAGGCGGTGCTTGGTTTTTGGGGTCCCGTACATGGCTAGGCTCCCAAAAAGTCTCACACATGTGGTATCCCCATACTCAGGAGAAGCAACAGAATGTATTTTGGGGTGTAATTCCACATATGCCCATGGCATGTTTGAGCAATATATCATTTAGTGACAACTTTGTGCAAAAAAAAAAAAAAAAATTGTCGTTTTTCCGCAACTTTTGTCAACATATAAAATATTCCATGGACTCGACATGCCTCTCAGTATATAGCTTGGGGTGTCTACTTTCCAAAATGGGGTCATTTGGGGGGGTTTTGAACTGTTCTGGCATTTTATACACAACATTAGGAAGCTTACATCCACTCTTCTAACCACTTGAAGACAAAGCCCTTTTTGACACTTTTTGTTTACATGAAAACATTTTTTTTTTGCAAGAAAATTATGTTGAACCCCCAAACATTATATATATATTTTTAAAGCAAAGGCCCTACAGATTAAAATGGTGGGTGTTGCATTTTTTTTTCTACACAGTATTTGCGCAGCGATTTTTCAAACGCATTTTTTGGGTTAAAAAATACACTTTTTTTAATTTTAATGCACTAAAACACACTATATTGCCCAAATGTTTGATGAAATAAAAAAGATGATCTTAGGCCGAGTACATAGATACCAAACACGACATGCTTTAAAATTTCGCACAAACGCGCATTGGCGACAAACTACATACATTTTTAAAAGCCTTTAAAAGCCTTTACAGGTTACCCCAGTAGATTTACAGAGGAGGTCTACTGCTAAAATGATTGCCCTCGATCTGACCTTCGCGGTGATACCTCACATGCATGGTGCAATTGCTGTTTACATATGACGCCAGACCGACGCTTGCGTTCGCCATTGGGCAAGAGCAGGGCAGGACAGGGGTGCTTTTTTTTTTTTTTTTTTATTATTAATTTTGCTTTTTTATTTTATTTTTAAATTGTTCCTACCAAGTATTTTTTTTTTTTTATCATTTTTATTGTTATCTCAGGGAATGTAAATATCCCCTATGATAGCAATAGGTAGTGACAGGTACTCTTTTTTTGAAAAAACTGGGGTCTTCTAGACCCTAGATTTTTCCTCTGCCCTCAAAGCATCTGACCACACCAAGATCGGTGTGATAAAATGCTTTCCCAATTTCCCAATGGCGCTTTTTATATCCGGGGGGGGGCATTCCCTCCCACTGCTTGTAAAAGCAGTCCAGAGGCTAATTAGCCGCTAGGATTGCTTTACATGAAAGCCGGCCGCAGGCTGAAAAGAATGATACCAAGATGATACCTAAACCCGCAGGCATCATTCTGGTATAAACATTCAAAGTCCAGCAACATACCAGTACGTTGCTGGTCCTTGTTGGACATGTATTGTAATCTTTTTATTTCATGCAGCCAGTTGGCTGAACGAAAAAAGAGATTGATCGGTGGGTATGCCCACCATTAGAATACCGCCCTTCATCCACCCACTTCCAATGATGGGCATACACGCACCATTTATATATGCCGAAGCATGGGGGCATCCTCCCGCAAAAAAGTTATGCCGCACACACATGGTCGGACTTTTCCACGGGCAAGCCTCCGTCGGAATTTCGACCATATGTACGCGGCATTAGGAGCAAAATCGCTCCTCCGCCCCTGCTGCCCCAATGCTTCGGCATATTTGCTTTTTTTTTTAACTGTGGTGGTGAAATCACCTCCTACAGCACTGGAGTCGCAGGGATCAGGCCTGTCTCTGCGAACGCTGCAGTTATGTGTGTTTTTGTTTTGTAAGTGACAGTGATCGATCGATACTGCACTTGGGTGGCCTGGGCTGGACGGAGGGGCAAAACGCAGGTGCCAGCAGGTATCTGGGCTGATCCCGCTAACACTGCGTTTTTGGGAACCCTAAACTGCTGGGGACGCTAGTATAGATCTGATCAGATCAGATATTGATCTGTTCAGATACTATACCACTAAGGGGGGTGTATGCTTCACGCGTGGGTGTTAGCGTTACTGGCACTAACCTGACGCTGCCTGGGGTGTGACTCAGACCCTCTCTGACGCTAAAACCTAATTGATATCACCCGCCGGGCGATCAGGGGGTTAAACCTTTATTGGGTTATATACACGGCGGGTGCCCTGACACTATAAAAAGCAAACTAACTAACCAGCGTCACCCGTAACACTTATATGGTGATCACTGGTGAAAGGGTTAACTAGGGGCAATCAGGGGGTTAAAACCTTTATTAGATAATATATGGGGGTACCTGACGCTATAAAAACCTGCGGCGAACCTAAAAAAAATTACCAGCTACCGATCTGCATCACCGACACTAAGACAGCGTTTAGAAAAACGATTGCTTAGCGACAGTGGTGATGGGGGTGAAAGGGTTACCTGGGGGGGCGATCAAGGGGGTTAAACCTTTATTAGATAATATATTGGGGTACCTGACGCTATAAAAACATGCGGCGAACCTAAAAAAAAATACTGGCTACGATCTGCATCACCGACACTAAGACAGCGTTTAGAAAAACAATAAAACAATTGCTTAGCGACAGTGGTGATAGGGGGTGAAAGGGTTACCTGGGGGGCGATCAAGGGGGTTAAACCTTTATTAGATAATATATTGGGGTACCTGACGCTATAAAAACCTGCGGCGAGCCTAAAAAAAATTACCGGCTACCGATCTGCATCACAGACACTAAGACAGCGTTTAGAAAAACGATCGCTTAGTGACAGTGGTGATAGGGGGTGAAAGGGTTACCTGGGGGGCGATCAAGGGGGTTAAACCTTTATTAGATAATATATTGGGGTACCTGACGCTATAAAAACATGCGGCGAACCTAAAAAAAATTACTGGCTACGATCTGCATCACCGACACTAAGACAGCGTTTAGAAAAACAATTGCTTAGCGACAGTGGTGATAGGGGGTGAAAGGGTTACCTGGGGGGTGATCAAGGGGGTTAAGCCTTTATTAGATAATATATTGGGGTACCTGACGCTATAAAAACCTGCGGCGAACCTAAAAAAAATTACCGGCTACCGATCTGCATCACAGACACTAAGACAGCGTTTAGAAAAGCGATTGCTTAGTGATAGTGGTGATAGGGGGTGAAAGGGTTACCTGGGGGGCGATCAAGGGGGTTAAACCTTTATTAGATAATATATTGGGGTACCTGACGCTATAAAAACCTGCGGCGAGCCTAAAAAAAATTACCGGCTACCGATCTGCATCACAGACACTAAGACAGCGTTTAGAAAAACGATCGCTTAGTGACAGTGGTGATAGGGGGTGAAAGGGTTACCTGGGGGGCGATCAAGGGGGTTAAACCTTTATTAGATAATATATTGGGGTACCTGACGCTATAAAAACATGCGGCGAACCTAAAAAAAATTACTGGCTACGATCTGCATCACCGACACTAAGACAGCGTTTAGAAAAACAATTGCTTAGCGACAGTGGTGATAGGGGGTGAAAGGGTTACCTGGGGGGTGATCAAGGGGGTTAAGCCTTTATTAGATAATATATTGGGGTACCTGACGCTATAAAAACCTGCGGCGAACCTAAAAAAAATTACCGGCTACCGATCTGCATCACAGACACTAAGACAGCGTTTAGAAAAGCGATTGCTTAGTGATAGTGGTGATAGGGGGTGAAAGGGTTACCTGGGGGGCGATCAAGGGGGTTAAACCTTTATTAGATAATATATTGGGGTACCTGACGCTATAAAAACCTGCGGCGAACCTAAAAAAAATTACTGGCTGCCGATCGGCATCACTGACGCTAAGACAGCGATCAGAAAAATGATCGCTAAGCGACAGTGGTGATAGGGGGTGAAAGGGTTATCTGGGGGGTGATCAGGGGGTTAAACCTTTATTAGGGGGGGTTAGGGGGCTACACTGGACCTAAGACTAAACTTTGGTGACACTTTTACAGTCACAAATGTCACTGATTGCAGTGATCACTAAATAAATGGTCACTGCAATCAGTGACACTGTGACTGGGGGCTGGGGGGGTGATCTGGGGGGTGATCTGGGGTGTCTGGGGGGGCCTGGGGGGGCAATTTATGTCCCTATGTGTCCTGGTGTCAGTGTAGTGTTGTGTGCACTGACCTGATATCTTCTCTTGTACGGCGCTCGGTATATGTGAGCGCCGCACCAGAGATGACATCACTTCCTCCTGCTCCCTCTGTCTGACACAGACAGAGGGGGCATTTCTATTCGCCGGGAGCGATCGCGAGGGGGTGGCCAGAAACTAATGGCTGCCCCCTCATCCCGGAACACTCCCGGACACTTAGCCACCGCTCACTGTATAGAAGGGGGGTCCGATTGGAACACCCAACTGTACAAAGGCAATCACGTACACTCTACGTGATTGTGCCTGTCGGTGCCATTCTGCCGACGTATATATACAGTGAGCGGTCGTTAAGTGGTTAAAAATAAAAAATAAAAAAAAACATTACAGCGATGAAATCCAGTGTCCCACGGCGATCCGATGTCCAGCGCTGTCCACACGAAAGTCATTGGCTGAGCCTGAGCGGACCTGATGGGGAACTTCCTCCGCAGTATAATAAATGAATAGACCCGCCCCTTCTAAAGTTCCCCATCAGGTCCGCTCAACCAATGACTTAGGTGTAAGGCTGAGGACCTGATGCGGAACGTGAGAAGGGGCGGGTCTATTCATTTATTATACTGGAGGAAGTTCCCCATCAGGTCCGCTCATCCAATGACGTAGGCGGGGTCTGACAAACGAGGGGGCGGACCTGATGGGGAACTTCCTCCACAGTGTAATACATGAATAGACCCGCCCCTTCTCACATTCCGCATCAGGTCCTCAGCCTTACACCTAGACAAAACAAAAAAAACCCTTGGAGGTGGGACTTTGAGAGTGACTGAAAACACACAAGAGTATATCAAAAATATAAATTTAATAAATGAGTACAAAATACAAAGACAATCTGAATAAAAACACATGGAATATGTACAAATACAGAAAGCTAAATAAATTAATAAGGAGAAGGTTGGACATTTATGATCAGACCCAACAGCTGTTTCGGTAAACCCTTCTTCGGGGGATTTGTAGACATAAAGGTCAATAATTGTACAGATTTCCAAAATTGGTTTGACATTCCATGTGTCAACAGGTCACGTGCATTGTTAGTGATGTAAAGATGGGGCGAAAAACAAAGAACACCCCATATGGGGAGGCTCAAGTATTGAGAGAATCCAAAGGCCTTCAGCAAGGGTCCCCAAATGAGAGGAGACGGCAGGACTGAGGAAGACTCTATATATATTAATGAGTCTATATTCAGTATAGTATGTTGTGGAGATTTTTATGGAGATGTATTTAATATGTATTGTCATAGTGTCACCCAGTGTTAGTACTTCCGCAACCCGCTCTAAAAGAGCTGATTGGGGTAGTCTGAGGCTGGTTGAATCCCGTCTGATAGGGGAAAACGTCTTGAGGTTGGAGTGTGATGTTTGCAGGGTGCGGATATGTCCACCAACGGGGGCCCTCTGTGCATTAAGGAGGGGATATGCTCGCTCTGCAATGACATCATTGGTTATAGGCGGATGGGCGCTCTTGTCTCTGCTATGTCTGATCAACATTGGTTGGAATTCGTAGCGTGTGTCTGCAGATAGCCTCCCTCCCCCATTCAATAATAGTATAATCTTAATATGCGTTATTCTATGGAATAGCGCAGAATAAGAATTCCTATCAACGGTAACTTTAGCCATCCTACGTTATTGTATTTATGTATGACATCTCCTGTTGGAAGGAATGTCCAGGTATTGTCATTTTCCTGTAAGGAAGGAACATTCTGTGAGGTTCCCGCCCATGGGGGAGGGGATTGGTTGCTGCAGCCAATCACCTCCTGTGTGAGATCTTTTGAGTTTAATAAAAGCCTATGATTAGGCGTCGGCTAGTCAGTCTTTGCTGGAATGGCCTGATGAGAAGATAAGCTTTTGTGGTGCTGCCTTTCTTGGATGAATGATGGAATGAACGGTGAGTGGATTTTAGCAAACTTAGGCTAAAGATAGCATTATTGCAAAAAGATGAAATCTGATGTGTGCTTAGATAGCACAGGAATTATAGGCTGTGTGCTCTGTAAACAGCAACCTGGAATTCCACAACAGTAATGGTGGGCCAGGATTTTTGGGAATAGATGGAGTCCCTTTGGACATCGGATCGAGATGGGGGGAAGTGTGGATCTACGTTCCGATGTGGGGGGCTCTACTCTTTAAAAGAACATTTTTTTGTCTTTTTGAAATAATGCTTTAAGTTTGCAGCGTGTGTATGTGTGCGTGTGTATGTCTGCGAATCCGATCGTGCATGTGTGTGTGTGATTTTGTTGGGAGAGAGATCGTATGCCTCTGAATCCAATCGTAGGCCTGTGAATTTGTTTGTGTATGCCTGTGTGTGATTAGATTGTTTGTGTGATGCAGGACATGTGTCCCCATAAGTGTGACTGAAGTTGTGTAAGAGATGATCTGATGGAGACTGTATATTGTGTATGAAATGAAGGTATAGCTGTGGTATTTCATGCAGCCTACACTGAGACTGGCGGCCTTGTTAAAGATGGCCACTGCATTGAGCCATAAGCCATGAGGTTTAGTGGGGGAAGGGCTTGCCCACTGTTTTGTGTTGCAGGGGCTTTGCCCTGAGGGAAAGACACTCTGAGCAGACATGCAGGCAACAATATACTGTATGTGTGTGGTGTTTGTGATTTCTATGAAAAATAGAAATGGTTAGATTGTGATTTTTGTAGGGGACAAAGACACATGTCTCCATAAGTGTAAAAATATTTTAACAAAAGTGTTTGGTTTTAAAGTTGAAAATTCCTGCCGCATATTCAAGTGGCCAGGCATTGTTGGAAGCCAGACAATAGTAGCTGTTTGTTGAAAGAAATACGCCCTTTGAATGGTTGCAGGCTGTTTTGGATGCTAGCATTGAGGAGGTATGTCTCTGCAATGGCTTTGTTATGGAAGCTGAGGCCACTGTGTGTGTGAACTTTAGGTAGAGAAAAGTGGTGAATATCTCAGAGTATATGGACTTAGAGAAATGAATATGTTTTTAATATTGTCATGTAACTCACATTTATTGAATGTGCTGTTTAGTTGGCAAAAGGGAGGCTAAGTTTGTAAGTGTACATGTGGTCCTTGTAGAGTGTAGCTGACACCTTTTTCAGTGGATTTTGATGATAATTTAGAAAAGTTTCAATGGTGTAGTCAGTCTTTGTGGAGAAAAACATTTTTGATTTTCTTTTAAAGAGATGCTGGTTTTGGCGGGAAAAAGTAATGGCGCCATTCTTGGCTTTTGTTAGCCTTGCAGGTTTGTCTGCCATTTTGAGGCACAGTTTTTCCTTAGCCTGTGGGTATCCTATAAGGGAAGGTGCAGCCACCTTTCTTTTGGGCACTATACCATGTGGCATTCGTCTGCTATTTCGCTGGTGGAATTTCTCAGCCTTTGGGGCAGATTTTGATGTTTGGTGCGAATATAGTGCGATCTTTTCTGCGTGGAACCTGGTGGGGGCAATTTGTGTTTTTCTTTGTGTAGGGGAACCAATGTGGTGTTCATTGTGAAGTCCAATGCTGGTTTTGGTGGGAAAAATTGCATGCGTCAATGGCGCAATTTTTGTTGTCCATGAGGTGCTGTGGTGGGTCATCCACCATTTTGTAGTCCTGGCTTGTCGGCCATTTTGAGAGACGTTTACAGTTTGAGATAGGAAGTTCCAGTTTAGCAAACACGGCTCCTGAATATGCTGTATTGGCATTTGTTGATCGGCGCAGTTTTCTTATGTTTTATGCGTTTACAGTTTGACCTGTGCACTGCTGGGAAGAGAAGTGAGACACCAGGGGGACATACTGAGAGACTGGTTTTTGTTTAATGAATTCGCTGGTTTAAATTGTTTTTCTAAGCATCGCCTTTTGAGTTGAGTACAGTGGTATCTTGAAATAGCGCGGTCTTACCCCGAGGGGCCACAACGTGCTTGTGGACACACGCACATGCTGGGGCCTATTTATGGATGGGATCTGGCTGACCTACCAGCAGTTGGAGTGTGGGAGGAGGCCAACGCAGAGACAGGGACAACATGCAAACTCCATGCAGATGGTGTTAGGAGAAAGGTTTCTCTGTTTTCATTTAAGTGAATGTAAGCTATTGCAGGGTCAGCTGACTTTGCAGTATATGCGCGGCGTTTTTTTTTTGCATTGGATTTTGGTTTTAAGAAAAACTTCACTTTACACTGAATTTTGATAGATTGGAAGACTAACAGAGTTTTTGTACAATGATGTGTTTTTATGTTTAAATATTTGGGAGTTTCCCAGAGGGCAATTCATTTTTTTGGAACTTGTACTGTATAGCCATCTTTTGGCAGGAGTTTGTATTTTGAGTCCCAACTTATGGTCTGACTTCCAGGGAATGTGGGTCAGGGGGGATTCCGTCCCATTTGCAAAGGGGGGTTTACTCCATCATTTCCTTGACAAGGTTTTAAATGGTTGAAATATATATGATGTGTAGCCATGGATTTTTTTGAAGTCTTGATAGACAAGGCGATTCTAAGGCCTCCCCTCCCCCTCCCTCTTCCTGAACAATTGATATGTAAATAAACCAGTTTTTTTTTTTTTTAAGTAGCTGAGCATGTAACCGGAAGTTTCTTTTCAGCATTTATATATCAGCAGAAAGTTAGTGGGAGGAGCTTGGGGTTGTCTGAATGAGATTTGTGCTTGGAAGGAAAATGGAAAGCATTTTGGCATTTAAAAGTGTTTTTTATATTTTGTTTCAGTTTTGTGAAGTCTTGAAATGTAATACAGTTTTGGGTAGAGAGCAAACGGGGGCATCACCATTATTTTATCATCTAGATACAGAGAGAGAAGCCACATTGTTCTGCAGGTGGTAAACTGGCGTAAGTGTTCTGTGAGGTTTAGTCTGACAACGCAGTGTATGGGTATATAGCGGAAAACGCTTGTGTATGCATACACTGTGAGGGGTAGAGGCCTAATTCAAAGGGTTGATCGGTGGTTGTTCTGTAGTTCCAAAAGTGTTGGGACAACAAGCCATAGAGTTGACGCCTCGGTTAGGGTTTCTAGTTGGAGGACTTGACCATATAGTGGTTGTAGTTCTGCAATTCACCGTATAAGAAGACACCGGGCGGTGATCTCCGAAAATGGGTGCAACGGTTTAACCTGGACGCAGGTTTAAGACAATAAACCGATTCGAATCGCCATGGACACAAGGAGGTCTGTGCAAAGGGAAGGAATGGAGGCTTCCCATAGTCAGACGGTCACACAGTGCACGAAGCCTAGTTTTGGGGCAAAGGCCTTTGAACCCCAAAAAAGATTAACATAGGTGGTCCAAGGATACTATTTTGGGTATCCCTCTGGAATGGATGTAGTTAAGCTGCGGCTTCAGAAATCTGTAATGATGAGTGTTGATGGAGGTGTAGTCTCATGCCCGTTTGTTTGAACTTTGTATGGCTGGTCCATGCAAGCTTCTCGAGTTGCTCTCATATTCCCATTGTATTTTTTCCTATTGCTGAAAGAGTGAAGGTAGAATTCTGGCTGTTTTTGTTTTTTTTTCATTTGTGGTTTTGGAAACTGGGAAGTATTTCCCCCACGTTTGTATCGGAATGTTTGTATGTAGTAACGTGAATATGTTCGAACTTACCGCGGCGATCCTTCGATGCGTCGCGGCTGTTGTATTTTTGTAGGAACGGGAAAAGTAAGGGTTACAGAGGGTTTTGTTTGAATCGGTTTTGAAAGAATGTCATTGACAATTTACCAATGTACAGGAATGTCATTATTGTTTTCCATTCTTTGCAGGTTAAATATGAAGAATAGAGTAATGATTTTGCTTATAAGTATTTTTCAGGTCCAAGGAGTTTGTACACAGAGAACAAGTGTATGTAGACAGCTGTACATATGGATAAATATGAGTCTAAGGCGGTAAAAGTATCATAGGCTATTTCATTGTTTCTTTTTTCCTGCACCACGCATTTCTTCCTTCAGTCTGTAATGAGGAAGAAAAGGGGGGAGAAGTGATAAATGTAAGAGTGACAGTTTTATTTTATTTTCAAACTAATAATAACCTCTGTAATTCTAACCAAGTTTGTGCCAAGACTGTCTTTCTTTGATAGAATTTGAATCGGCAAGCAGCAGTCTGGTGAAGTAGGTTCCCATCCCAGAGGCTAAGAACCTTGTCAATGGCTCCAGGTATTGTAAGCCACGCACAGGTTATGCAGTGACCACAGTCCCGATGTCTGGGTTATTGTCATATGAGGGTTGTTTGGAGGTCAATCAAAATCAGGGTCGTACTCTCCTCATTAGCTGTCACTTATATTCTCGGCTGATGGGGTGGGTGCGATCGTTGTTACATGAACTTCAAAATGTCCACCACAGGGTTCACGAGTCCCTCCTGGACCCGACTCAATAATCAGTTTACATTCTTTCCAACCAGGTGACTGGGTCGTTGTAAAGAAGCTTGAGGGATGAGACCACGCCAACCACTGCAAGAAGCGGCTCAACCACACCAAAGAATGAGGACTATCTTTGTTTATTTATATTTTTGTTGTTTAGTAAATTTTAGCGAGGGTAACGGTGAAAAGCATCCCAAGTTATTATGTAAAGTGTATGTCCTGACTAGCTCAGAAAGCGAACAGGACCGATGGTCTGTTCTGAGTCTTCACCGAGTTTTAGTCCCCAGCGATGACAGCGGTACATGCCATTTATGATGTTATTATGGGTATGAGGAGTTTTAGTCCCCAGCGATGACAGCGGTACATGTCATTTATGATGTTATTATGGGTATGAGGAGTTTTTGACAAACTAGTGAAGACTCCAGACAGACACTTGTCAATGGAACCTAACGATGTATTTTTAGAGGGTAAAATTGGTTTTAGTTTTAATGGCTCTGTCTCTTGTCGGTTTGGGTATCTAGGCAGCCCACAAGTGTGTTTGAACTTTAGTTTGGTGTTTATGTGGATCTGCAGCTTATAAAGGTAATTCCCCCAAAGCAAGAGGTTCATGCGCGATGGTGAAGCTGTCCCAACATTTTAGGTCGCGGCCGATCGCGAGGATCTGATGGCGCAGGAAATTAAGAATGGCAGGGACAGCTAGAAGGGATTTGTTCACCAATCCCGACCAGGTCTGGGCATGGGGTCCTGGATGTACAAGGTGGGGGGGGCTCGGGCTTGGGATACGATTGAACAATTCTCATCCGTTAAGGATAGGGTTCTTCATGTAATTGTTGAAGCCAGAGCTGTAGCTAAGTGAAGGTTGGGAGTCTATTTTAAGGGTCTGGGAATCTTTGGGGATCTAATTTTTATTTTACAGCGGATCGTGGTTAAAGGAAGTGGGAATATATATACTCATGTCGTTTTATTTCTATTCTTTCTATGTCGTGACGAGGTGCTCCTGTTGCCTGATTTGACGCGTGACCAGAGTTTCCTTGATGAGACGCCCCGAAGCCGGACCCACATACAAGGCACAGACGGATCGGCGATTACTACAGCTCACCATGTCGTGTCCTCCTTTATAAGTCATGCCCCTGAAGAGTAGAGTCTACATGTCAAGCCGTGATTTTCCTTTTTATGGACTAAGAACTGATTCATTTCCAGGTGTAAGAAGCATATCAATTCTCATCGAGGGACACATGGGGTGCATATGACAAAAAAGGGAGGACTGTTGTGGAGATTTTTATGGAGATGTATTTAATATGTATTGTCATAGTGTCACCCAGTGTTAGTACTTCCGCAACCCGCTCTAAAAGAGCTGATTGGGGTAGTCTGAGGCTGGTTGAATCCCATCTGATAGGGGAAAACGTCTTGAGGTTGGAGTGTGATGTTTGCAGGGTGCGGATATGTCCACCAACGGGGGCCCTCTGTGCATTAGCATGGACGATCGTTAAGAAGGGGATATGCTCGCTCTGCAATGACATCATTGGTTATAGGCGGATGGGCGCTCTTGTCTCTGCTATGTCTGATCAACATTGGTTGGAATTCGTAGCGTGCGTCTGCAGATAGCCTCCCTCCCCCATTCAATAATAGTATAATCTTAATATGCGTTATTCTATGGAATAGCGCAGAATAAGAATTCCTATCAACGGTAACTTTAGCCATCCTACGTTATTGTATTCATGTATGACATCTCCTGTTGGAAGGAATGTCCAGGTATTGTCATTTTCCTGTGAGGAAGGAACATTCTGTGAGGTTCCCGCCCATGGGGGAGGGGATTGGTTGCTGCAGCCAATCACCTCCTGTGTGAGATCTTTTGAGTTTAATAAAAGCCTATGATTAGGCGTCGGCTAGTCAGTCTTTGCTGGAATGGCCTGATGAGAAGATAAGCTTTTGTGGTGCTGCCTTTCTTGGATGAATGATGGAATGAACGGTGAGTGGATTTTAGCAAACTTAGGCTAAAGATAGCATTATTGCAAAAAGATGAAATCTGATGTGTGCTAAGATAGCACAGGAATTATAGGCTGTGTGCTCTGTAAACAGCAGCCTGGAATTCCACAACAAGTAGAACACCTCCAAGTAACAGAGTAGATGATGGGACTTGAACAAAAAACTTCACCAGTAGAGGGAGTCCTCCGTTAAAGAAAAATGCATCAATTATGCATTACTAAAACAGTGAAGCAACTGTATAAGAGTCCCACTGTTCCACTTCAAGAGAACAGTATCTGTGTAGGTCCTCAGTGTCAAATCGACCGCCGTGTCCTTTTTTCTTTGTGCCTCGTGTGGTCCACACAAGGCACAAAGAAAAAAGGACACGGCGGTCGATTTGACAGTTTACCGAAACAGCTGTTGGGTCTGATCATAAATGTCCAACCTTCTCCTTATTAATTTATTTAGCTTTCTGTATTTGTACATATTCCATGTGTTTTTATTCAGATTGTCTTTGTATTTTGTACTCATTTATTAAATTTATATTTTTGATATACTCTTGTGTGTTTTCAGTCACTCTTAAAGTCCCACCTCCAAGGGGGTTTTTTGTTTTGTCTATTCAATTTGGGATGTGGTGACTGATAAACATTGACAACTTTGAAAATGTTGGTTTTCTATTTCTCCCAGCCTTACACCTACGTCATTGGCTGAGCGGACCTGATGGGGAACTTTAGGAGGGGCAAGTGTATTCATTTATTAGTAATAAATGAATACCCCCCCCTCTAAAGTTCCCCATCAGGTCCGCTCAGCCAATGACGTAGGTGTAAGGCTGAGGACCTGATGCGGAACGTGAGAAGGGGCAGGTCTATTCATGTATTAAACTGTGGAGGAAGTTCCCCATCAGGTCCGCCCCCTCGCATGTCAGACCCCGCCTACGTCATTGGATGAGCGGACCTGATGGGGAACTTCCTCCGCAGTATAATACATGAATAGACCCGCCCCTTCTCACGTTCCGTATCAGGTCCTCAGCCTTACACTACGTCATTGGCTGAGTGGACCTGATGGGGAACTTTAGAAGGGGCGGGTCTATTCATTTAATACACTGCCGAGGAAGTTCCCCATCAGGTCCGCTCAGGCTCAGCCAATGACGTTTCGTGTGGACAGCTCTGGACATCGGATCGCCGTGTGACACTGGATTTCATCGCTGGAATGTTTTTTTTTTATTTATTTTTTTTATTTTTAATAAAGGACTTTCCCAACGGTGTCTGTGTATTTTTTTTTACACTTTCATTGTGAAATGGTAGGGGTACAATGTACCCCATTACCAATTCACATAGGGGGGCCGGGATCTGGGGGTCCCCTTTGTTAAAGGGGTCTTCCAAATTCCGATAAGCCCCCCGCCCGCAGACCCCCACAACCACCGGGCAAGGGTTGTGGGGATGAGGCCCCTGTCCCCATCAACATGGGGACATCCTCCCCATGTTGAAGGCATGTGGCCTGGTACGGTTCAGGAGGGGGGGGGGGCGCTCTATCGTGGATATTTGGGGGGAACCGCACGCATTTTTTTATTTTATTTGCGACAGGGTTCCCCTTAATATCCATACCAGACCTGAAGAGCCACGTTTTTGTTTTTTTTATCAATGACTTTTCTATGTATTGCCGGGAGCCGACAATTCATTATAGCCAGTGAGTTTTAAATGACTTTAAATGACTTTTTTTCCTTCAGAAAGGACACTTTGTGCAGGGACAGTTCTAAGCACAGGAAACAAGCGCTGCTTTACATGTATATTGCCGAACACCAGACCCGAACATACAGTCAATTGTTCGGGTTCGGGTCCGGGACCCAAAAACCCAAAAGTTTGGTGCGGACCCGAACTTTACAGTTCGGGTCCGCTCAACCCTAGTGGTGTGCATAATAATAATACAACTCCACGGACATGGTATGAACAAGTCCAAGTGTTGAGCCTGTATTCTGTATATACCAAGTATTAGCACTATGGATATGTAGGGTAGTAGGCGGGTGGTATCTCCTCCATGTTCCCCTCATTGTTGGGTGCCAAGTGTGGGTCACATAGACTTCAATGGGGTTCAGGGTCAAGTTTGGGTCAAGTTCGGTCCCGAACTCGAACTTTTTTCCGAAGTTCGGCCCAACCCGTCGAACCCGAACATCCAGGTGTCCGCTCAACTCTACACAATACCACACATGTATGATCCGAACAGGACTAATAAGATTATCTCCCTTAGAGAGTTATTTTTTTTATATTTTAATTTTTTTATAATTTTGAAGATTCATGCCCTATGCCTTCTGACACTAATACACACCCTGCAGGCTAGCATCATGATGACAAAGGGTCAGTAATCATGCAGCCCCCTAAAAACTAGCCTGCATACCCTTCTGAATTTGGATGTGCCTTGTAAGTGCACCGCTAGCAAAAAAAGAGGGAAAAAGAAAACATAAAACTGAAGGGCACTAGGCACTTCAGGTCACTTGTTGCCCTGGAGAAGGTGACCTCAAGAGGTGTTATGTGCAACCTGCTTGCCGTTCCATGCAGGGCTTGCACGTTGCCCCCCCCCCCTTTCTGGGGTAAAAACAAATGATCATCACTATGGACAGCCAGCCTCAGTGGGTCTCCACAGGGAAAGATTGCATGTTCAGAATAAAATACACTAAACTATCAAATGTGCAGCAGAGCTGTGAAAGAAAACAGTCAGCAAATTAAGAATAGGGTAAATACTAGCCAATCCCCCAATGAAGACAGATGTTGGTTAATGTAAGTGAATGTTGCTTAATCTGCTATATGTGAAAATTAATCCTTTAAATGAATTTGCTTTAGGGTTCATGTACACAGCCAATTAGGACCATACACAGCCAGATCAGTAGATCAGATATAGCCTGCATTGCCAGTGGTGGACATCCTTCCTAAACACAAGTAATTGATCCATGTGTCAGCCTGTCATTGATTTGGGCTGGCTTCCTGTCCATGGATGACTGCACTCAGCTGGCCATACCTGCCGCAGAAATACGCTGACCTGGGTGGTGTACGACCCTAAGCCGATGTGTGCATGAGCCCTTATAAATTAAGTGAAAACTTCATTGACTTTCAATGTATGTGGTGAAGGCAACAGTAGGCCCTTTAAAAAAAATACTATCCATTTATGCTGCAGAATGAATATTTCATATTTTCAATAACCAGACTCTAAGCTAGGCACACTAGACTAATTTGACTGCTTTGCTGAAAAAGTCTGTATTACTATATTCATAGTTCAAAAGCTAAACTGAAAAAGTCTGTATTACTATATTCATAGTACAAAAGCTAAAAAATTCCGCACACAGCTGTATGACTCATTCCCCTGAGTTTCAGTTCATTCACCTGGTCAGTAAAAATAGGCAGCTGAGCCACAGTTTTACAGCTCCCTTACCACCCACCTAGAGAACAACATGCAACCACAAAGCATCACGTCTGCAGCAAATATTACATTTTAATTTGTATTGCCAGGCAGTACCACCAAACATGGCCCATTCAAGTGAATGGAGCCATACTGCAACTGTCCTGCCACTGCATGCAGTTGTGCCACAGTAGTCCAGCCTTTTCAGGGTTAAAACAGGCACTGAGGAGGCGACATATCACCTCCCAGCTGTATGAAATCTGCCCGTGAAAAGGAATATATTGCAGATCGCTTTTTAGAGGGATGGCATAGGTTGAACGAGGACTTAGGCTCTATTCACACTAATGCGTTTTTTGATGCATTTTGCAGAAATGCAGGGAAATTTTTTAACATGGGTTCCTATGGAACATGTTCACATCAATGCATTTTTGTGCCTCTGTATTTTTGGAAAGGATCGGGGACTTTTTTTCCCGCAAAATGCAGCGTTTTGCATGTAATAGAATTCAATGGACCCGCATCCAAAACGCAAGTACCGCGATTTTGCTGCGAATTTGCGTTGTGCATTTTTTTTTCTTTTTTTTTACACTGTATATAGCTGGTTTCTAAGGAGGGGTCGGGAAGCCGGCCGCCGCGTCCTTAACAACCGATGAGTCATCAGCTCTCAGCTGGCTTCCGGCTCAATGTAAAAATAGAAAATGCCGGCTAAAAAAAAAAACGTGAAAAAAAAACAGCGTGGGGTCCCCCCTAGGTCCATACCAGAACCTTGGGTCTAGTATGGATTCGGAGGGGACCCCCCCACACCAAGATTTAAAAAAAATGGCATGGGGGTCCCCCCAAAATCCACACCAGACCCTTATTCGAGCATGCAGCCTGGCAGGTCAGGAAAGGGAGGGGACGAGCGAGCGCCCCCGCCACCTCAGGAACCATACCAGGCCCATCATGCCCCAGGCAGCGACGTCACAAGGGGCGTAGCCTCCGGATGATGTAATCCGATTGCCACGTCCCCGTCGTTATTTAATAAATGCAGGACATTGGCGTTGACAGATCGGAGGAGGGTCGTCAGCGGGAGCGGCGGCAGAGGAAGAAGAACACCGGACAAAGAAGACAGAAGAAGAGCGGAAGAAGAAGTAGGGGGAGAAGGAGAAGACCGGAGGATGAAGATGCGGGAGAAGATGGAGGAAGACCGGAGGAAGAAGCAGAGAAGAAGAAGAAGATTTTTAATAAAAGACTTGTCAAAAACTGTCTACTGTATTTAACACTACACTACTTTTTTTTGGTGAATGGGTAGGGATGCAATGTACCCCATCCTCATTCACATAGGGGGGCGGGATCTGGGGCCAAAATTAAAATAAATGGCATGGTGGTCCCCCCAAAATCCATATCAGACCCTTATCCGAGCATGCAGCCCGGCAGGTCAGGAAAGGGAGGGGACGAGCAAGCGCCCCCCCCCCTCCTGAACCATATCAGGCCGCATGCCCTCAACATGGGGGGATGGGTGCTTTGGGGCAGGGGGGGGGCTCTGCGGGGTGTGGCCTCCGGATGATGTAATCTAATTGCCACGCCCCATCGTTATTTAAGAAATGCTTGACATCCGCGCAGACAGATCAGCGGGATGCAGCATTGGAGAACGGTCATCGGCAGGAGCGGCGGCAGAGGAATAAGAACACCGGACAAAGAAGACAGAAGAAAGAAGAAGAGCATAAGAAGCAGGGGGAGAAGGAGAAGATTGGTGGATGAAGATGGAGGAAGACAGGAGGAAGAAGCGGAGAAGAAGAAGAACATATTTTTAATAAAAGAATTGTCAAAAACTGTCTACTGTATTTTTTAACACTACACTACTTTTTTTGGGGTGAATGGGTAGGGATACAATGTACCCCATACTCATTCACATAGGGGGGCTGGGATCTGGGGGCCTCCTTGTTAAAGGGGATTCCAGCTGACAGCTGATGACTCATCGGTCGGTTGTTAAGGACGCGGCTTCCCAGCCCCCTCTATAGCAACCAGCTATATACAGTGTAAAAAAAGGCAAACGCAAATCGTGGCAAAATCGCATCACAATCACCGTAAAAACGTGGTACTTGCGTTTTGGATCTGGGTCCATTGAAGTCTATTACATGCAAAACGCTGCATTTTGCGGGAAAAAAGTCCCTGACCCTTTCCAAAAACGCAGAGGCACAAAAATGCATTGATGTGAACATTTTCCATAGGACCCCCCATGTTAAAATATTTCCCTGCATTTCTGCAACATGCAAAATGCATCAAAAAACACATTTGTGTGAATAGAGCCTTAAAAAACCATAGTGCTCTGTGAATCCAGTATCATTTCTAAACCCTGTTGCAAATGTTTATTTGTAAATACAATATACTGTATAACAGTAAAAAAAAAGTATAAAACATCAATTGCAAAGGCTACATTTGTAACATATTTTTTTACACTAAAATTGTCCCCAAACCACTGTAGCTTACCTTGAAACCATTTTTGCCCAAAATGCAACAGATACAAGTATTACTTGTGAAAATCATTTACAGCCAGCCTATTTCTACTGCTTTTTATCTCCATGGCTTGCTGCTTTCCCTATATAGATAACTCAGAGAGGATATTCCCCCGGTGCTGATTGGGAAAGGATACTCGGAAGCATTCGAGAAGGATGCAAGCCTTTTACACGCAAGCTTCTCACATACTGTCAGTGAAAACCTTGGCAGTTTCTAATTTACACAAACACATTAGCAAAAGAGGTTCATTTTTTTTTTTTTTTTTAAGTATTGTCGATATTAAAAAAATTATTTGATATTATCTTACCAAAGTTCCCTTGCATTTGCTGGGTAATGCCTGGAACCTTGGAGATCCAGCAATGCACTTAGGCCTGTCAAGTATTGTTCATTTAGAACTGCGTTCTTTGATTGGTAGACTGTTTCAAGCGTTCCCTGAATCAATGATCTCACAGACATCCTGATGTAAAGAGGGTCCACTGAGAGCACTCAACATAAACAGCTTTCGCTGTCCAAACAGACTGCAGTGTATTCGTAACATGATGTGTTGCTGCTGCTGTAATGTTGACCTGAAGATAACGCAGATATATAGGATATTACAAGGGCCAAAGGCAGTTCAAATTGTGGCTGCGCTTCCATTCAACCTATTGCATAGTTATTATTTCACCATTATTTCTATACCGCAATGCACATTACAGGCTACTTAATAATGCAGTGCTATGTGGGGCAATATATATCAAACCTGCTAGATCAAAATTTTAAAACTAGCCATATTTTATTAAAGTTTGCACCTTGCCTATGTTAGATAAGACTGATGTTTCTAGTATTTAAATACTGTGCTTGTAACATAATTAGATCAATTGCTCTCATTTATGAGCATTCATAGCAAAGTCACAGGGTCTTTTTAACCACTTGAGCTCCAGAAGATTTGACTCCCTTCATCACCAGGCCATTTTTTGCTATCTGGCACTGTGCTACTTTAACTGGCAATTGCACAGTAATGCATCACTGTACACAAAAATAGATTTATATACTGTATTTATTGGCGTATAACACTCACTTTTTTACCCTGAAAATAGAGGGTAAACTGTGCCTGCGTGGGGGGCTGTGGAAGTTTTTTTTCCTGAAACTTCCCTCTTAAAGTTAGGGTGCGTGTAATACGCCGATAAATACGGTATATATATTTTTTTTACACAAATAGAGCTTTCTTTTGGTGCTATTTGATCACTATTGGGCTTTTTATTTGTTATTATAGAAATAAAAAAATGACTAAACATTTAAAAAAAATATATTTATTTTTTTACTTTCTGCTATAAAACATAATAAAAATAAAATAAAAAATGTCTTCATAAATTTAGGCCAAAATGTATTTTGCTACATGTCATAAAAATAAATAAAAAAATACTGAAAAGTGTATATTAATCGGTATGCGTGAAAGGTAAAGGGATTCATTTACTAAAGGAAAATAGACTGTGCACTTTGCAAAGTGCAGTTGCACCGTGTAAGAGCAGTTGCTCCAGAGCTTAGTAAATGAGCAGAAACTCTTCTGACTTACATCATCCAATCATGTGCAAGCAAAAATGCATTTTTTTTTTATTTTCCTTGCATGTGATTGGACATTCTTTGCTAAGTGAAGCTTCACCTCATTTACTAAGCTCTGGTGTAACTGCACTTCGAAAAGTGCACAGCCTATTTGCCTTTAGTAAATCAACCCCATAGTGTCTGCAAACTTTGGTATATATGCTTGAATTTTTTTTTATATTAGTAATGGTGGAAATATAGTGGGATTGCGGTGGGAAATCTGACACTGAGGGGTTGATTTAATAAAGGCAAATTGACTGTGCACTTTGCAGTTGCACTCTGTAAGAGCAGTTGCTGCAGAGCTTAGTAAACAAGTAGAAGCTATGCTGACTTTCATCATCCAATCATGTGCAAGCAAAAATGCAGTTGTATTTACATTTTCCTTGTACATAATTGGGTATTCTTTGCAAAGTGAACCTCCACCTAATTTACTAAGCTCTGGAGCAACTGCACTTGCAAAGTGCAAAATCTATTTGCCTTTAGTAAATCAGCCCCATACTGACACTTTGTGGCAACTGACATCTCCAGTAACACTAATACAGTGATCAGTGCTAATAATATACACAATATCAATAAAATAACTGTGCTTGTTCAAAAAGGGGGAGTGGAAAAAGGGGAGAAGAGCAGCAACTATAAATGTTATACAAACACTGAACAAATGGAAAAGAAAAAAAGCTGCGCTAATATAAAAGTGAAGGTGAGAAAACAATGAATTAGCATAAAACTCAATGTAGGAGGTCAATAGGACCTAAAGTGCAAAAAACAGAAAAGCAAAACTTGCAGTCCATATGTGATGTATAAAAACCAAGTATATTTTTACATATAGTCCATAAAACTTAAATGGATCTCCACTGTGCAAATGAACCCACAGCATCCAGAAAAAGTGGTGATAGAAAAGTGCTTCCACCTTAATGACACACTGCTGCTTACCAGAAGTGCATGATCTCTTATTACAGGAGATCAGTCAGCGCATAAACAGATAATCCCAATAAAAGGTGTCCTCAGCAGGCAGCGCTACTTGCTTGGATGACTCATGAACAGTAATCAATCAGGATATGCCACATAAATGAAAAGAAGGCTCACATAGCATAAAATCCTTTAGACTTTTAATAAGAAATAATAAAAAGCACACTTACAGACGTAAGATGAAACAAAGCATGTAAAACGATCGAGCCAGCCGGCTCCTCGATCTGGCTGCCCGTATCTTCCGGGTCTAGCGTATGATGCGGTGACGTCAGAACGTCGCTTACCCAACGTTTCGTCTCAACAGGGACGTGGTCACGGGAATAATATACACGGTCACTGTACCAATGGCAGTGGCGGTCTGTCCATAAACCCGGCCCCTAATCTACATGCAGAGCGCCAGACGCATTGGATTTCAATGGGGTTTTTTTTTTTTTTTAGAAGCACATGATTAGAGCCTGAGGCTCTAATTGGCTTCAAAAAAAGGGTGGGTTCGGGGGGCGCAGAGCACTGCACCCTGAGCCCACCCAGTTGTGCGACAATGGCGGTTTAATATTCAATATTGTCTTCCTGATTCTCCTACCGGCCAATCAGAAAGCGGGCCCTAAGCCCCTAATGGCTGGGAGGAGAAGCAACCATTGTGGCTGCCGAGGAGGAGGAGACACAGGGGAAGCTGCCGTGAAGTGGCCGAGAAGGAGGAGACGCAGGAAGGATCCAAAGCTGGCCGCGACCTAGATGGGGTAAGTTCGGGGCTGGTGGGCAGGCGCCCAAGCAATGGGAGGGGGTTGGGCTATCAACCGACAGGGGGGGGCACCAGCCGCCACTGACTAATGGCACTGGCTGAAAAGGTGTTAACATCTAGGGGCAATCAAGAGGTTAATCAATAGGCCAGAACACTGTCATGTGAGCCAGTATGCAATCAATCAGGTTTCAAGACTCTGATAATCACATACACACTTGATTCAAGCCAGTGGCTTATCAAGTAGTGAAGTTTTAATCTAGAGCAGTGGTTCTCAACCTGGGGGTCGAATGACGATTTTCCAGGGGTCACTGAGCTGTTCCTGAAGCCAGCGCTGCTCTCCCAGCTTTTTCGCGGCTGCCCAGCAAGGCTGTCCCTGGCCCCCACGGCCGCCCACTCAGCCCCTTTGCAGTCGCCCATTCAGTTCACGGCATCACTGGGGGGCAGAGACTAGAGGTCAGCTGACTGGTGAGAAATGTGAAGGGGAGGGGCCAGAAGAGACCCTATCTCCTTAATTTTGGCATAGGTGTTACTGCTACAAGACACCACAAAGTCAGAAACACATTGAAGCTGGAGACACAGTGAGTAACACTTCATGTGATTATAGTTGCCATTACAGTTCTCAGATCAGCAGATGACCTTGATCAAGAGCACCTAAGTTGGCTGATCAGAACTCCCCGCCAGCACTGCCACTCATCCCATTTTCCCCCACCCCACCAAGAAGTAAGAGAAGGAGTAAAAAATAGAGACTACATGGAAGGGAGAGGAAAATATGGGGAGGAACAAAGAAAAAAGGAGAGAAAGAATAAGAGAAAAAACAAGAAAGATGGCTAGATAGAGGGATGGGGGGGAAAAAAATCAAGAAATTAGGATAGAGAGAGATAAAAGAAGAACAAAGAGAAAGAGAAAGAGTGGTACATCCTAAAATGTACCATAAAGGGTTTTAATACTGTACGAGCCAGGGAGCGCTAAATGTCTGTGAGTTAGGGGCGCAAATTACTTGTCTTGCCTTGGGTGCTGACAACCCACGCTATGAAAATAATTTTACTGTTAGGGGAACCCACAACTTGGGAAATGTTATCAAGAGGTCACAGCACTAGAAGGTTGAGAACCACTGATCTAGAGGATGGCCCGGTTAGGCTTATCTTTTAATATTGTAAAAAAGATTGTATTTTAATAGTAAACACGATAGTATTAGGCAGATTAATTATTTTTTTCTATTTCACGTGGCTCTGCAGATATTTTTTTTTCTAGATTTACATGCAGGTCAAACAGTCCAATGAAACTGAAAGTGGCAGGTGTTTAGTCACACTACAGAATTAGCCAGGAGTGCCTAAAATCCAACGACAGGAAATGTAAAAATTATCCCTAGCTGTGTCCACACTGCAAGGGTTAATTGCTCAGTTTTTTCTAGGAGAGTGGAGAAAAACTCCTCCACTTCCCTGGAAGATGGCGCGTTCCACTGTCCCTCTGTGTCATCATGTCCAGTATAGGGTTATTGGCCTTGATGACATCAGGACCTTAGACTGCTGGAGCATAGGATAGAAGATACTGCAAGGACCAGTTTAGCAGCATGGAGGATCAGGTAAGTAAATGTACTTTAACAAGTCCCCCAGACCTAAACGAGAAATTAACCCTTACAGTGCAGGTGCAGCCCCACTGCAAGGGATCATTTTTAAGTTACCCATAATTAGGCTTTAAAGTATTATTAAAGTGGTTGTAAACCTTACATATACCCAGTGAACTGACTGGCCTCAGGTGATACACAGAGATGAAACAAATCCTGCTACATAAGCTGTACCTGTTTATCTACAGTCTTTTCTTCTCTACATACCTTCGAAGTCCAGAATTTTTTAAAGCTTGTCTGAACTCCTAGAAAATGGGGACAGAGATTTGAAGTTACACTCTGCAGGGCTCAGTGAGGAGAGCTCTGAGAACTGATTGGGGGAAGGGACACACCCTCCTTTACACAGCACATGGGAAAAGAACCAAGGCTGTCAATCCACTAGAAGTCCAGTGTCTGGAGGACAGCTTGGTGTCAGGAAAACTTGTCAGAAGTGACTCATGCTGATAACAGAGGAGCAAAGTAGCAGACAGAAATTACACTTAGTGCACATACTTGAGACAAGCACACACTATAGAGGTATATGCTTTGTTCATATTTTATGTCTGAGGCTTACAACCACTTTAAGTAGTATTGTTGAAAAACAAATCTTTCATTTAGAAAGCCGTTAATATACTCCAAAATGTCATTACTTTTTCCTAACTTCTCCTAGCTTCTGACCAGGGAATGTGTGTCTAATCTTTCCCCCCATGCCTGGCAGCACCCATAATACATTACATACTAATGCTAATACGCACGTGTATTACAATCAGAGTTTAAGTTGGTCCTTCCTTGCCTGTTATTCAAAGTCATGTGGGCAGAGTGGTGGGCAGATCACGATTCTTCACGGATAGACTGAATGAGTCACATCTATGTGTCCTCACAGAGATTGATATTTCACTGCAGGGGGGAGCACAGATGTTGTAGTGACTCCATAAGGACCAACTAGTGTAGTTCGCTTCTATAAGAACAGAAGTCAGCTTGAGGTATACAATAAATCAGTCCTTAGAAGAGCAGATGACAGTGACAGCAAAGAGAAAGAACTTACTGTGCTGTAAGTACGTTTTTTTATTTGATCATGGCGTTTTTGATGTGGGGTTATCACTTTAAAGCTTAACTCCAGACAGATGTAAAAAATGTAATGCAATTTTTATTTCTTTTAAAACAATTAAATTTATTTTTAAACAACTATCATATTCACTTGAACTCTACCTGCCACTTCCACCTCTCACCAATATACTCCAAGAGCCTAAAGAGTTATTTCAGATCCCTATTTACATATTGAAAGGATAATTCAAAAGATTTGGAATAAACTGTCTACATTTTGACTTACCTCTCCGATTTTTTTGAATACCCTCGAGCAGGGGCCAGCAACCATTAAAAGGTAGACATCTGCCTGAACAACATAAAAGAGATAAAAAATCACTGTGGTGTGGCGCCCTTTTTTTTTTTTCTTTAAAGGGAATTAAGGACTAACCAAATAGAAAGGAAAACTTAGAAAAATAAAAGAAACAAATGTCACTGTAAAAATATAAACTTAGCGTACCCTAAAAGTGGACAGTGTAAGTCAGTAGAGCAGTGGACAGTGTCAGTAGGGCAGTGAATGTTGGTAATAGGGCAATGGAGGGTGTTAGTAGGGCAGTGGAGGGTGTCCGTAAAGCAGTGGACAGTGTCGGTCACGTAGAGTAGTGGATGGAGTCAGTAGGGCAGTGGATGGTATCAGTCAGTAGTGCAGTAGATGGTGTCAGTAGGACAGTGAATGGTGTCAGTCAGCAGAGCAGTGGGCGTGGTCAGTATGGCAATAGAAGGGGTCAGTAGGGCAGTTTATTTTTGTTAATGGAGGGCATTGGTTTCTATATATGCCACCCCCGCCGCCCCTCCTATCCAGGTATAGAATCAAATGTAGCAAAAGAAAACTCACCCAAGATCTACTGCTATATAATGTAGTTAGTGTGCAGAGTGGTCGGTGCTCTGGCTAATTGAGTACACAGTGAATCCATAACAAGTACAAGCAGGCAACTCGCCAGCTTCTTCATAGAAAATGTCATTGTATTATAGCAGTAACATCATCCAAAACTGACACGTTTCAGCCTATAAGCCTTCATCAAAAGCATAAAAATATGATATTAAAAACAGGTATATATAAAGAAACAACCCTCCTGAAATAAGAGGGGCGTATTAACTTGATTAAAAAATAACCTCAATAATTGGCTACAGATGGAGATGATCAAAACCTGGGTCAAATAATCACATGTGACAGGGGGTTGAAACAGGAAGCACAAGATGTTAACCATTAAAGTCCCACTGATGCAAAAGTTGCAATACCAAATAAATAATATATTTCAAAGACTTATTTCAAAAACAGGCCAACATCCATCCTGTTGTTCATACCCAACGGCATCCTGGTATTTCACGTGTGTATCCACCACACCTCTCGTTGGAGCACGGTGTGATGGGTGTCACCCCCCTCTTGTAGACTGTTTGATTTTTTCTTGACCGAAGAAAGAAGAGGTGTCAAGGTTACCTCCATAAAAGTAAGAAAAAAGAAAAAAGTTGCGCTATATTAGACGTGACACCTGAGTGACACTTGTGTGACATAAATATGAACTTTTAAGTATGCAACACCTAAACTTATATGAATGAGCGCAGCGGCTCACACAGTGAATAAATAACACAAAAAATTGTGATGCAAAACACGTAATAAGGAATCACTAGTGATGAGAGATCCATATACCATCAAAAAATGTCTTTGAACAAGCAAAAAAGTCCAAACACAAAAGTTCATATACACGTGTAAATGTTGATCCTCCACCATGCTGATTATGATCCATACATCCTGCACCCAGAGCTAGTGTAGAATAGGACAGCCTCCACCAATACAAATACTGCCTCTTACCGAAGGAGATGGATCCCTTGTCACAGGGGATCAAAGAAAGCCTGTGGCTATTCCCCAGCCAAGGGTATGGGAGAAGCGGCGTCTCTTAACCAGAAGGTCAGCAGCTCTCGACGGTAGAAACCATGGTCCCCGTAAATAAAGAGAAGGGATATACTAGTGTAAAACCTTTTACACGTTTATTAAAAAGAAAACAGGTGCACACTTACATGTATGCGGATAAAAACAATCGAAAAATAGGCCGGCCGGCTCTATGTGTATAGCAGCCGGTATGTCTCCGGGTAGCGTGGGCGCGATGACGTCAGAGGGGAGGAGGAGCTACGTTCTGACGTCATCGCGCCCATGCTACCCGGAGACATACGGGCTGCTATACACATAGAGCCGGCCGGCCTATTTTTCGATTGTTTTTATCCGCATACATGTAAGTGTGCACCTGTTTTCTTTTTAATAAACGTGTAAAAGGTTTTACACTAGTATATCCCTTCTCTTTATTTACGGGGACCATGGTTTCTACCGTCGAGAGCTACTGACCTTCTGGTTAAGAGACGCCGCTTGTCCCATACCCTTGGCTGGGGAATAGCCACAGGCTTTCTTTGATCCCCTGTGACAAGGGATCCATCTCCTTCGGTAAGAGGCAGTATTTGTATTGGTGGAGGCTGTCCTATTCTACACTAGCTCTGGGTGCAGGATGTATGGATCATAATCAGCATGGTGGAGGATCAACATTTACACGTGTATATGAACTTTTGTGTTTGGACTTTTTTGCTTGTTCAAAGACATTTTTTGATGGTATATGGATCTCTCATCACTAGTGATTCCTTATTACGTGTTTTGCATCACAATTTTTTGTGTTATTTATTCACTGTGTGAGCCGCTGTGCTCATTCATATAAGTTTAGGTGTTGCATACTTAAAAGTTCATATTTATGTCACACAAGTGTCACTCAGGTGTCACGTCTAATATAGCGCAACTTTTTTCTTTTTTATTACTTGTTTGGTGTTGTATAACACACATTGTTGCAGCTTTATTTTTCATGCATTAGCGCAGTTTTTTTCTTTCCATCCAAGGTTACCTCCATGCACTGTCTTAAAATGTTTTGATACATTTGAACCAAATGTGACAGGGAAGCCGCTCAAACCCCATGGAGAATGGGGATGGGTCTCAATTGCGACCCATGCGACCCCTATAGCTACGCCAGTGTCTTGATATCAATCTTCTTTCTTCCACAGTATGGCAGCACTCAGGGAGATGGCGGGCCACCACTAGGAGCCAATCAGACTCTGTTATATGCACACATGCTGACAGTGAACATGCAGACAGGAGGAATGAGGAAAGATACTGACTTATCAGTGTATTAAAGCTACTTAGTTGTCCCATCTGCAAGCTGTAAGCGTTATCCCCCTCTTATTAATGAATTGCGCCAAATTCATGAAGCATTTGTGACACTTTTGGTTACCATTTCTTTAAGACTTAAGCACATATCCACAAGATGGTTGTAGAGCATACTTTCTGCCCAGGAGTTACAGATGCAGTGTACAGCCACAGCCAGCCAGCCTGTACAAATCCAATGACAGGCTGACAAATGCTGTGGCTGTACACAAATATTACGCACAGCAAGTGGTAACTGCACCCAGGGATGTAGAGCTTTTAGAGCAGTGCATATTTCTCTGTACACAGTCACTGGGATGTGTGTAATACAGCATATGTGTAAAGCCATAGAGTCTCTCAGCCTGTCATTGGGGTGGTAAGGCTGGCTGCACCTGTACGCTGCACCATTGACTCCGGGACGGAGAAGCACACTCAAATAAATGCTTGTATGGCTATGTGCATGGACCCTTTGTGCAGACAAGGTACTGTAGTTCTCACACGGTATGTGTATTTGAACTGTCTATTTAGTTGTTTGTCTAAAATTCAGCTTTGAACAGTTGCACCAACAGTTTTTTTTTTCGTTTTTTTTGAGTTACCCCATGTCAATAAATAGTGACTGCAGTAGGCACCTCCGGATATGTTAACATTTGTCCTAAACTCTGTTACTGTCACTTTTGCTGAACAGCTTTGTCAGCGTATAAATGTGAAAAAAATTTAAATAACATGAATGTGAAATAAAAAAGGTGTTTGTATACAGCATACTATCATTACATATATTAAGCCCATATACTGTAGCTCCTGAATAGTGTTATGAATTTTATAGAGGTCCTTTAATAACTAGAAATTGAAGTTTTTCCTTTTTTACATTATCACCTTGTGTTGCATAAAAAATGTCCTAAAAGAGAAGCAAACAGTGGATCGTTCTCTGGACTTGGCACCACCATGTTCCGAAACCCAATGCTATCAAAAAGCATTTGGTTATTATTTTTTCTACGCTCTCTAACTCCACTATCATGCTGGTTCTGGCTCTTGGAGGCTGATCTATATTCATTGCTGTTACAGATACACAAGCTGCTCGTAACCCAACCATCCTACTGTATCTCTATGATGTAGTTCCTTATGAATGAGTTCATACAGGATTTCTATATCTTAGTCTTCCAGCTGCATGGTAAGAAAAATATTCCAGCAAGACTTTCAAAAGGAAATAACACATTAAAAAAGGAATTGAATTCGTTTTTTTTTTCTTCCTTTTTTGGTAAGTGTGAAGCATTCGTAAGACTCCCTGATTACCGGCACTCCTGTTTCAGCAGCCGGTTAATGGGTAGTGTCCACACCCCCACCTCCTACCCACAAACATTAGCACAAATCAAGTGGGTACATTCAAGCCCCATAAAAATGTTTTAAATACTTCTTTGATTCCCATGTGATCCCGTTCAATTTCCTCACTAAGCTGAGATCATTAATATGTTTTATTTATTTATTGTAGCGAATAAGAAAAAATTGCTTGTTGGGCCCTCTGCCAGTCTGAGATACCACCTTTTTCATGCCTACTTATATCCTGTAATTTCATTTTCAGCACCTGCAGATTTTTTCTTTTTTTTTGTATCACATCCTTAACCCTTTTCCATAAGAGGGGCAAAGTATTACATCGCTGAAAACCTCCGCCATCCGGGGGATTAGCGACATCACACAGCAATAACATGGAGGCATGAAACCGATTAATCCTTTTTTATTGGTAGAGAGAAGACAGCAATGGAACTGAATAATTAAACGCATATGCAGACTTTAGCATGGGGCTCAGCAGCAGCCAACCACTACAACTTTAAATAATTACAATGAAAAATATAATCTAGCAGAGATTGGGATGCTCAGAACACAGACGACCATCTGCAAGGCTTTGGCAATGTAATCCATTTATTTTTACCGCCTGAATGTGGACCATTGCATTCATTATTGAATAGGTATCATTATGTTTCATATGAATGAAGACAGCAGGCAAATTAAACATTTTATAATGATGTTTATCCAGACAATGCCATTTCCTATGATTAAGGTGGATTTTTATGCTTGTTTTAGAACCCACCATTCTGTAGAGTTAAACTTTGTTTTCTGGCTATGAAAACAGGCATGGAAGAAATATCAGCGCTAAGAGTGTTGTCGTCTGAATTTTCGGCACCATACAATTGGAAGAAGAAATTAAAGCATATCTCCCAACTTTTGAACTTCAGAATGAGGGACAGTTGAGAAAGGAAGTAACCTTACATAGCGTGCCATGGCAAATGTGGGCGTGGCAAAACTCCTGACAGTGGGAGGAGCGTCATTAAACAAAACTCGAGCTTCGTTGTACCTTTAAAATAGGCTTTTATTATTGTTCTACAAGCAAGAGT
Organism: Rana muscosa; assembly: GCA_029206835.1. NCBI lineage: Eukaryota > Metazoa > Chordata > Amphibia > Anura > Ranidae > Rana > Rana muscosa. Next base: position 72,633,094 of record CM055118.1, read on the forward strand.
CTCATGGATACATACAAACCCCAGCACATTCATTTAAAAAAAATGCATAAAAGGGTGCAGGTTTTGAAGTGCATTACGTACAGAGTGCAGGGTCCGGGATGAGCTATGTACAGAGTGCAGGGTTCTGGGATGAGCTATGTACAGCGTACAGGGTTCAGGGATGAGCTATATACAGAGTGCAGGATTCAGGGATGAGCTACGTACAGAGTGCAGGGTTCTGGGATGAGCTAAGTACAGGGTGCAGGGTTCTGGGATGAGCTAAGTACAGGGTGCACTGTTCTGGGATGAGCTAAGTACAGGGTGCAGGGTTCTGGGATGAGCTAAGTACAGGGTGCAGGGTTCTGGGATGAGCTAAGTACAGGGTGCAGGCTTCTGGGATGAGCTAAGTACAGGGTGCAGGGTTCTGGGATGAGCTGCCTACAGATTATGCTAGATACAGAGTCCATCCATCCACATTATTACTACACTCATCCTCAGCAATAACCTCTGCAAACTCCCCCCCCCCAACACAACTCCTTTCCTCTGCCCTAATCTTTAGCCCCCCCCCCCCAAAGCTCCACCATCATCCCCATAGTTACTTTTCTGGCTCTTCCATCCACTGCAGCAAAATCTTCCTTTTCAGTGCACTAAGTGCACACTTATTGTTGGCTCCAGAGCTTCCCCTACCAGGTAGGAGAATGGGGATCATGATGCAGCTCACCAATCGCTTCCCTCCCCCCTCTTGTCCTTGAACATGCTCACTCTGCCATACCAGCACTTGTCCCCTGTGCAGAGCAGGCAGGCTGCTGTAGGAGCCGTGAGGGAGTTTTTACTTTCTAACACAGAAGCTGGACAAAAGTGATAGCACTGAGCTGTGAGCACGCAGCTAACCAAGGCTGCAAACAACGATGTGGGACTAACCTCCTACACAAAGGTGAAGGTGCAGGAATGTCCCACCCAATCCGGAACTGTTGGGAGGTATGTTAAAATACAACTAAAGGCACTTAGTTGTACCTAGAGTGGAGATAAATTAGAACACCTGTCAGGTTTTTTTTTTTGCTGTCTGTGCCCCCATTAACCTCCCTGGCGGTATTCCTGAGTCAGGCTCGGGGTGAGTTTTACTACCAAAAGCGGTAACCCCGAGCCTTGGGATCGCATCGCATTATCCAGGGAAAGTTACTTACCTTGTCCCCTGGATCCTGCGATGTCTCCCCGCTGTGTCTGCGAGCTGTCTCCTTGCTCAATTCACAGTGCCGAGCTCCGTTCCTGCGACGTTGCGACGCACGGGGACGGAGCACGGCGCCAAATTCAAAAAGTGAAAAACACACAATACACACAGTACACTGTAATCTTACAGATTACAGTACTGTATAAAATAATTACACATCCCCTTTGTCCCTAGTGGTTTGTCCAGTGCCCTGCATGCACTTTTATATTATAAATACTGTTTTTTTTGCCAGGAAACTTGAGAACGTCCATGGCAACCAAACAGTGTCCCTTTACGTCAAAAGTGGTCTTAGACCAGCTAGAAAACAGCGATAATAAATTAGAATCACTTGCAGAATTGAACGATAGCGATTTGTGGGGAAATTCGTCATCAAACACTGAAAGTAATGACAGCGACAATTCTGCAACTGAGCAAATTTTAGTGTTTTTGATTTGATTATGTAGCGACCTCACCCCTCTCACCCCTTCTCATACTCGGCTTGTCTTTTCTCTGTCTAGGGGTGTTAGTACTGGGGGGAGGGATAAGATACACCACGGCCCATGTCCTCCATAATGACGAGGTGAAGGCCAGAAAGATCGGGCTTTGTGTAGGTGTCCTAGAGTCAAGTCCTGTCCTTGGTCCTTGACTCCTTTGCTCCTAGTAACCAGAATTCCACACACTGAATGGGTCCAACACAGTTTTATTTTTTCAGCGAATAAACATACAGCACAGTCAAGTTGGGACCTTTGCAACAGTTCAGTGGGAGTAGGCCAAGGCACAATCCTTCCAGATAAAGCTAACCACTGTGGTATCACCAGTGGCGAATAGTCACTGCCACTGACTATGTGAAATAGAACATGAATTACTTTCGCTAGTTCGGCCCCTGTCAGGGGAAGGATATCCGTCCAAGGGAGGTACCGGAGGCCTCTCTGTCACCAGCAATGCTGCGCCGGACTCTTCAGAGAAGTTCTGCTCGCCAGACCTCACAAACTCAGACACGGGCACCCAAGGAGTTAGGGCCCCCTCGGATTCCTCCACCCTCGCGGAACTCAGTCGAAGGTACTGAGCCCCAGGCATCCGCCATAGTACCTCACCCCAGGCTAAAGGTGCCTGAGATGGACTCCATCTCTCGCTCTGGCCAGATCAAGGGCACCTGGGCCCGGAACTCCGGAATGCCAGCACCCAGGCGGAAGGTGCCTGGGTGCGACCGCGTCCTCCGACTCTGCATTTTGAACCCTGTGGTAAGGGCGCCCCCCCCTTTTATCTCCTCTCCCTTTGCGTCACAGCGGGTTCCCCGCCCCACTGTACCAGCGCCAGGGGAGGACAAAAAGGCACAGTCTCGCGGTGTGAGTTCAACCCCGGCCCCCGGCAACAATGCCACCTATAGGCCGCAGGGAACCTCACACCACCAGAGTCCTCCAAGAACCATAAAAGGGTCTCAGATTCCCTAGCAATCAGTGCATCTGGGTTACACTACCACCCAGATGCTTCCCCTAAATTCAAATACCCGCTACACTCTCCCCCTGATGATTTGACACTGGTCCCCAGTGACTGGTGCAAACCCATGTCACCCATAGAGTGATAACATACGTTCGACCCAGAGACCAACTACACAATTTAGCCCTGAATTGTGCCAAGACCTAAAATGGGAAAAAGGAAAATAGAAATGCAAAACAATAAAACTTTCAATAAAATACTCTTAACATTTACACATGTACAATTCCCCCTCCCTGCTATCTAAGGACCACCCCATTCTCAGCAGCCTTAAAAGACGAGTCTCCTGCAGAGGGAAGAAAAGAAACACACATCCTAACATAATATATATGTGTCTGCTTGGAATGAATGGGTCTGTCTGAGAAGAAACCCATTCACTCCAATGAGTGTTGCATGATGTAAAAAACAAACAAACACAATCGTTACCCAACACCGCCACCTGGTGGTAATGCCGCGGTCAGGACACTTATCAAATCCAGATGAACTTTTCTCTCTTGTTCTCTCTTTTTTTTTTTTTTTATTATGCCCCTACACTGACTAAAACCCCAAAGTCACTGATTTCTCTGAAGTGCAAAGAGAAGGAGGGAGAACAAAACAGTAACAGCTCCCATTTCTCCAAAGAGTAGAACGCCCAAATACAAAAAAAAAACAAGGGCACAGTCCTTGTGTTCCGGCAAAGGCACTCCGGAAAGTTCACCAATGAGCAGCAAGAAAGAACACACAGGAGTCTTTTTCTCCTAAAGGTAAAACTTTGGATGCGGTAGGAACACAGGCTTCAAATGCTTGTTAAAAGCCTCCACGTTATGCTCAACATTTCCTCCATCCTTGCGACAAATCACCACTCTGTCCGCATGGATATGCCTTCCCAGCATCCACTCAGCTTTACAGTCCTGAAACTTTTTGGTGACCGTTGGTGAACAAAAAGGGTACCGGCGTGCTTGAGGTACTTTAAGTTTGTCCCAAACAAAGGTATTGTACCACCTCCGGCGAAAAACTTCCACCTCGTATAGCAATTCTTGAGGCAGGTATGGGTACTCCCACCCATACTCTTGGGCAACCTTCTGGCCAAAGAGACGCTGCAGCCTGACCAAAGGTGGCATAGTGGCACGGTCTCCTTCTCCGGGTAACACAATTGCTTCTGGATGGCGAGGTGCGTTCACCACCTCGGTAGATCTGGGCACAGGGGCCCGCAGTGACTGACGTTGCACTCCCGCAACAGGAGCAGGTGAAATGGAAGTTGAATCCAGAAGAGGGATTTCAGACAGTGGACCAGATTCTTCCCTCGGCGCCGAGGCCTCCACCCGGGGTGTACTATCCCCAGTAGACATAGGTGGGTCCCTTGTGACACGGGACGAGGGTAACTTCATCTTGTCCCATCCCTTTTGGTGGAAGATCTCGTCTATCTCCCCATCATCGCCATTATCAGACAATGAATCCAGGTCGGTGGTGTCATAGCACTCAGCAGGCAGATAATTCCCAGTCACGGAATCATCCCCCTTAACGGCCTCCACCGACAGTGGGCTGCCGACACCTCCAACCACACACACAGTCCCAACCCCTGGCTCACCTGGGCCTTCAGAAGAACAGGGATGTCCAGGGCTCTTCCCTCCGGATCCATCCAGGCCAGGCAAGCGGCGGGGCGAAGCTCTTCCACGACCACAGGAGGCCATCACTAGGCCGAATTTCCTCGGAGGTGGGAGCAGGGAGCTGCTGGTGACCGAGGCAGCATCCTCTGATTTTTCTCTTTTATCTCCGCTTGGGCAGTCACTTCGCCCTGGTCAGCGCGCACAGGAATACCCGCCATGGCATCGATCTCTCCCTCCGGATTGGCAGTACCTGTGAGGTAGTCAGGGGAGGGCTGGGCCAGGGGGCAGGGTGGCAATTGCCTCCCAGGCCGCCCTAACTTATGTTCAAAATGGCCAGCAGCCGCTGACCGCTACCATTTTCTTTTTTATTCTGGTCAAGGAAGTTGGGCCGGGGCACGGCCATGGCGGCCGACCACTAGCTGTTGCATTCCGGGAGTTGTAGTCCGCACTCAAGCTTCCGGTGGGTGGAAAACACAGCAGCGCAGAGAAAACTACAACTCCCTGGGACCGGATTCTTGGAAGCAGACAGAGGCAGGGCGTGCGGGCTGGGACGCAGGGTTGCAGGGCTGGGCGCTGGCTGCAACTTGACCCCAGGATCAGGAGCGTTACCCCCCCCCCAGGAGACCGTGGCGTGCAAGGACCTGCTGAGCTGAGATCGCTGAGGTGAGAGACCCTGACACCCCTAGCTGACCCCCCATCTCCCCCACCATACACCCCATGTAACCTGTCCCAGTGATCAGGCTTCATTGATGGGCACTAGAGTTGGCTGCACTGATAAGCACTGGTGAGGCTGCATTGAAAAACCAGGTGGGCCATGGATGGTGAGCTGATTCGGCGGTTCAGTGGGCCACTTGACTGGACTTGCCCCCCAGGCTTTAGGCTACCAGCCCTCCCCTGGAGGTAGTTGAGGTGGAAGGCGCGAGGCCTTTCTGTGGATGGTTCCACCTCGAAGAGAAACTCCTTGCAGACCTCACATCGCCCGAATGGCTTCAATTGGACCACCAGTCCCGAACAGCCGGGACAGATCACACGGAGGGCCTCTATGTCTCTGCAGGTATAAGGAGCCAATCCCCCCCGGGGGCTTAGTCTGATTCCTGTGTCCATAATGGGAGCAGCAAAGGAAGTCATGTCCATGAAAGAAGAAGCTGAAATCCACGGAGTATTTGAAGTCATCTTTCCTGTTCGCTGCTCCAATGCGCACTGACCCACTTGCGCCGGAATCTCCACGTGCGTACGTCCACATGGCCAGACTCCTCCCACACTCTGCACTTGTTCGCGGGCTTTTCCTTTTCCCCGCCCACGAACTACGCAGCTATGGTTTGCCTCGTGGCGCATTGGCCAATATGGCCGACCTACTCGGAACTCCTCCGGGCAGCAAAGTTCAGTTTCAGACACCATACACATCCCGGACACGATGCCCCCATGTGTAGCGACCTCACCCCTCTCACCCCTTCTCATACTCGGCTTGTCTTTTCTCTGTCTAGGGGTGTTAGTACTGGGGGGAGGTATAAAATACACCACGGCCCATGTCCTCCATAGTGACGAGGTGAAGGCCAGAAAGATCGGGCTTTGTGTAGGTGTCCTAGAGTCAAGTCCTGTCCTTCGTCCTTGACTCCTTTGCTCCTAGTAACCAGAATTCCACACACTGAATGGGTCCAACAGTTTTATTCTTTCAGCGAGTAAACATACAGCACAGTCAAGTTGGGACCTTTGCAACAGTTCAGTGGAAGTAGGCCAAGGCACAATCCTTCCAGATAAAGCTAACCACTGTGGTATCACCAGTGGCGAATAGTCACTGCCACTGACTATGTGAAATAGAACATGAATTACTTTCGCTAGTTCGGCCCCTGTCAGGGGAAGGATATCCGTCCAAGGGAGGTACCGGAGGCCTCTCTGTCACCAGCAATGCTGCGCCGGACTCTTCAGAGAAGTTCTGCTCGCCAGACCTCACGAACTCAGACACGGGCACCCAAGGAGTTAGGGCCCCCTCGAATTCCTCCACCCTCGCGGAACTCAGTCGAAGGTACTCAGCCCCAGGCATCCGCCATAGTACCTCACCCCAGGCTAAAGGTGCCTGAGATGGACTCCATCTCTCACTCCGGCCAGGTCAAGGGCTCCTGGGCCCGGAACCCCAGAACGCTAGCACCCAGGCGGAAGGTGCCTGGGTGCGGCCGCGTCCTCCGACTCTGCACTCTGAACCCTGTGGTAAGGGCGTCCGCCCCTTTTATCTCCTCTCCCTTTGCGTCACAGCGGGTTCCCCGCCCCCGTTGTACCAGCGCCAGGGGAGGACAAAAAGGCACAGTCTCGCTGTGTGAGTTCAACCCCGGCCCCTGGCAACAATGCCACCTATAGGCCGCAGGGAACCTAACACCACCAGAGTCCTCAAAGAACCATAAAAGAGTCTCAGATTCCCTAGCAATCAGTGCATCTGGGTTACACTACCACCCAGATGCTTCCCCTAAATTCAAATACCCGCTACAATTACATTATTTAATAATTTTTATTAGTATTATATTATTATTTGTTATAATTATTTATAGTTATTAATTATATTATAATTTATGATTTTGTGTTTCAAACTTTATCATACCCGGGATGTCTACTAGACTCTTGTTTGGACAGATTTAAGTGAGTTATTCCTAAGAATTACAGGCCTACAATATAAAACGACAAATTTCCATGCAAAATAATGGTACCGCTTTCAGCACCTAAAATCTGACAGAATCATACCGCCAGGGAGGTTAAAGAGATTCACCCTCTCTATTTCTCCTGTTTACCATTAGCATTTAAAGTGAAAGTAAAAGAAAATCAAAAATTTTGAGTTGTCTTTAGAAAAGTAATAAAGGGGAAATCTTCCAATTGGGACATTAATTCTGGTGACCTGGGGGTCCCCAAGGGCGTCTATTACTTTGCAGGGATTTCTTCTCACTTCCTGTTTTGGCTATGGGACAGTGAAGGGAAATCTCCCCAATGGGTTACAAATGTAAAAAAAAAAAAAAGACAGGGGCTTTGACCCTCAATTACTCTATCCAAAATGAAAAAAAAGTTTTGCCTATATTTCTACTTTTAAAGCCAGGTACACACTACAGTTTTTGGGTAGCACAAAAAAACTGACAGCTCTGCTCGGAGCTGTTGTACTAACCATGCAAGGTTAGTCCAGCGATCTCCCCTGCTGAGCTGTTGTGTTCTTACAAGGGGGCGGCCCCCCCACCAGAACACTCTGATCAGTGCTCTCTGCCATTGGCTGAGAGCGCTGATTGGAAGTCAGTCGGCTGCTGGTTTTCCAGCATTCACGTCTGATAGAAGCCGGCCGAACGGCTGGCTTCTGTCAGACAGACGGACATACACACAGGCTGAATGCCGACCGTTTCTTTTTAACTGGACATTGCCTCCCAACATTTGGCCCGTGTTTATGGGGCTTAAGTCTGCACAAATGCTAGTTTCTTTTTTTGTCTTCAGTAAACTTTATTGTTCACCAAGAATGACACCTCTTGCCAGAGTGAGCTCCTGCTCCCCTAATGTACTTTACAAAGTTTGTTGAAAAGATAAGGAAAATAGCAGTTGTGAGGCTTGTGTTTTTAGACTTTGGGGAGCTGATGAACCCCGCTACACCAAAAAGCCAGTGGGGTTTAACAAGGAGTCCAGTTGTAGCAATAATATTGACAGGACGATGTCTCCTGATGATATAGACTTCAACTACCCAAGCTTTCAACCATCTAGAGATCATCAGGACCCGATCTAAGATTCCTCCAGTACTGACAGAGTTGCATATACAGAAGTTTGGTTTGTTCACATTTTTACACTGCAAAGTGAAAACAGAGCTGTTCAGCGGTTCAGCTGCGTTGTAGCTGCGGATTACAGTACCTGCCCGCGAGAATGTGTTTCCAGCACGATCCCATCACTCTGGTTCTCGGCGACAGGGTACTGTACACCTCGAGCTCGCTGCAATAGGAAAAGTCCCCTCTCTGTCCGACTTGGATCCCCGCCAATACTAGGCACTGTGTTTGGTATGAATCATGAGGGGGAACTCCACGGCAGGTTTTAGATAAAAAACCGGCATGTGTTCCCCTCCAAGAGCATACCAGGCCCTTAGGTCTGGTATGGATTTTAAGGGGAACCCCCTACGCCAAAAAAACGGCGTGGGGGTTCCCCCAAAATCCATATCAGACCCTTATCTGAGCACGCAGCACGGCCGGTCAGGAAAGGGGGTGGGGACGAGCGAGCGCCCCCCTCCTGAACCGTACCAGGCAGCATGCCCTTGACATGGGGGGTGGGTGCTTTGGGGCAGGGGGGCGATCTGACGGAGACTCTTTACCACATGATCAGCCGTGTCCAATCACGGCTGATCACGATGTAAACAGGAAGAGCCGGTGATCGGCTATTCCTTACTCGCGTCTGTCAGACGCGAGTAGAGGAGAGCCGATCGGCTGCTCCTCTGACAGGGGGGGTCTGTGCTGATCGATTATCAGCGAAGCCCCCCGAGGATGCCCACACTGGACCACCAGGGACTCCACTAGGACCACCAGGGATGTCACCACCAGGTATGCCACCCTAGACCACCAAGGATGCCAATCAGTTCCCACAATGGATGCCAATCAGTGCCCACAATGGGCATCACTGATTGGCAGCCATTATTGTTTGGCACTGATTGGCATCCATCAGTGACATACATTACAGTACATTAGTGCCACCTATCAGTGCCCACCCATGCCCATCTGTGCCACCTATCAGTGCCCATCTGTGCCACCTATCAGTGCCCACCCATGCCGCCTATCAGTGCCCACCCATGCCGCCTATCAGTGCCCATCCGTGCCGCCTATCAGTGCCCATCCGTGCTACCTATCAGTACCCATCTGTGCCGCCTATCAGTGCCGCATATCAGTGCCACCTATCAGTGCCCATCATTACCCCATTAGTGCTGCATATTAGTGCCCATCATCAGTGCCTATCAATGCCACCTCATCAGTGCCACCTCATTGGTGCCACCTCATCGGTGCCCATCAGTGCCACCTTATCAGTGCCCGTCAGTGCAGCCCCATCAGTGCCCATCAGTGAAGGAGAAAACATACTTATTTACAAAGTTTTGTAAATGAACCAAAAAAAACATTTTTTTTTCACAATTTTCGGTCTTTTTTTTATTTATGTTTAGTTTAGCAGAAAATAAAAATCCCAGAGGTGATCAAATACCACCAAAAGAAAGCTCTATTTGTGGGAACAAAATGATAAAAATTTTGTTTGGGTACAGTGTAGAATGACTGAGCAATTGTCATTGAAAGTGCGACAGCGCTGAACGCTGAAAATTGGTCTGGGCAGGAAGGTGTATAAGTGCCCTGTATTGAAGTGGTTAAATGAGCAGTGATTTACTAATGCTTAAAGTGAAATAATTGTAGCACTACCCCCGTAGGAGCTGCTGATTTTGATGTTGGGCCTACGTTCTGATTCTTATCATTTTTGTTGATATCTTTGATCACGTTTTTTTGCCTCCTGCAGTAGATCATGTCTTGTTGTATGGTGGGTGGGTTGTTGTTTTTTTATTTTTTATTTTATCGCTATTCGCTGTGTCATGGGTTCATGTGTGTTTGCTGTGTTGGGCTTGTTGGGTCCTTTGGTTTTCACATGACGCACGTAGGGGGTTAACTGTCCGGATGACCAATCTAGTTTGGCTTCTTGATATATGTATTTTCCCCCTCTTTGATGCAAAATAATTTTCTTTTTGCATACATGCGTCGGCGCGTATTATCTGCCGATTGCTGTCACATTGAGGCCGCGTTTGGCATTTAATGCGCGGGGGGTCCCCTTTCTTTTTAGGTGACATGACTCTGTGTCTGTTTTAAGGGATCATCTTCCTTATCCACTTTGTCGTCCTATCCGATCAAGATAATAATTGAATTAGAGAGAAGGCCTTTATGCGTGTTTAAGATTGGGGGTGTTGCCGATTCATTTAACTTCTAACATAGATAAGCATTATATCACCAGTCCCGCTGGGACATATATGTGCAGGTTACAATCCATGCACTTATTGGTCTAATGTGATCCGAATAATATTTTGGACACTATATGTATATAAATAAAATATGTAATGCTAAAAAAGCTAATATAGTCAATTTGGCTTTCTTTAAAGCCCCCCTTTCTTCCCTCGCTTCCTTCTCCTATATATATATATATATATATATATATATATATATATATATATATATTTTTTTTTTTTTTTTCATTTTTAGGCTTGATGGATGGACTCACATTATGCGTGTCAACTGCGTCCTGTTGTGGTCTGTGGACGCTGGCTTCTTCCTGTGTTTCCTGTGTCGGCGTTTCTATGCGTGTATCTATTTCCGCTCGCAGCCCCTATCAGCTTCGCTTTAGAGTGTATTACACTCAAGCGACACTATGCGCACTGACGTCACCACACTTTCGCTTCCCACGCCGCTCGGTTACACAGCTGTGGCTGTTCATTAAGACGCCATTTAAAGCTCTCTTTGACAAAGGGAGATCTGTACGGGCACAGGACACGGCACCAGTCAGGGTTTGGAGGAGCTATACAGGTACATATTCCTACTCATATGGTTAAACGCTTTTGGGTCATATAGGATATTACCATCTTTATGTCCCACATTGTATGCTAATTGTGCTTATTTGCACCTTTATTCTCATTCACAGCAATCTCCTTCAGTAATTAGAAGATAACAACCATATACACAATTTACTCTACTACTAGAGGAATACACAATCTATGCTATTCCTCAGATATGAGATTTTCCTTGAGTTGATAAGAGTCACTTCTTTCTTCTTTTTATCCACTGAGTTGAAGGTTTACTGGTAGGTGTTATTTTAAGACAACAATTTTTTACTTGGCTTAAACTTTAATCTAAATGAGGATGATAATTAACATTAAGGGTCTGCTAATTTGTGCTTCTTTTCCTCTTTTTTAATAATTAGAGTCTTGTTTAGCTTCATCGCTTGTCACCATTTGGGGACCCTTGTATGAAACCCTTTTGGACCCTGCTCCATCTTGAGCCCTTTACTGTGGGGTGCCTACTTTTTCTCTCCATATACACAGCAACACACGTGTCTTATTCACGCATGGAATACCGAACCATTTTTTGAAATATCTGTAAGCAAATATTCATTTATTTTCATATTCGCTATGTTATATTTTGTTTATTGATGTAAATAATTTCATGTACATGTATACACAATAACACTATGTATTTAACGGAATCTGTCTTTTCATAGACAACTCCTGACTTTTATGTCTACAAATCCCCCGAAGAAGGGTATACCGAAACAGCTGTCGGGTCTGCTCATAAATGTCATAATTCTCTTTTTATGAATGTAAACAGTTTTTTTGTGGATCTGTATTTAATCCATGTATTTTATTATAGACTGTTTTTGTAATCAATTCTTTGTACTTTTTGATTAAATTCATATATATTTTTTGATATACCTCTGTGTCGTCAGTCACTCTCAAAGTCCCACCTCCAAAGGGGGGTTTTTCAGTTTTTCCTATAATTAGGGATGTGGTGACTGACAACATTTACAGTTCTGCAATCGTTGGTCTTCTTTTCCTCATACGTTCTGATTCTCAACCCCTTAACTGGCTCGAACCCTCCCTTGGCACAACTGGTAGTGAAAAGGATTGGGAGCCCCACTGGCTATTGGGTAACACAATTCTGCATATATATACCACATTAATATATATATATATATATATATATATATATATATATATATATATATATATATATATATTACCTTTCTCCGTTTGAGGTCCTTCAGGCCAATAAAGTACTTTACACAGGTATATACTTAAACAAAGATAAAGTTTACTTATAAAAGGTAATAAGCAGGTTAAGACAATTATGCATATATATACACAAGTGACTCTGAAGGGCCCTGCAAGAGTCAATACTATGTAAAAGATAGGAGTTTTATATTGTACTAATGTCTATTTCTTATAGATAACAATCTTATGCTTGTGAGCTCCCCCTAGCGGGCAATACCACCCCGTGTCCCGTCAAAGTTAGTTCCTGTCAGGCCTGACACAGATTATTGTAATAGTTCCTTGAGGGTGGGAGTCTTCGCTAGCAAAACGTTGGTGCACCTTTTAATTGTAATCCACAGAAGGTAACAGATGTGAACTAGACTCCCGCAATGCTTTTTGGAAGTGAAACTAACAGTCAATGTAACGCCAACTTTAAACGATGCAGTTACTACACACTGCGCTATGTCCTGCGGTGTCTGTAACTCACTACTCGGGTGGTGATGGGCCTTCAAAAGTCACTGGCCTAACAGTTGTAGATTCTGGGCAGATGCCCACTCACCCGAACAGGTCTAGTCCGCCTGACACGCTCTACGATCGGTACCTCGATCCCCGACCTCTCAGCAACGCTCAGCCTCTGGTCCCTCTCACAGCAGCTGGAGATGTCGGTTGGCTGACGAATCCGGTCCGAGGGTAACACAGGCTGGTCACACTGGGAAGGATCCCTCTCTGGTCTGGTGATCCTCTGCAAAGTTGTAGGCCCAGGCTTTTGGGCCTAGTCGCGTTTCGGCAGCAGACCTCACACACTTCCTGCTTGGTTAAGCGTGGACTCCAGAGAGACCGAGCGCGGCCCCGCCTCTCCTTTAAGTAGCCTCCCCCAACAGGCTGTGCGGGGTTTGTGATGCATTCTGGGAGTACAGCTTCACTGTGGGTACCATAGTCTATTAGGTATCCACGGCAACGGAGTCTCTCTCTCTCCCTGTACCATAAGTTCCCAATGCATCACTGAACATAAGTAAAAAAACAGTGTATAAGATTGTAACTGGAACTCCGGGGGAAGTTTGAGGTGTACGCATGTAACAATAGTCTATAACAGTATAACCCCACTACACAATAAAAATTTAAAATTCCTTTAAATATAGTGCCTGGAGGGTCCCCTTAGTCTGTCTGTAAAGTGGTGCATTTATACTGTGTATTTAACCTGCTGTAACAAAACTGACAAATATAAAGAAAAAAAATGAAGTTTAGGCTCAGCTCACACTGCAGGCAGCAATGCGGAAACCCTGTGAATCCACTGTAGGTTCCCGTATCACATGTCTCCCGGGTGCAGTTCACACTGTCCTATGCAAACTGCTGGGAGTGTCAATTGAAAGTTAACGACACCCCCAAATCAGTTTGCATATCGCATTGCTAACTGCAAATTCGGACAGGAATTGGATGGCATGGGTGTGAATACCCATGTGATCCGATTCTGCTGCGGACCAAAAAAAGGGTCCTGTGCAAGATTGGTCCAAATACGATGCAAATTCAGCCATACTATCTGTATGGCTGAAATAGCATTGCACATAGATCGCTTGTGATTTGCACTGCACTGCGGTGCGAATCAGATCCGATGTTGGAAATCGCACCAGTGGAAACCGGCCCTGAAATAGATTTTCCCCGCAAGCTTTCTTTAGTTTGTTAACAACAGCTTGGAGAAACAGCCTGTTTGATGAGGCCACAATTTAGTGCACTCAGAACAAGATTAGAGATTTTTGGGATAAATTCTGGTGTCTCTTTGGCAGACTTTGAATGGAAATATCAAAGTTTTGCACCACAGTGAGCAAGCCTTATGTGAAGAAGCCAAACAGAGGAAATTGTGCCCTGCCTGGGGATGGACCATGTCTACCTTTGCCTCTGGACACAGATGTTGCTGGCCCCCTCACAGTAGCATGGGAACATCTGCCTTTCCTTGTTGGCCTCCCAGACATGATTGGGGGGGGGGGGACTTATTACCCAAATGTAATAGAGACAGAGAAATGTGTACGTGGATGCACTTTAATCAATGTAAAGTGGTATTTGGTGCAATTTAACTTGAGGACTCACTACACACAGACACACTCCACTGACACACTGCAATATACTGCAGGAAAACTGCACTAACGCACTTCAATATACTGCAGTAAAACCGCATTAAAGCAATTCAATATACTGCAGTAAAAGTGCCCTAACACTCTACACTGACATACTTCAATATACTGCAGTAAACCTACCCTGACACACTAAACTGACTCTAAAGTAAAGGAAGGTCGCACTACACTCACACTGCACTATCACTATATTCACACTACACTCACAAATAGCAAGCTATAGCACTCTAACTCACTAGTAGCAATGAACAGAGCCCTGTTCTATATACAGAGCCTTGAAAAAGTATTCATACCCCTTGAAATTGTCCACATTTTGTCATGTTACAACCAAAAACGTAAATGTATTTTATTGGTATTTTTGTGATAGACCAACACAAAATGGCACATAATTGTGAAGTGAAAAGAAAAATGATAAATGGTTTTCCAATTTTTTTACAAATATCTGAAAAGTGTGGCGTGTATTTGTTTCAGCCCCCTTTACTCTGATACCCCTAACTAATATCTAGTGGAACCAATTGCTTTTAGAAGTCACCTTATTAGTAAATAGAATCCATCTGTGTGTAATTTAATCTCAGTATAAATGCAGCTGTTCTGTGAAGCCCTCAGAGGTGTGTTAGAGAACCTTAGTGAACAAACAACATCATGAAGGCCAAGGAACACACCAGACAGGTCAGGGATAAAGTTGTGAAAAAGTTTAAAGTAGGGTTAGGTTATAAAAAAATATCCCAGGCTTTGAACATCTCACGGAGCACTGTTCAATCCATCGTCCGAAAATGGAAAGAGTATGGCACAACTGCAAACCTACCAAGACATGGCCGTCCACCTAAACTGACAAGCCAGGCAAGGAGAGCATTAATCAGAGAAGCAGCCAAGAGGCCCATGGTAACTCGGGAGGAGATGCAGAGATTCACAGCTCAGGTGGGAGAATCTGTCCACAGGTCAACTATTATTTGTGCATTCCACAAATCTGACCTTTATGGAAGAGTGTCAAGAAGAAAGCCATTGTTGAAAGAAAGCCAACAGAAGTCCCATTTGCAGTTTGCGGGAAGCCATGTGGGGGACACAGCAAACATGTGGAAGAAGGTGCTCTGGTCAGATGAGACCAAAATTTAACTTTTTGGCCTAAAAGCAAGATGCTATGTGTGTCAGAAAACTAACACTGGGGGGGGCGTGGCTACCGCGCAACTGTATGGACGTGTGACCACACAGCTCCGCTCCAGACACGGGAACCGCTAACTACTGGGACGACACCGATGACCGAATCTCCCTCTAAAGCCTGCCTAGGGGACTGGGGACACCTCCGAGATGACCCGCAAGCGAAAAGAACAAACACAGCCTAAAAAACTGGATGATTTCTATCCGCCGAAAGGCCGCGAGTCTCTCCAAGATGGCGCCGGCACGGGGAACATCTCGCCGTCCTCCTCCTGCAGCTCGCGATTCACAGCAGCTAGCCCAGGTGCACACCCAGGCCTGGCGCAGACGTCTCCAGCGGCGTCTACCCCCTTATCCTGCAGCCCTGCGAAGTCCAAGCCTTGCCTGGAAAGCAACACTAGACAGGTGAGCACAGCACATGACCCCATGGAGGACACAAGGGAGCTGATCGATCCCTTCACATTGTTCCCCACATCAGGTCAGCCTGTTTCTGACACTACGCTCAAAGATATGCTTGTCTCCCTCCGCAGCTCCATGCATGCTGACCTGATGCAGTGTATGCAAAACTTTAAATCTGACATAGGAGTCCTGGGAGGAAGGGTGGATCACATTGAGGGGAAAATGGGGGAATTTGCATCGTCCGACAACTCTCTGATAGATGCCCATGCCGATCATACAGATGAACTTTCTTGGCTCAGAGCAAAGGTCGTTAACCTTGAGGACAGGTCGAGGAGAAACAATATAAAAATCAGAGGGATGCCTGAGACCATACTCCTAGCACAACTCCAGCAATATGCCCGTGATCTGCTGAAACAGTTTCTTCCCTCTGTCTCTGAGTCAGAAATGCAAGTAGACCGCATCCACAAGCTGCCTAAACCGGCCCACCTCCCAGACAATATCCCTAGGGATGTTCAAATGAGAATACATTTTTACCAAGTCAAAGAACAACTAATGACTGCATTCCGCAAAACTCAGCAACCCCCAGAGGAATTCGCTCATATTCAACTTTTTGCGGACCTATCGCAATTCACGATGCAAAAGCGCAAATCCCTGTTGTCGGTGACCAAGGCCCTGAGCAATCATAATATCCCTTACCGTTGGGGGTATCCGGTTAAACTAACAGTCACACATGATGGCAAAAATACTGTGATCATGGAGATTGAGGAAGGGCCTTCACTGCTACGCTCACTGGATATACTCCCAGAAAAGACTCCTGCAGAACCCTCACCCCCTAGGAGGCTTGATTCTCAGTATGACTGGCAAACGGTGTCGAGGAAAAAAAGCGGCAAAAAAAGCGCCTCATAATCACCCATATTGATAATCAACTAATGTTTACTTCTCAAGGTTCCTGATGTGTTCTGGAGCACTCCAGTTTGCTGGTTCTCTTCTACCTTTGTACCCCCCCACCAAGTTCTGGGCAGCAAGTCTTCCCTCTGGTTCTGCTTTGAACATGTTTTTTACAATGCGCTACCTATTGTTATCTTTTGTTTTGACCTTGTTTTCTCCTTCTATTCTACTTTTTTCTCCCCAATACTGGTCTGACCTGTGCCGATATCACTGCACTTCCTTTTATGCGAAGAGGATCACCTTATTTCAACCTACCCACTGCCTGATCCTCAAGGAGAAGGTCCCCTCACCATCGAGGATAAGGTACTGTTATCATCTACATTTCTTGTCCACACATGGCGCTTAAAATACTTTCCTTCAATGTAAATGGCCTCAACCACCCGACCAAAAGAGCCTCGGTCTGGAGAGAAGCGCTCAAACTCCAGGCTGATGTCCTGTGCCTTCAAGAGACACATTTCCTGTCTGACAAACCTCCTCAGTTTCACCATAAACAATTTCCACACATCTTTCTGGCTTCAGCTCCCACCAAACAGAAAGGAGTTCTGATAGCTATCAGAGACTCCATAGCCTTTCGCCTGACAGACACCTACATTGACCCGGAAGGAAGATATCTCATATTGGTGGGAGAACTCAACAACAAACCTTTTACAATTGCTAACCTGTACGCTCCAAACTCCCACCAATTTCGATTCCTAAAACAGCTGTACGGTAAAATTGCCACACTTCAAAAGGGCTCTATGATAATATGTGGTGACCATAACCTAACTGTTGATCACACAATAGACTCTTCTTCTACAGCCAAGCGGCCTCCTCCTCAGCTTCAAAAACTGCTTCATTCTGAGGACATTTTTGATGTATGGAGATGCCAGCATGCAAATATAAGGGATTACACTTTCCACTCTGCCCGACATAACTCTTATTCGAGAATTGATCTGATTCTTGTCGATAAAATGCTTTTACAGACGGTGTCATCCTCCACCATCCATGATATCACATGGTCGGACCACGTGCCTGTTTCAATCACGGTGATGGAGGGTCACACACCGAGTCCTGCTTATATATGGTGGGCAAATTCTCGACTTTTCCAGATGCCCTCTCATGCAACAACAATAACAGACAGTTTATCTAAGTTCTTTGACGATAATATAGGCTCTGTCTCTGACCCTGCAATGTTATGGTGTGCCCATAAGGCACAGAGGGATCATTCTGCAGATTTGTGCAAGGGAGAAGAGGCAGAGGACACACAGGCTGGACCGACTCCTCAATAGCATCAAATCATTAGAGGCCCAAAATAAATCCACCCCTAGTGTACATATTGCCCAAAAACTCTCCCAATGGCGTTCTGATCTCAGATTCCTTCTTATTGAACAGTATGACAAGCACCTCCAAACTATGAAACTTAACCATTACTCCTGGTAATCGAGCAGGCAAATTCTTAGCCCAGAGGCTTAAAGCTGCCAGAGCCAAAACGAAAATCCCATTCCTGATACACCCGACTACTAAACACAGGATAATCAACCCCAAAGAGATAGCGAATTCTTTCGCGGAGTACTACTCGTCCCTTTACAATCTCCATAAGGATACCAACACCCCACAACCTACAGATGAATGTATCCAAGCTTTCTTAGCCAAAATCAACCTCCCCTCTCTATCACAGGCACAACTGCAATCTTTAAACTCACCTATCACAGAGTGTGAGATCAAAAAATTTATTAAGTCACTCCCGTTAGGCAAATCACCAGGTCCTGATGGACTTCCAAATGATTACTACAAATAATTTCAAAACAATCTAACGCCAACTCTTCAGGAAGTGTTCACTTCTGCAATGTCCTCTGCCTCGTTTCCCACCGAGATGCTTAAAGCATATATAGTCACAATCCCCAGACCAGGTAAAGAAGCCAATAATCCAGCAAATTTTAGGCCGATATCATTACTCAATACTGACGTCAAGTTATATGCTAAGGTTCTGGCCCACAGGTTACTACCTATCCTTCCTCTTTTAATTGGTCCTGACCAATCTGGCTTTACTCAGGGAAGGCAAGCATCAGACGCCACGAGACGTGTTGTTGGGATTGTACAGTATGCTAAATCCTGTCGGACGCCTTCTCTGCTCCTCTCTTTGGATGCGGAGAAGGCGTTCGACCGGATACACTGGGGATATATGACTCACACCTGCAGAAATTTGGTTTCTCAGGACCCATCCTCTCGGCCATACTTGCTCTCTACTCCTCGCCCTGTGCCCAAGTCTACACGTCCAACATGTTATCTAACACCTTTTCAATCTCAAACGGCACTAGACAGGGATGCCCACTTTCTCCCTCGATCTTTAACCTTCTTATTGAGCCACTGGCCGAGAGGATCAGGCCCCACCCAGATATTACGGGCTTCCCTATCCAAGGCAGGTCCCATGTTGCTAACTTATTTGCAGACGACGTATTTCTGTCCTTAACCAACCCCTCCCCCTCCTTGCACCATGCTCACGAAACTCTTACGGAATTCAGTAGAATCTCTTTCTACAAGGTTAATTTCACAAAATCGATTATCCTAGACCTAGGTATCCCACCCCCCTAAAGAAACACCTTCAGGACACTTTCCCATACTCATGGAGTAAATCTCATATCACTTACCTGGGCATAGAACTTACGACCGATCCCCTTCGGCTAGCAGAAGTTAATTATTCAGCTTTAATTAACAAACTCACCATAGATACCAAACGACTTTCCAATATAGAATTATCCTGGTCTGGTCGTCTAGCCACCTTTAAAATGCTGATCCTTCCTCAAATGCTTTACATATTTAGAACACTCCCTATCCCCATCTCTAGCTTTCACCTCAAAAACCTCAACACACTTCTTTATAACTTCATCTGGAGATTTAAAAGACCGAGATGCTCCAAAGCTCTGTTGGTTAAGCATCGGTTAGCGGGTGGGATGGGATTAGTTGACATTCAAGACTACTATCGCGCATCTCTCCTGACACAACTTAAAAGTTGGATCAATCCAACAACAACCTCTATATGGCGAGGTATTGAACAGTCTTTGAGCCCAATTACGAATCTTAAATCTCTCCTCCTTATAGATGTGTGGAAACCCTTTCCCATACATGGACTACCCCCCACCATTCAAGCTTCTCTGATGGTCTGTAGAGACCTGAGGAAATTACCAGTCCCACTTTCCAACCAAATAGAAGTTCCTGTACCCATCACGACTCTCTCCCAGATTATACCTAACTTATCTCTTCAGAGCTGGCAAGATAGAGGTATCAAAACAATAGATGATTTATATCAGAATAACACCCTCCTTCCATATGTTTTCCTACAGAAGAAGTTCTCCTTGGCACCCACCGACCAATATAAATATATTCAAATCTCCCACTTTCTGAGCTCTATAGGACCACATAGGATATACCTCCCTAAAGAGGTCTGGCGCTTTTACAATACTAACCCTACTCCCCCTAAAGGTATTTCCCTTTTCTATAATCTTTTCAAACATAAGCTACTATTCATAAAATCCCAACCCTATAAGAAATGGGAATCTGACCTGGGTATAGAGATTTCAGTTTCACAGTGGCAACATGCACTTTGTTCGCTCTATAAAGCGTCCAGGTGTGTTAACCACTGGGAGATGTCCCAAAAAATAGCTCTTAGGTGGTATCTTACTCCATACAGAATCTCTACGTTCGGGACGCATTGTTCCCCGTTATGCTGGAGGAACTGTGGAACAACAGGTAACTTGCTCCACATGTTGTGGACTTGCAGACACTTAACCAGTTTCTGGAACTCCACTTTCCACTACATCTCAGGTATCACCGGAATTCTGACACGCCCCAACCCTACCTTAGCAATTTTGAATATTGGCATTGAAATTCCCCCCCCCGACTTCAGAGCAGTGGTAATACATATCCTTTTGGCAGCTAGGACGCTAATTGCGAGGAATTGGAAGGCAGATAAGGCACCGAATGCATCGGAAGTACTGGTCATTACCCAGTCACACTATACATATGAGTCTGTTGGCTAGGAGGACTGGCAACAAATTTGATAACCAATGGAAAATATGGTCAAATTGGTTTAAAAGTGACACTTGACATATCCATAAATGGTTTTGTTTCCTATTGTTTTCATCTGACATAGTCTTTATCCTTTTCTGTGTTTACTTTTCACATTTGAAGCATAATCTGACCGCAGGTTGTTCCTCTCTCTCTTCCTCTTCTCCTCTATACTCCCCTCTCCTCTCTCTACTCCTCCTTTTCCTTCTATTTGCCCACCTTTTCTAGTAAGTTATGCTATTTCACCATACTAGATTGTTGCTATTGGTTTAGCTTTATGTCCCTTGGGACTGTGCCTTTGACATTCAAATGTCTGTATATTCATTTCCTGATATTCATGTAACCAAGGTATTACTTGCTTGCTTTACTTTCTGTTCTGTTTGTTCCATTCTATTTGAAAACTTTTCAATAGAAAACAATAAAAAAAAAAAAAAAGAAAACTAACACTGCACATCATCCAAACATGGTGATGGCAGAATCATGTTGTGGGGATGCTTTTCTTCAGCAGGGATGATGGGAAGATGGATGGAGCCAAATACATGCAATCTTAGATGAAAACCTGTTAGAGTCTGCAAAAAACTTGGGCAGAGGTTCACCTTCCAGCAGGACAACAACCCTAAACATACAGCCAGAGCTATAATTGAATGGTTTAGATCAAAGCATATTCATGTGTTAGAATGGCCCAGTCAAAGTCTAGACCTAAATCCAATTGAGAATCTGTGGCAAGACTTGAATATTGCTGTTCACAGGCGTTCTCCATCCAATTCAACAGAGCTTGAGCTATTTTGCAAAGAAGAATGGGCAGAAATTTCACTCTAGATGTGCAAAGCTGGTAGAGACATTCCCAAAAAGAGTTGCTGCTTTAATTGCAGCAAAAGGTGGTTCTACAAAGTATTGATTCGGGGGGCTGAATACAAATGTACGCCACACTTTTCACATATTTATTTGTAAAAAAAATTGAAAAGCATTTATCATTTTCCTTCCACTTCACAATCATGTGCCACTTTGTGTTGGTCTATCACATAAAATCCCAATAAAATACATTTACGTTTTTTGGTTGTAACATGACAAAATGTGGAAAATTTCAAGAGGTATGAATACTTTATCAAGGCACTGTAGGAACAGCAATCTGGCTGTTTCTTCTCCCTGAAAATCAGGGAGAAGAAACAGCCAGATTAGCAAGTAAAAGCATTGCATTGCACTTATTAGGCACACAGTTAACCTCTTTATTGCCCCTAAATGTTAACCCCTTCCCATGTTCTTATTTACAGAGGCTGGGAAGGGGTTAACATTCCCATTAGTACAGTGTCAGTATACAGAGTTATCACTGGACCCTTCCAGACAGTGTCTGTTAGCTCCAGATTGCCCTCCACCCTATCACAATCCCACTATAAGTCGCTGATCAGCGCCATTACAGTATAGTATCTATAGCTGCGTAAATTACAATATATATTCAATAGTTAGTAGAAGCTATAACTTTTGCACAAACCAATACTGTAATATACACGTATTGGGATTTTTTTTACCAAGACATGTAGCAAGAATACATTTGGGCCTAAACTTATCATGACATTTTATTTTTTTATATTTATTGGATATGTTTTATAACAGAAAGTAGAAAATATCTGTTTGTTTTTCAAAATGTTTTTTCGTTTATATAATAAAAAATAAAAAACCCAGTGGTGATCAAACAACAACCAAAAGAAAGCTGTATTTGTGTCAAAAAATGATATACATTTAATTTGCGTGCAGTGTTGCATGCCCACGCAATTGGCAGTTAAAGTAGCTCAGCATTGAATAGCACTGGTCTAGAAGCGGGTAAAAACTTCCTGAGGTTAAGTGGTTAACTTTTTAAGCTGACTTTTCAGTAACATTAGAAGGCCTTATGAATAAATTCCTAACATGTCACAATATACAGCAAGAGTATCTTTAAAAAAAAAAAAAAAAGTTATACCTGCCCAGTCAAGTAACTCTGCCTAGGCTTAGATGGTGTCATCATTCTGCTGCAGGCAAGGGGAAGCATTTCCTTATTCTCCTCTCCTCAGTGACCAAACATCAACATTGTAGTAATGCATGGGGTTGACCCATGTTAGGTATTTGTGAATGCATTCAGGAACTTCACAAACGTCAGTATTTACATTATTGGGTATTCTGTTAACCACCATTTTAGTTGAGGAAGTAGATGCGGACTCTGGGTGATGTCTGAACAAAGATGGCTTCATCCTTTTGGAGAGAAAAGCAGATGAAGGCACTGTCAATGGGTCCAGTGTGATCTCTGTAAAAGGTAATAAAATACCTATAAAGCCCTGAACACACGATCGGATATCCTATGGATTCTAATCCAATGTTTTTTTCCATCGGAAATCCGATGAAACTGTCTTCCATCAGTCTTGCCTACACACCATCAGTCAAAAAACCGACCGTTTCAAACGCTGTGACGTAAAACACTCCGATGAGCCGAGAAAAATTAAGTTCAATGCTTCTGAGCATACGTCGACTTGATTCTGAGCATGCGTGGGTTTTTTATCCGATGGAGTTCCCCACAGACGATATTAATTTGCTATCAGTTTTTTAACCATCAGATAAATTTAAAACATGTTCTATTTTTAAGCACCGATGGAAAAAAGACCGATGGGGCCCATACACGATCGCTTTGTCCGATGAAAAAACAGTCCATCGGATTGTTTTCATCGGTAAAACTGATCGTGTATACAGGGCTTAAGTGTTAAGCCTCGTACACACGATCGGATTTCCATCGGACAAATCCGTGGAATTATGTGCTAAGGACGTTGGCCGTGAACTTGGTATGCATACAGACGGCAGAACTTTTCAGCCAACATACACGAAACTACGTGGTTTTTAAGCTCTTTAGCGCCACCCTTTGGGCAATTTCTGCTAATGTTGTCTTATGGTTAGCATTGGTTTGGAGCATGCGTGTTTGTACGTTTGGATTTTATTCCGACAGACTTGTGTACAGACGATCGGATAATCCAACGGCACACATTTGTTGTTGGAAAATTTGAGAGCGTCCTATAAAACATTTGTTGTCGGAAATTCTGACAACAATTGTCCGATGGAGCGTACAAACGGTTGTGTTTTCCAACAAAACCCTTCCATCACACAGTTGTTGTCGGAAAATCCGATCATGTGTACAAGGCTTAAGTCTTACATAATACTTAGCATGTATGCAACTAATATGAACAAATACAGTATATTGGATGCTAGGGCCACTTTAACCTTTACCCAGTTGTAGCAGTACCCCCTGTAGGGGCTGCTGGTAATTGTGGTCCGTCTCTATCCCTACACAGCCAGGAACACAAATTTCCAGACATTCAGCAGTCAAGAAATAGTCCTTGTACTTGTACTTGTTTTTGTTGTTTTTTGTATGGGGATAGGGGACATATGGGATGCCCAGTGAATCAATAGGAGTTAGTTAGGGACACAACAATATACATCCTGTATATGTACACCTCTTTTCTTCTCTCTTCAGCACTCACTTGCTTGCAGAACTACAACTCCCAGGACCAGCTAGCACTGAATTGCAGGCCTGACACTGGCTCAGCCAGGCACAAAGCAAAATGCCCTTTGCAGGCAGGGACTGTGGGCCCTAAATATGGTAGTCCTAGTGCTAGCTGTCCCACGTGGCTACTGATTCCAGTACCACTTCTTCAGGCCCTGCCAGCCCTCCTGGCTGCAGTTGTCTCTTTCCACTGCCAGTGCCACCACAGTCCACCTTACTAGCTCTGCGCCAATCCCAGACTGCTTGCTGCCAGTCCTCTCAGGCATGCCTCCCAGTCCTCCTGTCTGTGTGTCACTCACCAGCCCTCTTGGCTGCACTTTGTTGTTCCTCCTGGAGACTTACCTGGCAGTATTCTCCTGCTGTCCTCTCCTTGCTCCCATTCCTCCTGTCCAGGACACCTCGGTTGGTTGTAGGAATATCCCGACCGCACCTGAGCCCAGGCCCAAGGTCCCCCCCCCCAGACCCCAGACTGGGGAGCTCCCTCAAAGGCCACAACAGCCTAACACTCCTCCATCTCCAGCTTCCACCTGAACAAATACTCCCCAGCTGGACTGACCCTGAGTATTTAGTATTTAAGGAGGCCTGCCCCCTGCCAATCCAAGTTAGGGATTGGTCAGGGCCCTCAGAATACTCTAGGCAGCTCCACCTTACTGCCCCTCCTCCTTTCCAAAACTTTCTAGTGCATTCTAGAAAGAGGAGGGAGGTCTCAGTTATGCTACCAGTGAATCATCCAGCTCTCCCTGGATTTCTGGCCAACCCCCGAAACAAAAACAGACAGGCTTGGCTGCAAGCCAAAACTGCATAAATTTACCTGTGCTAAAAACAAAAACTTATTTCTACTTCTAGCACTAGAGGGTGCTACATAATATTTAAAACAAACCCTTACCTATAATTATTGCTGCCAATGTTATCATAGGAAAATGTTTTGTATACGGTCACAATACTAATGCAATTAATACTATGAAAATTGTACTGACCAAAACAAATCTTTGCCATAACATAAAAATTATTTTGTCAATTGTCACCAATATGCAATAGGATCAATTTACAAACCTTCAACATAAAGATAAGGAAATATTATTAGATGCTGAAAATAACGGTGAAGCCCTGTACACACGATCGGTTTTACCGATATAAACAGTCTGATGGACTTTTTTCATCGGACAAACCGATCGTGTATGGGACCCATCTGTCTTTTTTCCATCGGTTTTAAAAAATAGAACATGTTTAAAAAATTTCTGATGGATCAAAAACCGATAGCAAATTCCGATCGTCTATGGGCAAGTCAATCGGATAAAAAACCCACGCATGCTCAGAATCAAGTCGACGCATGCTCAGAAGCATTGAACTTAATTTTTCTCAGCTCATCGGAGTGTTTTACGTCACCGCGTTTGGAACGGTCGGTTTTTTGACTGATGGTGTGTAGGCAAGACTGATGGAAGTCAGCTTCATCGGATTTCCAATGGACAAAACCATCGGATTAGAATCCATAGGATATCCGATTGTGTGTACAGGGCTTCACTCTTTTGAAAATAACGATTATTATCCCAGTGTATTCGTTTTGTAATCTAAACCTCATAAACCAATTTTATATTTGTCAAACAACTAGTGCCAAAAGGTTACAAGATTGTTTCACCTGTGTAGGGCTAAAAAAAAATACAAGGGGAGGCAGTCTCTCAAGGTTCTTCTCCTTCCTCATGGGAACTGACAGGAAGCTGTGCTGCTGCTCCGGTGTCCGATCCTCCCACGGCTTCCTCCGCTGTCTGTCTCCTCTCTGTTACTCCTAAGCGCTAGGCATCCAATAGGATCGCCTGACACTTTGGCCAATCGGGAAACTTTAGTGTGAAATAGCAAAAAATTATTTGCTATTGTAGCGGGTATTTGAATTTAGGGGAAGCATCTGGGTGGCAGTGAAACCCAGATGCAATGATTGCTATGGAATCTGAGACCCTTTTATGGTTCTTGGAGGACTCTGGTGGTGTGAGGTTCCCTGTGGCCTGCAGGTGGCATTGTCGCCCTGGCCGAAATTGAACTCACACCGCAAGGCTGCTTCCTTTTTGTCCTTTCCTGGAGCTGGTACAGCGGGGCGGGGAACCCGCTGTGACGCAAAAGGCGAGGGGATAAAAGGGGTGGACGCCCTGACCTTGGGGTTCAGATTCGGAGGACGCGGCCACACCCAGGCACCTTCAGCTTGGGTGCTGGCGTTCCGGAGTTCCGGGCCCAGGTGCCCTTGACCTGGCCGGAGCGAGAGATGGAGTCCATCTCAGGCACCTTTAGCCTGGGGTGAGGTACTATGGCGGATGCCTGGGGCTCAGTACCTTCGACTGAATTCCACGAGGGTGGAGGAATCCGAGGGGGCCCTAACTCCTTGGGTGCCCGTGTCTGAGTTCGTGAGGACTGGTGAGCGGAACTTCTCTGGAGAGTCCGGCACAGCATTGCTGGTGACAGAGAGGCCTCCGGTGACTCCCTTGGACAGATATCCTTCCCCTGACAAGGGCTGTGTTAGCAAAGGTAATCCATGTTCTACCTCACATAGTCAGTGGTAGTGACTATTCGCTACTGGTGACACCACAGTGGTTAGCGATACTTTAAAGGATTGTGCCTCGACCTACTCCCATTAATACTGAACTGTTGCAAAGGTCCCAACTTGACTGTGCTGTATGTTTATTTGCTGAGAAGAATAAAACTGTGTTGGACCTATTCAGTGTGTGGAACTCTGGTTACTAGGAGCAAAGGGGAGTGGATCCAAGGAAAGGATTTAACCCTAGGACGCCTACACAAAGCCCGATCTTTCTGGCCTTCACCTCTTCACTATGGAGGACATGGGCCGTGGTGTAACTCATCCCTCCCCCCCCGGTACTAACACCCCTAGACAGAGACAGACAAGCCGAGAGTGAGAAGGGGTGAGAGGGGTGAGGTCACTACACTATCATCACACAACTGAGTGGTATCAGGGCTCAGTGCTCTGCGCCCCGAGCCCACCCTTTTTTGAAGAACATTAGAGCCTCTGTCTCTAATCAGGTGCTTCAAGAAAACACTCCCCCCATTGGAACCCATAGTCCGGTGCGGCGGTGCCCTAATATGTAGATCAGAGGGCCGGACGCATGGATGGGGGGTGGAACCCATGCGCCCTCTATGGATGGGCCGCCACTGGATATGACATGGGCAGCCTGAATTAGTTAAAATGATCTGAAAGTGTGTCAGCAATGAACTGTGAAAGACTTGGATCTGCAAACCTTGTACTTGCATGTAAATGCCTGGTCTGAAGATATAACCAAAGGGGTGCATGTAAGCAGGTGTATCAAAAGAACAGGGCTTACATCAGGGGATGTGTACTACCAAAGGTCCACAAGTGGAGAATGCCATAAGTGGAAGTTCTGACTGCCGTTGCCATGAGTAACCATTAGTGTGTTTGGTGCTTAAGTTGCCAGTCGTGCTTAAGCCCCTGTGTATCCGGGACCAGAGCTGCATCATGGAGTCCCTATGTATCTAGCTATATGTCACAGGGAAGAAAGCATGAAGAGAATCCTCGAGAGTTAGCTTAGTTGAAGGTGACATCAAAGCTGGGCTGGAGAGCAGGATACAGGTGCCGCAGTATCTCCTCACAAGTTTTTCACCATGGAAGGAAGTCGATGTAACATCACTGTAAAGTGAATGAGACACAAAGAATTAATTGAGCCACGAAGTGCTAGCGATTTCTAATGGCCGCAGCCTCCACCTGCACTGTTGGCATTAGCAAGTAAAGAATCTAGAACTCCCATTTTAGGGCACTGTAACCACTTCAATACCGAACAATTCTTTCACCCCTATCCTAACCAGGCCAATTTTTAGATTTCAGCGCTGTCACACTTTGAATGACAATTGCTCATTACTCATTAACCATGCAACACTGTACCCATATGAAATTCTTATAATTTTTGGACACAGATAGAGCTTTCTGTTGGTGGTATTTATTCACCACTGGGTTTTTTATTTTTTGTTAAATAAATGGAAAAAATACGAAAATTTGGGGGTTTCTGTTATAAAATTTTGCAAATAAGTAATTTTTCTTCACTGATGTGTACTGATGATAATGCACTGATGGGCACTGATGTGCACTTATGAGGCTGCACTGATATGCACTGATGAGGCTGCCCTAATGGGCACTGATGAGGCTGCACTGATGGGCACTGATAAGGCTGCACTGACAAGACATCACTGATGGGCACTGATGAGGCTGCACTGATGGGCACTGATGATGCTGCATTAATGGGCACTGATGAGGCTGCACTTATGAGGCTGCACTGATGGGCACTGATAAGGCTGCACTGACAAGACGTCACTGATGGGCACTGATGGGGTTGCAATGATAATCGGGGCACTGATGGAGCTGCAATTATAATCAGGGCACTGATGAGGCTTTACTGATGATCAGGGCATTGTGTACCGCTGTAAAAAAAATGTACTCACTGCTCCCATCACAGATTCAGCTCTCCTTCCCTGCCGTACACAAACGGAGAGCCATTAGCAGGCAAATACCTGTTGTGTTTACATCTGTGATCGCTTGTGCTAGGACACAGTGATCACGGCCCTTTAACCCCGATCAGTGATGCGCTTTGTCCTAGGCACACAGCGGTCACAGTGAGTTCCCAACGCCCTCCCAATACTAGAGAACGTCCATGAGGCTGTATATCAAATATAGTGTGGGCAGGAAGTGGTTAAGTCCTGCCCACAAACTGATTTAATTTCCCACAGAAAAACATGACGTCATAGGTATCAAACCGCCGGGGAGAAGAGGTTGCGGGGACCAGTTTAGCAGCATGGATGAGTCTGTGGGAGCGGAGGATCAGGTCAGTAAAACTGCTTTACCCAGTAGGGTGGCACAGTGGTGTAGTGGGTAGCACTCTCACTTAGCAGTAAAAAGGGTCGCTGGTTAGAATCCCAACCACAACACTACCTGCCTGGAGTTTGCATGTTCTCCCCGTGCCTGTGTGGGTTTCCTCTGGGTACTCCAGTTTTCTCCCACACTTCAAAGACATGCTGGTAGGTAAATTGGCCCTAGTATATGAATGTGAGTTAGGGACCTTAGATTGTAAGCTCCTTGAGGGTTGGGACCAATGTGAATGTACAATGTATATGTAAAGCGCTGCGTAAATTGACGGCGCTATACAAGTACCTAAATGATAATAATACCTTAGACTTTACCGAGCAGATAACCCTAGCAGTGTAGGCGCAACCCCATTGCAAAGGAGGACATTTCATTTTCCTGTAGTTCAGCTTAAATATTCTTACACACAATAAGTACATTGTATCCGAATACTGGGGTAGTATGGGCAGTAATAAAACTAAGTATTTATTTTCTTCTTTGTGGGTAAGTCTTTTATTCTGGTATTTATTTTAGTGACAGGGTCACTTTAACTGCAGTCTGTAGGGAAATCCTTGGCAAGGTGATGCAGTCTGGCAAGGGTGTCTGCATCACAAGAGTGGCTGAACAGAATTACAATTTCTTTAGTGGGAAAACAAGTTCATGTGTATTTCAGTTGTGTATTTGTGTTTGCCTGAAGTTCAGCTTTAAAGTGTCAGCTTAATCTATCACAAATTCCCCAAACTATATTAAGTTATAGAGATAGTTTTCCCACAATTGCCCATGAAACTACCATTCGTCATCAGCTCCATATAGTATAAACTAGAGCATGCCTCTATTTAGGTACTAAACTGGGAATCTTAAAGCATTCCATACTGTAGCAATACATTGATTTCTGCTGTAAAAGTGTTTGGTGTGTTGAAAGGCATTACCCACAATACTTTATTTCTCTATTTCTTTATTTATTTCACTTCTTGTCTATTTTATTCTCATTGAGAAAAACATCATATAATGTCAATTTAATTGTTATCCCCAGAAAACCAAAAAAAAAAAGATCATTGCAATGCAAAAAAAGCTGCGAGTGGTTTATTAAAGATATAGTTTAGTGTACAATATATCAAGCTAATGACGAAAGATCTAAAGGGATTTCTGCAGTTGATGGCATATGAGTAACCTGCATTACATCTTGTACTTGTATGCAATGTAATAACAAATCTATATGCATGTGTGAGGCCAAATAGGATTGGGACAGAAAGTAATTAGAGATAAACAAGTCAATTTTATTAATGGAGCTACAGCCAAGCAAGATCTCAGTTGCAGGTAGTGTGTGCTTTGTTATTTCATCCTTGTCATCTCTAAACTCTTTATTTGAAGACCCAGCACACATGGGCATTTTTTAATCTTAGCATGTGTAGCGATGGCCCCGTGGGGTTGCTACGTGTTACAGCATCCACACATTTTACCCTGCTCCCAGACATCCATTAGACGCACTTCTCAGTCAATGAACAGTCTCTTGCTTGTGTAGCGGGGTATTGCCCTTTAATTCCCCAGAGACTACAGTACCCAGTGCGCAACGGGACACCCAGGGTTCATTGCCCCGTGCAAGGACTGCTGGGGTGGGTTATTTAACCGAAGGGCGGGGCTGAATTCGGTCTCTTTGGACACCGCCCGCCCAGCAAGTGGAACTCTTTTCCAAGCCTGCTGAGATACAAGGCCTGAAGCCTGGGCCTTTCTCCAAAGAGCCTCCCGCTCACGCTGAGGAACCTGAGGGACGTCTTTTCCTGCTGTTGCTGTTCATCGTCAGGAGGACCGAAGACCCAGAGGTTGTGAGATCTGTGTACCAAGACACAGCAGCGGAAGACAAGGACACGGACTGGTCCGGTTGGGTGAGAGAGCACCTGCTCAGAGAACTATATAGGATCTCTAGGCCCAATAACTGTTATCCGGAGTTATCACTAGTGTTTGCTGCTGCACGCCAGAGAGACAGTGCATCGGAGTTACCTTAGAGATTTGTTCTAAATTCACCAAGTTATCCAAACCCCTTTTACCCTGTGGATTACAGTTATTTCTTCAACAAGTGCACGACCGTTTTGCTAGTGAAAATTTTCCCTTACAGAACTTCTACACAGTACAGTCAGGCCTGACTTAGCGTAGACATTTCTGGGTGCCAATTTGTCCACGAGGGAGGATAGCTGCAGCGGGGACCGTTAGTGTCATGCATAGTACTGTATATCTATCTGTTTGTTGAGATACTCTTTTATTGCAGGGCTCTGCACATGATATGTACACTGTTGATTACATGCTTACCCAACAATCTGTGTAAAAGTGCAAGGGTTAAAGGGGTTGTAAAGGTACAATTTTTTTTTCCTAAACAGCTTCCTTCAGGACGCCCACTAACATACAGCTCCTTTCTCTATCTGCAACGTAGAGTGCGTCTTGACTCTCCTGTAGTCCAAGGGAGGGGGCGAGCATGACACTCCACACCAGGAAGAAAGACTCCCATTACTGTGTGGAGTTACAGACAGAAGAACAGGAAGTGAGGATTTCTTTTAGGACTGCACTAAGGTAAAGGAAGCTATTTAGGGAAAAAAAATTGTACCTTTACAACCCCTTTAAGTATACTGGTGTTTGTGTCATTTACTTTGCAGAAGAGACAGTAAAGAATAGCTATACTCCATTGCTGTGTGTTTTACTATAGGACTGTGTCTTCGTGAGTTACAGGCCACACAGTCCTATCACCCCTTACTAACTGTGCCAAGGGAGGTTAGGGCTAATTACTTGGGGTTGACAGCGGTGCACTACAGGGCCCAAAAATTATAATGGCAGCCCTCTTTGCTGGGGGTATCGCTACACGTGGGGGCTTGAGTCCAGGATTCCTGTACACTGCACGCTGCAATCAAGCCTGCCAGAAGCACCGGCATGGACTCGCTAGCAGTGACACGGTGGTGCGCAACAGTTGGCGCCGATTCAACCATGGCGTTAGTTATCCAACTCCCGGGGGAAAACTGGCCGGAAGAGGAGGTAAAGCGGCTTATACAGTCGCTGTCCCCGAGTCAGAAGGCATGGGTGATGGATTTAAAGCCAGATCCAGAGACCTTGTTTACTTACGCATTAGTGGAATGGAGAAGCGGAATACCAGAAGACTTTAGAGGTCAGAACATACAGGCCATAGATAACCCGCTTGGCGCATACGCAGGCAGTGAAGGGGGAACCTCTACAAACCCCCCTGTCATC
This sequence comes from Rana muscosa, assembly GCA_029206835.1. NCBI lineage: Eukaryota > Metazoa > Chordata > Amphibia > Anura > Ranidae > Rana > Rana muscosa. The sequence continues at coordinate 72,665,388 of CM055118.1, forward strand.
ACCCCCGCCATTATCTCCACCACTATCCCCTAAAGCAGAGAAGTTTCAGGAGACGACAACCTCGGGGACACCCCTGGCCACTATAGGGCCTGAACTGTTGAATGCTCTGGGAGACTTTGTCACAAAGTGCCAGAAGAGTAATACGGTGCATGTGGAAGCCGGGTATCGGAAGCTTAGGATTTTCTCCGGGAAACAACCAGTCCCCCTCGGAGGAGAAGAAGACTTTGACACCTGGATTGAGCAAGCGATGCAGGCTGTAGAGGGATGGGAAGTACCAGAAAGCCAGAAGAAGCAGCGCATAAGTGAAAGTCTGAAGGGTGCTGCTGCTGAAGCTGTAAAGAATCTTAGGTTTAGCAATGCTGCTTGTACTGCTTATGATTATCTGGCTATGTTACAGGAAGAATTTGGCCAGCTGGAAAAGGTGACGGAACTGGTATACCAGTTTGAGCATACCCTTCAACAGCCGGGAGAGAGACTGTCTGAATATGTCAGAAGGTTAAATAAGATGCTTTGCCAAATTGTTCTTAAAAAGGGGATGCTGAGTGGGGCGGGGCCTGACAATGGCGGAGTAAGGAGACACACGTTCAGAGCTCCCTCTATCCACCCACCCAGCTACCCAGCTAACTTGATTAATCCAGAGATAATATGACCTAACCGAGTAGAGCACTTACTACCATCTTACTACTTACTACTATCGCTGACTGCAGACCGCACTGGTACTTGTATGGCACTTGTATGAGTATCGGTAGCTGAGAGGAAAGAGACCTGGAGCGGAGCGGAGAATTTGAATGCGGTAATGAGGAGGAAGGAGGCTAAAGCCCTGAAAGGATCAATACAGTTACCGCACACGTCGCAGCCGGAGATCCAGCACTTCTTTCATCTAACCAGAGCAGCTATGCAGCGGGATCGCGGTGGTATTGGATCACGTGGGGCAGAGACGCTGGTGACGTCGGTGAAACCGAACGAAGCAGTAGTGCCTGCTCCGCTCACCCTGCATACCCCGCTGGCTAAGAGGACTGGAGAAGAGGGGATTGATAAGAAAACTGCACAAGAGGGGATGAGTGTGCCACCTGCAGGCTTAGGGGAGCCAGAGCCGGATTTAAGGACATTACTTCAAGCCTTACCAACACGTGCAGATATGCAGGCTCTCCCCACACATGCAGATATGGAGCTTTTTGTTACAAGAGTGGAGGAAGATATGGAAGCTTTGGTCGCACGCATAGAGGAGACACATCGTATAGATTTGGAGATGATCCGTGGAGAAGTTCAGCAGATAACAGATAAGTTAAAAAACAATGAAACTACACTGATATCTGTTGAAAAACGTATTTTATGTTTAGAACAGACACAAATCTCCCAGACCAATTTAATGCAGCTGAGGTTTGAGGAACTTGAAGACCGTAGCCGTCGTAAGAACCTGAGGTTCAGGGGGGTCCCCGAAGCGATAGAGAGGGAAGGTTTACAAGAAACTATACAGATGATTTGTCTTAAATTAGTTACCCTTCCCCCCACCCAGACTTTGGAGTTAGAGAGACTACATAGATCCTTGGGCCCTCGCTCAACAAACATAAATAGACCAAGAGATGTGATCTGCTGTTTCCACCGATATGCCCATAAGGAGATGATAAGCCGTGCGGCATGGGAGGCAGAGGAAATTGTATATGAGAGATCACAGATAAAAATTTTACCGGATCTCTCTCGATCGACACTACAGCGGAGGGCGATGTTGCGCCCCCTGTTAGAGAAAATTAGAAAATCTGGGGGAACATATCGCTGGGGGTACCCAATTTCATTAGTAATTAAAAGAAATACGCGCTCATTCAATCTACAACAACCGAGAGATCTGCCTGAGCTCTTTGAGTTTTTGGAGACAGAAGCAATAGAGATACCGGATTGGTTACAAAACACATTGGGACAGTCAAGACGATTAATAAAACCAGCAGAAATAGAGGAAATGCCAACGTAAGAAGAGGAAGGGCATTCGAAGGGCCCTCCATAAGTGGACTATGAGAAAAGAAAAGGAAACATACTGACACTTTGTTTTGTTTTATTTATTTTCCTTTTTTTTTTTCCTCTCGCATATATCCATTTTTCTTTTTTTTTACGCTCTGGGCCGCAGGGTTTTTTTACGCTGTGGGCCGCAGTGTTTTTTTTTTTTGGGCCTCCTTCCCCCCCTTGGTTCCGCCCCCCCTGTTTTGGTACCCCTTGTTGTTTACCCCTCTCTTGTTTCCTGGCCCCAAATAAAGACAGAAATGAGGAGTCTAAATGTTCCTAATAGGATGGTGGTATATCAGGGATTCCTTCCTCCCTCTCCCCCTCTTCCCCGCAATTTTTTGTATTTTTTTTATTTATTTATTTATTTTTTTGGTCACCCCTTTTTTTTTTTTTTGTCACCCCTTTTTACTTCTCCTTAAGAGAAGTCAGGGGCTAAATCACAAGAGTCACTAAAATGTCACTAAAATATCACTAGAATCACCAAAATGTCACTAGATAAAATACACACATAACCTTCTCCCCCTTTTTTGGGGGGGGGGGGTAGTTTAAATTGAGGGAATGTTTTTTTTTTTTTTTTTTGCCTGTCTGTTTCTTTGGGCAGGATTATTAGTGATGTTTGTGTTATTATTGTTATTAGGGATTCATTGAATGGAATTTTTTTTTTTTTAAATTTATTTCCACAATTAATATAATTAAGATTAAGATTATCACTAGAGATAAAAGGAGATATATACACGATACACATAAGAAAGCACAGAACACTAAGTCAAATCTGAATAAAAGATATAGAGATATAGAGAGAAAAGGAGATAGGACATGTATAAGCACTTTCTCACCTTTTTTTGGGGGTTATAATTAGAAGGAGGAGAGAAGAGGGGCAGACTTAGGATTGAATGTGAAAGATAGAGACAGAGAAACCAAGAGAGATTATCTATGATCGCCAAATTAAAGAGGGAGGAAGAAGGGAAAGAAAGAAAAAGGAAAGAATAGTGAAGGGAGAAAAGGGAGGAGGGAGAGAAGAAGAGAGGGAAAGGGAAGAAGAGGAAAAGGGAGGAAGAAGGAGAAAAAGGGGAAGGAAAGGAAGGGGAGGGGAAGGGAAGGAGGGGGGAAAGGAGGAAAGGGGAAGAGAAAGGAGGAAAAAAGAAAAGAAAAGAAAAGAAAGGGGGACAATGGAATAGATTACCTTAAGTTTAGTGCTGGAAGAAGAAGTAAGGAACCAGAGAAATATTAAGATCAACACCGTTATCCTGAGGCCTAGAAATAGCACCTGGGAAACTAAATATACCTATTTAGAGATAGAATAGGGAACCCTGGAGGGCTGATCGGATGTGGAGAAGAAGGAGGGAGTGGGAGACGGGGGAGGGGGGTGCGGGGGGGGATGATATGGGGGGCGGTGGAGGGCGAGGGGGAAGAGAGAGGAGAGGAATGGATGAGAGGAGAGGATATGAGAATAGGAACCCTGGATTAAGGGTCCTTTCCTGTCCTCTCCTCCCTTTATGTTAAAGGAACCCCGAGGACATAGGGGAACTAAGAAAGTTTAAGTATGAAAACGGTTATATGGTAATTATAATGCTGGTATATTTAAAGCTTTTCTGAAGAAATTTGAAGAAAGAAAAAGAAGAACATTTTTTGAGATGAAGAAGATAGCTGGGTGGGGGAGGGAGGTGAACGAGAAAAACCCGTCTTGTCGGACCAAACCCCCAATTAGGTACACACCCACGGAAGCCATAGTGGATTGGCTCAGTAAGGGGTGTTTTCCCTTAGGGGCTTAGAAAGGGAGGGAGGGACGGTATAAAGGAGGGAGGTGGGAGGGAGAATTTTGTTGTAGTTTCCCCCCTCTTCCTTTTTTTTTTTTTCCTCTCCCTTCTCCCTTTTTGGAGATGGAGAACGTAAAAATCACTTCCCTGAACGCCAAAGGGCTTAACATTCCGGAGAAGAGAAGAATGTTGTTGAATGACCTGAGACGCTCAGGGACAGATGTTGCGTACGTACAAGAAACACATTTCAGAGAGGGGGGACTTCAATTCCTGCAAAATAGATTTTTTCCATGTGCATATCACGCCTCAAATCAACAGACTTAAACCAAAGGAGTCTCAATACTGATTTCAAATCGTATCCCTTGGTCATTAGTAGATAAACGGGTAGACCCAAATGGTAGATTTATTTTCCTTAACGGGTGTATTGGCAGTACTAAAGTAACATTGGCTACACTATATGCACCGAATGAACGGCAAGACTTTTTCCTAAAGAAAGTTCTTTCTGAATTAATAAAATTTGCGGAAGGTAAACTGATTCTCGGAGGAGATTTTAATATCTCTTTAGACCCTAGAATTGATACATCTGCAGGGGTTACATCAACAGCAGGAAGTATCAGAAGAGGTATATTACAGAAAATGCATGAATTACAACTAGTGGACGCATGGAGGATCTTACATACAGAAGAAAGAGATTATACTTTCTTCTCGAACCTTCACCAAATATATTCACGTATAGATCTATTTTTGATTCCACATTACATGCTATCATCTGTTACAGAGGCTAAGATAGGGAACATAACATGGTCAGACCACGCCCCGATCACCTTGTGTGTCTCACTGTCTAGCACAGCCCTTACGCAGGAGAGATGTTGGAAATTAAATGAAGGTTTGCTTCAGAATCCTGAGGTGAGAGAGGATGTTATTAAAGAAATGACGGCATACTTCCAGGTAAATTATATTCCTGAGAGTAGTCCGGGTATGGTGTGGGAGGCACACAAGGTGGTGATCAGAGGGATTCTGATAAAACATGGATCAATTCAGAAGAAGAAACGAGAGAAACAGACTAGAGAGTTATTAGAGAAAATTCACGCGTTGGAAGTGCAGCATAAAAAAACACAATCACTCTTAGTTGGCAACGAATTGAGCCAACTGAGAAGACAACTTACAGATATCTTGCGCGTTAAAGCAAAAGCTATAATACAGAGAGGAAAAAGGGAAGATTACGAGTTGGGAGATAAGTGTAGCAGATTGTTAGCGGGAAAAATTAAAGAAAAAAATAGGTCAACATATATACCACAAATAAAAGGAAGAGAGGGACAATTAATACGAACACCAAAAGAAATTGCTCAGACATTTGGGAAATATTATTCATCTCTATATAATTTGACCCGAACAGAGACCCCAATAACCGCTATAGAAGATTATCTTTCCTCAGCAGGTCTAACCAGACTTTCTTCCCCAACTCGTCAGGCCCTAGAAAATCCAATATCGGTGGAAGAATTTAATGCAGTCTTAAAAACAGTTAAATCAGGGAAAGCCCCTGGTCCAGATGGCTTTACTATAAGATATTATAAGGAATTTCTTCCGATCTTAAGAGATCAGATGATAAAAGTTTATAACGCGGTAGGTCAGACCTCTGTATTCCCGTCCGATACACTTAGGGCCCACATAACGGTAATCCCAAAAGATGGTAAGGACCCGGCAGACTGTGGAAGCTATAGACCTATTTCACTATTAAATATAGATCTAAAAATATTCACCAAAATATTGGCCGCTCGACTCCAACCATGGCTTACCCACTTGGTAGACTTAGATCAAGTGGGGTTTATCCCCACACGAGAAGCGAGGGACAATACGACAAAAGTACTTAATCTGATTCATAGTGCCCATAAGACCAACACACCTTGTGTGTTTTTGAACACCGATGCTGAAAAAGCATTTGATAGAGTAAATTGGGATTTTCTATTTGAAGTGCTGAGACAGATAGGATTAGGAGAACGCATGATGGGCTGGATAATGGGTGTCTATACCAATCCACAATCTGCTGTGAAGGTTAATGGAGTCCTCTCGAAACCCTTTAATATTACAAATGGCACGAGACAGGGATGCCCTCTCTCACCCCTACTCTTCGCTTTGTCACTTGAACCTCTATTGAATAGAGTTTGCCAAAATCCGGATATTCGGGGGGTGCAGGTGGGAGAGGGCACCCATAAGGTCTCGGCATATGCAGACGATTTGTTGTTCTCTGTGTCGTCTCCACATTTGTCACTCCCTATTTTGGTAGGAGAGATTGAGAAATATGGTATATTATCTAACCTTAAAATAAATCATACAAAATCTGAAGACATGAGTGTAGCAGTACCACCTCTACAACAGAATATAATACAATTACATTTCGGATTTAAGTGGGGGCAGGTACTTAAGTATCTGGGTACATTTATTCCATCAAAAGAGAAAGACACCTTTAAGTTAAACTTTATACCGGTATACAAATCTACACGATTACTTTTAGATAAATGGCAACATGGCTTGCATTCGTGGTTCGGTCGCATCAGTATAATTAAGATGAGTATCCTGCCAAAATTTTTGTACTTGTTCCAGGCGTTACCAATCACGATTCCAGCAACCTTTCTTTGTCAAATTCGAACTCTTTTTCTGAATTTTATATGGGCAGGGAAACGACCTAGGATCAAGCGAGAACTATTGATGGTACCTAAGCATTTTGGAGGGATGGCGGTCCCCGATATAGTTAAATATTATCAAGCAGTACATCTAGCTAGACTTGTGGATTGGTGTAGACATACTGAGTTTAAACTGTGGATAGATATGGAACAGCAGGTTAGTGAGGTCCCTTTATGTAGAGCACCGTGGTGCTATACAGTACTGCCAATCCACCTGAAGAGACATCCTACTATTGGGACGACATTACGAATTACAGCTAGACTATGTCGAGACGTGAGATTCTCATCAAAACAATCGTCCCTTTTTCCTATCCTAGGTAACCCTGGTTTCATACCGGGTATGGAAACAGGAGAATTTAAGAGCCTTAAAGAAAAAGGTTTATATCAGGTCTCACAATTTCTTCAGTCAGAAACCTGGCCAACTATTAAAGTATTGATGCAACCCGGGGGTCCCTTTGAAATTGATCTGTGGCAAGCACTGCAAATAAACCACTTTATGAGATCGCTGGGACCACCACGGAACTTCCAGCCCGAATTAACGGCTTTCGAGCTATACTGTGAAGAGAAGGAACAACTCGTTCGAGTGGTTTCTAAGATGTATGGATTACTAAATAAACCCGATGAGGATTTTGAGATGCTGAGCATCAGTAAATGGGAAAGAGATCTGAGTAGATCTTTTTCTCAAACCCAAAGAATACAAATTATATACTTAGCATTGAACTCCTCGGTATGTACACGGACTCAAGAGTCTAACTATAAAATTTTAACGCAGTGGTACCATACACCAGTAAGACTTCATAAATTTGCACTGGAAAACTCAGATAGGTGCTGGAGATGTGAAGAGGAACAAGGGACAATGTTACACATATTTTGGTCCTGTAAAAAAATAAGACAATATTGGGTAGAGATTCAAAGAATGGTACAAAAATTTACAGATGTCCAGATACCAGATGATCCGGCCTTTTTTCTTCTTCACTGCTCGCAAATTCCAGTTCAGATCTATAAAAAAATGGTGCTTTGCCACATGATCAATGCTACTAGAGCTGGGATTACATCACATTGGAGAGATTCTAGATCCCCTCAATTACAGAGTGGTTGAACAGAGTAAGAGAGATAGGGGCGTTTGAAGACCTAGTTCTTTTAGCCCAAAATAAGAGAGAGCAATATGATAAAACATGGAAGAAGTGGAATCTCTTTATGTATTCGAAGGGAGGGATGAGACTATTAGATGGGACAAGGGAGGAGGGAGGAGGGAGGATCATCTAATGAATTATAGACACTGATATGGGTGTATTCTTGTAAGAGGAGAAAAGTATAGAAATAGCTTTATCCATTTTCCAGGGGGAGATGGAGAAAGGAAGGGAAAAAGGGAAAAGGGAGAGGAAATATTAGAAATAATATAAATGATTTTTTATTTTTTTTTGGGGGAGGAGAGAGGGGGGGAGGGTGGAGAGGGGAGAGGGTGAGAGAAAAGAGGGAGAGGGAGGGAAGGGAAAAGAAAAAAAAAGAGAAGAAAAGAAAAGTATAGAGAGTTCATCAAATAATTACCCACTCATCTGGAAATATAGAGTAGGGAGGTAAAAGAAAGAAGAAATATAACTGGATAAAAATGAATATATAGATAGAGCTTAGTAAGACCAGATGTATTAAGTGGGAAAATAATGTAAATGTATTTGTACATATACTTGATGAACTGTAATGGTGATGATGAGCTGAGCAATATGATTGTTAATAGTTGCTCTTTTATAAAATAAAAATAAAGGATACGAAAAAAAGGGGATGCTTCCACAAGTCATAGACGCAACCAGGATGAAGCAGATCCTGAGGGGAGCATTGCGTTCGGACCCAGTCTGGCTCCATTTGAAGACCTCTGAAGGAGTCATGTCCCTGAGCTACCCAGACCTTGTGCGGATCATAAGGGATGAAGAAGCTCTGCTGAAGGACCAACAGGCGGTCGAGAAAATCACGCCCCCTTCCTCAGTGGGAGTCAGATCAGCCATAGCCACTGAACGGGACTCAGAAGTGGAGATCTTAAAGTCTCAGATGACTCAAGTGCTGGATCTTTTGACCTCTCTAATGGCAAAGAACTCAGGAGCCAATGAAAAAGAGGAAAGCAGGAGAGAACCGTACCAGAGCGCCTCAACACCAACCTCCCCGAGGAAGAGAAGAGAAACTGTCTGCTTCAACTGTGGAGGAGTTGGCCACTTTGGGCGAGTGTGCCCCAGTCCAAGGAAGAACCGAGGCGCCTATCATCAGCCGGCGGAAAACTTCAGAGGGCCACGGTGAAGGAGTCAGTCGGGTGCCCACTATTTGCAGAAAGCTCCACTAAAATCCTAAAGTCAGAAGAGATAAGGGAGAAGGGAGAAGGGAAACAATGCCCCTCCCAAAATACTCAACACCACTTGTCGGGAGTTAAAACAAAAAAACCCGCAGGAGATCAATGCATACCAGGCCCAACAAAGATTGAGATCCAGAAAAAGGTGGAAATAGAAGACAACCCCGAAGGGAAAGTCTGTGAGTCCAAAGAAAGGGCCCCCCCCCCCGAGAAGTTTTCCAGCCAAGTTGGTGGGACCCTCCCCCGTGGTCCCCATTCAAGTGGAGGGAGTCTACACGAGGGCCATCCTGGACACAGGGGCCCAAGTAACCCTTCTATACTGAGACTTTTTATCAAAGACACCTGAGTCATTTGCCCCTGCAGAAAATGGAAGACCTAGAAATATGGGGAATTGGCACCCAAAGTTTTCCTTACGACGGTTATGTTTCCATCAGACTGGCCTTTGACCCCTCTGTAGCAGGAAAAACAGAGGTCTTTGACACCCTGGCAGTAGTTTGCCCTCGCCCACCAGGAGCCAACAAGAGTTCCCTGATTATAGGGACCAATACTGACCTGGTCAGGAGACTACTGGCCCCCCTAGCACAGGAGCAGGGTACTTCAGAAGCCAGGATCCACCCAATGTTGCAGTTAGCCTACCGGCGATTGGTCCTGGAACAAAAGGCCCCGGAAGAGAGGGTAGGGAAAGTCTGGAGACTGTCCAAGAAGGAGAGAATGTTGTAGCCTGGTGAGATGACCTGTCTGAAGGCTACTGTGAAACTCTCGTGGGAGCAACCTGGCCCCTTTGTGGTTCTGGAACCCGACCCCTTAGACACCCACCTGGGATTGAAAGTGATCCCTGAGGTGGTCCCGCTGAGAGCGTTGAAGAATGGACCTGTGAAGCCCACAGTAGGGCCTAGAAGACCCAAAGAATCCATCCAGGATCAGTGGACTTCAAAGAGTGAGGAGGCTTTCACTCAGCTGAAAAGGAGCCTAACCACTGCCCCAGTCTTGACCTATGCTGACCCCACCAAGCTATGCGAACTGTACGTTGATGCCAGTCGAGATGGGCTGGGCGGAGTGCTATACCAAGAACATGGTGGTCACTTACGGCCCGTTGCCTATGTGAGTAGGAGTTTGGTCCCCACCGAAAGGAACTACCCCACGCATAAGCTTGAGTTTCTGGCCTTGAAGTGGGCTGTAGTGGCTAAGTTGAGAGACTACCTCTACGGGGCAGAGTTCATGGAAAAGACTGACAACAGTCCACTCACCTATCTCCTCACTACAGCCAAGCTGGATGCCACAGGACATAGGTGTCTAGCTGCCCTCTCGGGTTTCACCTTTAGCTTGAAATATCGGCCTGGAGTCGGGAACAGGGACGCATACGCCCTTTCAAGAAGGCCTCATGGCCCCAGTGACCCCCTGGAAGAGTGGACTCAGTTGACACCAGAAGGGGTGCGAGCCTTATACCAGGGAGCTGAACGTCAGGCTGGAGGAGGATCTAGGGCCGAAGAGATTGGAGTTTCTGCTGCTGGAGTACCTAAATGTTACTGCAATGTGACCCAAGTGGGGGATGAGGGCTTGCCAAAGAAGGACATGAGAAGGGACCAGTTGGAAGACCCTCTGGGTAACTTGGCATTGAAAGCTCTGGAGAACCAATGCCCTGACATGCTCCTCACTGACTCCCCAAATGAGGCTCGCCTGTTACACCAGGAGTGGGATCAATTGCAGATGCATCAAGGGGTGGTCTACCGAAGGGGCCCCTCTGATGGTCTGGAAGAAAAATGGCAGTTGTTTTTACCCAGAAAACACAGAGAGACAGTATTGACAGCCCTCCACGATCATCATGGCCATCTAGGGCCTGAGAGAACTTTCCACTTGGTGAGGGATTGATTCTACTGGCCCTGCATGAGAGGTGCAGTTGAAGGTTACTGCCATTCTTGTATTCAATGTATCCAAAGGAAGACTCTACCTTCCCGAGCTGCCCCAATGTGCCATCTTCAGAGTCAGGGACCAATGGAGCTGGTGTGCATTGACTTTCTTTGCCTGGAGCCGGATCCGAGTGGACAGGGAAACATTTTGGTGGTGACTGATCATTTCACTAGGTATGCCCAAGCATTCCCAACAAGGGATCAGCAAGCATCAACAGTGGCCAAGGTCCTAGTAGAGAAGTTTTTTGTCCACTATGGCTTGCCCCAACGCATCCACTCGGATCAAGGGAGAGACTTTGAAAGTAGCCTTATTAAGAGACCTTTAGACCTGTTAGGCATCAAAAAGTCCAGGACCACTCCTTACCACCCCCAAGGGGACGCCCAACCTGAGAGGGTTAACCGAATTCTTCTTGACATGCTTGGAATGTTAAGCTCAGAAAAGAAGCAACATTGGAGTAAACATGTAGCCGCCATTGTACATGCCTATAACAATATTGCCAATGATGCTACCGGATACTCTCCCTATCGCTTAATGTTTGGACGAGAGGCTCGATTACCAGTGGACCTGGCCTTTGGCATATCTCTAGATCACACCTCAGCAACCTCTCACAGAGGGTATGTCGATCGCCTGAGGAGAAGCCTGAAGACCGCCTATGACAAGGCCCAAGCAACCTCAGACAAGAGGGGACTGAGCAATAAGAAGAACTTTGATCTCAAAGTCAGAGTACAGGACTTACAACCAGGAGACAGAGTACTTTTGAGAAACCTGGGTGTCCCTGGCAAACACAAGCTGGCTGACCGCTGGAGGTCACAGCCCTATGTTATCTGCAAGCAACTATCAGGACTCCCAGTATACCAGATCAGGCCAGAAGGAAGTGTAGGCCCCCTAAAGACTTGGCATCAAAATCATCTGCTGCCCTTCTCAGAGGCAATCCGGCTGCCACCAGTGTCAGATCTACAGATAACTCCCTCAACCTCTCAGGGGTCTCAACCAGTTACTAGGTCTCAGTCAGTACTTCAAGATGTGGATGATGAAGACACTGAAGATGAAGAGGAGGAATCAGACTGGCTGTGGTCATCTCAAATACCAGGGCCTGCCACCCCTCTCTTGTACTCACCCGAAACGACTGACACTGGGACTCTTAGACCGGAGGCCCCTGAGTTTCTGCCCCAGAATCTGTTTCCTGCCAAGCTGGAAGATATTGAAATTTCTGTGCCAGTGGAAGATCCGGAAGTAATCTCATCCGTTGCAGAAGATAACTTGGAAACCGACATACAGAGAGGGGAACTGCTGGAAGAAATGGAGTCCAATATGCCTGAACCGGATGAAGGAGAGGAAGGACATTGAACCCAGTCAGCCTGAAGCACAGAAGCCTAAAGAGCAAAGAGAGAAAAGAGCTATTCACCCACCCAAGAGACTAACATATGATCAGTTGGGTGAAAGCTCAGAGAAGGCTGTGCTTACCTCAAAAATTACTTCAGACATACCTGATCCTTCCACTCACCATTTAGTGGAGGGCAACCCCAGCTCGCCCTCTGGCACATCTGGCTGGGCCATCCCAGTCAAAGTGGCTTGTAGGCAGGACAACCTCCTTTCCAAAGCATGGTGGGGGGTTCCTCTGCCAGGTTCTTTTGAGAATGCAAACTGCCTTATTTCTTGTATGCACTAACTAGTCTTTTCCTCCTCGTGTACTAACCAAAGCTTGTAACAGGTCACAGATTGCTGTTGTCTTTGGGGACCAAAGTTTTCAAGTGGGGGGAGTGTGTAGCAAGGTGTTACCATTGCAAGCATCATTAAGGACTGAAATCCGTGCCATGTATATAAGTTTGGCTCCCCTTGGTGTGTTTTATTTCATGCCAGTTAGTTACAACTTGTTTTGATTCAGTTATTGAGAGACAAAGACTCCATTACAGTAAGTAGCACAGAGACTACATTGCCCACAAGGCCACTGTGCTACCAGAGGGGAGTGCGCTGCGCAAAGCCTGATGGGAGGACATTTTTAAGACAATCGCGCCGTATAGCACGCTCTCTCTGGACGCCATCTTCAAGCCGGCAGGAGGCCTGTGTTGAGGCCTGCTGTGAGTGTGCCTAGGCCAGAGAAGCCTGGGCCTACGGAGACCGTGAGCGGATCGCCTAGCCAAAGAGGGATCCCTCCAACAGTCTCGCTGATCAACCAGAGGAGGATCGGTCTGCAGCTCGCAGCATCTAGAGCCTTTTATCCAGAGGACGGCCGGGTGAAGGACCAGGGGCCTCGTGACACCGAGAGACGGACCATTGAAGGAGGATTCCGGACTGAGAGGAAAAGCAGCAAGACAAGGCCTCATCTGGTGAGCGGGCACTTGCCCATCCATTTAGTTAATCGACTGCCAGGAGTGTGACTACCACAAGCTTCACTTATACTTTCTGGCGGTTGCACCTCCGCACATAGTAACTCAACGCCTTGGGAAAACTAGTACCCCTTGTACTGATAGTCTGTGTGTCTCAATCAGCAGTTTCTTTCTTCACACTATCTTTTGAATTACAAATCTTTAAGTGCACCAACGTGGGTAGCTGAAAATGATCTGACTCTTAAAGGGAAAATCATCTACTTTTCTACCTTTGCAAGTGGTTGCTATAGGTCACGCACCAAGTGAACTGTCCACTAGGGGGAGCCATAGAGTTGTGATTCTGCATGTTAGTGATAACTGTTTGTATCACCTTGTGTTTTCTGCTGTTTATGTGAGACTTGGTGGAGAGGTGCCCCAGTGTTGATGTTACTGCACTGGGAAACTCCTCCACCACACCCTCGCTCAAGTCTGGCCCTTAGATTACGTTAGTAGGGTCGGATTTCAGAGGTATTTTGAACCGGTAGTATTTCATTCGTTGATTTATACAGGGAGCTGTATGTATTGAATGCCAATTGTATAACCATTTTTTCATTCTTTTACCAAGTGAACATATCACCATTGGTTAAGCTACAATTTGTGTGGAACTCTATCTTTGCAGCCGAGTGGCAGGGGAACCATACCAAGGTAACAACTCTTTTCTTGCCTTTATTATTGTGTGTATCATTGAGGTCCCTCATAGCCAATTGGGGTCCTCAATCATATTGTTGTCCATTTGTGCCAGAGGGAATTGAGCCAAATTCTGGGGGTTGACAGGCAAAGTGCAGGCCCAATTTTAAACCAGCAGCTCCTACGGGGGTAGTGCTACACATGCATGATCTGACAAATAAACAAATAAGAAGTAGACGATGGGATAAGAAGTAATGGCAGTCAAAAAGGTAAAGGATTGCCATTACAAATTCAGATGAATTTTCATTTGCTGTTCCACTGTTATGCACTAGAGATGTAGTAGATTGTACATATTTACTAGACATGTCGTAGATTGTACAAAGATGCCACAGAGACTTTGCCTCCCACTTTGTGCAGATGGTTACATTGATAACATTTCTTGTACATGGCTCTCTCTCAAGAAACAATTTGCATCCTGTTGGAAGATCAGTTTGCTTGAAATCTGCCAGTACATCATTTCTGTTACAACCCTTTCTTTACAGTGGGGAAAATAATTATTTGATCCCCTGCAGATTTTGTAAGTTTGCCCAATTACAAAGAAATTAAGGGTCTATCATTTTGTATCATAGGTGTATTTTAAATGATTGAGACAGAATATCAACCAAAAATCCAGAAAACACACGATACAAATGTTATACATTGAGTTGCAGTTCAGTGAGTAAAATAAGTATTTGATCCAATAGCAAAACATGACTTAGTACTTGGTAAAGAAACCCTTACTTAGAAGCATATAGTTCACTGTCCAACTTTAGTCTCCTGCCACACCATCAGCCTCACTCTGAATAAGTCCTAGTGTCCTTTCTTAATAGCCCTTTGTAGGCCGGGGTCTGCAGTACCCCTTTTTGGTAGCAACCGATTTGATAGAGAAGAATAAATGTAGATGGACTACTGATCCCAGCAAGTCCAATTGCAAATCCTGCCCGACCTCCTGGCTGCAAGTCTCTCCCTCTGGCTCTACATCCAGCTCCCCTGGCAAGTCTCTTCCAGAGCTTTCCACTGTGCTTTCCACTCACCGACACCTGTCCTGGATCCTTCCTGAATGACTTTACTCCGGAAGTGCTGATCAACTTTCCTTCCAGCAGGACACCTCTCAATGACTGTGTAAGGAAAGGCTCCCTGCCATTTCCCGAGTTCCTCGCCTGAGGTACACCCCCCCCCCCAGAAAGGGGGTTTCCTCAGACACGACAGTCTAACACTCCATCATCCAGTTTACCCACTCGACAACTCCTCCCACAGCAGGCTGACCATGTGTATATGTAGGAGGCCTGCCCATGACAATACTAGTTGGGGATTGGTCAGGGCTCCCACATGCACCCCATGTCACTCCAGCTCTCTGCCCTGCCCCTTTTTCAGAACCTTCTCCCTGGAAACAGAGAAGGTGCCCAAGAGCTGGGGCACATGTCAGTCACCTACAACTATACTAAACCACTCCCCTGCCCCCAGATAAAAACAAACAGGCCTAGCTCACAGCATAGGCCTGCTTAAATTTACCAGCGCTGACAAAAACACTACACTTAGCACCTACGTACCTAACTACCTAAGGAAGAGAGTGCTACACATGTAAATACATTTATAAGAAGCATTTAAAAAAGACTACAAAGCATCAATCAACTGTTATGTAAACCTCAATATAAGACTGCACTTTGCCTGCAATAGGCAATGCAACAGGGATTGATTGAAAGGCTCCACAAAGAGCATATACTTGCCTTTGCCTTTGCCATGCTTCCCTACCACCCAGCTTCTACAGCCCCTGAAAGTTCCTTAGAAATGTTGATGTGACATTAGCACTTAGGCCTTGTGATTTACTGTTCAGTTTTTAAGCACTGCTCCGTGGGCAACAACAAGAGAATCTGTCATTCCACCACACTCAGAAATACAATTATTTTTTTTCTACTAATTGCAAAGACAGATTGGGGTGGTGAATGAGCTGTCAGGATGGGCATGCCAGTAGACGAGATGGCTCATCTGGGCAGACTTCTGTGCATCTTCACAGACTAATCTACATTCCTTCTCGTGGACGTAGGAATTGGGCACATGCTAATATTAATGTGCATACGCATCCGTGCATATACACGTGCGTGTTGGCATGCTCATGTGCACCTGTGACAGATAGTGGTGCCAAATGGGCTATTTAAACTGAGAAAGTGCTGTTTTGTCTTCAGCCTTCTGTGTCCTGAGAGCATGTGATCCTGTATCCTGACTCCAGTTGCTAATTTGGCTCGTCTTGACTACTTCTTAAACTCTGCATGTACTAACCTCAGCTTGCCTTCTGACCACCGCTTCTGCCTGCTCCATTTGCTAATGCACCACTGATCGCTAATGGACCTGTACCTGCTCTGTCTTGCCAGTGTATGACCTGGCCTAGGATCTACCTACCAACCAGCTGTGTCTACTCACCCACTGTCTGCTACCAGTATACACCTCACTTCCTGCCTGTTATTGCCAGTATTAGCCTGCTTCAGTCTACTGCTCACCAGCTGCCATCCAGCCTAACTGCTTCACTGAAGACCTCTGGTGACTACCCCTTCCTGGCGTGGACTTACAGGTACTCTTGCCACTTAGCACTCCTGCGCCTTCTGTTTACACTATTACACACTATCGGCTCTGTGTGTGAATAGACACACAGAGCAGCGGCTCAGGAGTGAGCTTGCCTGGGTTCCCCCATAGCAAGCTGCTTGCTGTGGGGGCACTCGGCAGGAGTGAGAGGCCAGGAGCACATGTAGGGGACCCAAGAAGAGGAGGATTGGGGCTACTCTGTGCAAAACCACAGCACAGAGCAGGTAAGTGACATGTTTATTATTTTATTGTAAAAAAAAAAAAAACTAAGCTTTAATATCACTTTAAATCCCAAAGTTTTATTTTTGGAACTACGTTTCCTTCATATTGCAATAATTTAAAGGTCGGATGAAAATGTTATCGCAGTATAGCACTTTTGGTAGTAAAATAATAAATTTTACTGAGTTCTATAAATCAGGCAAATAAGAGAATGTCAGGAATTTGGTTCCAAAAAGGGGACAGCTGGGAGCTATGGCAGATTAGCATATAGCATTTTAAAGTGATTAGTGCATTGAAAGCTAATTGAACAAATTTGTATCTAGTTGATGAATTTAACCTATTTTTGTTGTTTTTATTTTCATTTATGGGAATTGTTTTTTTAGGATATTCTGTAGGATGATGTTGGGATAAAGTACAAATAAGAGTAATGCCGCGTACACACGATCGGAATTTCCGACAACAAATGTTCTATGTGAGCTTTTGGTCGGATATTCCGACCGTGTGTAGGCTCCATCGGACATTTGCTGTCGGAATTTCCGACAACAAATGATTGAGAGCTGGTTCTCAATTTTTCCGACCACAAAAGTTGCGGTCGGAAATTCCGATCGTGTGTATCCAATTCTGATGCACAAAAGTTCTACGCATGCTCGGAATCAATTTGACGCATGCTCGGAATCATTGTACTTAATTTTTCTCGGCTCGTCGTAGTGTTGTACGTCTCTGCGTTCTTTGCGTTCGGAATTTCCGAGCAACATTTGTGCGACCGTGTGTATGTGTAGCGGGTATGTACTTTCCCGGGTGTAACTCAAACTGGCAGAGACACCAGTGATGTGCAGTTCCTTGCGGTCCAGTGGGTGGCGCTGTCGCCTCGGGCTGGGGTTGAACCATCATTGTGTGCTGTGCCTCCTTTTTGTCCTCCCTCGGCAGCGGTATGGTGGGGCGGGGAACCCGCCGTGCTTGCTGGGTGAGGGTATAAAGGAGCCGGCCATCTTTGTCACTGGGTCGAGTCCCAGGCACCTTCAGCCTGAGGGCGTGTGGTTCGTCTCGGTCCTCTGGGCGCCCTAGGCCTGAGGACGTCCGGAGATCGTGTTCCATCCCAGGCACCTTTGGCCTGGGGTGAGGTACTTGGATGGAGGTCTGGAGCTCAGTGCCCAACACTGAGTTCCGCGAGGGAAGGAGGTCCTAGGGAACCCAGGGATTGGGTACCCGAATCCAGAAGGCATAATGGACCGGGGGGAGCTCCTCACTTGAAGACCGGGTGCAGCAGATTCCCAGTGACAGGTGAGCCTCCCATCAGAGACCGCCTGGAAGGAAAATCCCCTCTCGCTAGGAGACCTCAACCCACTTTCAGGGAGGAAAGTGGAGAGTTCATTGTGTCTGGGCCTACTCGCATCCACACCTCCTTGTTTGTTCTGTTCTCTAAGGGAGTCTAACTGATTGTGCTGTTCACTCGAGAAGAATAAAGGAGTGTTGGACTTTAATGGTGTGGGGCTCTTTTCTGGTGGACATTGTTCAAGGTAACTCCAGGTGCACAACACTGACCCGAAGGTAGAGAAAGAACTTTGCTTACACCGCACGGACACATGTGGTGAAGGCTTGGCGTGGTGAAGGCTTGGCGTGGTGACCCCGCTCTCTCCCCTCTGAGGTACCCCTAGACAAGAGAAAGACGAGCTGATGCAAAGAGGGGGTGAGGAGGCCGCTACATATGCAAGACAAGTTTGAGCCAACATAAGTCGGAAAAAAATCCACGGTTTTGGTGTCGGAAATTCCGATCGTGTGTACGCGGCATAAGAGACCACCATATGCCATAGCTACAAAAGCCAAATGAGCCAAAATTATTAATTATTTGGTTTTAGATAAAATGGAGAAAGTTTAGAACCTCTGGTAGGATTGTATTGCTGTCTACTGTACATGTCCATAAGGAAATTTCCCTTTACTTTGCAATCACATGATGGCTGTGAGAAAGAACATAAAGATAACTAAAATCTTGGGGGCATAGTCTTCATTTAAAATCTAATTATCTGAAATTAAAAAATTAGAACACAGACAGAGTTTAAAATCTGAAGTTGTTTTAAAAAAAGTTTAGACTTGAGTTGGACATTATCTTCACCACTTCTGAACATGTGGGGAGATCCTTTACATATTTTACGATGTACAGTACCATCCTCTTCACTTGCAGGGGAAAATGGAAACCGTATTTAACCATCTTGTTGCCTTTGGGAAAGGATATATGACAATTCTTTAAGCACAACACAATACAAGAGAAGAAGGGTATATGAAAATTGTTTTGGATACAGTTAACCTTGTCCCTGCTGGCATGAAGAAGGTATGGTATATACGGTATGTATCTGAGATTCTGACTAATCACTCTCTTTGCAATAGAGAGGGAGAATTGGACAAAGAATTAATACGGGGTGTGGTAGGTTCTCTAAGTTGTCATTTCCAGCTCTTTAGATGTTTAGTATCACTAAACAACAGCAGCTGTCAGCAAATGTATCAACACAGGATTGATACACTGCTACAATCAGACAGTCCCTCAATCAAAATGGATGAGTTGTTTGAGGGTGGTCTATTTTGTCAATAGAGGTTGTGATATTGATCTCAAAATGGGGTTTCCTGCTTTATTTCTTTAGTGTCAATGGAATTTCCTTGCTATGATTGCAATTTAGTGTAAAGCCCTGTACACACAATCGGTTTTACAGATGAAAACAGTCCGATGGACTTTTTTCATCGGACAAACCGATCGTGTATCGGCCCCATCAGTTTTTTCCATTGGTGATTAAAAATAGAACATGTTTTACATTTATCCGATGGAAAAAAAAACTATAGCAAATTCTGATCGTCTGTGTGGAACTCCATCAGAGAAAAAACCCAAGCATGCTCAGAATCAAGTCGAAGCATGCTCAGAAGTATTGAACTTAATTTTTCTCGGCTCGTCTGAGTGTTTTACGTCACAGCGTTTGGGACGGTCGGATTTTTGACTGATGTTGTGTAGGCAAGACTTTTGGAAGTCAGCTTCATCGGATTTCCGATGGAAAAACCTGAATAAACCAGCTGTAAATATGATGTACATTATAGCATTGCAAAGATGATAAACAGAAAAGAATAAAAATTATTATTATTATTATTAATAACAATAATCATGTTCCCAATATTAAATATAAACCCCAAAGGGCCCAAAAAAGCCTTAAAACTTTCTCTTCTAAATCCTAAGCCTACTAATATATGGACAAGCCTCCTTTGCACTCCGCCCCAAAGAGTGATAGGAGGAGCGGGTGTGTATACTGTGGTTTTACCGGAAATTGCGGGTGGAACGCAAACACACCCGCACTTCCAGTTTAGCATCCAGATCGAGGCCTGGTATTTGCCTAATCAGGCTGTGCCATAGACAAACGGGGACGCGATCGGAAGTGTGGGTAGACACGCTAGTGACACCCACACCTCTAGGCAATTGCGACCCATTCCATGCTTTGGACAAGCCTCCTCTGCACTCCGCCCCTAGGAGTGATAGGAGGGGCGAGCGCATTCACTGCAGTGCTACCGGAAGTTGCGGGTGGAACGCAAACACACCCGCACTTCCGGCTCGGCATCCAGATCGAGGCCTGGCATTCGCCCAATCAGGCCGTACCATTGATAAACAGGAAGTGCGGGTTGGAAAAGTTTGTAACACCCGCACTTCTAGTCCAAAGCTCCGAATGCGCCTCTCTCCCTTAATAGAATGTTAGGTATAGGATGCAGTGAGTGGAATCCTGGATGCATCTCTCCCACTGGCAGATCATTGGACACCTTTGCATCTACTGTTGGCCCCTGCTGCATACGGTAAGCGGTTTGTTCGGGCACAATTAGATGCTTGTTACATATCTGTTGTATACTACTAGCTTACCTGGTCACCCTGTGATGCGGGATCAGTGGGGGTTTGGGTGCAAGTCTGCTAGGAGTATTTTGATCATTAGTGGCATACTGGTCCTTTGAATTTTGAACTTTTATCCACCACTATCCTATATGCATCTATGATGTGAAATGATTTGGTTTACTCTAGTGCACATTTGGTGTCACATAGCATGTCTAATTATATCTAATTTCTGATTCACCCCTATGGGTTAATCATGAGACACACCTTTGGGGGTGGAGTTTGTAGGGGCGGGGCCTATTGGGGTGGGGAAGACGGGTCGGGGCCTCCTTGGTGGACATGAGTGTGTGTATATCTATATGTGTGGGGTTATCCATGAGAATAGGATACCACAAGCTGTGTAGGCTCTGAAGAAAGGGGTGCGCCCCGGAAACGCGTCAGCCATCCAGCACATTTGAGGTACCATCTATCTTTCTGGTCATCGAGTTTTGACTTCAGTCGTCCTATGATTCAGGCTGGTCACTAGAAAAAGCTCATTTTAACGCTCTGCTTGTGAGTAGGACCATTGCTGTTTTTATACATTTTAATAAAGATTTTATCTGGTAATACACTAGGTCGGTGCGCCCTCCTGTTTTTTTGCTTTTTTAAGGGGTTACTACTAAAACCCTAATCACCCGAGATAATGGGACTATTACGGCACCCAGACAAAACAGTTATAAAAATTAAAACATTTTATTATAACATATCTAGCGCACTCACCCAGACTTTACCTGCTTTTTCTTTACTTGGCTCCTCCGCAGGAAAAGAATGAGGCACACCACACTAGCAGCCCGTACCCTCCTGGATGGGGAGGTTGAGCGGTGTTAGATTTCAGGCCAGCCTGCGGCTGGTGTTAGAATCCTCCCGAGCTGATCTCGCCTCTGCATTTAGCCAGAGACAAGTCCTTAATTCTCCCCAGTAAAGTAACTGTCCACACCAACTGAAAGTCCAACCTTTATATTTATTTCTCCACGGATAACAAATAGTCTCTATGAGAGCAGACAGGTTGATACGAGACACAGGTCAGATAAGGTGGGAGGAGGTCCAGGCACAAACTCAATTTAGGTTTCTCTTACTGTTCTGCTTTCACGAACAGGCTTGGGCGCAAGGTCTCTGCCACAGACCGGGTGAATATGAAAGTCACTGCCACTGACTTGTTGAAGTTGGTCACTGCCACTGACCTGGTGAATAGGGCCTTGTCCTATTTGGTCACTGCCACTGACCTGGTGTGCGTAGAGTCACTGCCACTATGACCTACAGAACATGCACTTCCTTCTTGAAGAAACTTGGCCCTTGTTAAGGAGAAGAACCTCCCTCCGGAGAGTTACCAGAGGCCCCCACTGTCACCACGACTCTGCGCTGGGTCTACAGAAGGGTTCACCTCCCTGGCCTCCTCGATCCTGGATACGGGTCCCCTCGCAAGGCGGCACCCTGGGAGCCCTCAATCCCCAGCGGAACCCAGCCGAAGGCGCTGAGCTCCAGGCCTCCAAAATAGAACCTCACCCCAGACTGAAGGTGTCTGGGGTGGAACAGGAACTCGGCCCCGAGACGACTCACGCACCATCCAGGCTGAAGATGCCTGGGCGTAACCCCTACTGGAAGGCCGTCACTGCTACCGAGAGGGGACAAAAAAAACACAGCTCTGTATCAGTGGTTCAACCCTGGCCTACAGCAACAGCGACACCTGTAGGCCACAGGGAACAGCACACCAGAACTATCTCCCAGGGATAGAAATGGTCCAAGAAGCCTGACAATTAGTGTATCTGAGCCATATTACCACTCAGATACTCCCCCTAAATATAGCACCCCGCTACACATATATAATACAAAAATAGAAAATAATCACAATAGTGACAATACATAGTATGATTTGCAAGAAAAAAAGGGGGGATCACAAACTCCACAGATGGGCAGAGATGTAGTATTGATATAAGCGACGTATCCCCGACATGTTTCGCGGTGAAAATCGCTTCCTCAAGAGGCGTCTTTATCAATACAATCTAAAAAGACATATGCTAATGTAAGTACATTATCAAATTTATTTTGTATTTGTGTATAGCAATGACAGCCATAGACAAATGAATAACATAATATAAAAGGAGTAAGTTACAAAGGCAGACACAAACCTGGCTCACTAAACTAGTCTAGAAGGACCAAGAACGCAGTGCACTGAGGCACCCGAAAGGGTACTCCCCCTGAGGCTGACACGGGAAGATAGGAACGGCACTAGAATGTTAATGACATAACATAAGCAAGGGTGTGGGAATAAATATGGACATAAAAAGTGTGAGTTACTTCTCCATGGGTAAGTGTACAAGTGCGAGCACTAAAGTGATAATGAAAAAAATAAGAAAAAGAGGGTAAAGGGAGGAATGGAAAACAGTGAGTGGCATGAGAAAGGAAAAAATTATAATTGGGGGGGGGGGGGGGAGGGGAGAAGACCAAGCAGAAGGGAACACAGATAAAGGACAAGGTAAGAATGATGGGAATGGAAGTGAAATAGGAAGGGAAAGATATAGGGGGGAGGGGGAATGGGGGGAAGAAAAGGGGGGGGGGAAGAAGTGAGGAACAAAGACGTGCAAAGAACCTAAAAGGATAAGTGAAAGAGGTTAACCTTGGGGGGGGGGGCACAGGAGTATTTGTCATAATGTAAAAGGATGCGCAGCATGCTTTCCTCCCACACCACTGCCATCTTTTCGATGCTTCTCAAGCATCCAATGTCTTTCTTCTTTGGCCATTGGGTAGCTACTGAGGATGTAACTTCAGAGTTTGCTGGAATTTTTTTTTTTCAACTTTTGTTTCGCTTTAAGATCTAAACATTTGCCTAATAGCTCTCTCCTATCAATAGTGGATCAATGGCATAGGTTCATTTACTCCTAGCAGTGGGTGCCGCCTCTGCCTATCCTCAGGATTAGAGCTGTTTGTTCAGGGATTAACGCTCGTTTTAGCAGCGCTGTAGTTACAGAAGAGAAGTATCCCTGCACCGTTTTAATGATCTCCAGAGTCTTCCATAAAGATTAATTCTATGTTCACAGGGATTACGGGCTTTAGATATATTGTTGTTTAGGAATCTGATGGATACACGATACAGAATTGTTATAGCACAGGCAAGCTTGTACAGTGAAATGGGAAGAAAATCTGGTTATGACATATCATGGAGCCACTTGTCTGCTTTCTAACGAGGACACTCAGGAATTTAAAATGGTTTGTACATTTTGTTGTCAGTGGTGATTTATGCGATTTTTAGGAATTAGAAACATAAAAACGCATAATAAATCACCACATAGCAATCAGATACAATAAATTGCAAGCAAAAGAATCACTACAGATGGTATTCGCATGAGTCATCAGCAAATGTTGGAGGGTAGACAAAATCTCTTGTAAAATTGTTCTGTTGCCAGTTTCTTTGATGAGAAGGGGTGCTGGCGTGGTTTTCGGGCCTGTTTCTAAAAGACAAATGCTTCTGCAAACTACTGTATTTGTAATAATATCATCAATGTACACAGTCAACCACAGATCTGTTACACACAAATATCTTCATAGTAAGAGCTGGGAAAATGTGGAATAGACTCCCTCAATAGCTGGCCCTGTCCAGCTCAGTAGATTGCGTTAAAAAATGCCTGGATTCGTTCATAAATGTAGATAATATAACATCATGGACACAATGGATACTAACATTTATAGCTAAAGTTGATCCAGGGAATATCTGACTGCCTCTCGGGGGATCATTAAGGAATTTATTTTCCCTGCTGGAGCAAATTGGATCGTGCTTTGCTGGGGGGTTTTCGCTTTCCTCTGGATTAACTGTGGGTATAGGATTGTGTATATGGGATCGTATGATTTTTTTTTTCCCTTTTATAGGTTGAACCAGATGGACTTGTGTCTTTTTTTCAACCAGACTAAAGCCCCGTACACACAATCAGAATATCGTACAAAAAATACCGTTTTCGAAGCGATCATATGATAATCTGATCCTTAGCACACAGCTGTCGTCCGAAATTTTCAGAACAGACAAACACGAAAAATGTTCTCGTACGATATGAGATCGTCTGATTTTCATTTAATTGGTACAGTTTTTGTTCGAAAATACAATAATGATATGTTTACTGTACTGTATTGTAAACTTATCTTCATTTTCTCCAATAAAATTTATATTTTTTGTGAAAAAAAAAATAAATTACATCACTTCCGAATTTTAATTCTGTTGAATGAGAATTTTCATACTTTAGTAACCTAAATGTAGATTAGGGGCCAGGGGCATGTATTAGAGGGTCGCCGCCACCACTGTTCATAGGGCAGCAAGGGTTGCCACCAGTCTAAAAGAGACTTTAGTGATCATTTGGGAAATTCCATTCTTGCTAGTGGAAGTCAGTAAGGGCTTGTTTACATTTGCTTCAAAATGTGGCATTTGTCACGCTTTTTGGATGCCAATCAAAGCACTTATCACTATTTAAAATGGTTAACCCACAGTCCTGTTCATACATTGTGTTTACTTTGTTTTGTAGGTATTGCAGGTATGAGATATCCCAGGATGCACTTGGAAACCTACAAGGCGAACTGGAAAGACGTCATCAGCAGTCACTTCCGGTTCATTTGTATATATTCTGGGAGTGTCTGGTGCAGACGTCACAACGTACAATTCTGTTACTGAGAGTGAGGTAGCAGAAGTACCCTGGACTGGTGGAGTGGGCGCAGGCTCAGCATGTCCTTCCTAATGCAACCTACATCAGTTACAGTGTGTAATGACATGGGACAGTACTTTTCAGAGAAACTCTGTATTTTACTGCACACAGGGAAGGCTCATCTCTAAGTTGGGGAATTGCCTTAGGCCACTTTCACACTGAGGCGCTTCACAGGCGTTTTAGCGCTAAAAATAGCACCTGCAAAGCGCCTCTCCTGTCACTCCACTGTGAAAGACCGAGTGCTTTCAAACTGGAGTGGTGCACTTGCAGGACATTAAAAAAAGCCCTGCAAGCAGCATCTTTAGGGCGGTGGAGGAGCGGTGTATACACCACACCACTCCTCCACCGCCCCTACCCATTGGAGTGCATGGGCAGTGCTGGCGAAGCGCCTGCAAAGCACTTCGGCAGCGGCGCTACATGGGCGCTATATACCCCTTCTTTGGCCCCTAGCGGGGGTTAAATGCACCCGTTAGCGTCCGAAAGGCACCGCTAAAATTACGGTAAAACGCAGCTAAAGCTAGCAGCGCTTTACCGCTAATGCGACCGCATGACTGCAGTCTCCGCCTGGTATTCACAAAGTAGGCCCTACAAGCAGCTTGAATTATTTGGGACACCAAATGCCAAAAACAGAGATTCATGAATTGGGAAAAGCTTTGGAAATCCAAATTCATGAATTATTTCCAAATCTAACACTGTCAATATTTTGAGATCAACTTTACCAAAAGCATAGGACAGTTAAGCCTGGTACACACTATTAGTTTTTTGTGGTCCAACTCAGTGTGCTGAACGAAAAAAACTGAAGAGCTTGGAAGGAGCTGCCGTACTAACTATGCAGCGTTAGTACAGCGATCTCCCCCGCTGATTTATTGTGTTCTGACATGGGGACAGCCCCCCCCCCTCCAGAACACACCGGTCAGCGCTCTCAGCCATTGGCTGAGAGCGCTGAGCAGATGCTGATCAGCAGACCTTTTTCAGTCATGCCCCTTTGACAGAATCTGACCTAATGGCCGGCTTCTGTCAGAAAGACTGCTGTATACACAGGCCAAATGTCAGACGGTTTCTATTAAACCGGCCGATGTCACCAGATATATGTACCAATCTATTGGTCTAATTACTGTAGAAAGCCTAATGCGCCAAGGCTGTTTACATTTCTTTTAAACATATCTCCTTTTTTCTGAGCTATGTTTTGTAGCTACAAGACAGTCCTAGTTTTTCATTCAAGTGTTTACAGTCACATTAATAAACTCTGAACACGGTTGCACTGAGCTATATGATGAAGTTGCGCTTCACAGCTTTGACTATGTCAACCGAGCATTTCAAGTTCTTCATTTATGATGCTTTATTTTAAAGCACAACTTTTTACAGCTCACCCCTCCCCGAATCTCCTCTTCTCCTATAGCTGTTCTTTATTTTTATATTCTCTGGAAGATATCTGCTTGAATTTTTTTATTTATTTTTTCAGGTGGAATGTAAAAATGTCGGCACTTTGCAATCGTAAGATGTAATGGTTGTCAAAAGCCTATTATAAGAATTTGAAAAATAAACAGCTGAGCCACGTTATAAGTGGTTTTGAAATTCCTGCTTTTTGCACAAAATTTATTTCTGAAAGAATAAACCTTGAATGTGCTGGAAGTAAAAAAAACTAAAATGGTGAGAATGATCTATGACAATAAATCCATACAAAACCTTGTATTTTAGATGTGAGGTCTGAGAATTGTGCTTGTATTCGGCTGTGAAGGAACTTATACGACTGAGCGTGGGGTCAGTCTGGACAGAGCTCAACGGAGCAATAGGTTCCATTTCGTCTACAACCTTATGTACTTTTCTTTACTGTTGTTGTGTAATGATCTTGTAATCAAAGGGCTACAGTAACTAAATAATGCCCTACCATCAGGATACACAAAAGCCAGACACACACATTTCACATATAAATGTAAACGGCCTTACAAAATTTATTATCTGTTTTTTGTTTTTTTTAAATAGTAAACTATTTAAATGTTTCAAGTAACAGTAATAGTCACTTATCTGTACAGCCTTACCCTGAAGTGATAAAAATGTTTTAATCTAGCTAGGGAGTCTCCTGGCACATACTTGACTTATTCCTGAACTCTAATACCATTTAAAGGAGAAGTAAGGTCAAAGCTCTCTTGGTCCTCCTTCTTATGTAGGTCACAGGAGTGCACGTATTGTAGTTCTGCACTCCTGTAACCCAGATTCAGCCGTCAGTGAGCTAAAGTCGGATGACATCACTCAGCCAGTCTAGGCACTGGCGAGATCCCTACTTTAATGTTGGGATCCACCCAGATGCCTGGACTGGCAGCAAGCCGCTGAAGCCTCCTCCACAGACAAGCACTCCAGTGAGCGTTGGCGGTGCAGAGCACTGCTCTCTGCTGACTGAAGACAGAGTACTGAGCCATCAGTGACAGTGGCGGCTGGTGCTCAATTTTTTTTGGGGGGGCGGTCCGCAGCCTCCCCAGCCAGCCATCCCCCCCACACCCCCCAGCCAGCCAAACAACCAATACCCCCATCCCCACCCACTGGCACTCGCTCGCTCGATCACTGCCTCCCCCCCGTCACTTGATCGCCGCATCGCTCACCCAGGCCCCCCGCCAGCCCTGCACTTACCCCATCCCGGTCGAGGCTTCGGCAGCTTCCCCCACGTGTTTCCTTCCAAGTTCCAGCGATCGCTTCTCCTCCCGGCCAATTGGGTCTTAGGACCCCGGCCAATCAGGTCTCAGGACCCACTTCCTGATTGGCCAGGAGAAGAAACTGGAAGACATTAACGAATATTAATTCACTGATGTCCCACAACTGGGTGGGCTCGGGGCGCAGTACTCTGTGCCCCGATCCCACCCTTTTTTAAGCCAACTAGAGCCTCAGGCTCTAATCATGTGCTTCACAAAAAAACATTGGAATCCATGCGTCTTGCACCCTGCATGTAGATTAGGGGTCTGGCATATGGATCAGGGGGGCGGTGCCCCTGTTCCCTGCATGAGCTGCTGCCACAGTGGTCTTTGACTGCTCAGTTCTTGGTCTTGGAGGCAGCAGGGGATGAATGCAGCATCAAACTGATGCTCAATCCACCTAGGTGAGTATGATTTTTTTGTTATTTTGAAATCTCGCACAGACATTCCCCGGGTTACAAACAAGATAGATCCTGTAGATTTTTATGTAAGTTGGAACAGGTACATTTTTTAAGTAGAACTCAAGCCCAAAAAATTATTTTGTACATTTTGGATAGCATAGGGAAGAGTTAAAATGCCTGTAAGGTTTGTTTTGCTGTCTGTGCCCCGTTCAGAAGATTTCACCTTACTTTCTGTCCCTGTGACAATTGGATTTGGAAAATGTTGGATTGTTGTGGAAACAAGGATTGGTGATAAAGCTTTAGTGGGGACACCTTTTTCCCATGATAACTCTTACAGGAGTGAATTTCCCTTCCTAGGGGTAGATTTCCTCTCACTTCCTGTTGTCTTCTTCCGTTTGTAATTATGAATTGTATGTATGTCAGATGTATGTAACTCGGGGACTGCCTGTACTTCTCTTTTAAAACAACACTATATGACCAAAAAGGGACACCCCTCCAAATGATTGAGTTCAGGGTTTTCCAGTGAAGGGTACTACAACATAAACACACAGTACAAATCTGTGTTAGACAATTGTTTGCTTCCAACTTTGTGGCAACAGACAGGCTAGTCTTTTTTCTGTTCGAGCATGGTTGTGCCCCTTTGCAGAAAGCCTAGTCTATAAAGACATGTTTTGAGGAGTTTGGTAGGAAGAAACTCAAATAGTCTGTAGAAAACTCTGACCTCAGCCCTACTATAATTCTTTGATATAATACGGAACACCAATTTCAGGTCAGGCCTTCTCGTTCAACATCAGTACCGACCTCATAAATGTACATTTGACTGAATGGCTACAAATTCGTACACAATCCTATATCTTGTGGAAACCGCATAAAGGTGGAGACTGGTACTGCTACAACAGAAGGATGGGGGGTAGATACGTAGATACTCCATATTAATGCCTAAGGTTTTGGAATGGACTGTCCAACAAGCTCATATAGGTGTGATGGTCAAGTGTTCATAAACTGAAGCCATATAATAGCATATCTCTGCTCTGGTCTTTTGTTGCAACAAGGAATCCTACTTGAAGTTTCATGGGCTAGGCAGGGCTGATGGAAATTGATTGTAAGTAAAGATTACAAGTAATTGATAGGAAACAGTTTAACAAGAAACTCAGAGATTTATCAGTGACTAATAGGGACCTATATAATAGCAATAATAGCAGCAGAAAATCACTTGCAACGAATCTTCAATTGATTTCTACAAGCTGTGAATTACAATTTCAACAGTGCCCAGCCCTTGGAGATTTCTTTAAAAAACAAAATGTAAAAAACTCAACACAGGCTCTATTGTATTTGAATGGTTTGAAAAGTGTATTTTATGACACTTGGAATGGCTAAATATGTAGTTAGTTTTATCTTCTATGAACTTTCATGACTATTTGTCCACCTTTCTTTTACATGCAAGCTATTTATTGGACAGTCTTACAAAATGTGCACTGGGTATTCTTTGCTAAGACAAAGAATAAAAATAATTTTGTAGTTGTCTGCAACAGGAAGCCCTGGATGATGGAGGGAATTGTAGAGGAGAGAGTCTGAGAGGGTCGGAACAAAGGAACAAAAGTCTGGCATTTGGGGAGATCAGGGGCGGGGTTGGTGGGGGTGGGACTTCTTCTCGGAGGGGGGCAGGTGGTATCAATTTTAGACTGTACTCATTTTGCATTTGTGGGGCCGGTAGTGGCAGCCCGGCCCCGCCTGAATTTTTCTTTGTCTAAAACATAAAAAAATCGAATAAAGAAATGGAAAAAAAAAAAAAGTAAAAGCCCCGTATGTAAAAAAATATTGCTGCATAATGGAGTGAATTG
This sequence comes from Rana muscosa, assembly GCA_029206835.1. Classification (NCBI taxonomy): domain Eukaryota; kingdom Metazoa; phylum Chordata; class Amphibia; order Anura; family Ranidae; genus Rana; species Rana muscosa. Next base: position 72,695,389 of record CM055118.1, read on the forward strand.
CACTTTTTTACTTTTAGATTGGAAGGGTTACTTGCAAAAACTGATGATTTGTTCTTCTGCAGGTGGCAAGCTTTGCATATGAATATGAAATATCTTTTTTTTACTTAGGGTAACTATAGACCAACAGATCTCTGTCAAGGAAAGTAACAGGTGTTGGGAGATCTGCCTAACCTAGGGCTCTGCCTCTGTAAAGTCCCACACAATGTTTTCCTAATCTGCCTAACTTCTGTTTTTGGTGCATCTTTGGTGAACTGGTCCTTCTTTTTTTGGACCCAGATTGCAAAGAGATTGTACAACATGTCTAGGAGGTGTTCTTTAATGCTCTTTTGTTAAAGCCAATCTTAAGAAACATATACACTATTCCTTCTGCCCCACCCTTTGCCCACCCAATCAAAAATGGGCTCTTTTTTAACTCTTCAAAAAAAATCATATTTTTTTTTTACTGGAATGCACAGTCACATGTTCCTCCTTCTTCCTGGACAAAGGTTATTTATCCCACTGCTGACTGTTCCCCTTTGCTTTTGACTTCATCATGCCAAAAAGTCTCCTTGAACCAGACAGGACTTTAAAGTTGGACAGCCAATGAAGAGTGTGCAAGTCACTCAAGCAGTGACATGGGAGCACAAAGCATGACCTTCCCACTCTGCAGTCTAGAAAATAGAAGATTTGGGGCTTTACTCGTCAGATGACTAAAAGTTGAATTAGTATTTAGAGTATTTACAGTTGTAGATTATTTTTTGTTATTGCTGCTGTGATTAGGTAGAGGGGGGGGTTTGGAGTATTGTTTGTTTGGGGGGAAACCCCTGGCAGGAGAACAGTTTTAACTCCAATTCTACCTGAATGTCACCCAAATACTCTGATGTATCACTAAATACAGACTTGATGAACAGCCTAATGCCTAGTACACAGGATGAGAAAATTGGACCAAAAATACCGCTTCCCGATTGATCGTCTAATAATCTGATCATTAGTACACAGCTTTCAAGAGCCAATCATGACAGTTCATGCACAATTATCCGAAGAGACAAGCACAAAAAAAATTCTTGTACGATAACAGAACAAATTATTTTCGTTTTATCAGTACAGTATTTATCCATAAAAAATGGAGTGACCAAGACCGCGCATGCTTGGAAACAAAAGCATACATTACAATGCAATATACTACATTACATTATCACAGGAAGTTGTATTCTGTCTTACGAGAATTTTCATAACTCTAGTAGTCTAATAATTTCCAATATGACACCAACATGCAAAAAAAAAAAGACGATCATTCGTCCGATATTCTCCTTGTGTGTACCAGGCTTAAAGCTCCACTTTAGGAACCTTATTTATCTGTTGCTCTTGTTGTTTGTATTTTTAAGCGAATAAATATGCTGTATGCAGTCACAGAGTGGCCAGGGTTGATCCAAGCAGACAGTTGTCAGGCTTTGCTATGAATTCTGGGAGTTTAATGTTACAGTGGGCTTAGTACTGGGATCATACTAGGATTAAAGAGGCATTACCTCTTTGTTAAAGCCTGATGTTACCAGGATAATCTCTTGGTTTAAACTAATACTTTATTATAAAATAAAATGAAAATGCTTGTAAAAGTGAAGGGAACCAATGTAACTTTCCAATGCAACTTTCACTAACTTATTCAGTAGGAATTCTCTGGGGACAATTCATACAATTTGTTTCCAGAAAATTTATCTACTTAAATGTGTGTTTCCTAGCCATACAGTCAAATTATTGTAAGTTAAAAAAAAAAAAATAATAATAATAATATTAATAATTATTGCTATTCATACTGTACATGCAAAATAAAATGAAAAATATAAGTGCAGCGCTATTAATCTATCATGTAAAAAATCCAATGATATTACATTTTATTCAAACATATAAATCTATATAATAATGTGTTCAATTTAAAGTTCATATGCTGAAACTTTTCTGCTTTGAATTATTGTGACTTCTCAATTATTGTGACTTCTCAATTCATATATCATTTACCACTGTGCAAATCGTGTCTTCAGCAGATAATGTGCACACCTTCACCAGCTGTTAAACCTGCTCACCTCATACATATGAGTCAGAAAGACTAAAAATAATTCCTTTCTTTCTTTCAGCTATGGTCTCATCTCTTTCACATCCGACCAGCTACTCTGTATCCACTTTCCAATCAAAGGGGAGGAGCCGAGCCCGTGAGGTCACGCAGCCACAGTGGTGAGCAGGACTATACAGAGCTGGGTTTAACTGAATATCTTGTAAGTATTCTATAATTGGGGCATTTTAATAAATTGCAAACGGTGAGCACTATGTATACTCTATTTATTGTTGCATGAATGTGGAGCCATATCCTATCAGGAATACCGAGTAATAACGCTGGTGTGGAGGAAGGAGGAGATCTTTCTTGCGATCCCCTGGGAGGCTACTGATTGGAAAGTGGACACAGAGTAGCTGGTCGGATGTGGAAGAGATGAGACCATAGCTGAAGGAAAGAAAGGTATTGTTTTAAGCCTTTCTTAAGCCTCGTACACACGGTCGGACTTCCATCTGACTTTTCCGTGGTTTTTTGTCCGAACGGAGTTGGTCGGGAACACCCATAGCATACACACGCTCTGACTTTTCTGCAAACTTTCCCCAAACTTTTTGCAACATCAAGTGGTTTTTCTGCTCTTTTCTGCTCTTTACCGCCACCCTTTGGTCAACTTCTGCTATTGTTGGTTGATTTTAACATTAGTTGTTTTGTCCATCGGACAAAAGTCCGATGGTTTTCTGTACACGCGGTCGGACTTTGCTCCATCGGACTTTTGTTGGGCAAAAGTTTGTCCGTTTGTAGACCCAACTTTTGTCCGATGAAAACAAGAAAAAAGCAAAAAAAGTTTGTCCGATGGAGCGTACACACGGTCGGATTGTTGGTCCAACTTGCTCAAAATTAAGTTTGTTGGCCAAAAGTCAGACCGTGTGTACGGGGCTTTACTCATGTATGAGGTGAGCAGGTATAACGGCTGGTGAAGGTGTGCACATTATCTGTTGAAGACACGATTTGCACAGTGTTGGATGATATATGAATTGAAAAGTCACAATAATTGAGAAGTCACAAAAATTCAACGCAGAAAAGTTTCAGTATATAAACTTTAACCACTTACGGACCACCCAACGCAGGAATACGTCGGCTGTTTGAAAAGGAATACCGGGGTTATGGTAGTATCTAGCTACCATAACCCCGATATCCTCTTCTTCAGCGGGCGGTCCGCTACAAGATAAAAGTGGTCTCTGCAGAGGATACGCCGCGAGATCACTTTTATCCTGTGCCCTCCGCCACTTACCAGAGCCGTCGCAGCGGCGGAGGCGATCCTGTCCTGTTCCTTGCTGTGTATGGAGCTGAGTGAGGGGAAGATGGCCCCCACCCGTCTCCATATCACTGCAGGGCGGAAGTGACGTCAAAACGTCACTTCCGCCCATAGCTCCTAAAGGTATTGCTGTGATCGTTAGAGCGAGAGCAATAAATCTAGCCCTAGACCTCCTCTGTAACTCAAAACATGCAACCTGTAGAGTAGAATTTTTTAAATGTCGCCTATGGAGATTTTCATGGGTAAAAGTTTGTTGCCATTCCACGAGCGGGCGCAACTTTGAAGCGTGACAAGTTGGGTATCAATTTACTTGGCGTAACATTATCTTTCACAATATAAAAAAAATTGGGCTAACTTTACTGTTTGTCTTATTTTTTAATAAAAAAAAGTGTTCTTTTTTTTTCAAAAAAAAAGTGCGCTTTTAAGACCGCTTCGCAAATACGGTGTGACAAAAAGTATTGCAACAACTGCCATTTTATTCTCTAGGGTGTTAGAAAAATATATATATATATATATATATATATATATATTGTGACAGCAGGAAGGTAAAGTCACCTGGTTGCATCCAGGGGGGTAGATATATTTCGCCCAGATTCAGGCTTTACGCCGACTTATACAACTAGGTGGAGAGTTGTATAAGGCTAGTGGGCTCATGTATGACTCATACCTCTAGGGAGAGTGTGGGGCGTCGTACAGACAGGGAGTTGATGAGGCCAGCTGAAGCTTGTCAGCTCATTTAGGCCTCTATAAGAACTCCCAGATTCATTAGGTGTTAGCTCATGCCTGGAACCAGACCTGTGTGGACTGTCTAGGGAGAGTGAACCCCTGTGCGGTGAGAAAAAGCCTGTGTGGCTATTTGCTTGGACATTTAAAACCAGGGACTTAGGGACTAGGACAGCACTAGGCTGATCCCAGTTGTTAGTTAGGAAACCTGTATGTTTAGTCAGAGGTCAAGTTGACCAGGATTTATTTTGTTTATATGTTTCTTTTGGCTTTGCTGTGTTTTGTCACTGTAAATAGAAAATAAACCGCACCTTTTTTTTGATTTTGAAAACCACAACCTCCGTTTGCTGGGCCTGTTTTTGTATGGGGAGCCCATCCCGGGGGTCACACACACCCGCTGCCGAGCTAACCCCCTCACAGTTGGTGGAGAACCAGTGGCAGTTTTTTTTAAGCCAGCATGGAGGAGATACTGAAGCAGCTGGCTCTAGCAAATGCCAATCAACAGCAGACAAATGCAGGTTTGCAAAAGAGCCTTGCAGCTCAACAACAGAACTTCGCAGCCCAGCAGCAAGCTCACCAACAGAGTCTGGAAGCTCAGCAACAAGCCCAGCAGCAATCTGAGGCCCGCTTCATAGACCTGTTACAGAAGCAAGAGCAGAGACTACAACAAATGGAAGCAGTAATGCAGCAACGTCCGCAGACCAGTGAGGAAAGCCGTCCCACTAATACCGCGTCCTTTGGGGTGAGTCGTTTATTGACAAAAATGACTGGAGAGGATGATCCAGAGGTATTTTTGACCACATTTGAAAGGACTGCTGAAAGAGAAAAGTGGCCTGAGGAGCAGTGGGCTGGACTGGTGGCTCCTCTGTTAACTGGTGAATCGCAGAAGGCTTACTATGACCTAGAGCCTGACCAAGCAAAAGACTATGTGATGCTAAAAGCTGAGATATTGGCAAGGCTGGGTGTCACCCAGGCTGTCCGGGCTCAGCGTGTGCATAACTGGACTTTCCAGCTTGGAAAACCCCCCAGGTCTCAAATGTATGATCTCATTCACCTGAGCAGAAAGTGGCTACAGCCAGAGACTTTGTCCGCACCAAAGATTGTGGAACGTGTTGTAATGGATCGGTTTTTGAGAGCTCTTCCTACTGCCATCCAAAAGTGGGTAAGCCATGGAGACCCAGAGACGGCCGATGGTCTTGTGGATCGTGTGGAGAAATACTTGGCTACAGAGAACCTGACGGCCTCTTCCAGAGACACTCGGACTTTCCACCCTAAGACCAGACCATCCCCAGGGGCGGATAAGAGGATTCCAAGGGGTAAGGGTGGAGAGAGTGAGAGGGTGGGAGCTCTACCCCAAGTTTGGCGAGAACAGCCTGGGAAATCAGCGGCTCAAGAGGCGGCAAGAAGGATCGTTTGCTACCGCTGCCGGCAAGCGGGACATATTGCAGCCAATTGCCCGGTTGTGGAGGAACCCATGCAGTGTGACTTTCTGACGGGCAGACGTCAGTCGCTGTGTGCGACAGTCGCATGCACTGCCATTCGAGGAATTGAGAAACATTTATGCAAAATGTGTGTTAATGGTAGAAATGTTGTGGTATTGCTGGATTCAGGTAGCCTTGTGACCCTGATAAAGGCTGAGTTAGTTAAAACAGAGGTCTCTGGGAATAGCAAGGTAGCTGTTATTTGTGTGCATGGGGACACCCGAGAGTATCCAGTGACTACAGTGTGTTTCGAGACCCCCAAAGGTACCCTCTCTCATCCAGTGGGCTTAGTATCTCAGTTACCGTATGACGCCATTGTGGGAAGGGATTTTCCGAAGTTCTGGGAACTGTGGGATGATCCTGAGCCCCCCACTGGTGCCCCTATGTACCAGGAATGTGATAGCCAGAACTCCCCTGAGAGTGGTGAGGACTCTCCGGAATTTCCCTTATCAGTATTGGCAGGGGAGACTCAAGAAACTGGAGAGGAGCCCACCTCCTCAGACGAAAACCTACCGTCTGTGGAGTTTTCTGATCTTGAGGTTCACAGGGAAAACTTTGCCACAGAACAGTTGAAAGACCCCGCCCTAATAAAGGCACGCGAAAACGTAGTGAAAATAGATGGCGAGTTAGTGAACCCAGATAATACCTGCACTTACCCATACTTCAGCGTAGAGAAGGACCTACTGTATCGGGTGGCAAAAAGGGCAGAAGAAACCGTTGAGCAGCTTGTGGTGCCCAAACCTTACAGGAAGTTGGTGTTGGAGTTGGCCCATGGGCACATTCTTGGAGGTCATCTGGGGACAGAGAAAACCCGAGAGAGGGTATTACAGAGATTCTATTGGCCGGGGGTGATGAAGGACATAGAAAATTATTGTTCCTCCTGCCCTGTGTGTCAGAGGTCGGCCCCGATGCCACATTTCCGTAGCCCGCTGGTCCCTCTACCCATCATTGAGGTCCCGTTTGAGAGGATCGCCATGGATTTGGTAGGTCCTATAATCAAGTCCGCTAGGGGGCACCAGTACATATTAGTTATAATGGACTATGCCACCCGTTATCCAGAAGCGATCCCTCTCCGAAATACCTCGGCCAAAACCATAGCCAAAGAGCTATCTCTTGTGTTTAGCCGGGTGGGTATTTGTAAAGAACTGCTTACGGACCAAGGTACACCCTTTATGTCCCGGGTTATGAAGGAGCTGTGTAAATTGTTCAAAGTGACGCAATTACGTACATCTGTGTATCACCCCCAAACCGATGGGCTGGTTGAAAGATTCAACAAAACCCTAAAACAAATGTTGAAGAAAGTGGTGGATAGAGATGGAAAGGATTGGGACTGTCTACTTCCTTATCTGATGTTTGCTATTAGGGAGGTGCCCCAATCCTCTACGGGATTCTCCCCCTTTGAGTTACTGTATGGGAGACACCCAAGAGGGCTGTTGGATATTGCCAAGGAAACTTGGGAAAGTGAGAGTTCTCCCCACAGGAGTGTGATTGAGCATGTCGCCCTGATGCAAGACCGAATTGCACAGGTAATGCCCATCGTGAAGGAACATTTGGCCCAAGCGCAGTTAGCACAGCAGAGAGTGTACAACCGTGGAGCCAAGACCCGTACCTTTTCCCCGGGGGATAGGATACTGGTACTTGTCCCTACGGTTGAAAGTAAATTCCTTGCCAAATGGCAAGGCCCCTACGAGATAATGGAAAAAGTGAGCGAAGTGAATTACAAGGTCAGACAACCAGGAAGGCGAAAGCCCGAACAGATCTATCACGTTAATCTGTTGAAAGCCTGGAGGGATAGAGAGTCCCTAGTCGCAGACACTTGGTCACCAGCTCAAACTGGTTGCGTGATTCCTGAGGTTGGAATAGCAGCCACCTTGTCACAACCCCAACAACAGGAGGTTAAGGAGTTTGTGCTTCGCAACAAGGAGGTATTCTCTGAGCTGCCGGGACAAACATTTGGGGTAGAGCATGACATCATTACCCCGCCCGGTGAAAGGGTGAAGTTAAAACCCTATCGGATCCCAGAGGCCCGACGGGAGGCAATACGGGAGGAAGTACAGAAAATGCTGAACTTAGGGGTGATAGAGGAGTCCCAAAGTGATTGGTCTAGTCCCATTGTGTTGGTGCCTAAACCGGATGGGAGCTGGCGATTTTGTAACGATTTTCGTCAGTTGAACAAAGTTACAAAATTTGACACCTACCCCATGCCACGTATAGATGAGTTGATCGACCAGCTGGGAACAGCCCGATACATGACGACTCTTGACCTCACAAAAGGGTATTGGCAAATCCCCCTGGCCAAATTGGCCAAAGAGAAAACCGCATTTGTAACCCCAGACGGGGCGTTCCAATATAAAAGAATGCCGTTCGGGTTACAGAATGCGCCGGCCACATTCCAGCGGAAAATGGACCAGATGCTGAGGCCCCATCGGAAGTATGCTGCGGCTTACCTGGATGACGTAATTGTCCATAGCACAGATTGGGCCTCACATCTGCCAAAAGTGCAAGCAGTCCTGGACTCTGTTCGGGAAGCGGGGTTTACGGCTAACCCCAAGAAGTGTACCATTGGGCAGGAGGAGGCCAAATATCTTGGGTACACCATTGGGAGGGGAGTAATAAAACCCCAACTCAACAAAGTCGAGGCCATCCAGAGTTGGCCACGTCCCAACAGCAAGAAGCAGGTACGAGCCTTTCTGGGAATCGCTGGGTATTATCGGCGATTCATTCCCCACTTTGCTTCTAAGGCTGTGCCCCTAACCAACCTAACGAAGGGGAAAGGGTCGGTCATGATTAAATGGACCCCCGAGGCTGAGGCAGCATTCCAATTCTTGAAACAAGCCTTATGTAGCCAGCCAGTGTTGTACTCACCCGACTTCTCTAAAGACTTTGTCGTACAAAGTGATGCGTCAGATGTGGGGTTAGGAGCAGTATTGTCCCAGGTCTGGAACGGGGAAGAGCACCCAGTCATTTACCTCAGCAGGAAGTTGAAGTCCCATGAGGTAAATTACGCCACCGTTGAAAAGGAGTGTTTAGCGGTGAAGTGGGCTCTAGATTCCCTTCGGTACTACCTGCTAGGTAGGCACTTTGACATGGTTACGGATCACGCTCCGTTAAAGTGGATGGCTCAAAACAAGGAAACAAATAGAAGAGTGAATAGGTGGTTCCTGGCCCTCCAGGAATTCAACTTCACAGTAAAGCATCGCCCTGGCGTTCAAATGGGGAATGTGGATGCTTTGTCTCGAGTACATGAATGCCTGATTGCTGGTGTTCCAACCCCGAGGTTAAAACAAGAGGGGGGGGGTATGTGACAGCAGGAAGGTAAAGTCACCTGGTTGCATCCAGGGGGGTAGATATATTTCGCCCAGATTCAGGCTTTACGCCGACTTATACAACTAGGTGGAGAGTTGTATAAGGCTAGTGGGCTCATGTATGACTCATACCTCTAGGGAGAGTGTGGGGCGTCGTACAGACAGGGAGTTGATGAGGCCAGCTGAAGCTTGTCAGCTCATTTAGGCCTCTATAAGAACTCCCAGATTCATTAGGTGTTAGCTCATGCCTGGAACCAGACCTGTGTGGACTGTCTAGGGAGAGTGAACCCCTGTGCGGTGAGAAAAAGCCTGTGTGGCTATTTGCTTGGACATTTAAAACCAGGGACTTAGGGACTAGGACAGCACTAGGCTGATCCCAGTTGTTAGTTAGGAAACCTGTATGTTTAGTCAGAGGTCAAGTTGACCAGGATTTATTTTGTTTATATGTTTCTTTTGGCTTTGCTGTGTTTTGTCACTGTAAATAGAAAATAAACCGCACCTTTTTTTTGATTTTGAAAACCACAACCTCCGTTTGCTGGGCCTGTTTTTGTATGGGGAGCCCATCCCGGGGGTCACACACACCCGCTGCCGAGCTAACCCCCTCACAGTATATATATATATATATATATAATGTTTGGGGGTTCTAAGTAATTTTCTAGCAAAAACAAATGCTTTTAACTTGTAAACACCAAATCTCAGAAAGAGGCTCGGTCCTTAAGACCCGGTTCACACTGAGGCGGCACGACTTGTCCCGCGACTCTGCCGGGCGATCTCCACACGACTTCAGAGGTGACTTGCAAAATGACTTCTGTATTGAAGTCAATGCAAGCCGCCCTGAAGTCATCCCAAAGTAGTACAGGAACCTTTTTCTAAGTCGGAGCAACTTGAGTCACTCCTATTAGAACGGTTCCATTGTACGGAGTAGAGCGCGACTTGTCAGGCGTCTAGGTTGCCTGACGAGTCGCCCCTGTGTGAACCGGCTCTAAGTGGTTAATTGAACACATTATTTTATAGATTTCTTTATTTGAATATAATTTCATATCACTGGTGATTTCACATGATAATAGCGCTGCACTTATAGTTTTCATTTTATTTTACATGTTGTATGGTGAGGTGAATTCACTGGAAGTGTACAGCAGCTGTGGAGTACTAATTAGTAAACATTATAGTTTATTTATAGCACATAACACTTTAGGTAGGTGGCGCTAATTGTCTTTTATACACCATACTGTACATGCAGTTGATAGATGTAAACCAAATTACTAAAATCTCTCAAATTTATTTTCACTTTTGTAAAAGCTAAACTCAAGGCAAACATTCAAGACAACCTCGTTTTTAATACATCATTACGTTTTGTTTTTGTTTTTTGCAAGCAGTATACATACCTGAATTTGATATGGTGTCAGTATCTTGAGGTCAAACAGAGAAAAAGAAGCGGCACAAGGAGCCAATCATTTATCCTGCAATGCTAACAAAGAATATGTTGATAGAAGAGTTCAGAATCAGAAATCAGAAAATTTATTGTCATTTTACAATAACAATCATAAAATGAAACAGAGTTGTAACTTCATCACATTAAAAAAGAAATTCCACGTCCAGCAGAAAAAACACTTAACCAAAAACAGCACACATACTGTAATAAATACATACTATAACTCCCAATCCATTTTTTCCGCAAGACCTTTAGTGTTCAAGAGCCGCACGGATCGAGGAGAAAAACGTTAGTTGTTTTGTCCATCGGACAAAAGTCCGAAGGTTTTCTGTACACGCGGTCGGACTTTGCTCCATCGGACTTTTGTTGGGCAAATGTTTGTCCGTTTGTAGACCCAACTTTTGTCCGATGAAAACAAGAAAAAAGCAAAAAAAGTTTGTCCGATGGAGCGTACACACGGTCGGATTGTTGGTCCAACTTGCTCAAAATTAAGTTTGTTGGCCAAAAGTCAGACCGTGTGTACGGGGCTTTACTCATGTATGAGGTGAGCAGGTATAACGGCTGGTGAAGGTGTGCACATTATCTGTTGAAGACACGATTTGCACAGTGTTGGATGATATATGAATTGAAAAGTCACAATAATTGAGAAGTCACAAAAATTCAACGCAGAAAAGTTTCAGTATATAAACTTTAACCACTTACGGACCACCCACCGCAGGAATACGTCGGCTGTTTGAAAAGGAATACCGGGGTTATGGTAGTATCTAGCTACCATAACCCCGATATCCTCTTCTTCAGCGGGCGGTCCGCTACAAGATAAAAGTGGTCTCTGCAGAGGATACGCCGTGAGATCACTTTTATCCTGTGCCCTCCGCCACTTACCAGAGCCGTCGCAGCGGCGGAGGCGATCCTGTCCTGTTCCTTGCTGTGTATGGAGCTGAGTGAGGGGAAGATGGCCCCCACCCGTCTCCATATCACTGCAGGGCGGAAGTGACGTCAAAACGTCACTTCCGCCCATAGCTCTTAAAGGTATTGCTGTGATCGTTAGAGCGAGAGCAATAAATCTAGCCCTAGACCTCCTCTGTAACTCAAAACATGCAACCTGTAGAGTAGAATTTTTTAAATGTCGCCTATGGAGATTTTCATGGGTAAAAGTTTGTTGCCATTCCACGAGCGGGCGCAACTTTGAAGCGTGACAAGTTGGGTATCAATTTACTTGGCGTAACATTATCTTTCACAATATAAAAAAAATTGGGCTAACTTTACTGTTTGTCTTATTTTTTAATAAAAAAAAGTGTTCTTTTTTTTTCAAAAAAAAAGTGCGCTTTTAAGACCGCTTCGCAAATACGGTGTGACAAAAAGTATTGCAACAACTGCCATTTTATTCTCTAGGGTGTTAGAAATAAAAAAAAAAATATATATATATATATATATATATATATATATTGTGACAGCAGGAAGGTAAAGTCACCTGGTTGCATCCAGGGGGGTAGGTATATTTCTCCCAGATTCAGGCTTTATGCCGACTTATACAACTAGGGAGAGAGTTGATGAAGCCCAGCTGAGGCTAGTGGGCTCATGGATGATTCATACCTCTAGGGAGAGTGCTGGGCATCGTGCAGGCAGGGAGTTGATGAGACCAGCTGAAGCTTGTCAGCTCGTTTAAGGCCTCTATAAAAACTCCCAGCTTCATTAGGTGTTTGCTCATGCCTGGAACCAGACCTGTGTGGACTGTCTAGGGAGAGTGAACCCCTGTGCGGTGAGACAAAGCCTGTGTGGCTATTTGTTTGGACATTTACTAAACCAGGGACTTAGGGACTAGGACAGCACCAGGCTGATCCCAGTTGTTAGTTAGGAAACCTGCATGTTTAGTCAGAGGTCAAGCTGACCAGGGTTTATTTTGTTTATGTTTCTTTTTGCTTTGCTGTGTTTTTTGTCACTGTAAATAGAGAAATAAACCGCACCTTTTTGATCTTGAAAACCACAACCTCCGTCTGCTGGGCCTGTTTTTGTGTGGGGAGCCCATCCAGGGGATCACACACACCCGCTGCCGAGCTAACCCCCTCACAATATATATATATATAATGTTTGGGGGTTCTAAGTAATTTTCTAGCAAAAACAAATGCTTTTAACTTGTAAACACCAAATCTCAGAAAGAGGCTCGGTCCTTAAGACCCGGTTCACACTGAGGCGGCACGACTTGTCCCGCGACTCTGCCGGGCGATCTCCACACGACTTCAGAGGTGACTTGCAAAATGACTTCTGTATTGAAGTCAATGCAAGCCGCCCTGAAGTCATCCCAAAGTAGTACAGGAACCTTTTTCTAAGTCGGAGCAACTTGAGTCACTCCTATTAGAATGGTTCCATTGTACAGAGTGGAGCGCGACTTGTCAGGCGTCTAGGTTGCCTGACGAGTCGCCCCTGTGTGAACCGGCTCTAAGTGGTTAATTGAACACATTATTTTATAGATTTCTTTATTTGAATATAATTTCATATCACTGGTGATTTCACATGATAATAGCCCTACACTTATAGTTTTCATTTTATTTTACATGTTGTATGGTGAGGTGAATTCACTGGAAGTGTACAGCAGCTGTGGAGTACTAATTAGTAAACATTATAGTTTATTTATAGCACATAACACTTTAGGTAGGTGGCGCTAATTGTCTTTTATACACCATACTGTACATGCAGTTGATAGATGTAAACCAAATTACTAAAATCTCTCAAATTTATTTTCACTTTTGTAAAAGCTAAACTCAAGGCAAACATTCAAGACAACCTTGTTTTTAATACATCATTACGTTTTTTTTTTTTTTTTTGCAAGCAGTATACATACCTGAATTTGATATGGTGTCAGTATCTTGAGGTCAAACAGAGAAAAAGAAGCAGCACAAGGAGCCAATCATTTATCCTGCAATGCTAACAAAGAATATGTTGATAGAAGAGTTCAGAATCAGAAATCAGAAAATTTATTGTCATTTTACAATAACAATCATAAAATGAAACAGAGTTGTAACTTCATCACATTAAAAAAGAAATTCCACGTCCAGCAGAAAAAACACTTAACCAAAAACAGCACACATACTGTAATAAATACATACTATAACTCCCAATCCATTTTTTCCGCAAGACCTTTAGTGTTCAAGAGCCGCACGGATCGAGGAGAAAAACGTTAGTTGTTTTGTCCATCGGACAAAAGTCCGATGGTTTTCTGTACACGCGGTCGGACTTTGCTCCATCGGACTTTTGTTGGGCAAAAGTTTGTCCGTTTGTAGACCCAACTTTTGTCCGATGAAAACAAGAAAAAAGCAAAAAAAGTTTGTCCGATGGAGCGTACACACGGTCGGATTGTTGGTCCAACTTGCTCAAAATTAAGTTTGTTGGCCAAAAGTCAGACCGTGTGTACGGGGCTTTACTCATGTATGAGGTGAGCAGGTATAACGGCTGGTGAAGGTGTGCACATTATCTGTTGAAGACACGATTTGCACAGTGTTGGATGATATATGAATTGAAAAGTCACAATAATTGAGAAGTCACAAAAATTCAACGCAGAAAAGTTTCAGTATATAAACTTTAACCACTTACGGACCACCCACCGCAGGAATACGTCGGCTGTTTGAAAAGGAATACCGGGGTTATGGTAGTATCTAGCTACCATAACCCCGATATCCTCTTCTTCAGCGGGCGGTCCGCTACAAGATAAAAGTGGTCTCTGCAGAGGATACGCCGCGAGATCACTTTTATCCTGTGCCCTCCGCCACTTACCAGAGCCGTCGCAGCGGCGGAGGCGATCCTGTCCTGTTCCTTGCTGTGTATGGAGCTGAGTGAGGGGAAGCTGGCCCCCACCCGTCTCCATATCACTGCAGGGCGGAAGTGACGTCAAAACGTCACTTCCGCCCATAGCTCTTAAAGGGACATTTTTTTTTTTATCGAATGATATTAATTATTTCTTTATTAAATTTATTGTATTTTAGTCCAAATATGAGATATGAGGTCTTTTTGACCCCATATCTCATATTTAAGAGGACCTGTCATGCTTTTTTCTATTACAAGGGATGTTTACATTCCTTGTAATAGGAATAAAAGTGACCCAAAAAGAATTTTTTTTAAAACCATGTCAAAATAAATAAAATAAAGTAAAATAAATAAGAAAAAACCCTCATTTTTTTTTTTTAAAGCGCCCCGTCATGACAAGCTTGCGCGCAGAAGCGAACGTATACGTGAGCAGCGTGCGCATATGAAATCGGTGTTTAAACCACACATGTGAGGTATTGCTGTGATCGTTAGAGCGAGAGCAATAAATCTAGCCCTAGACCTCCTCTGTAACTCAAAACATGCAACCTGTAGAGTAGAATTTTTTAAATGTCGCCTATGGAGATTTTCATGGGTAAAAGTTTGTTGCCATTCCACGAGCGGGCGCAACTTTAAAGCGTGACAAGTTGGGTATCAATTTACTTGGCGTAACATTATCTTTCACAATATAAAAAAAATTGGGCTAACTTTACTGTTTGTCTTATTTTTTAATAAAAAAAAGTGTTCTTTTTTTTAAAAAAAAAAAGTGCGCTTTTAAGACCGCTTCGCAAATACGGTGTGACAAAAAGTATTGCAACAACTGCCATTTTATTCTCTAGGGTGTTAGAAAAAAAAATATATATATATATATATATATATATATATATATATATATATATATATATATATATATATATAATGTTTGGGGGTTCTAAGTAATTTTCTAGCAAAAACAAATGCTTTTAACTTGTAAACACCAAATCTCAGAAAGAGGCTCGGTCCTTAAGACCCGGTTCACACTGAGGCGGCACGACTTGTCCCGCGACTCTGCCGGGCGATCTCCACACGACTTCAGAGGTGACTTGCAAAATGACTTCTGTATTGAAGTCAATGCAAGCCGCCCTGAAGTCATCCCAAAGTAGTACAGGAACCTTTTTCTAAGTCGGAGCAACTTGAGTCACTCCTATTAGAACGGTTCCATTGTACAGAGTGGAGCGCGACTTGTCAGGCGTCTAGGTTGCCTGACGAGTCGCCCCTGTGTGAACCGGCTCTAAGTGGTTAATTGAACACATTATTTTATAGATTTCTTTATTTGAATATAATTTCATATCACTGGTGATTTCACATGATAATAGCGCTGCACTTATAGTTTTCATTTTATTTTACATGTTGTATGGTGAGGTGAATTCACTGGAAGTGTACAGCAGCTGTGGAGTACTAATTAGTAAACATTATAGTTTATTTATAGCACATAACACTTTAGGTAGGTGGCGCTAATTGTCTTTTATACACCATACTGTACATGCAGTTGATAGATGTAAACCAAATTACTAAAATCTCTCAAATTTATTTTCACTTTTGTAAAAGCTAAACTCAAGGCAAACATTCAAGACAACCTCGTTTTTAATACATCATTACGTTTTTTTTTTTTTTTTTTGCAAGCAGTATACATACCTGAATTTGATATGGTGTCAGTATCTTGAGGTCAAACAGAGAAAAAGAAGCAGCACAAGGAGCCAATCATTTATCCTGCAATGCTAACAAAGAATATGTTGATAGAAGAGTTCAGAATCAGAAATCAGAAAATTTATTG
The DNA here is from genome assembly GCA_029206835.1 of Rana muscosa. NCBI lineage: Eukaryota > Metazoa > Chordata > Amphibia > Anura > Ranidae > Rana > Rana muscosa. Next base: position 72,711,273 of record CM055118.1, read on the forward strand.
TCATTTTACAATAACAATCATAAAATGAAACAGAGTTGTAACTTCATCACATTAAAAAAGAAATTCCACGTCCAGCAGAAAAAACACTTAACCAAAAACAGCACACATACTGTAATAAATACATACTATAACTCCCAATCCATTTTTTCCGCAAGACCTTTAGTGTTCAAGAGCCGCACGGATCGAGGAGAAAAACGATTCCACAACCTGGTAGTATGACAGCCAATACTTCTATATCGCCTACCAGATGGTAGCAAGGTATACAGAGCATTACCAGGATGTGAAGTGTCTTCCAATATACTGTATTAATCACTCTCCGAAGACACCTCCCCTCCCCTAGTTTATCAATACTCAGTAGACTAATTCCTGTAATAATCTTCTGTGCCGTTTTTATTACCCTCTGCAGGGCATTTCTGTCATGGATTGTGCATGATCCTTGCCACAAAGAAATGTGATACGTTTGCACACTTTCAATAGAAGCTAAAAAGGACCCACTCTGAAAAGCCTGCCCTCCATAGCTTTATCAAAAAGTACAGTCTCTGATGAGCCTTGCCCACCAGATGGGATATATGCCCCGTCCATCACAGGTTCTCCCTAATTATTGTTCCCAGGAAGCGGAATTCCTCTACCCTCTCAACCTCCATCCCATTAATTACCACTGTCTCATAGCTAACCTCCCGTACTTTCCTAAAATCAATAATAATCTCCTTTGTTTTTGCAAATGACAGAGATTTGAGATAATTAATCTGCCTCTTCTTCTTTCACTGTCTAGTCACAGGATATGGGGGACGGGACCTGGAAGTGTTACTGCATTGCAGTAGAGAAAAATCAGTAATTTATGTAACTAAATGTATATTATAGGGTGCCTCTTTCGGGGTTGTCCCTACAATGATTTAGATGTCTAAAAATACAAATTACTTGATTAAAAAAAGAGAAAAGTCAGATCTCCTTCCCTTTACAGACAGGGCTGTGTTGTATGTCAGAGCTGTGTAAATTTCTAGACTGGGTGAACAGAGAAAGTTTATTACAGTATATACCGTATTTATCGGCGTATAACACGCACCGGCGTATAACACGCACCCCAAGTTTAGGAGGGAATTTTAAGGAAAAAAACTTTTAGGAGGGAAATTCAAGGAAAAAAAACTTACATTTAAATGCAGCATGCAGCCTTGCCCAGTGTCCATCTGCAGCCTTGCCCAGTGTCCATCTGTCCATCTGCAGCCGTGCCCAGTGTCCATCTGTCCATCTGCAGCCGTGTCCAGTGTCCATCTGTCCATCTGCAGCCTTGCCCAGTGTCCATCTGTCCATCTGCAGCCGTGCCCAGTGCCCATCTGTAGCCTTGCCCAGTGTCCATCTGTCCATCTGCAGCCGTGCCCAGTGTCCATCTGTCCATCTGCAGCCGTGCCCAGTGTTCATCTGTCCATCTGCAGCCTTGCCCAGTGCCTTTGCGATCGTGTCAGTCCCGGCGGTTTTTAAAATTTGGCGCCGATTTCTGTGGAGAGGAGCGAGCGGGGCCGAGTGTACTTCGGCTGGACTCGGCTCCTCTCGCAGTTCCGCCCATCTCCACTGACTGCGCCGCTGACGGAGAAAGCCGAGTGTACTTCGCCTAGACTCGTGTCTGCTCACAGTCACAGGCAGGACTGCGAGAGGAGCCGAGACTAGGCAAAGTACACTCGGCTTTCTCTATGTCAGCGGCGCAGTCAGAGATGGGCGGGACTGCGAGAGGAGCCGAGTAAAGCCGATTGTACTTCGGCTTCGGCTCCGCTCGCTCCTCTCGCTCGTTTTCAGCAGGGGAATTCGACGGAGTATCGGCGTATAACACGCACCCACGATTTTCCCCGGGGAAAAAAGTGCGTGTTATACGCCGATAAATACGGTACTCAAGTATAAGCCGAGTTTTTCAGCACATTAATTTTTTTCTGAAAATGCCCCCCTCGGCTTATACTCGAGTCTGTGTCCATCTGCATACCTGGTCAGCCCGTGTCATGCTCAGACGGCGGCCGACCAGTGTAAAAAAGCCACGCCTCCTCCTCGTCCGTGATAGGGAAATACTCAGTTTCCCAGCAGTGAGTCAGTGTTCAGTGTTCCGCCTATCACGGACGTTCTCTCATCCTCGTCCCACGAACGAGGACGAGAGATTGTCTGTGATAGGCGGAACACTGAACACTGACTTACTGCTGGGAAACTGAGTGTTCCGCCTATCATGGACGAGGACGAGGAGGAGGCGCAGCTTTTGTACACTGGATGGCCGCCATCTGACTGCATGACACGGGCTGATCAGGTATGCAGATCGGCACAGTGAGGCTGCAATGGGCACAGTGAGGTGTGCAATGGGCACAGTGAGGCATGCAATGGGCACAGTGAGGCTGCAATGGGCACAGTAAGGCTGCAATGGGCACAGTGAGGCATGCAATGGGCACAGTGAGGCATGCAATTGGCACAGTGAGGCGTGCAATGGGCACATTGAGGCATGCAATGGGCACAGTGAGGCATGCAATGAGCACAGTGAGGCTGCAAAAGGGCACAGTGAGGCTGCAAATGGGCATTGTTGACCCTCTTTTCCACTTACAGTAGCTGCTGCATTTCCTACCCTAGACTTATACTCGAGTTAATACGTTTTCCCAGGTTTTGTGGTCAAATTAGGTGCCTCGGCTTATATCCGGGTCGGCTTATACTCGAGTATATATGGAAAGCTGTTTTGCTGGAGTTCAACTTTAAATATATAGCTTTCATTAAAATTAGGTCCTTTAAGCGGAGTTTCACCCTAAAGTGGAACTTCCGCTCATCTGATTCCTCCCTCCCCCCTCCGGTGCCACAATTGCCACCTTTCGGGGGGAGGGGGGACAGGATACCTGTCTTTGACAGGTATTCTTTCCCACTTCTGGGAGCCGCGGCCCGTGACGTCACCGCGGGGCTCCCTCCTCCTCCTTCCTCCTCCTCCCCCAGCCACCGGGCCAATAGGAGAGAGGAGTGGGGCCTCGCACACGCGCAGTAGGGTTCCCGGCGTGAAGCCGAAAGGCTACACTGCCGGGTTCACTTACTCACAATGGCGGTGGTAGCACCCGACAGCTAATCGAAACATCAGCTGCGGTGCCAACATTGAGGGACTCTAGGACACGTAAGTGTCCTATTATTAAAAGCCAGCAGCTGCAGTATGTTTTTTTGGCCGGAACACCGCATTGAGGCCTGGTTCACACTGGGGCGACAAACGCTCCGACATTGGGAGCTCATGTCGCATGACGTGTGAAAATCAATGTTTCCCTATGGGAGCCGTCTTAACTGGTCCGACACATGTCGGTCCGACTTTGAGAATGCTCCCTGTACTACTTTGGTCCGACTTTGATCCGACTTCAGCCCATTGACTATCATTGAGGTCGGATCAAAGTCGGACCGCAGTCTTGCATGATCCGACTTTGGCATGCGACTTGTGCTGTGCTGCTCTTGAGGGGGAACTCCAGGCCAAATTTTAAATTAAAAACCGGCATGGGTTCCCCCTCCAGGAGCATACCAGGCCCTTGGGTCTGATCTGGATTTGAAGGGGCGCCCCTACGCCGAAAAAAACGGCGTGGGGGTCCCCTCAAAATCCAAACCAGACCCTTATCCGAGCACGCAACCTGGCAGGCCGCAGGGGAAGAGGGGGGACGAGAGAGCGGCCCCCCTCCCTCCTGAACCATACCAGGCCGCATGCCCTCAACATGGGGGGTTTAGTGCTCTGGGGCAGGGGGGCGACCTGCGGCCCCCCCACCCCAGAGCACCAAACCCCCCCATGTTGATGAGGACAGGGCCTCTTCCCGACAACCCTGGCCGTTGGTTGTCGGGGTCTGCGGGCGGGGGCTTATCGGAATCCGGGAGCCCCCTTCAATAAGGGGGGCCCCCGGCCCCCCCACCCTATGTGAATGAGTATGGGGTACATCGTACCCCTACCCATTCACCTGGTGGAAAAAAATTGCAATAAAAAAACCACACAGCTTTTTAAAGTATTTTATTGCACAGCTCCGGGGGTCTTCTTCCGACTTCGGGGGTCTCCGGTGTCGTCGCCGCGCTCTCCGATTCTTTTTTCTGCTGGGCCTCCGCTAACTTCTTTTTAGCTCTTTTGCTAGCGGAGGCCCGGTCTTCTCCGTCGCCTTCTTCTTCTCCCGCTCTCCGGTTCTTCTCCCGCTGTCCGGTTCTTTCTTCCGCCGGGCCTCCGCTAACTTCTTTTTAGCTCTTTTGCTAACGGAGGCCCGGTCTTCGTCGTCTCGTCCGGCTCTCTGTTGTCCTTCTGCCGGCCCCTCCACTAACTTCTTTAGCTCTTTTGCTAGTGGAGGGGCCGGTCTTCCCGTCGTCGGCGTCTTCTTCTCTCTTCTCGATGTTGACGCGTCGCTTCCTCCCGCTGTATTACTGGCTCTCCGCTCCGCATTAATATAGGCTTCTCATGCCGTCACAGTCACATGTTCCCATGACGTCACAGTCACATGCTCCGGGGCCATGTGCCCCGGAACATGTGACTGTGACGTCATGAGAAGCCTATATTAATCTCTGCGGACCGAAGATTTAGCATTACTGCGAGAGGAAGCGACAAGTCAACATCGAGGAGGAGAAGAGGGAAGAAGACGCCGACGGCAACGACGGGAAGACCGGCCCCTCCACTAGCAAAAGAGCTAAAGAAGTTAGTGGAGGGGCCGGCAGAAGGACAACGGAGAGCCGGACGAGACGACGAAGACCGGGCCTCCGTTAGCAAAAGAGCTAAAAAGAAGTTAGCGAAGGCCCGGCGGAAGAAAGAACCGGAGAGCGGGAGAAGAACCGGAGAGCGGGAGAAGAAGAAGGCGACGGAGAAGACCGGGCCTCCGCTAGCAAAAGAGCTAGAGTGGAAAAAAATTGCAATAAAAAAACCACACAGCTTTTTAAAGTATTTTATTGCACAGCTCCGGGGGTCTTCTTCCGACTTCGGGGGTCTCCGGTGTCGTCGCCGCGCTCTCCGGTTCTTTCTTCTGCCGGGCCTCCGCTAACTTCTTTTTAGCTCTTTTGCTAGCGGGGCCCGGTCTTCTCCGGCGCCTTCTTCTCCCGCTCTCCGGTTCTTCTCCCGCTCTCCGGTTCTTCTCCCGCTCTCCGGTTCTTTCTTCCGCCGGGCCTCTGCTAACTTCTTTTTAGCTCTTTTGCTAACGGAGGCCCGGTCTTCTCCGTCGTCTCGTCCGGCTCTCCGTTGTCCTTCTGCCGGCCCCTCCACTAACTTCTTGGTAGCTCTTTCGCTAGTGGAGGGGCCGGTCTTCCCATCGTCGCCGTCGCCGTCTTCTTCCCTCTTCTCCTCCTCAATGTTGACGCGTCGCTTCCTCCGGCTGTAATACTGGCTGTCCGCTCCGCATTAATATAGGCTTCCCATGACGTCACAGCCACATGTTCCCATGACGTCACAGTCACATGCTCCGGGGCCATGTGCCCCGGAACATGTGACTGTGACGTCATGAGAAGCCTATATTAATGCGGAGCGGAGCGGACAGCCAGTATTACAGCGGGAGGAAGCGACGCGTCAACATCGAGGAGGAGAAGAGGGAAGAAGACGCCGACGGCGACGACGGGAAGACCGGCCCCTCCACTAGCGAAAGAGCTACCAAGAAGTTAGTGGAGGGGCCGGCAGAAGGACAACGGAGAGCCGGACGAGACGACGGAGAAGACCGAGCCTCCGTTAGCAAAAGAACTAAAAAGAAGTCAGCGGAGGCCCGGCGGAAGAAAGAACCGGAGAGCGGGAGAAGAACCGGAGAGCGGGAGAAGAACCGGAGAGCGGGAGAAGAAGGCGCCGGAGAAGACCGGGCCCCGCTAGCAAAATAGCTAAAAAGAAGTTAGCGGAGGCCCGGCAGAAGAAAGAACCGGAGAGCGCGGCGACGACACCGGAGACCCCCGAAGTCGGAAGAAGACCCCCGGAGCTGTGCAATAAAATACTTTAAAAAGCTGTATGGTTTTTTTATTGCAATTTTTTTCCACCAGGTGAATGGGTAGGGGTACGATGTATCCCATACTCATTCACATAGGGTGGGGGGGCCAGGATCCGGGGCCCCTTTATTAAAGGGGGCTCCCGGATTCCGATAAGCCCCCCGCCCGCAGACCCCGACAACCAACGGCCAGGGTTGTCGGGAAGAGGCCCTGTCCTCATCAACATGGGGGCAGGGTGCTCTGGGGTGGGGGGGCCGCAGGTCGCCCCCCTGCCCCAGAGCACTAAACCCCCCATGTTGAGGGCATGCGGCCTGGTACGATTCAGGAGGGAGGGGGGCCGCTCTCTCGTCCCCCCCTTTTCCCCTGCGGCCTGCCAGGTTGTGTGCTCGGATAAGGGTCTGGTTTGGATTTTGGGGGGACCCCCACACCGTTTTTTCAGCGTAGGGGCGCCCGTTCAAATCCAGACCAGACCCAAGGGCCTGGTATGCCCCTGGAGGGGGAACCCATGCCGGTTTTTTATTTAAAATTTGGCCTGGAGTTCCCCCTCAAGAGCAGCACAGCACAAGTCGCATGCCAAAGTCGGATCATGCAAGACTGCGGTCCGACTTTGATCCGACTTCAATGATAATCAATGGGCTGAAGTCGGATCAAAGTTGGACCAAAGTAGTACAGGGAGCATTCTCAAAGTCGGACCGACATGTGTCGGACCAGTTAAGACGGCTCTCATAGGGAAACATTGATTTTCACACGTCATGCGACATGAGCTCCCAATGTCGGAACGTTTGTCGCCCCAGTGTGAACCAGGCCTAAGGCACTCTGTCCTGTCTCCTAATTATTCTCCTTCATTTATAACCTGCTACAGGTGCTTCTAGGATAGAGGATAAGAAGCTGTTAAGACATGCATGGTCTGCCATTTTCAGGTTACTTGCCCTGACTAATGATGTGCAACCACCGGCACCCCTGTAGAAAATGCACATTGGAAGGGAATGCAAAGAGGCCACAAAAGATAGACTGCACTCAGATGCAACAAAAAAAAAAAAAAAAAAATACAATTGTTCATGATACAAAGTACTTTAATAAATTAAATCCAGTTAGGCTTTATGCTTTTAAGTGTTTTTTTTTTCCATAGCCACAGTTATTTTAGGACACATGAAGCTATTTAACACAAAGCTAAAACTAAAAGGACACATTAGAGTAGCTAGCTTTCTGTGACTTTGACCATGGCCCTGTTCACACAACAGCTTGGGAGGAAAAAAAATGATAGGCTGAAAGGAAAACAACATGAATTTGATGAAAAAAACTTGGCAAAGATTTAATTCCGCTTTAACAACAGAGGAGCAAGTGAGTGCCCATACAGCAGACAGTTGACAGGAGAGAGGCCTAGCTGTGGTCTAGTAGTTGAGAACCACTGCTGTAGAGGATTTGGTCTTATCTGATCTGGTGTTTTAATGTAAAGGCAATGAAGACCTGTGCTTTACCCATATAGGGAATTTTTTATTCTTCCCTCCATACTAGCACATACTCACCTTTCTATTGCTCTCCTGCTGTTTCTTTCACCTGCAGGGAGTAAAAACAATAATTGGTACTTCTCCATATGGAGAAGCATGTGACTCTCTTCTTATGTAAGCAGCTTAGTGATTGGCTCAGCACTGTCACCTGGGGGCAAGGCGACAATTCTCAATCCTGTGTATCCTTTGACTAGAGTGACTTAGAGCTTAAAGTGGTTGTAAACCCTGGAAATTTATTTTTTTTAAATCCCACCTGCAAGACAAAGACATAATGAGCTAGTATGACTAGCATACTAGCTCATTATGCATCACTTACCTTAGATCGGGGGCCCCAAAGCCATCCTCGTCTCCCTCTCCAGCCATCGCTGCGGCGATAGCCGGAAGGTTATTTCCGGGTATCACCGCTCCAGCCAATCACAGCGCCGCGGGAGCCGTCAAATCCGGCTAAGCTGGATTTGTGAATGGGATTAACCCTGTGAATGCGCCGTTGTCTACGGCACGCATGCGCCGCAGTCACCGATGCATGTCATTTTTTGCAAATATCTCCTAAACCGTGTAGGTTTAGGAGATATTTCTTGCACCTACAGGTAAGCCTTAATCTAGGCTTACCTGTAGGTGCAAGTTGCATAAGTGGGTTTACAACCACTTTAAGATGACACTAAATGTATACTGCTACCAGCTGTAGCTCTCTTACACAGAATCTGTAGTGTCATTTACATGCGCCCCCCCCCCCCATCCATTCACAGAAAGCCTTGTATTACCCTCATAGGAGCTGCTGGATAGGATTGGTTCTCTGTTTTTTGCCTCAATCTTCTATGACGGGAACATAAAAGGTAACCCGTTTTGTGCTAAAGTCAGCGCTTACTCAAGGTTTGAGTAAGGATGTTTGAGTAAGAGCTGACTTTAACGTGAAATCCTGTCACACCTGTGTGATTTTAATGCTTTAATAAAGATACCAAGGAGTGCAGCAATATTACGGATTTTGTATGCTACTAAATCTCACAGACACAGTTCACAACATGTGAGAGTCGGTCACTCACCTAGAGCAGCATGTCTTTGGCTTCACTAACTAGGCATAAGATGACATTTGGCATCCACATCAGCATAAACAGTAGCAAGGCCACCTCGAGTGTAGCAGTGAGCAGTAGTAAAGTTTAATCTACCGAGTGCTGAAACTATACTGCCAGTGTGCATTTATGGATGCAATGCTAGTCCTAGACCAACTCGGTATGCACTGTCCAAAAGAAAAGGAGGATGGTGGCGGAGGGGACAGGGGAACACAGGGGGATTGCAGAACAATTACTATAGGAGGGGCAGTCCTTTGAGATGTTCTTCTGCCAGCCACTGTTGGGGCCCTTTAAGAGCATCAGTGAACTTAATGATAGACCAGTTAACCTCCATGCAGTATAGTTACAGTATAGGTACAGTGAAGTCTTGGCATAGGTACAAGGTAGATGTGGTTCAGTTGCAGTAAACGTTAGGTATAATGCGGTATAGAATTGGTATAGGTGCAGTCTCGGTTTGGAATAAGTGCAGTACAGAGTGCAGTATGGATTGGGTACACTTGGTGTCCTGCTCCATGTGGCTCAGTTCCTGCTAGCAATATCAGCAATGGGTGAATAGCCCTCTCAACAGTCCCCTGAAATCTCGCCCCCTCAGTCTCTCTCCCGAAAGCCTGGGTGTCCTTACTCCCAGTCTTAGGATCTCAGATGGTATGGTCTGCTGGCAGACGAGTATTTTGGATGGAGGTGATCTATCGCTATGTCCCTCAGTGCCAAGGGGATGAACTTTCCTGGGCAGTTTATTAATAATCATCTCTCAGCTCTTCCTACTGCCCAGCGCATGTTGGGTTGTGTAGTGTAACCCTTATAGTGTAGCCATTATATGGCTTGCTGCCATCATAAACGACAACTCCCTGGATTCTCTGCACTCTTCTATGTCTATGGGCTTTATTTGCTTTAGCTCTCCCTCTGCTGGCCAGAGGAGGATGGTGCAGCATATCAGTATCTCAGTTGAGGGAAAGAAGAATAAATGGCAATGCCTCCTTCTCTATATTACTGTAGCCCAGAAACTGGCTATAGGTTAAAAAAATGCAAGGCTATAGGAAAGATGGAGTGTTTAAATGATACTACAGCCTCTGTGTATGAGAGCCAAAGCAGGCTGGAGGTATAGCGGGAGCTAAACTATCTGGTATGTATGAAACTTTAAATAACAAAGGATAGGTTCACTTTAAAAAAATAAAAAATAATAATTATTGCCAGTTTTTGTGCAGGTAAAAAAAATTGCATTTGCTATTTTTTTAGGAGCCTGGAAAGCAGATAGCTGGTGCCATGCTGGGCTCCTGCAGACTGTCAGTGTGAGTGGTCTGCATGTACCTCGTAAGAACAGGCAGGTTCACACTGACAGGTAAACTCAATGAGCTACCACAGAGCCACACAGCGTCATGGTGGTTCATTGAGAATTACAACCCAACATCTGCAAAGGATGTTGGTACTTGTAGTTCATTCATTCACAGAACTCTGTGAATGAATGGATGACGCATCCATGTGGGCGGAGCCCCGCACAGCCACGCTCTTTTTAAAAGATGACAGCTAGTACAGGAAACGCTTCCCTGTACTGCTGTCACAGGGAGAGAGGGCAGAGGTTGCAGCAGTGGGAACATGTTACATGCTCCACCCTAAAAACGGTAACATGTTCCCAAAGGTGAACTTATCCTTTAACCACTTGCTTACTGGGCACATATACCCCCTTCCTGCCCAGGCGAAATTTCAGCTTTCGGCACTGCGTAGCTTTAACTGACAATTGCGCAGTCGTGCGACGTGGCTCCCAAACAAAATTGATGTCCTTTTTTTCCCACAAATAGAGCTTTCTTTTGGTGGTATTTGATCACCTCTGCGTTTTTTTTTTTTTTTTGCGCTATAAACAAAAAAAGAGCGACAATTTTGAAAAAACACAATATTTTTAACTTTTTGCTATAATAAATATCCCAATTTTGTTAAAAATATTATTTTTTTCTCAGTTTAGGCCGATACGTATTCTTCTACATATTTTTGTTAAAAAAAAAATCGCAATAAGCGTATAGTGATTGGTTTGCGCAAAAGTTATAGCGCCTACAAAATAGGGGATAGAATTATGACATTTTTTTATTATTTTCTTTTTACTAGTAATGTCCGCGATCTGCGATTTTTATTGGGACTGCGACATTATGGCGGACACATCGGACACTTTTGACACATTTTTGGGACCATTCACATTTATACAGCGATTAGTGCTATAAATATGCACTGATTACTGTATAAATGTGACTGGCAGGGAAGGGGTTAACACTAGGGGGTGAGGAAGGGGTTAAATGTGTTCCCTAGGAGGGATTGTTACTGTGGGGGGAGGGGAGTGACTGGGGGAGGTGACCGATCTGTGTCCCTATGTACAAGGGACACAGCATCGGTCTCCTCTCCCTGACAGGATGTGGATCTCTGTGTTTACACACAGAGATCAACGTCCTTGTCTGTGTACCGGCCGATCGCGGGTACCTGGCGGACATCGCGGCCGCCAGGCACGCGCATCGGCATCTCAGTGCCCCCCAGTGGCCGCAGGAGCCGAGGCAGTCTATTGACGGCCTCCCGGATTTCTAGAGCCACCTTGTGGCCGACATTTGTATATGGCCCGGGCTCTAGCAGGTTAAATAAAGGGCAGAAGTCCTGGAGACGGAACACACCTCCTGAGAGTTAACTGTTTGTTACACAGTACATTTGAATAAAACATTTGGAGTTCTGCTCTAAAGCACATTTACTACTTGTTAAGAATATGTAAGCAGGTGATTGCCAATATTCTTGTCACAAACTTAAGCAGGCCATACACGGTCTTATTTCAAACAAATTTTCTTTTCAAAATCAGAAAGTTTGTTTTTTTTGTGATCCAATGATGCCACTATTGATTTTCGAAATTCGGCCGGGAATATTCTTTTCTCTCCGGGAATTTTCTTTTCTTGCACATGCGCATTTTTTTTTCTATTATATTTCCCCCACGATTCTCCCATCATTGATTAGAAAATCGTTAGTTTTTCCAAAAATTTCCAACATGTCCGATTCCTCAAATTTGATTGCCGCACGAAAATCGGCTGTTGCTGCAGCCCACTAACGGAGCGAAATTCGTACGAAAATTCTTTGATACGATTTTCGAAAGAAAATTATTTCGAAATTCGAACCGTGTATGGCCAGCTTTACTCTAAAGAGAGCCCCACCATTGTATCCTGATCTGGACCTAGACCTAGCAATCTAGAGCCAACCACCCACACTGGTTTAATTATTTCTCTTGTGTTTTGCAGCCTCATGATGGTCTTGATTAGACTAGGCTTCTCTGAACAGTCATTCTACCAAGGGTTACTAGGAATTGCCAGAACTGGGACCCTGTAAGAGCTGTCTTAGAAAGAGATACTGCTGGCATTTATCCTTCAAAATAGCACACAGTCACTTGGATCTTGAGCTCAGGTCTATTCTCACAATGTCTCTCCAGGACAGTTGAACTTTCCCTGGCTTACTTCAGACATCTCTATGTATCAGGACAACTGCTCCGTTCGTAGCTTACACCAGACACTCTTCAGTGATGGATAGGTTAATACTCACAATGCCACAAGAAAGCTACACACCTTCTAGCTTCTATCAGGCACTCTTCAGTAAGCTCTCCAGACCAGATCCTTACGTGAAACTGCTTGGTTAGCTCCAAAGCTAATTAGGAATAGGCCCCCAGCTCTGTTATAGTTGGGATCTCAATGAACATCAGCAGAATCCAGCAGAACTGCCCGAAAGGAGCAGTAGCTCTTGAGGCTGGGAACTTCTCTGGCTGGACAAGATCATGGCTGCCCCAGACCTCAGGCTATTTATGTTCTTCCCAGCCATCTACTGGGCACACCTCCCCAGGGATTTGCTGCAGCACAAGAAATATTCAATCTGCCCATTTGACTCTGCCAGCCCTCCATGTTCTGAAACCCTCCAGAATGCAGGAGGAAGCAATCAAACCTGCAGCCTGGGAGATCTACAACAGCTTAAAGAAATCTGCAGCCGCTCCAATGATTACAGAGGAGCCAAAAAGAACAAAATGTACCTATCATCCTACCTAGGCTATATAAAGAGTATGGTTAATTAGTGGCAGACATAAACTTAAACAACAAAGGGCACTGAGGCGATTTTAAAAAGTGTTTAATGATCTTATCAACACATAAATTAGATAAACACCATTAAATATCATACAGCTTATTTGGTTACCTAGGAAACCTTAAAATGATTTAAGAGACATATCAGGTTGCTTTAATGATGCTAGTTGTTGGTTTTAAATTTTGCTATTTATCTTCATTTTCTCCTCTTTATTGACTATGCAACTCTGTCATAATTGCACACATCAAAGCCTAACACCGCTTGACTTATTGTAAAACACTGAGGCACAAATGTCTACCCAAAATTAGAGGACAAAGCTCCAGGCAAACAGCTAAATACACAAATTAAATACATTATTATTATTATTATTATACAGGATTTATTTAGCACCAACAGTTTACACAGCGCTTTACAATGTAATGAGACACTACACCAACAGTACAATTCAAAACAAGAGGGTTAGAGGGGCCCTGCTCCTGCGTGCTTACAATCTAAGAGAAAGGGGCTGGTGAAACAAAAGGTAGGGACTGTGAGGGATGAACTGATGAAGGGAGTAGAAGATTTGGTTGGTAGCTGGAGGCAGGATAGGCCACCCTGAAGAGATGAGTTTTCAGGAATCGCCTAAAAGTGGACAGAGTAGGAGATAGCCGGACAGATTGGGGTAGTGAGTTCCAGAGGATGGGAAAGGCTCTGGAGAAGTCCTGGAGATGAACATGGGAGTAGGAGATAAGGGAGCTAGAGAGCAGAAGGTCTTGTGAGAAGTGGAGAGAACAGTTTGGGTGATATTTGGAGATAAGATTGGTGATGTAGCTTGGGGCAGAATTGTGGATGGCTTTGTATGTTATTGGTAGTGTTTTGAATTTTATTTGTTGGGCAATGGGAAGCCAGTGGAGGGATTGGCAAAGAGGAGTGGTGGACACTGAATGGTTGGTATGGTGGATGAGTATGGCAGCGGCATTCATGATAGACTGAGGGGGGCATTGCTTGTGGAGAGGTAGACCAATGAAGAGGGAGTTACAATATCAAAGCGAGAGATAACAAGCGAGTGAATAAGTTGCTTAGTGGTCTCGACGGTTAGAAAGAGACGTATTTTGGAAATGTTTCAGAGGTAAAGTCTGGACGTTTTGGATAGTGATTGGATTTGGGGCTGAAAGGACAGGTCAGAGTCTAGGATTACACCTACTACCTTGGCATGAGGGGAGGGACTGATGGTTGTATTATTGATCTTGATGGAGGAGTAATGGGGAGGGGCATGGGCTGAGGAGTGAGGTGAGGAGTAGAGAGATAGATTTGTGTGTCGTCAGCATAGAGATGGTACTGGAAGCCATGGGAGTTTATTAACAGACCAAGGGAGGAGGTGTAAATGGAGAAGAGAAGGGGTCCGAGGATAGAACCTTGAGGTACCCCTACAGAAAGAGGAAGTGGAGAGGAGCAGGAAACAGAGTTATAGGTCACACTGAAGGAGAGCTGTGATAGGTAGGAGGAGAGTCAGGAAAGAGCAGAGTCTTGAAGGCCAAGAGAGTGGAGTTTTTTGAGGAGGAGGGGATGGTCAACAGTATCAAAGGCTGCAGAGAGGTCGAGTAGTATGAGTATGGAGTAGTGGCCATTGGTTTTAGCAGTCAGTAGGTCATTAGTGAGTTTCAGTAGGGCAGTTTCAGGGGAGTGTAGCAAGCGGAAGCCAGACTGTAAGGGGTCAAGAAGCTTGTTGTCAGTGAGGTAGGAGCTAAAACAGTTGTAGACTAAGCGTTCTAAAAGTTTTGACGCAAACGGGAACAAGGAGATGGGTCTTAAACTGTTCAGGCTGGTGGGATCCAGTGAGGGCTTTTTAAGTATGGGGGTGATCAGGGCATGTTTTAGAGGGGAGGGAAAGTTGCCATTAGAGAGGGAAAGATTGAAGATGTGAGTGAGGGAGATAAAAGAAGAGGGTGACTGTAGTAGATGTGAGGGAACAGGATCCAGGGGACAGGTGGTAAGGCGGGCTTCTGAGAAAACTTAAGAGACCTCTTCGCTAGTAGCAAGGTCAAAAGAGGAGAGTGTTGAGAGGGAAGTAGTACAGGGTATGTTAAGTGGGTTAGATGTCTGTGCAGTGGAGATGTCCCCACAACTTGCATCAATCTTGTTTTTGAAGTGATTGGCAATCTCGTGAGCAGTGAGCGAGTAACTGGGTGGAGATGGTGGTGGAGAAAGTAGAGAGTTAAAAGTAGAGAAGAGACGATGAGGACTGGAGGAAAGAGTATTATTGAGGGTGACAAAGTAGGTTTGCTCGACAGCATGGAGGGAGGAATTGTATTTTAAGAAGGCAGATTTATATTGGGTGAATGCATGCTGGGAGTTGGTTTTACGCCACATTAGCTCCAGTGCTCGGCTATGTCTCCTAAGGTTAAATACATGCAAGGGAGTTTTTTACCTGCCAAAAGAGTTGTATTGCTTTCTATCCAACCCTAGGATTTACACAGCACTGCCACACAGCAAAGCCCTGTCTGAGTAGCAAAACAATTTTTCTTTATCCTGCAGTTAGGAACAGTTACAAGGTCTTATTCCTCCCCCAACCTGTGACTGGACAGTGAAAGGAGAAGCAACAGACTGATGAGCTAATCTCTCTGTCTCTCTGTTTTTTCCTACTTTCTGCAGGTCACCTGTTAGCACATGAGCACTGCATTTATTGGGGCAAATTATTGGACACACGTATGACAAGCATTATATATATTTTCCTTAAAATGGCGCTGAAGCCCTATTTACACTTACCCTAGGCTATAACATATTGGGTTTCAGTGGGCTTGTTGCTGGAATGAGAGACCTGCATTCTCACCTCACCATTTGCTGGACACTTCTCTGAACTTCTCTTAGCATGGTCATTCTGCAAGATGCACACAATTTAACTTTGGGCACAAGAAAAAAAAACGACCTTTGCAGTGTAAGTTTCATGTTTCCTGCAGGAGTCCACCTTATAATGTGATACTATGAAGGTTTTCTAAACAATATCAAAGTAAGGCGCTCAACACATTCTATACAGCAAAAAAATGAAAAAAAATATATCAATCAAAAATATATAAGCGATCATAAAAATTGCTAAAATTAAAAACTGCAAAAACTGCAACAAATATAAATCTAAAGAAAGAGAACCAGTCCACCAGTGGTTTTCCAAGTCATCCACTAAGTGCACAACTAGGACATTTTCAGTTCTTCCACATGCTCCTCTTGTACTGTGCACCAAACGACCATCAACACATGAGCACTCACTCACCACAAGACCATGACCTCTAAGGGAATAAAGGCCCCGCCACGCTGTTTAATGAACCAAAGGTACCATCTGTCAAGGTCCAAGTGATTCCCAGTATCAATTTGTTTCTCCTCACTGCTCTCTATAACATCCTTGTTTACAGTCACCAAAACCAGTGAAAATTGCTCATAGTATAATATTTATTAGTGTACATATATAAAGCACATAAAATTAAAGTATAAAATGCCCACTCTTATATTTTTGTGTGCAGGATCGGCACGAATGTAAATAGCTCTATGCAATGGCCCAGCCACTCCACTAGAGTGCAGCGTGCACGCCAAAGACCCGATATCTGGGCCGGAAGTGACGGAGTTGCGCTCCAACGTGTTTCGTTGAGCATTCTGAAGACACTGATTCATCTTTTTAATGAATTTTTAAAAGCACTGTTTATGATCATGTATGATTTTTTATTAATATGTTTTTTTTAATTTTTTTCACAGTTTTTGCTGTATAAAATGTGTTGAGCGCCTTACTTTGAAATTGTTTAAATTTCAAAGCGAAGTTCCACCCAAAAGTGGAACTTCCACTTTATGGACTCCTGACCGTCTTACATGCCACATTTGGCATGTCATTTTTGTTGGGGGGGGGGGCGGGTACCTTGTTTTGACAGGTACCCATCTCCCACTTCCGTTCATGACTCCGCGGTGCCGAGCGGAAGTTCTCCTCTCCCTCCCTGCAATCTTCTGGGACACGTCACAGATACCAGAAGATTGTCCGGCCATTCAGAATGCATAACGTGACTCGCACATGAGCAGTGCGCACCCAGCTGTGATGCCACAAGCTGTCACAGATGGGTGCTCACACTTGCAATGCCGACACCGCGGAGAGGAGAAGGAGAGAAGCAAGGTTTCGGGTGGCCGCATCGCTGGACCGTGGGACAGGTGAGTGTCTGTTTATTAAAAGTCAGCAGCTACACTTTTTGTAGCTGTTGACTTTTAATAAACACAGAAATGGCTTTAGGGTGTGTGGTTAGACTTAAAGGGGCAGCTTCACATTTAAGAATTGTATTTATTTACATTCACTATACTATTTAGACTATTAGGTCAAACAAGGTAGGCGCTTTTTTGTATGATTACTATGAATGTTTTGGATTGCTTTTACTTAAAATTTTTGTTTTCAAACTGATTTTTTAAAATAAATGTTTTATCTATTCACATAGATCAGTGGTTCTCAACCTGGGGGTCGAATGATGATTTGCCAGGGGTCACCGAATCCTGGGCTGTTCCCGAAGCCCGCACCTCTCTCCTAGCCTTTTTGCGGCCGCCCAGCAGGGCTGTCCCTGGAGCCTGTGGCTGCCCAGCTGGGCTGTTCCTGGTGCCCACTCAGCCTCTTCACAGCCGCCCATTCAGTTCATGGCATGGCTGGGGGGCAGAGGCTAGAGGTCAGCTGACTGGTGAGGAATGTGTAGTGGGAGGGACTGGAGGAGACCTTATCTCCTGATTTCGGCATAGGTGTCACTGCTGCGAGACACCACAAAGTCGGAGACACAGTGAAGCTGGAGACACAGTGAGAAACACTACCTGTGATTATAGTTGCCATTAAAAGTCCCAACTACAGTTCTCAGATCAGCAGATGACCTTGATCAAAAGCACCCAAGTTGGCTGATTAGAACTCCCCCCCCAGCACTGCCACTTATCCCATTGCCCCCCCACGAGGAGTAAGAGAAGGAATAAAAATAGAGAACACATGGAGGGGGGGGGGGGACAAAGAAAAAGGGAGAGAGAGAAAGAAAAAGAGAAAGAACAAAAAAGAAAGATGAGAGAGGTATGGGGGGAAAAAAAGGAATTTGGATAGAGAGAGTTAAAAGGGAAAGTACAACAAAGAGAAAGTGGTACATCCTAAAATGTACCATAAGGGGTTTTAATACTGTACAAGTGGAAGGGACTCAGGGGAGCACTAAATGTCTGTGGTTTAGGGATTCAAATGACTTGGGAAATTTTATCAAGGGGTCACGGCACTAGGAGGTTGAGAACAATAGATGAACAACGTAGATGAACAATTAATACCAGATTCAATTATGCACAATAGGTTTTCTGAAAAGAGACCACAACAGAAGCTTTAGTTTTAGACTCTCTCCCTATGATTGAAATTTGGTAAATAGCCCCTGAAAAAATAAAGAGGGAGGGAGATAAGTCACTAATCAAACTTATTTTTTTTTTTTTTTTAAATGTAAACCTCAGTGTTTGAGCTCTTGATACAGCAGGGCTTTTTCAGCAAAGCAAATAAGGATCATTAGGAATAGGAAACCATGGTTAAAGTAGGCTAGAGCTCTACCTACTGACAGAAAATGAAAATAAAAATATGAATGTAAAATTTCCTGTTTATCTGATGTCGTGAGCATAACATAATATAATGAGAATATACAAAAGCACTATATATATACATATATATATATATATATATATATATATATATATATATATATATATATTGTCACAGCAGGCAGGTAAAATCGCCTGGTTGTGGGGGAAGTGCTGAGAGTCCTGCAGGGGTACAGTTAATGAGCCCATTTAATGAGCCCAGCTGAAGTAAGTTGGCTCATTAAGATCTCTACAAAAACTCCCAGAATGCTTAGGGAGGTGCTCCACACTGGAACCAGTTTTGTGCCGGTTGAGACTGGGGAGCATGATACCTGTCTGTGCAGTGAGACAACGCCTGTGTGACAAGCCTCTTTAACCGCTTGACGACCATGTCATGAAGATATACGTCGGCAGAATGGCACTACTGCGCAAAGTGACGTATATTTACGTCACTTTGAATTTCACCCCTCCTGCGAGCTCTGTGACCATGCCCGCAGCACCCGCAGACTCGATGTCCGCCGGTGTCCCACGATCGTGTCACGGAGCTGCAGAACAGGGAGAGGCTAGTGTAAACAAGGCATCTCCCCGTTCTGCCTAGTGACAGGACACTAATGCCGTGTACACACGATTATTTTTCCCGTCGGGAAAAATAATTATTATTTTTTTTAACAAGAAAAACGACCGTGTGTGGGCTTTTTGTCATTTTTCCCGACGGTAAAAGCGGCATTAATCACGATGAGAAAAATTAGAACATGCTCTAATTTTTCTCGTTGTGATTCCTGTCGTTTTTTTCTGCGGCAGTTTTCCCATAGGGAAACACTGCCACGGAGCCCACACACGGTCGTTTTTCTCGACCAAAAAAAAAATGTTGGGAAAAACGGACGTGTGTAGGGAACCAAGTCGTTCCCTTGTTTTTCCCATCGATTTTCTCGATTTGTTTTCACCGTCGAGAAAATCGATCGTGTGTACGCGGCATGATCGTCTGCTCCCTCTCATTGGGAGCAGCGATCAGTGTTGTGTCACAGCTAGCCCAGCCCCCACACAGTTAGAACACATCCCTAGGTCACACTTAACCCCTTCCCCGCCCCCTAGTGTTTAACCCCTTCACTGCCAGTCACATTTATACAGTAATCAGTGCATTTTTATAGCTCTGATCGCTGTATAAATGTGAATGGTCCCAAAATAGTGTCAAAAGTGTCTGATGTGTCCGCCATAATGTCCCAGTCACGATAAAATTCGCTGATCGCTGCCATTACTAGTAAAAAAATAATTATTAATAAAAATGCCATAAAACTATCACCTATTTTGTAGACGCTATAACTTTTGCGCAAACCGATCAATAAATGCTTATTGCGATTTTTTTTACCAAAAATATGTAGAAGAATACGTATCAGCCTAAACCGACAATTTTTTTTTTTTTTATATAGTATTCTTTGGGGATATTTATTATAGCAAAAAGTTAAAAATATTGCTTTTTTTTTTTTAAACTGACGATCTATTTTTGTTTTTAGCTCAAAAAATAAAAACCGCAGAGGTGATCAAATACCACCAAAAGAAAGCTCTATTTGTGGGAAACAAAAGACGTCAACTTTGTTTTGGAGCCACGTCGCACGACTGCGCAATTGTCAGTTAAAGCGACACAGTGCCGAATCGCAAAAAGTGGCCCGGTCATTTGGCAGCCAAATCCTCCGGGGCTGAAGTGGTTAACAGGGAGATAGGGATATATAGGTGCTGGGGGCAGCACACTAGCTGATAATCAGGGAAGCCGTGTACGTAGTAAGTGGCCAAGATGGCAAGGATTTATTTTCATGTTTCTTTTTGTTTTGTTGTTTTTGACTATTGTATATAGTGTAAATAAACCGCACCTTTGTTTTATCACCTTCACTACTGTTTGCTGTGCCTAATTTTTGTGTAGTAAACTCCTCCAGGGGGTCACACACACCCGCTGCCAAGTTAACCCCTCACAATATATATATACACAATATATATATATATATATATATATATATATATATATATATATATATATTGCGATTTTTTTTTTTTTGATATCCTGCAGATTTTGTAAGTTTGCCCACTTACAAAGAACTGGAGGGTCTATCATTTTTATCATTGGTGTATTTTAAATGATAGAGGAAGAATATCAACCCAAAATCCAGAAAACCCACATGGTATAAATGTTATGAATTGAGTTGCAGTTCAGTGAGTTAAATATGTTTTTGATCCCCAAGCAAAACATGACTTACTTGGTGGAGAAACCCTTGTTGGCAAGCACAGAGGTAAGATGTTTTTTGTAGTTGGTTACCAGGTTTGCACACATCTCAGGAGGGATTTTGGTCAACTCTTCTTTACAGATCTTCTCTAAATCCTTAAGGTTTGTGGTTGTTGTTTGTCAACTCGAAGTTTCAGCTCCCTTCATACATTTTCTAAAGGATTAAGGGGATTGTAAAGTTTTTTTTTTTAAATAACAAACATGTTATACAGTACTTACCTCCACTGTGCAGCTCGTTTTGCACAGAGTGGCCCTGAACCTGGTCTTCTGGGGTCCCTCAGTGGATGTCTCGGCTCCACCCAGCAAGAACTAACCCCCTTCATGCGAGCTCTCTCCCATGGGGGTTAGTTCTTCCAGGCTCGCTCCCGTGATACAGCCGGCAGCCATAGCCGCAAACTGTATCACTCGGCCTCGCCCCCCAGCATGGTGCATCATTAGATGTGATTGACAGCAGCGCGAGCCAATGGCTGCGCTGCTTTCAATCAACCAATGAATGAGCCGAGAAGCCCGGCCGAGAAGCCAGCGTGTTCACGGCGCGGGACTTTCGAGGGGTCAGGTAAGTAAAGGGGGGGGCCGCTAATCCTCGGATTTTTTTTCACCTTAATGCATAGAATGCATTAAAGTGAAAAAATGTGTGCCTTTACAACCCCTTTAAGCCTGGAGGCCACTCCAAGACCTTAATGTGATTCTACTTGAGCCACTCTTTTGTTGCCTTGACAGTATGTTTTGGGTTATTGTCATGCTGAAAGACCCATACATGACCCATCTTCAGTGTTCTGGCTAAGGGAGGAACGTTTTCATCCAAGAATTTACAATACATGGCTCCGTCCATTGGTCCCTCAATGCGGTAAAATCAGCCTATACCTTTAGCAAGAAACAGCCCCAAAGCATAATGTTTTCACCTCTGTGCTTGACTGTAGGGATTGTGTTCTTAGGGTCATAGTCAGTATTTTTCTTCCTCCAAACACGGTGAGTCAAGTTAATGCCAAAGAGCTCAATTTTGATCTCATCTGACCACAACACTTTCTCCCAATCCTTCTCAGAATCATTTAGATATTCATTGACAAACTTCGGGCGGGCCTGTACATGTACCTTATTGAGGAGGGGGACCTTGCAGGCACTGCAGGATTCCAATCTATGGCGGCGTATTGTATTACCAATGGTTTGTTTGGTGACTGTGGTTCCAACTGCCTTGAGATCATTTGCACGCTCCTTCCGTGTAGTTCTGGGCTGATCCCTCACTTTTCTCATGATCATCCTTAGCCCATGAGGCAAAATCTTGCATGGAGCTCCAGCCCGGGGGCGCTTGATGGTTATTTTGTATTTCTTCCATTTGCGAATAATCACTCTGGAAGTGGTTGCCTTCTCACAAAGCTTCTTGCTGATGGTCTTGTAGCCCATTCCAGTCTTGTGCAGGTCTATAATATTGTCCCTGGCATCCTTTGACAGCTCTTTGGTCTTGCCCATGATGGTGAGGTTTGAATGGAAGAAAGAGATTCTGTGGACAGGTGTTTAATATACACATAACGAGTTGTCATTAGGAACACCTTCTTAAATTGACAGAACTAATCTGTGTACCACATGAGCACATTCTGTAGCCAGTCTGTGGCAGCCAGAATTATTGTTGGTTGGTAGGGGATCAATTTCCTTTTTTTACTCACTGAACTGCAACTCAATTTATAACATTTGTATCATGTGTTTTTTCTGGATTTTTGATTGATATACTGTCTCTAGCATTTAAAATACACCTATGATAACAATTATAGACCCTTCATTTCTTGAAGTGGGCAAACGTACAAAGTCTGCATTGGGTTAAATAATTATTTTCGCCACTGTACAGTATATGCAATATATATATATATTCCCTTTAAAACTGAATTAAGTCCTTCCAAAGTTGAATTTCCGTGCATCCACAATTACAGTACATGATTAACTCAAAGTGCATTGGTGTGTTGGAGTCAGTCAGCAGAATTTTACAACACGTACTCGTGAACACATCTTTTGGCGTTCTGTTTTCAAACTAATTTTTTCACGTACTTATTGAAATAGCATATAAAAACTGAGCAAAGCAAAAGGAGCCGTATAGGACACGTAAAGGAGAAAAGAAAATAAAATCTGTCATATATACATTGGCTGTCACCACTATATGAAGACACACATACACTGCTAGCGTTTACCCTCAAACCTTATATCTTCTCCCCCACAGAAATCCATTAAGACTGAAAGTGTCTTTGGTAATCTGAAATCCCAGCAGTGAAGCGTAAAGTAAAACTTATCGCCTAATAAAAGGAAACATATTAATATTTGTATGGCAGGTGCTTCCGCTCATACCAGAATGATTAACCAGGCTGTGTGACCATCATGACCCTGGAATGGATATTATAGCACATATATTTTCATCTGACTGCAGGGGACAAACATATGATCGCCTTTATATCACTTTCCTAAGCTAACGCTTTTGCTCAGCTGGGAATTTGGGTAAAATAGTGGCTCCTATATCATACAGACTTCCCCCAGGGCAGCTGTGCGGCGAGGTGTAGTGGCCATTTAAACAAATTAAACACGGTTGCAAATTAAAGCCCCCCCTTTCCGCTGTCAAGGACTGCCCTTTTTCAGCTCCTGAAGTGACAGTAATTTAAAATTCCTTTGGCTGCCCTGACAAGACTCTCCACGAGAAGACAAATAGCTAATAGCTTGATGTGCCACTTTAAAGATATTACACAACTAAAGAGGAACTGCGTCTAATCCATCACTTTTTTTTTTTTTCCATCCAAATAAAAGAAGGGGGGGGAGCAAGCGATAATAAACACACAAGAATGAATAGGCTGCGTAAGAAAGGTTTATGATTTTTTTTTATATATATATTCTTCAATTTAACTCCTTACCAGCAAGAAAAGGAAAACAAACAAGTTTAGTAGGCATTTAAAAGAATAGCGATGAGGTTCAAAAAAGCTGAGACCCATAGCAACCAATCAGATTTCACACATTTGACTGTAGTGAACTGAAGTTTGACTTTAGACATCTGCTTTAATTAACTCCTGTCGTCTGAGCTCTTTTAAAGTGAATACATGGCCATTATACTGTAATTTGAAGCCTGAATCCCAGTTGCAAGAAATTTAATTACCTTAATCCTTACCCCCTGGTCATTGTGCACGCTTTGGTGGGGTTAAGGTCCTATAAATACCATGATTTATCTCTCAAAGCTGTGGTCATGTGAACTCCTCAGCTGTACAAGGATTCTTTCTGTCATCTGGTTGTCGACAGGGAATAGCAGCGCGCACCTGTCACACAGCAGTGACATCCTCTGCCACTCAGGGACTACATGTCCCAATAATTATCCCTGCTGGCAAAGGCAAGTAGAAATTACTGGGCATTTTGTGGAGAACTGAACTCTGCGATTAGTAATGCTGGTGTTATGACATGACCCCTGTAGTACAGGAGAAGTGTTCATGACAGCAGGAAGGGGCTGCAAGATAATGGCGAGAAATACAAAGTAAGGGCTTTCAAAAACAGAAAATTTTCAATGCTTGCAGCGAGAACGAAACATAACAGTGTATGACAGGAGCTAAAAAATTTGAAAAAGGATGCCATCAGCTAATAAAGGTCGCTATGCTAAATTGCAGCTGGGGTTGGGATTCAAAAATATTTTTTCATAAATATATAAGTAAAAATGGTAGGATCCAATCAACACTGAATACATCTGTGGGGGTTCTCATTTATCTAGTCATGATATAACATGGTACAAGTTAGTAACATTCAACTGGACTTGTTCTTTAAAGCGGAGTTCCACCCAAAAATGGAACTTACACTTTTTGGAATCCTCACCCCCTCCGGTGTCACATTTGGCACCTTTCAGGGGGAGGAGGGAGCAGATACCTGTGTAATCCAAGTATTTGCTCCAACTTCCGGGCATAGATCACCGCGGTGACCTACGCCACATCCGACGCCTACTCCGCCTGCCGCGCTGTCTTCTGGGAGACACACAGGTCCCAGAAGACAGCAGGGACCAGTGGGATCGTGCAGCGCGACTCGCACATGTGCAGTAGGAAACCAGGAAGTGACTTCTCTGCCAGCGGATTGATCTGCTCAGCGGGGGGATCTTTCCACTGATCCCCACTGAGCAGGCAGATGACAGGTCCGTAAACGCTTCGTTTATGCAGAGCAGACACGGACACAGCCCGCTTTCCTGTATGGGCGGTTGGATGAAAATGGACCACCTGTCCGTTTTCATCCAACTGTTATCCAATACGATTCACCAGACAGATCCACCATCCTTCTATATTTAATGCTAGCCCTATAACAAACACACTGCCATAGCAACATTACTGGTGATTGATTCTCAACCCCATTTGGCTTCAGTGATCAAGAGGGGTAATTAGCTTTACGACCCTAGCCTGTGTCTGTAGCTGGTCTGGTATTGCCCATCTCCTCTCCCATATTCAGGTGTCTCAAATCTGACCCCATAATGACCATTTGAGAAATGCCTGCCTGCTCAGTCTCCCTATAAATTTAAAACAGCCTATGGGGTGACGCAGACGGGGGCAAGGCGCAGACGCTATGGCTCTTTCCTAAGTGGCTCTGTCACGAGTGATGCGCAGTTTCACCGTCGCAGTTTAACGAAAGCAGGATAACTAAAGCTGAAGATACAACAAGAACTCTGCTCTACTCTAAAACTACAAGCAAGCCAGCATTTGACATTTTATATGAAGTCAGATTCACACTCTATCCACTATCGTGCTCCTTTTCTTCCTTCTAACATCGGTGTCTTCTATTCTCAAATTATCTTTACTCTACCCCTCCTCCTCTACAGAAATGACTCTACCCTGCAACATGCACATATAACCCTCTCTCCTACCCTCTCCCTATTACTGCACCCATCATTTCCTGCATTTGCTGCACCCACATGCTGACATCAACACCAGGGCCATTAGACAGGTGCGCTCATGCACATCCCACTCCCATCGTGCCTTCCTCACCTTCCTCCTTCCCCTAGTCTCAGGTGACATTTCTCCTAATCCTGGTCTGCCATTTTCCAACTGCAAGCCACATATCCAATACCCCTCCTCTGGCAACCACTGCAATCCACTCAGTTTAATTTCTATCCCCTGCTTCCTCAATGAAGCCCACCAATCTCATGCGCCCTTTGGAACGCCCATTCCATCTGTAACAAGCTAACATCGGTACATGACCTCTTCATCTCTCATGGCTTTAACATACTCGCTGTGACGGAACATCCCACACTCCGCTTGAGTGCTTTCGTTAGTATATCGCTTCCTAAGTCCTGGAACATGAGACCAATGGATCTGTCTATAGTAACCCCCAAGAACCAGACAACACCAGTCTTGGAGTACATCAGGAATAGCCTGCTTTATTTGAGATCTTACACAAATATATACACAAGGATGACAAAACAAACTGCAACCTGAAACCTAATTAACATGAGCTAATTACTAATCTTTAGACAGCCTTAGGTGACGCAGAGGCATGACACCTCAGGACAGACTTGCCGTCTCCTAGCTCACTGACTATACAATACACATTATCCTAAACATCAACACAGAACTCCTTCACACACGGTTAATTAAGACAAACAACAATGAATGAAATACTTCAAGGTCCCCAGGCATACACCTCGCAAAGAGTATTGTTCCCTTAAAATCCACGGGCCATAGTCGGTAGGCAAGAGGCTAGCATTCAGTCCCCTCCAAAAGCCTCTGTCCTGGCTGGGTCTGTCACAATTCTCCCCCATCAAAAGTCAACTAACAAGGTCCCAGACCTCCACCTGGTCTGGATATGCGTTAGTCGGGCAAAGTGAACTTACATAGTCAGTCCGCATGATCTCCAATCTTGGCTGCAAGGTATAGTTGACCTCAGTAGGTGTGGGGCAGAGGTCATTGACTCTCTGTCCGGCTGCCAGCGCTTCAGCTGGGTGGTTTTTAATGTTCCGGTGCTCAGTCTGCTGCTGGGCAGAGGGGCCGATCGCCCCAGCTTCCTGAAGCTGTAAAGTATCTGTAGGTGCTAGGCAGAGGCCAGCGGCACTCTGCCCTGTTGCCAGTGATTCAGCTCGTTGCTGGAGAGAGGGGCTGACTGCCCCAGCTCCCTGGGACTCCACAGTTGTTGCCGGTGCTGGGCAGAGTTTGGTAGCACTCTGCCCTGTTGCCAGCACTTCTGCTGGTTTTCTGTTAGTGGCGACCGCAGGCCCATCCACCGACACCAGATCAAGCTGCAATTGTGAGGTGCCGACTGCATTCTCTCCTTGGATCCTGATCTGCAGCTTGGGATAGACTGCCACCTCCTCACCCTGGGCCTCCAGAATTGCCACAGGTGTGAGGCGGAGGTTTTGGACCGTCTGTCCAGTTGCCAGCACTTTAGCTGGGTTGGTGTCATAATTCTGGGGCGCCATCTGCTGCTGAAACTCCCTTTCTCTGTTATTGTCTCCCAGGAGCACAAATCCTTGTTGGGGAGGAGAAATGGCAGCTTCCTTTCCCTGCATCTCTGCAATCCACTGGGGAAAAAGAAACACCACCTCCTCACCTCGGGCCTCCGAAACTTCCACGGGTGTGGAGCAGGTGTCTGCAGTATTCTGCCCTGCTGCCAGAACTTCTGCCGGGGATTTGTTAGGTGGTTCCTCCTCTACAGAAATGTCTATCAAATCCCCAGTCTCTGGAATTGCTAAAAGTGTGGGACAGAGGTCTTGGACCCTCTGTTGGGTTGCCAGCGCTTCAGCTGGAGAAGTTTGTTGTAACTCTATAGATGCTGCTGGCAGAAAATCCCATGTCCCTGTCAGTATTGTGGGAGAAAGGCAGACTACCTCTTCTCTCAAGAAGGCCAAAGCCACTGTTGGTGCTGGCCAGAGATTAGCAGAGCTCTGTCCTGTGTCATCACTTCAGGTTTTGGGCTGGCAATCTCCAGAGTTTCTACTGCCGATTCTCTGGCATGCTGCTGAACGTGTTCTAGTAGTTTCCTGTATGCCCTTTCCAGATGCTGTTCCTTCCTTAGTAAATGGTCCAGATCAAGTTTAAGATCTGAGACCCCTGCAAAACCGAGCATAGCCTCTCTATATTCTCGCAGGTCCTCAAGGGTAGGTTCCCCTTCATCGCCAAACACAAAACGATCTGTAAGGCTCTCCCACAGCAATTCAGGGCCGCCAAAGTCATATCCCTCCGGAGAGCATTCTGTTGTCTCCCCTAAATATCCCTGCTCTGCGTGCCATTGCAGAGCCCGATAATGATTGTCCAGCTCTATCTCTTGATGGACCAGCCTGTCCAACTCTGTCACCCATTGCTCCTGGGGCCGCTCTCCTAGGAATGCCATCCACAATGCCCGTTGGTCACGGGCCCGTTGCTCTTGAGTTGGAAAGCACTTGCCCTGTTTTAGACCAGTGAGCTGGAGGGCTCCAATCCAGAGCTCCACCCGAATCTGCTGCCTGAGCTCCAGGTATTCATCCTCAGACACAGTCCTGGTGTATCCTGAAAGGACGATCCGCAGCAGCCCTGGGAACTCTGATGCCAGGTCCATATTTCCGCTGGGGTGACCAAAGTCTGCTATCCTAAACTTGGATCCAGGTGGAGGTTTGGTCGTCCCAGACTGCAGGAAGCATCCCGCTGCTGCCACCAGTTGTGACGGCACGTCCCACACTCCGCTTGAGTGCTTCCGTCAGTATATCGCTTCCTAAGTCCTGGAACATGAGACCAATGGATCTGTCTATAGTAACCCCCAAGAACCAGACAACACCAGTCTTGGAGTACATCAGGAATAGCCTGCTTTATTTGAGATCTCACACAAATATATACACAAAGGATGACAAAACAAACTGCAACCTGAAACCTAATTAACATGAGCTAATTACTAATCTTTAGACAGCCTAGGTGACGCAGAGGCATGACACCTCAGGTCAGGCTTACTCACCTAGCTCACTGACTATACAATACACATTATCATAAACATCAACACAGAACTCCTTCACACAATAGCAGGGTTAATTAACACAAACAACAATGAATGAAATACTCTTAGAGCCCACACTAGCCTTATTTACAATAAACACATTATAGCAGACAACAGACAGACAGGTGGTTGGAGTTAAAGACATCAGCATCTTCTAGGAGTCCCAACATTATAAAGCGATCACTATAATATGGCATATACAGAGTTCCCAGAGTCTGTGTGTATTGGGGGACATGGACTTGAATTACTTCAAGGTCCCCAGGCATACACCTCGCAAAGAGTATTGTTCCCTTAAAATCCACGGCCCATAGTCGGTAGGCAAGAGGCTAGCATTCAGTCCCCTCCAAAAGCCTCTGTCCTGGCTAGGTCTGTCACACTCGCCATAATCGAAACCTGGCTTCAAAATTTTGACTCCACTTCTCCTGCTGCCCTGTCCCATGGTGTCCTCCATTGGACTCACTCCCCCAGACCTAACGGACAGAAAGGAGGTGGAGATTCCTTCTATCCCCACAAAGCACCTTCCAAGTCCTTCTTATCCCTCCCTTTCTATCCCTCTTTTCTTTTGAGATGCACTGTATCCGTCTGTTTTCTCCTATTTCTCTGAGGATTGCAGCAATTTATCGGCCTCCCGGACCAGCATCGTGCTTTCTTGATGACTTTGCTGCCTGGCTACCCGACTTTCTCTCCTCTGAAATACCCACTATCATTCTTGGTGACTTCAACAATCCTGTCAATGTTAACAGCCCAACTACAGCTAAACTTCTCAACTTAACCTCTACTTTTGACCTAACCCAATGGACACATATTTATTATTATTATTTTTATACAGGATTTATATAGCGCCAACAGTTTACGCAGCGCTTTACAATATAAAAGGGAGACAATAAAGTTATAATACAATAAAATACAAGAGGATTAAGAGGGCCCTGCTCAGAAGGGCTTACAATCCACTCACTCCAATGGTAATACCCTCAACCTTGTATTCTTCCATCTCTGCAATCCTGGTAACCTCACCAACAACCCCTTTCCTCTCTATGATCACAACCTCATCAGTTTCACTGTATCCTTGCCTCTACCAACCATCCCTCCAAGCAGCAAACAATTACTTGTAGGAACCTTTGCCACTTTAACCCTTCTCTTCTCTATTCTGCTACTGACCAGTGCCACCTGTATGGCCGTGAATCATTGGCCGGGACTTGCTGTCAGGCTCTCGCTGTGTACAATTCATGCACACGCCCGAAACCTGAAAGCAAGCAGCGATGTACGGGTACATTATTTTGCCTGTGTTAGCCTGTGCTGGCCGCAGTGTTGCCAACCGTTAGTATTTTTACTGGCAGACAAAAAAAAAATCGTCACTTTTCTCCTGCCAGTAAATGCCAGTGACAGAAAAAGGTTGCCAGTAAAAAATATGGCTGTGTCGCCCGGCCGAGGCTATTCGATTGCCTGCTATTGTGTTTTTGGGCGGTGCCGGCAGGGGGCGGGTCTGTCGGAGGCGGTGCCTGAGCGTGTCGTGTGATCTCATGGTGCAGGGGAGCTGAGCAGAAGCAGCCAGAGCATTGTGTGTAGGTCTGTGGGACGAGAGCAAGGCAAGCTGGGAGCAGGACTGTCAGTGCTGTTTGGACTGGAGTAGACTGAAGGGACCCCCTGGTGTGGAGAGAGACTGTCCCTGTGACTTAGGAGGAGGTTGTGTCGTATCGGTGAGGTGTCATCATCTGTGCTGCTGCACACTGTTTTCAGTGTCACTGTGAGAGTCAATTTCATGTGTGTGTGCGCCTGCCCATTCTAATTTATTTTCCCCTTGAGTCCTGTCCCTGAGCTACTAACTATATTGAAAATAAAATAAGAAATAATGCCTTAATTTCTACCTTAAATCACATTGCTGATTGCATATTGTACTTGTTTATAGCCTAAATTCTAAGATTTGCACTTAAAACTGCAATTTTGTAACTTTTGGAAATGCCAGTAACAACTTGCCTGTGCCAGTAAATTTTGGGTGTTGTGTCAGTAAATTTCAATCTGGTAGGTTGGCAGCACTGGTTTGCCACCCATCCCCAAGCAAGTGGTTAATGTTGAATTTGTTTTTTTATCTTCTCCAAGCCACTTCTTCAGTTTATGCAGTAGTAGTTAGTCTATTCTACTGGACTTGACTGTAATGTTGAAGATGTTTTGTAGCTTCTCCAAGCCACTTATTCGGTTAGAACTTAGAGAAGTTTATCTTGTAGTAGTTAGTCACTAGGGATGAGCTCGGTGTTCGAGTCGAACATAGGTTCGACTCGAACATCGGCTGTTCGCGCGTTCGGCGAACAACGAACGATTTGGGCCGTTCGCGCCAAATTCGAGTGACGCGAACGGCCCACAATACACTGCGCCATCGCAGTGTAATCCCGGCGCTGTGATTGGCCAAGCATGCACTGTGACCCTGCATGCTTGGCCAATCACAGCGCCGGCAGCGAGGAGAGCAATGATTGGCCACAGGCAGGATGCCTGTGGCCAATTATTGCTGAGGGTGTTTAGTACACGCCCCACACTATAAAAGGCCGCCAGCACGGCGGCCTAGTGTAGTGTGTTCCGGAGCAGGGAAAGAGAAGCATAGGCAGGGACAGTGACATTTTTTTTTCTTGCTTAACCTGGATTCCTTTAGTTTAGGGAAAGAGAAGGATAGGTAGGGAGAGTGTCAGTGTGTTTTACTGTGCGAATCCTTGTTTCTAGGGACAGGGAAGGACAGTGAGGGAAATTCTCCTTGTGCTATAGTGTGCTAAAGCATTGATCATCAACCATCTTTAAAAAATCATTTTTTCTAGGGACAGAAAACTATAGGTAGGGAGAGTGTCAGTGTGTTTTACTGTGATAATCCTTGTTTCTAGGGACAGGGAAGGACAGTGAGGGAAATTCTCCTTGTGCTATAGTGTGCTAAAGCATTGATCATCAACCATCTTTAAAAAAACATTTTTTCTAGGGACAGAAAACTATAGGTAGGAAGAGTGTCAGTTTCTTTCACTGTGATAATCCTTGTTTCTAGGGACAGGGAAGGACAGTGAGGGAAATTCTCCTTGTGCTATAGTGTGCTAAAGCATTGATCATCAACCGTCCTTAAAAAAACATTTTTTCTAGGGACAGAAAACTATAGGTAGTGTGACAGCAGGAAGGTAAAGTCACCTGGTTGCATCCAGGGGGGTAGATATATTTCGCCCAGATTCAGGCTTTACGCCGACTTATACAACTAGGTGGAGAGTTGTATAAGGCTAGTGGGCTCATGGATGACTCATACCTCTAGGGAGAGGGCTGGGCGTTGTGCAGACAGGGAGTTGATGAGACCAGCTGAAGCTTGTCAGCTCATTTAGGCCTCTATAAGAACTCCCAGCTTCATTAGATGTTAGCTCATGCCTGGAACCAGACCTGTGTGGACTGTCTAGGGAGAGTGAACCCCTGTGCGGTGAGAAAAAGCCTGTGTGGCTATTTGCTTGGACATTTAAAACCAGGGACTTAGGGACTAGGACAGCACTAGGCTGATCCCAGTTGTTAGTTAGGAAACCTGTATGTTTAGTCAGAGGTCAACTTGACCAGGATTTATTTTGGTTATGTTTCTTTTGCTTTGCTGTGTTTTGTCACTGTAAAGAGAAAATAAACCGCACCTTTTTGATTTTGAAAACCACAACCTCCGTTTGCTGGGCCTGTTTTGTGTGGGGAGCCCATCCCGGGGGTCACACACACCCGCTGCCGAGCTAACCCCCTCACAGTTGGTGGAGAATGCAGGCAGTTTTTTTAAGCCAGCATGGAGGAGATACTGAAACAGCTGGCTCTAGCAAATGCCAATCAACAGCAGACAAATGCAGGTTTGCAAAGGAGCCTTGCAGCCCAGCAGCAAGCTCATCAACAAGCCCAGCAGCAATCTGAGGCCCGCTTCATAGACCTGTTACAGAAGCAAGAGCAGAGACTACAACAAATGGAAGCAGTAATGCAGCAACGTCCGCAGACCAGTGAGGAAAGCCGTCCCACTAATACCGCGTCCTTTGGGGTGAGTCGTTTATTGACAAAAATGACTGGAGAGGATGATCCAGAGGTATTTTTGACCACATTTGAAAGGACTGCTGAAAGAGAAAAGTGGCCTGAGGAGCAGTGGGCTGGACTGGTGGCTCCTCTGTTAACTGGTGAATCGCAGAAGGCTTACTATGACCTAGAGCCTGACCAAGCAAAAGACTATGTGATGCTAAAAGCTGAAATATTGGCAAGGCTGGGTGTCACCCAGGCTGTCCGGGCTCAGCGTGTGCATAACTGGACTTTCCAGCTTGGAAAACCCCCCAGGTCTCAAATGTATGATCTCATTCACCTGAGCAGAAAGTGGCTACAGCCAGAGACTTTGTCCGCACCAAAGATTGTGGAACGTGTTGTAATGGATCGGTTTTTGAGAGCTCTTCCTACTGCCATCCAAAAGTGGGTAAGCCATGGAGACCCAGAGACGGCCGATGGTCTTGTGGATCATGTGGAGAAATACTTGGCTACAGAGAACCTGACGGCCTCTTCCAGAGACACTCAGACTTTCCACCCTAAGACCAGACCATCCCCAGGGGCGGATAAGAGGATTCCAAGGGGTGAGGGTGGAGAGAGTGAGAGGGTGGGAGCTCTACCCCAAGTTTGGCGAGAACAGCCTGGGAAATCAGCGGCTCAAGAGGCGGCAAGAAGGATCGTTTGCTACCGCTGCCGGCAAGCGGGACATATTGCAGCCAATTGCCCGGTTGTGGAGGAACCCATGCAGTGTGACTTTCTGACGGGCAGACGTCAGTCGCTGTGTGCGACAGTCGCATGCACTGCCATTCGAGGAACTGAGAAACATTTATGCAAAATGTGTGTTAATGGTAGAAATGTTGTGGTATTGCTGGATTCAGGTAGCCTTGTGACCCTGATAAAGGCTGAGTTAGTTAAAACAGAGGTCTCTGGGAATAGCAAGGTAGCTGTTATTTGTGTGCATGGGGACACCCGAGAGTATCCAGTGACTACAGTGTGTTTCGAGACCCCCAAAGGTACCCTCTCTCATCCAGTGGGCTTAGTATCTCAGTTACCGCATGACGCCATTGTGGGAAGGGATTTTCCGAAGTTCTGGGAACTGTGGGATGATCCTGAGCCCCTCACTGGTGCCCCTATGTACCAGGAATGTGATAGCCAGAACTCCCCTGAGAGTGGTGAGGACTCTCCGGAATTTCCCTTATCAGTATTGGCAGGGGAGACTCAAGAAACTGGAGAGGAGCCCACCTCCTCAGACGAAAACCTACCGTCTGTGGAGTTTTCTGATCTTGAGGTTCACAGGGAAAACTTTGCCACAGAACAGTTGAAAGACCCCGCCCTAATAAAGGCACGGGAAAACGTAGTGAAAATAGATGGCGAGTTAGTGAACCCAGATAATACCTGCACTTACCCATACTTCAGCGTAGAGAAGGACCTACTGTATCGGGTGGCAAAAAGGGCAGAAGAAACCGTTGAGCAGCTTGTGGTGCCCAAACCTTACAGGAAGTTGGTGTTGGAGTTGGCCCATGGGCACATTCTTGGAGGTCATCTGGGGACAGAGAAAACCCGAGAGAGGGTATTACAGAGATTCTATTGGCCGGGGGTGATGAAGGACGTAGAAAATTATTGTTCCTCCTGCCCTGTGTGTCAGAGGTTGGCCCCGATGCCACATTTCCGTAGCCCGCTGGTCCCTCTACCCATCATTGAGGTCCCGTTTGAGAGGATCGCCATGGATTTGGTAGGTCCTATAATCAAGTCCGCTAGGGGGCACCAGTACATATTAGTTATAATGGACTATGCCACCCGTTATCCAGAAGCGA
Source organism: Rana muscosa (assembly GCA_029206835.1). Lineage (NCBI taxonomy): Eukaryota > Metazoa > Chordata > Amphibia > Anura > Ranidae > Rana > Rana muscosa. Next base: position 72,745,456 of record CM055118.1, read on the forward strand.
TCCCTCTCCGAAATACCTCGGCCAAAACCATAGCCAAAGAGCTATCTCTTGTTTTTAGCCGGGTGGGTATTTGTAAAGAACTGCTTACGGACCAAGGTACACCCTTTATGTCCCGGGTTATGAAAGAGCTGTGTAAATTGTTCAAAGTGACGCAATTGCGTACGTCTGTGTATCACCCCCAAACCGATGGGCTGGTTGAAAGATTCAACAAAACCCTAAAACAAATGTTGAAGAAAGTGGTGGATAGAGATGGAAAGGATTGGGACTGTTTACTTCCTTATTTGATGTTTGCTATTAGGGAGGTGCCCCAATCCTCTACGGGATTCTCCCCCTTTGAGTTACTGTATGGGAGACACCCAAGAGGGCTGTTGGATATTGCCAAGGAAACTTGGGAAAGTGAGAGTTCTCCCCACAGGAGTGTGATTGAGCATGTCGCCCTGATGCAAGATCGAATTGCACAGGTAATGCCCATCGTGAAGGAACATTTGGCCCAAGCGCAGTTGGCACAGCAGAGAGTGTACAACCGTGGAGCCAAGACCCGTACCTTTTCCCCGGGGGATAGGATATTGGTACTTGTCCCTACGGTTGAAAGTAAATTCCTTGCCAAATGGCAAGGCCCCTACGAGATAATGGAAAAAGTGAGCGAAGTGAATTACAAGGTCAGACAACCAGGAAGGCGAAAGCCCGAACAGATCTATCACGTTAATCTGTTGAAAGCCTGGAGGGATAGAGAGTCCCTAGTCGCAGACACTTGGTCACCAGCTCAAACTGGTTGCGTGATTCCTGAGGTTGGAATAGCAGCCACCTTGTCACAACCCCAACAACAGGAGGTTAAGGAGTTTGTGCTTCGCAACAAGGAGGTATTCTCTGAGCTGCCAGGACAAACATCGGGGGTAGAGCATGACATCATTACCCCGCCCGGTGAAAGGGTGAAGTTAAAACCCTATCGGATCCCAGAGGCTCGACGGGAGGCAATACGGGAGGAAGTACAGAAAATGCTGAACTTAGGGGTGATAGAGGAGTCCCAAAGTGATTGGTCTAGTCCCATCGTGTTGGTGCCTAAACCGGATGGGAGCTGGCGATTTTGTAACGATTTTCGTCAGTTGAACAAAGTTACAAAATTTGACACCTACCCCATGCCACGTATAGATGAGTTGATCGACCGGCTGGGAACAGCCCGATACATGACGACTCTTGACCTCACAAAAGGGTATTGGCAAATCCCCCTGGCCAAGTCGGCCAAAGAGAAAACCGCATTTGTAACCCCAGACGGGACGTTCCAATATAAAAGAATGCCGTTCGGGTTACAGAATGCGCCGGCCACATTCCAGCGGAAAATGGACCAGATGTTGAGGCCCCATCAGAAGTATGCTGCGGCTTACCTGGATGACGTAATTGTCCATAGCACAGATTGGGCCTCACATCTGCCAAAAGTGCAAGCAGTCCTGGACTCTGTTCGGGAAGCAGGGTTTACGGCTAACCCCAAGAAGTGTACCATTGGGCAGGAGGAGGCCAAATATCTTGGGTACACCATTGGGAGGGGGGTAATAAAACCCCAACTCAACAAAGTCGAGGCCATCCAGAGTTGGCCACGTCCCAACAGCAAGAAGCAGGTACGAGCCTTTCTGGGAATCGCTGGGTATTATCGGCGATTCATTCCCCACTTTGCTTCTAAGGCTGTGCCCCTAACCAACCTGACGAAGGGGAAAGGGTCGGTCATGATTAAATGGACCCCCGAGGCTGAGGCAGCATTCCAATTCTTGAAACAAGCCTTATGTAGCCAGCCAGTGTTGTACTCACCCGACTTCTCTAAAGACTTTGTCGTACAAAGTGATGCGTCAGATGTGGGGTTAGGAGCAGTATTGTCCCAGGTCTGGAACGGGGAAGAGCACCCAGTCATTTACCTCAGCAGGAAGTTGAAGTCCCATGAGGTAAATTACGCCACCGTTGAAAAGGAGTGTTTAGCGGTGAAGTGGGCTCTAGATTCCCTTCGGTACTACCTGCTAGGTAGGCACTTTGACATGGTTACGGATCACGCTCCGTTAAAGTGGATGGCTCAAAACAAGGAAACAAATAGAAGAGTGAATAGGTGGTTCCTGGCCCTCCAGGAATTCAACTTCACAGTAAAGCATCGCCCTGGCGTTCAAATGGGGAATGTGGATGCTTTGTCTCGAGTACATGAATGCCTGATTGCTGGTGTTCCAACCCCGAGGTTAAAACAAGAGGGGGGGGTATGTGACAGCAGGAAGGTAAAGTCACCTGGTTGCATCCAGGGGGGTAGATATATTTCGCCCAGATTCAGGCTTTACGCCGACTTATACAACTAGGTGGAGAGTTGTATAAGGCTAGTGGGCTCATGGATGACTCATACCTCTAGGGAGAGGGCTGGGCGTCGTGCAGACAGGGAGTTGATGAGACCAGCTGAAGCTTGTCAGCTCATTTAGGCCTCTATAAGAACTCCCAGCTTCATTAGATGTTAGCTCATGCCTGGAACCAGACCTGTGTGGACTGTCTAGGGAGATTGAACCCCTGTGCGGTGAGAAAAAGCCTGTGTGGCTATTTGCTTGGACATTTAAAACCAGGGACTTAGGGACTAGGACAGCACTAGGCTGATCCCAGTTGTTAGTTAGGAAACCTGTATGTTTAGTCAGAGGTCAACTTGACCAGGATTTATTTTGGTTATGTTTCTTTTGCTTTGCTGTGTTTTGTCACTGTAAATAGAAAATAAACCGCACCTTTTTGATTTTGAAAACCACAACCTCCGTTTGCTGGGCCTGTTTTGTGTGGGGAGCCCATCCCGGGGGTCACACACACCCGCTGCCGAGCTAACCCCCTCACAGTAGGAAGAGTGTCAGTTTCTTTCACTGTGATAATCCTTGTTTCTAGGGACAGGGAAGGACAGTGAGGGAAATTCTACTTGTGCTATAGTGTGCTAAAGCATTGATCATCAATCAGCTTTAAAAAAACATTTTTTCTAGGGACAGAAAACTATAGGTAGGAAGAGTGTCAGTTTCTTTCACTGTGATAATCCTTGTTTCTAGGGACAGGGAAGGACAGTGAGGGAAATTCTACTTGTGCTATAGTGTGCTAAAGCATTGATCATCAACCATCTTTAAAAAATCATTTTTTCTAGGGACAGAAAACTATAGGTAGGGAGAGTGTCAGTGTGTTTTACTGTGATAATCCTTGTTTCTAGGGACAGGGAAGGACAGTGAGGGAAATTCTCCTTGTGCTATAGTGTGCTAAAGCATTGATCATCAACCATCTTTAAAAAAACATTTTTTCTAGGGACAGAAAACTATAGGTAGGAAGAGTGTCAGTTTCTTTCACTGTGATAATCCTTGTTTCTAGGGACAGGGAAGGACAGTGAGGGAAATTCTCCTTGTGCTATAGTGTGCTAAAGCATTGATCATCAACCGTCTTTAAAAAAAAAAATTTTCTAGGGACAGAAAACTATAGGTAGGAAGAGTGTCAGTTTCTTTCACTGTGATAATCCTTGTTTCTAGGGACAGGGAAGGACAGTGAGGGAAATTCTACTTGTGCTATAGTGTGCTAAAGCATTGATCATCAATCAGCTTTAAAAAAACATTTTTTCTAGGGACAGAAAACTATAGGTAGGAAGAGTGTCAGTTTCTTTCACTGTGATAATCCTTGTTTCTAGGGACAGGGAAGGACAGTGAGGGAAATTCTCCTTGTGCTATAGTGTGCTAAAGCATTGATCATGAATCAGCTTTAAAAAAACATTTTTTCTAGGGACAGAAAACTATAGGTAGGAAGAGTGTCAGTTTCTTTCACTGTGATAATCCTTGTTTCTAGGGACAGGGAAGGACAGTGAGGGAAATTCTACTTGTGCTATAGTGTGCTAAAGCATTGATCATCAATCAGCTTTAAAAAAACATTTTTTCTAGGGACAGAAAACTATAGGTAGGAAGAGTGTCAGTTTCTTTCACTGTGATAATCCTTGTTTCTAGGGACAGGGAAGGACAGTGAGGGAAATGCTACTTGTGCTATAGTGTGCTAAAGCATTGATCATCAATCAGCTTTAAAAAAAAAAATTTCTAGGGACAGAAAACTATAGGTAGGAAGAGTGTCAGTTTCTTTCACTGTGATAATCCTTGTTTCTAGGGACAGGGAAGGACAGTGAGGGAAATTCTACTTGTGCTATAGTGTGCTAAAGCATTGATCATCAATCAGCTTTAAAAAAACATTTTTTCTAGGGACAGAAAACTATAGGTAGGAAGAGTGTCAGTTTCTTTCACTGTGATAATCCTTGTTTTTAGGGACAGGGAAGGACAGTGAGGGAAATTCTACTTGTGCTATAGTGTGCTAAAGCATTGATCATCAATCAGCTTTAAAAAAACATTTTTTCTAGGGACAGAAAACTATAGGTAGGAAGAGTGTCAGTTTCTTTCACTGTGATAATCCTTGTTTCTAGGGACAGGGAAGGACAGTGAGGGAAATTCTACTTGTGCTATAGTGTGCTAAAGCATTGATCATCAACCGTCTTTAAAAAAACATTTTTTCTAGGGACAGAAAACTATAGGTAGGAAGAGTGTCAGTTTCTTTCACTGTGATAATCCTTGTTTCTAGGGACAGGGAAGGACAGTGAGGGAAATTCTCCTTGTGCTATACTGTGCTAAAGCATTCCTCATCAACCATCTTTGAAATCCTTGTTTTTTGGACAGTCAGGGAAGTTGTCGTTGTGCTATTCTGTGCGAAAGCAATCATCCTCAACCATATTTAGAAATCCTTAAGTAAAGGGACAGAGAAGGACACCTGAAGGTAGCCCTTATTGCTTTTTTCCCATCTCCCTGCAGGCCATCTATTAGAATGTCTGGAAGGCAAACAAGGAGAGGCAGACAGTCAGGAGGCAATAAAAGAGGGCAAGCAGGCTCTGTGTCTGGGGGCAACAGTGCTGGTCGTGGACGCGGTGCATTGTCATCAGCACATGGCCATGGGACACGCTTGTCCTTCTTTTCGGCAGCTGGACATGTTGAGCCACATCATGCCGAAGACTTGGTAGAGTGGATGACCAAGCCCTCCTCCTCCTCCTCATCCTCTCTCACCCAGGCTCAGGGTACTGGCAAAGCAGCTGCCAAAGCGTCCTCTTCCCTGGTATCAATGTCAGACTCATCATCAGTCACTCCTTCCCTAGACCCACCATGTCCTCCTCCTGAGAAGTCCCCCGAACTGTTTGAGCACAGTGTTGGGTACATGCTCCAGGAGGATGCCCAGCGTTTCGAAGGGTCTGATGATGAAACCCAGCTACAGGAAGGCAGTAGCGTGAGAGCAGACAGAGGGGATGCTCAAGAAGGACACCAATCTGGCAGTCATGTTCCAGCAGCTGCAGCATACTGCCAGATTGGCTCCAGTGATGAGGAGGGAGGGGATGATGAGGTCACTGACTCCACGTGGGTGCCTAATAGGAGAGAGGAGGAGGAGGAGGATGAGGAGGAGGCACATCTCCAACGAGGCAGGATGCCCTTTGGTGGCCAGCGTAAGGGCAGTACACCGACGGAATCACACCGCAGAGCTCCGCCTGTGCAGGGCGCTGCCTCTGCCCGTCATTCAAAAAGTTCTTTGGTGTGGGCCTTTTTTGAGGCTAGTGCATCAGATCGCACAGCTGCTGTTTGCAACATATGTCTCAAGCGTATATCGCGTGGCCAAAACATCAGCCGCTTGGGTACCACATGCCTGACCAGACATATGTTGACCTGCCATGCAGCTCGTTGGCAAGCCTACCTCAAAGACCCACACCAAAGAACAAAGCGGACCTCTCCTTGCACCGCATCAGCTGGGATCTCCAACCCCACTATAACTTCAGTCCTGTCTGAAACATGCACTGAGAGGAATGAAGGTGTAGAATTAGGTGTGTCACAGCCAAGTAGTTGCGGCCACTCTGCTAGCAGTACACCGACGTCCGATTCTAGCAGGCAAATTTCCCTGCCCCAGCTGCTGGACCGTCGAAAGAAGTTCACTCCCAGCCATCCACATGCCCAGCGGTTGAATGCTAGCTTGGGTAATTTGCTAGCGCTTCAACTGCTGCCTTTTCAGTTGGTAGACTCGGCCCCCTTCCGTGAGTTTGTGCAATGTGCGGTTCCTCAGTGGCAGGTTCCCAAACGCCACTTTTTCTCACGGAAGGCTATTCCGGCTCTCTACCGGCATGTGGAAGGCAATGTCTTGGCCTCGCTGGACAGGGCGGTCAGCGGTAAGGTGCATATTACCGCTGACTCATGGTCCAGCAGGCATGGACAGGGACGTTACCTTTCTTTCACGGCCCATTGGGTCACTCTTTTGGCAGCTGGGAAGGATGCAGGACAAGGTGCAGTAGTGTTGGAGGTTGTTCCACCGCCACGCCTCCAAAATGCTACTACTGGTTGTGACACACCTCTCTCCTCCACCCCCTCCTCTTCTTCTTCCTCCATGGCCTCTTCCTGTGGTTTGTCCTCTGAACCAGCGGTGCTCCGTAGCCGTTCAAGGGGCTACGCAAGTACGCAGGCAAAAAGATGCCATGCCGTGCTTGCGCTGGTGTGTTTGGGGGACAGAAGCCACACTGGGGCAGAGGTCCTGTCTGCTCTGCAGGGCCAGGCCGAGAGGTGGTTGACGCCACGCCAGCTTAAGCCAGGAATGGTGGTTTGCGACAATGGCACCAACCTCCTCTCCGCCCTCCGACAGGGACAACTGACCCATGTGCCCTGTGTGGCTCACGTCCTTAACCTGGTGGTGCAGCGGTTCTTGGGCAGGTACCCGGGCTTACAGGATGTCCTGAGGCAGGCCAGGAAAGTCTGTGTGCATTTCCGCAGATCTTATAATGCCAGTGCTCGCCTGGCTGAGCTGCAAAAGGAGTTGAACCTGCCCAAGAACCGCCTTATATGTGACATGCCCACCAGGTGGAACTCAACGTTGGCCATGCTGCAGCGGCTGCACACGCAGCAGAGGGCCATCAATGAGTACCTGTGCGACTACGGCACCAGGACAGGGTCAGGGGAGCTTGGTTTTTTTTCTCTACGCCAGTGGGGCATGATCAGGGATGCATGCACTGTCCTGGCACCATTTGAGGAGGCCACGAGGATGGTGAGCAGTGACAGTGCATGCATCAGTGACACTGTACCTCTTGTCCACCTGTTGGAGCACACGCTGCGTGGAATAATGGACAGGGCACTTGAGGCAGAACAGAGGCAGGAAGAGGAGGACTTCCTTGCCTCTCAAGGCCCCCTTTACCCAGACAGTGTTCCTTCTGTCCCACCCATCGCACAGGAAGAGGAGGAGGAGGAGGAGGATTGTGTCAGCATGGAGGTGGAGGCTGGCACTCAGCATCACCAGCAGCAGTCTTTTAGGGATGATTTACAGTCCCAAGAAACCAGTGGACTTGTACGTGGCTGGGAGGAGGTGGCTGCAGATCATGTCGTCCTTAGTGACCCAGAGGACTCCGGACCGAATGCCTCAGCAAACCTACGCTGCATGGCCTCCCTGATCCTGCAAAGTCTGCGGAAGGATCCTCGTATTCTTCGGATCAAGGAGAGGGACCATTACTGGCTGGCCACTCTCCTTGATCCACGGTACAAGGGTAAGGTTGCGGACCTTATGTTACCGTCGCAGAGGGAGCAGAGGATGAGACAACTCCGGGAGGCCTTGCAGAAAGGTCTGTGCAACGCGTTCCCAGAGACTGGGAGGTTACAAACTCCTGGTCCTGGACAACGAGTTGCTGAGGCTTCGGCCAGTCAAAGAAGGAGCGGTGGGGAAGGTGGCCGTCTGACCGATGCGTTCAGACAATTCTTTAGTCCGCAGCCCCAAAGTATGATCGGTTCCAGCAACCATCGCCAGCGTCTGATAAACATGGTGCAGGAATATCTAGGGGCAAGGTCAGACTTGGACACCTTCCCCACCGAAAATCCTCTGGCTTACTGGGTCTTGAGGATGGATCACTGGCCAGAGCTTGCACAGAATGCAATTGAGCTACTGGCCTGTCCTGCATCCAGCGTTCTTTCGGAACGCACATTCAGTGCTGCTGGAGGATTTGTCACGGATCACAGGGTGCGCCTGTCCACCGACTCGGTTGATCGACTGACTTTCATCAAGATGAACCAGTCTTGGATCACCACCAGCTACCACACACCTGATGCTGATATAACAGACTAATTGATTTTAACATGTCACATCCCTTCAAGACTGATGCTGATGCTGAGTGCCTGTGCTGTTATGTTGACTGGCTATCCTCCTCCTCCGAGTCCTCAATGATACGATTGATGATGATAGCTTGGAAGATCATTTTTGTTTATGGGTGCCGCCACCAGTGGCTAAGGCCCAATTTTTCAGCCCCTGTTTTACAGGGGCGTGTAATTACAATTTTTTTAGCAATAATTTGCCATAGGGCTCATTGCTGTGCTCCAAGTACAGTATCTGTGAGGGGTTGTAGTGTTGTGCCACCAGTGCCTAAGGCCCAATTTTTCAGCCCCTGTTCAACAGGGGCATGTAATTACAATTCTTGATCTAATAATTCACAGCAGGGCCCATTGCTGCACCCACCAAGAGTAACTCTGAGGGCTTACAGTGTTGTGGCAACGCCACCACCACCACCACCACGAAAGGCCCAATTTTTCAGCCCCTGTTCATAAGGGGCATGTAATTACAATTCTTGATCTAATAATTCACAGCAGGGCCCATTCCTGCACCCACCAAGAGTAACTCTGAGGGCTTACAGTGTTGTGGCAACACCACCACCACCACCACCACCACGAAAGGCCCAATTTTTCAGCCCCTGTTCAACAGGGGCATGCAATTACAATTCTTGATCTAATAATTCACAGCAGGGCCCATTGCTGCACCCACCAAGAGTAACTGTCAGGGCTTACAGTGTTGTGGCACCAGCACCACCATCAAAGGCCCAATTTTTACTACCACTGTTCAACAATTATATGTAATTAAAATTCCTGATATAATAGTTGACAGCAGGGCGTTCCAGCACCAACCAAGAGTAACTGTGAGTGCTTACAGTGTTGTGCCAACACCAACAACTAAGGGGCCTATTTCTGCAGAGTATATACGGCAGGTCCCTACTTTCAAACATCCAACTTACAAACTACTCCTACTTGCAAACGCAAGAAGACAACAGGAAGTGAGAGGAAATCTACCCCTTGGAAGGAAAATTCTCTCCTGTAAGAATTAATATGGGAGAAAGGTGTCTCCTCTGTACTGATGCTTTATCAGCAATCCTTGTTTCAAGAAAAACACCACATTTCAAAAACAGTTGTCATTGGGACGGAAAGTGAGGTGAAATGTTCTGAACAGGGGCACAGACAGCAAAACAAATGTTACAGGGGTGATAACCCTTACCTATGTTTTCCAAAAAGTTTAAAAATAGATTTTTGGGCTGGAGCTACACTTAAACAATGTACCTGTTCAAAATTACAAACAGATTCTACATAAGAACAAACCTACAGTCCCTGTCTTGTATGCACCGCCTGTATACGGCTGTTCAGAGTATATAGGGCCTTTTTTATTTTATGTGCGGGGTTCCCCTTAATATCCATACAAGACCCAAAGGGGCTGGTAATGGGCTGGGGTAGGGGGGGCGGTCATGGGGTAGCTATGCCATTTTTCTTAAAGATTTTCATCCATATTACCGGGACCAGACATTACATTAAAGCCGCAAGCAGTTTTAAATGGCTTTTTTTTCCTTTAGAAGTGTCATTTTGTGCAGGGACAGTTCTAAACACGGGAAACACGTGGCACTTCACAGGCATACTTTAGACACCCCCCAGGTACGATATTTAAAGGAATATTTGACTTTTTTCACTTTATGCATCATTAAAATGACTGCTCCCGAAAAACGACCGTTTTTAAAACTTCTTTTTGCATTGATACATGTCCCCTGGTGCAGAACCCGGGTTCCCAAACCCTTTTTAGGACAATAACATGCATAATAGTCGTTATAATTAGCACTTTAGAATTCGAACGTTCGTATCCATTGTATTTAATAGGGTTCTAATGTTCGTACGAACTTTCGGTCCGTTCGCGGGTTCTGGTGCGAACCGAACCCGGGGGTGTTCGGATCATCACTATTAGTCACATTCAACTGGACTTGTTCTTTAATGTTGAAGATGTTTCAAAGCTTCTCCAGACCATTTCTTCATTTCCAGTGTCTGGGGATACCTCAGCAATTATATCTAACAATTCACTACTTTAGCCATGTAAATAAATGAATTGTAATCTATGTAGACTGCTTGACACCAAGGTTGGGGTTATTGATTCAGAACATGGTGGTTTCACAGCTATCACACCTCTTATCCTGTTCCTGGACAATCAATATCTAGACTTTCTATGGGATTAAGGTATCTGAGCTACTTATGTGGATATAAATTCTGGGGAATTTTTCCAACACTCATTTTCAACATTAGTCTAGGTAAATATGACTAACTACTACTAACAACACTTGAGATGTTTACAGAATAGTGTTCTTATGCATTTTAGTTTCCACTATTGACAAACATTAAAATTAGAACCTATTTTAATATTAGAACCTAGGCATTTATTATATGGTACAAAAAAAACGGCAACTGCCCCAACATATAACTGGCCTTAACAGCGAGTAGCACATGGAGCACAAGGAAGAACTCCTAGCTCAACTAACCAGCCAGCCTGCAACAAACCAAATTGTCCTGAACAGTTAACGTTAAAAATGTTTGCACATATTTTCAAATACATGCGTAAGCTGCAGAGGCCACGTCACTGCACCCCAGTGTTATCTGCAGTCCTAACTATACATTTTGAGAGCCTCCATAGTAGGAGCACATATATAATAATGGATAGATTGGGGGCAGGTGTGCCTGGAGGGAGCCCACTCCTCCTTAACACAGTTAAGTTACTCCTTAACACTCCTCCTTACACAGGGGCATACTGGACACTAGGGATGAGCTTCGTGTTCTAGTCAAACTCATGTTCGACTCGAACATCGTCTGTCGGCCGTTCGCCGAATTTCGAACAATATGGGCCGTTCGCGGCAAATTCGAGTGGCGCGTTACGGCCCATAATTCACTGCGTCAACGCAGTGAATTGCTGGCTGATGATTGGCCAAGCATGCACTATGACCCGCATGCTTGGCCAATCACAGCGCCGTCAGTACAGAGAGCCGTAATTGGCCAAAGTCAGGGTGCCTTTGGCCAATTATGGCTCAGGGGATTAGGTACACGCCCCACACTATATAAGGCCACCCGCGCGTCGACGTCATGTAGTGTGTTCCGGCGTTGAAAGAGAGAGATAGAGACAGAGAGAGTGTCATTTAATTTCAGTTATCGTACTTAGAGCAGGCAGGCGATTGAGTTAGCTGCAGTCAGTGTATTTAGTATATGTATGCACCCCAGGCGTTGTGTGTGTATATATATATATATATATGTAGTGGGGTGTACAATTTAGGGGAGTGTCTGAGTGGTAGTTGGGCTCAGACACACTATTGTTAGGGTTAATGGACCATTTCTGTGCCATGGGAGCTAGTATTGGTGTGTAGTTCCCTGGGACCTACAGGTGGCGCTGTCGCCATAGGTCCGGGTTGAACCGTAAAACAGGGTTGCACCTTTTCTTGTCCCCTTTCGGCAGCAGTACGGCGGGGCGGGGAACCTGCTGTGCCTGTCGGGAGAGGGGATAAAAGGGGCGGCCATCTTCCATGGGGTCTTCTTGTTCGTCCACGCCCAGGCACCTTTGGCCTGGGTGTGTGGGGTCGTCTATCTCCGGGCGCCCTAGGCCCAGGAGGCCGAGTTCCTGTTCCATCCCAGACACCTTCAGTCTGGGGTGAGGTACTAATTTGGAGGCCTGGGGCCCAGCACCTTCGGCTGGGTTCCACCAGGGATCGAGGACTCCCAGGGTGCCGCCTTGCGAGGGGACCCGGATCTGGGATGAGGAGGCCAGGGAGGTTACCTATACCGAAGACCCAGCGCAGAGTCGTGGTGACGGTGAGGACCTCTGGTAACTCTCCGGAGGGATGTCTTCTCCTCTACACGGGCCAAGTACTCTCTAGAAGGAATTTCTCTAAAAGGTCAGTGGCAGTGGCCTAATAGGGCCGTGCCCTATTCACCCGGTCAGTGGCAGTGACCCGTTCTCCAAGTCAGTGGCAGTGACTTTCTATTCACCTGGTCTGTGGCAGGGACCAACCTCACGGTCTGTGGCAGAGATTGTGCGCCATAACTGTTTGTGAAATCTAAACAGTAAGAGAACATGATTCAAGTTTGTGCCTGGACCTCCTCCCACCTAAGCTGTCCTGTGTCTTGTCCCAACCTGTCTGCTTTCAAAGAGGCATATTTATTATCCGTGTGAAATAAATATAGAAGTTGGACTTTCAGTTGGTGTGGACAGTTATATTCCTGGGGAAACATAAGGACTTGCATCTATCTAAGGTAGAGGTGAGAATCATCCTCGGGAGGATTCAACTCCAGCCGCAGGCAGGCCCGAAAAGTAACACCGCTCAACCTCCTTACTCAGGAGGGTACGGGCTTGTGGTGCGGTGTGCCTTTCCCCTCCCTGCGGGGAGCCGAAAACACATACAAAAGGGCAGGTAGGGGGAGAGGTGAGGGCGCTACATATATATATATATATATATACACTGTATTCAGTTTAGCTAGATCCGTTCCTGTTCTACTGTTGCTAAGAAACTACAGGCAGGCAGTTGATTCAGTAAGCTGCAGTATATCACTCAGTATACTGTATTCTGTTTTGCTACACTGCAGACTATTCCAATCCTGTTCTACTATTGCTAAGATACTACAGGCAGGCAGTTGATTCAGTAATCTGCAGTCACGGGCGTCCGCTCCATAGGGCAAGGGGGGTCAATAGCCCCCCCTGGAAGTCAGAGTGAAGACACACTTGCCCCCTGCATTGCAATGGCCGCCGCGGCCACCTCCGCGGCAGCCGTGGACTTTTTTTCTAAGTCTGCAGACTGCTGCTGGCCTGGGGGCTGCGGCTGCTCTCAGTCTTTTCTGACTATTTGTCCCTCCCTCCTTACCCCCGGCTCGATCATTGGATTGGCTCTGCCGTTCGGGCCTCTTCGTAACATCACTGTGACCCGGCTGTTCCGTGATCGGCTGCTGCCTCAGCCTGCCTCTGCCTGTGTAAATGTGCCTATGCCGATCCATCCGGCGTGGTGCTGGCTCCTCCCACAGGTGCGTGGCGTGCAGTGGCCGAGACAAGAGACTGAATACGCTGCCAGTGCCTACCCTATCGCTGAAGAACTACAGGTAACAGCAGTGCCTGTGCCACGACACCACTGTGTACATCTTTTTGTATTGCAATGTATTACAATACATCTGTGTTGTGGCTACAGTATACAGTATAGGCTGTTTTCATCAAGATCAAAATATGGCCACAACAGATGTACTGCAATACATTGCAATATAGAAAGATGTACATTCTCTAGGCCAGTGTTTCTCAACCCCAGTCCTCAAGGCGCCCCAACAGGTCATGTTTTCAGGATTTCCCTCAGATGAAACGGCTGTGGTAATTACTAAGGCAGTGAAACTGATCAACTCACCTGTGCAAAATAATGGGAAGCTTGAAAACATGACCTGTTGGGGCGCCTTGAGGACTGGAGTTGAGAAACAGTGCTCTAGGCTATATTTATATGGGCATGGAGTGAAGCGGAATTATCCTCAAGAATGATGCACCCCCTGAAAATAGTTCAGCGGACGCCCATGGCTGCAGTATATCACTCAGTATACTGTATTCTGTTTAGCTACACTGCAGACTGTTCCAATCCTGTTCTACTGTTGCTAAGATACTACAGGCAGGCAGTTGATTCAGTAAGCTGCAGTATATCACTCAGTATACTGTATTCTGTTTAGCTACACTGCAGACTGTTCCAATCCTGTTCTACTGTTGCTAAGATACTAGAGGCAGGCAGTAGATTCAGTAAGCTGTAGTATATCACTCAGTATACTGTATTCTGTTTAGCTACACTGCAGACTGTTCCAATCCTGTTCTACTATTGCTAAGATGCTACAGGCAGGCAGTTGATTCAGTAAGCTGCTGTATATCACTCAGTATACTGTATTCAGTTTAGCTACACTGCAGACTGTTCCTGTTCTACTGTTGCTAAGATACTACAGGCAGGCAGTTGATTCAGCTAGCTGCAGTATAATCAGTATATATATACATCCCAGCTTTGTGCAGCTACATCTCACTGCAGGCCATTCCTTGTGTACCTATTCCAATACATCAAAGACAGTATGTCTGGAAGGCCAGCAAGGAGAGGCAGACACTCACAGGCCAATAAAAGAGGGCAAGCAGGCTCTGTGTCTAGAGGCAACAGTGCTGGTCGTGGACACGGTGCATCCTCATCAGCATGTGGCCCTGGGGCACGCTTGTCCTTTTTTTCGGCAGCTGGCCGTGTTGAGCCGCAACATGCCGAAGAGTTGGTAGAGTGGATGACCAAGCCGTCCTCATCCTCCTCATCCTCTCTCATCCAGCCTCAGGGTACTTTGTCTGCCAAAGCAGCTGCCAAAGCGGCCTCTTCCATTGGCTCAATGGCATCAGTCACTCCTTCCCTTGCCCCACCATGTCCTGAGGAGTCCACCGAACTGTTTGACCACAGTGTTGGGTACATGCTGCAGGAGGATGCACAGCGTTTTGAGGGCTCCGATGATGGTATCCAGCTTGAGGAAGGCAGTTACCTGAGCCCAGAGAGAGGGGGTGCCCAAGAAGGACAGAAAACTGTCAGTCATGTTCCCCCAGCTGCAGCATCCTGCCAGGTTTGTTCCAGTGACGAGGAGGGAGGGGATGATGAGGTCACTGACTCTACATGGGTGCCTGATAGGAGAGAGGAGGAGGAGGAGGAGGCACATCTCCAACGAGGCAGGATGCCCTCCAGGGGCCAGCTTAAGGGCAGCACACGACTGCATCACACCGCAGAGCTCCGCATGTGCAGGGCGCTGCTGTCTCTGTGCGTTATTCCAAAAGTTCTTTGGTGTGGGCCTTTTTTGAGACGTGTGCATCAGATCACACCGTTGCTATTTGCAACATATGTCTGAAGCGTTTATCGCGTGGCCAAAACATCAGCCGCTTGGGCACCACATGCTTTACCAGACATATGTCGACCTGCCATACAGTCCGTTGGCAAGCATACATAAAAGACCCACACAAAAGAACAAAGCGGACCTCTCCTTGCTCCTCATCAGCTGGGATCTCCAACCCCACTACACCTTCAGTCCTCTCTGAAACCTGCACTGAGAGGAATGAAGGTGTAGAATTAGGTGTGTCACAGCCAAGTACTTGCAGGCAATCTGCTGTCCATACACCAACGTCCGATTGTACCAGGCAAATTTCCCTGCCCCAGCTGCTGCACCGCTGAAAGAAGTTCGCTCCCAGCCATCCACATGCCCAGCGGTTGAATGCTAGCTTGGCTAAATTGCTAGCACTTCAACTGCTGCCTTTTCAGTTGGTAGACTCTGCCCCCTTCCGTGAGTTTGTGGAATGTGCAGAGCCTCAGTGGCAGGTTCCCAAACGCCACTTTTTTTATGGAAGGCGATTCCGGCTCTCTACCGGTATGTGGAAGGCAATGTCTTGGCCTCCCTGGACAGGGCGGTCAGCGGTAAGGTGCATATTACCGCTGACTCATGGTCCAGCAGGCATTGACAGGGAAGTTATCTATCTTTTATGGCCCACTGGGTGACTCTGCTGGCAGCTGGGAAGGATGCAGGACAGGGTGCAGTAGTGTTGGAGGTTGTTCCGCCATCACGCCTCCAAAATGCTACTAGTGGTGATTCTGACACACCTCTCTCCTCCACCCCCTCCTCTTCTTTTTCCTCCATGGCCTCTTCCTGTGCTGATTTGTCCTCGGAACAAGCTGTGCTCCGTAGGCATTCAAGGGGCTACGCAAGTACGCAGGCAAAAAGATGCCATGTGGTTCTTGAGATGGTGTGCTTGGGGGACAGGAGCCACATTGGAGCACAGATTCTGTCAGCTCAGCAGGGGCAGGCTCAGAGGTGGTTGGGGCCATGCCAGCTAAAGCCAGGAATGGTGGTTTGCGACAATAGCACCAACCTCCTCTCCGCCCTCCGACAGGGACAGCTGACCCATGTGCCCTAACGCAATTTCCGGCCAACCCAGAACCAGTGACGCTACTTCCGGTTTCCGTGGAACGCACGCTGTGTACCCGGAACAACACTGACGCTCGTTTAACATCGCAGTCTCGTGAGTCTCTTTGCTAGCAGCGCCATGCTGGATGTTCATAAGCGGTACTTCACATGATGTTTTTTTCTTTTTCCCATATGTTTACCAATGCCTCTGCCGATATTATGAAGTCTATGTGATGAACTTATTGAATCCAAATTGGTATGATCTCGCATGTTGTTTCTCATCCCCTGTCTGCCTCTGCTGATATGATGGAGTCTATGTGATGAACTTATTGAATCCAAGTTGGTGTGATCTTGCATATTATTTCTCACCCTCTTTCTGTTGGTGTGATCTTGCATATTATTTTTCACCCTTCTGGTGAGTGGGGCCACAAGAGGTGAATTGTCTAAAGGAATTAACTATTTGGTCTCTGCTGTGGAAACACTCAGCTGTCTAAAATTGTCAAAGTTGACATTTATTAATTTTTTCACTTATTTGTTCACAATTTATTTTCATTAATGAGCACAGTGGCAACACTATTGGATAACCAGGTGTATCAATACGTTATGTGTTAATAACGTATGTAAGCTAATTTCATATAAGTGTTTATGAGTCACTTCCTTAATGGTCTAATTGTCTGTTTTCACATATCCTGCCAGCGCTGCAAATATTTGTTTTTTTATATTTTGTTGAGGTGTTAGGACCTTTTATTGCGGCAGCTGCGGATCTATTTATTTATTTTTCACAAGAATTTTTTAGATTTATCACTGCACATTCTTTTAGCGCGGGTTTTAGTTTTTGTATTAACATGTGCCCTGTTTGGCTCACGTCCTTAACTTGGTGGTGCAGCAGTTCTTGGGCAGGTACCCGGGCTTACAGGATGTCCTGAGGCAGGCCAGGAAAGTCTGTGTGCATTTCCGCCGGTCATATAAAGCCAGTGCTCGGCTGGCTGACCTCCAAAAGGAATACAACCTGCCCAAGAACTGCCTAATCTGTGACATGCCCACCAGGTGGAACTCAACGTTGGCCATGCTGCAGCGGCTGCACACGCAGCAGAGGGCCATCAATGAGTACCTGTGCGACTATGGCACCAGGACAGGGTCAGGGGAGCTTGTTTTTTTTTTTGCCACACCAGTGGGTCATGATCAGGGATGCATGCACTGTCCTGTCACTATTTGAGGAGGCCACAAGGATGGTGAGCAGTGACAGTGCATGCATCAGTGACACTGTCCCTCTTGTCCACCTGTTGGAGCACACGCTGCATGGAATAATGGACAGGGCACTTGAGGCAGAACAGAGGGAGGAAGAGGAGGACTTCCTTACCTCTCAAGCCCCCCTTTATCCAGACAGTGTTCCTGCTGGCCCGCCGATCACACAGGAAGAGGTTGAGGAGGAGGAGGAGGATTGTGTCAGCATGGAGGTGGAGCCTAGCACTCAGCATCAGCAGCAGTCTTCAAGGGATCATTTACAGTCCCAAGAAACCAATGGACTTGTAGGTGGCTGGGAGGAGGTGGCTGCGGATCATGTGGTCCTTGGTGACCCAGAGGACTCCGGACCGAATGCCTCAGCAAACCTACGCTGCATGGCCTCCCTGATCCTGCAAAGCCTGCGAAAGGATCCTCATATTTGTGGTATCAAGGAGAGGGATCATTACTGGCTGGCATCCCTCCTTGATCCACGTTACAAGGGTAAGGTTGCGGACCTTATCCAGCCGTCGCAGTGGGAGCAGAGGATGAAACATCTTCGGGAGGCCTTGGCGAAAGGTTTGTGCAGCGCGTTTCCAGAGCCTGGGAGGTTACAAATTCCTGGTCCTGGACAATGTGTTGCTTCAGTCAGTCACAGAAGGAGCGGTGGAGAAGGTGGCCGTCTGACCGATGCGTTCAGACAATTTTTTAGTCCGCAGCCCCAAGGTATGATCGGTTCCAGCAACCATCGCCAGTGTCTGATTCACATGGTGCAGGAATACCTAGGGGCAAGATCAGACTTGGACACCTTTCCCACCGAAAATCCTCTGGGTTACTGGGTCTTGAGGATGGATCACTGGCCAGAGCTTGCACAGTATGCAATTGAGCTACTGGCCTGTCCTGCATCCAGCGTTCTTTCGGAACGCACATTCAGTGCTGCCGGAGGCTTTGTAACCAATTACAGGGTGCGCCTGTCCACCGACTCGGTCGATCGGCTGACCTTCATGAAAATGAATCAGTCTTGGATCACCAGCTACCAAGCACCTGATGCTGATGTAACCGAATTTTTTTTTTTTTTAATGTGAGATCCCTTCAAAACTGCCTATGCTGATTCTGAGTGACTATCCTGTTATGCTGAGTGGCTATCCTCTTCCTCCTGTTTATGTTGATAGCTTGTAAGAATTTTTTTTGTTCTGGGCACCGCCACCAGTGCCTAAGGCCCAATTTTTCTGCCCCTGTTTAACAGGGGCGTGTAATTATAATTTTTTCTGCAAAACTTTGCAGCAGGGCTCATTCCTGCACTCCAACTAGAGTATCTGTGAGGGGTTGCAGTGTTGTGGCACCAGTGCCTAAGGCCCAATTTTTCTGCCCCTGTTTAACAGGGGCGTGTAATTATAATTTTTGCTGCAATACTTTGCAGCAGGGCTCATTCCTGCGCTCCAACTAGAGTATCTGTGAGGGGTTGCAGTGTTGTGGCACCAGCACCAGTGCCTAAGGCCCAATTTTTCTGCCCCTGTTTAACAGGGGCGTGTAATTACAATTTTTGCTGTAATACTTTGCAGCAGGGCTCATTCCTGCGCTCCAACTAGGGTATCTGTGAGGGGTTGCAGTGTTGTGGCACCAGTGCCTCAGGCCCAATTTTTCTGCCCCTGTTCAACAGGGGCATGTTATTACAATTCTTGATCTAATATTTCACAGCATTGCCCATTCCTGCGCCCACCAAGAGTAACTGTGAGGGCTTACAGTGATGTGGCAACACCACCAAAGGCCCAATTTTTCTACCACTGTTCAACAATGGCATGTAATTACAATTCTTGATATAATAGTTCACAGCAGGGCATTCCAGCGCCCACCAAGAGTAACTGTGAGGGCTCACAGTGTTGTGGCAACACCAACACCTAAGGCCCAAATTTCTGCAGAGTACATAGGGCAGGCCCCTACTTTCAAACATCCGACTTTCAAACGACTCCTACTTACAAACGGAGGGAGATAACAGGAAGTGAGAGGAAATCTACCCCTAGGAAGGGAAATTCTCTCCTGTAAGAGGTAATATGGGAAAAACGTGTCTCCTCTCCACTGATGCTTTATCACCAATCCTTGTTTCCCTAAAAACCCAAAATTTTCCAAATCCAATTGTCATTGGGACAGAAAGTGAGGTGAAATCTTCTGAACAGGTGCACAGACAGCAAAACAAATGTTACAGGGGTGATAACCCTTCCCTATGTTTTCCAAAAAGCTTAAAAATAGATTTTTTGGCTGAAGCTACACTTCAAAAATGTACCAGTTCAAAATTACAAACAGATTCTACTTAAGAACAACCCTACAGTCCCTGTCTTGTTTGCACCGCCTGTATACTGCTGTTCAGAGTATATAAGGCCTTGGGGCCCCACGCCCTTTTTTTTTATTTGGGTGCGGGGTTCCCCTTAATATCCATACCAGACCCAAAGGGCCTGGTAATGGGCTGGGGGGGTGGGGACCCATGCTGTTTTTCTCAATGATTTTCATCCATACCAGACATTACATTAAAGCCGCAAGCAGTTTTAAATTACTTTTATTCCTTTGGTTCACATATTCAAACTACCTTTTAGACCCAAATTAGAATCCCCTTTTCACATCCAATTCTTTTGTACACGAAAATAACCCCACATTTCAAAACACTACTAAATCATTCATTTTCTATTTGTAATAGATGTCATGAATAAATGTAGCGGGTATGTACTTTCCCGGGTGTAATTTGAACTTGGCAGAGACATCAGTGATGTGTAATTCCCTGCAGCCCAGCAGGTGGCGCTGTCGCCCTGGGCTGGGGTTGAATCATTGCTGTGTGCCGTGCCTCCTTTTTGTCCTCCCTCGGCATCGGTATGGTGGGGCGGGGAACCCGCCGTGCTTGCCGGGAGAGGGTATAAAGGGGCCGGCCATCTTTGTCACGGGGGTCGAGTCCCAGGCACCTTCAGCCTGTGGGCGGTGGTTCGTGTCGGTCCTCTAGGCGGGCCTAGGCCTAGAGGACGTTCGGAAGTCGTGTTCCATCCCAGGCACCTTTGGCCTGGGGTGAGGTACTCGGATATGGGTCTGGAGCTCAGTGCCCAACACTGAGTTCCGCGAGGGAAGGAGATCCTAGGGAACCCTGGGGATTGGGAACCCGAATCCGCAAGGCGTAATGGACCGGGGGGAGCTCCTCACTTGAAGACCTGGTGCAGCATATTGCCAGTGACGGGTGAGCCTCTCATCGGAGACCGCCTGGAAGGAAATTCCCCCCTCGCTAGGAGACTTCAGCCCACTTTCAGGGAGGAAAGTGGAGAGCACATTGTGTCTGGGCCTACTTGCATCCACACCTCCTTTTCTGTTCGGTTTCTATAAGGGAGTTCAACTGATTGTGTTCATTCAAGAAGAATAAAGGAGTGTTGAACTTTAATGGTGTGGGGCTCATTTCCTGACAGACATGGTTCAAGGTAACTCTCGGTGGAGGCTCCAGGTGCACAGCACTGACCCGAAGGTAAAAGAACTTTGCTTATACCACACTGACACCTGTGGTGAAGGCCAGGCGTAGTGTCCCCACTCCCTTCCCCTCTAAGGTACCCCTAGATAAGAGAGAAGACGAGCTGAAGACGAAGAGGGGAGTGAGGAGGGCGCTACATAAATAAAGGTGGTTATTCTGTCATAAATCATTATAATTATTGATTGAAAATACTGCAATTCTCTGATGTCATGACAAAATGTTTGTACCATTATTTTGTACACAATAAAAAAAGTTTGTAAACAGAAATGTCATTTTGTGCAGGGACAGTTATAAACATGGGAAACACGCGCCACTTTACAGGCATACTATAGACACCCCCCAGGCACGATATTTAAAGCAATATTTCACTTTTATTTTTTCACTTTAACCACTTAACGACCGCCCACCGCCGATTTACGTCGGCAGAATGGCACCGACAGGCAGAATCACGTAGATCTACGTGATTGCCTTTGTGCAGTTGGGGGGTCCATCCGGACCCCCCTTCACTGCAGTGAGCGGCCGTTAAGTGTTCGGGAGCGATCAGGCATGAGGGGGCGGCCGCTCAATTCCGCCCCCCCCTCGCGATCGCTCCCGGCCAATGAAAATGCTTCCTCCGCCATGTGATGTAAACAGAGGCTGGAGGAAGTGATGTCATCTCCCTCGCCGCGGTCTTTTCGTTCCCGGCGCCGAGGAGAGAAGACAGAGGTTAGTGCTCCAACAGTCCACTGACACGTAGGTACACATAGGCACACAAATCACCCCCCAGTCACCCCCAGAT
The DNA here is from genome assembly GCA_029206835.1 of Rana muscosa. Classification (NCBI taxonomy): domain Eukaryota; kingdom Metazoa; phylum Chordata; class Amphibia; order Anura; family Ranidae; genus Rana; species Rana muscosa. The sequence goes on from CM055118.1 coordinate 72,767,009, forward strand.
CACCCCCCAGGTCACCCCAAAGCCCCCAATCACAGTGTCACTGATTCCAGTGATCATTTATTTTACTGATCACTGCATTTAGTGTCATCTGTGATTGTAAAAAGTTGCAGGGCAGTTAGGATTAGGCCCCTTTAGGTCCAGGGTAGCCCCCTAACCCCCCCTAATAAAGGTTTAACCCCTTGATCACCCCCCAGGTAACCCTTTCACCCCCTAACTTCAGCGTCACTAAGCGATTGTTTTTCCGATCGCTGTATTCGTGTCGCTGGTGTTTTAGATAGGCAGTTATTTTTTTTTAGGTTCGCCGCAGGTTTTTATTAGTGTCAGGTACCCCCATATATTATTTTAACCCCCTGATTGCCCCTAGAGTTAACCCTTTCACCAGTGATCGCCGTATAAGCGTCACTGGTGTCACTGGTTAGCCAGTAAGTTATTTAGGTTACCCGTCAGGTTTTTATATAGCGTCGGGTACCCCCATATTTAACCTAATAAAGGTTTTAACCCCCTGATTGCCCCTAGTTAACCCTTTCACCAGTGATCACCATATAAAGGTTACGGGTGACGCTGGTTGATTAGTTTGCTTTTTATAGCATCAGGGCACCCGCCGTATATAACCCAATAAAGGTTTAACCCCCCTGATCGCCCGGCGGGTGAGATCAATTAGGTTTTAGCGCCAGAGGGGGTCTGCGTCGCCCCAGGCAGTGTTAGGTTAGTGCCAGTAACGCTAACACCCACGCGCAAAGCATACACCCCCCTTAGTGGTATAGTATCTGATCAGATCTATACTAGCATCCCCAGCGGTTTAGGGTTCCCAAAAACGCAGTGTTAGCGGGATCAGCCCAGATACCTGATAGCGCCTGCGTTTAGCCCCTCCGCCCAGCCCAGCCCAGCCCAGCCCACCCAAGTGCAGTATCGATCGATCACTGTCACTTACCAAACACAACACACATAACTGCAGCGTTCGCAGAGACAGGCCTGATCCCTGCGATCGCTAACAGTTTTTTTGTAGCGTTTGATATATTTGCTGACGACAGTCAGGTGCTTTTTTTCCTGTGAATCTTACTAGTGTACCCCTAAATTTAGAGCCCAAAATGGCAAGACGAAGGTACACTAGTAAAGAGGCCTACGAGATTCTGAGCATGACAGATAGTGAAGAGGAGGTCACGTATCTGTCAGATTCAGGCTCAGAATATCTTCCCGTAGAAGACAGTGACGTCAGCGGCCCCACGTCAGATAGCTCTGACGATGAAGTTGAGGTCCCTGCTAAGGTCAGGTGTACCCGATCCCGATCTTCTGAGGTTGTTGAGGAGCAAGAACCGCAGGTCTCTCGTATCATGGAGCAGAGTAGTACTAGCGCCACTATTCCATCTGGTGAACTGGCAAGCACCAGCGGCCTAGTACAGCCTGGACGTACATCCAGCACTGCAGTAACACTTGGTGACGTGGCGAGTCCCATAAGTGCAGTTCAAGCTGGCGAGGTGGCAAGCACAAGTAGTGTCCCGCTGCCACCAAGAAGACAAAGGCAGGCCCGTCGTGCCCATACTGCCCTTCCTGCAGAATTCGCCTATCCTGATTGGGTCCCCACCACTTCTGCAGAACCCGTACTTCCCCCATTCACTGCCCAACCCGGTATTCAGGTGGAAACAGCTGATTTTATTCCAATTGATTTTTATTCGCTGTTTTTCACGGAAGATCTCTATAGATCTATTGTGGACCAGAGTAATTTATATGCTGGTCAATTTATCGCCGCTAACCCCCAGTTGCCTAAAATTGCCAGAAATTGGAAACTAATTACGGTTTCCGAATTTAAGACCTTTCTGGGCCTTTCCCTCAACATGGGCACACATAAATTTCCGTCATTGCGTGCTTATTGGTCCACGCACCCAATTGACCACATGCCCGTGTTCTCTGCCTCCATGTCCAGGGCACGATACGAGCAGATTTTGCGGTTCATGCACTTCAACGACAATGAACTTTGTCGTCCACGTGGAGACCCTGAATACGACCGGCTCTATAAAATTCGGCCCCTCATAAACCACTTCAACGAACGTTTTGCAGCCTTGTTTACTCCCGATCAAGTTGTCTGCGTTGATGAGTCCCTGATTAAATTTTCTGGCCGCTTGTCTTTCAAGCAGTATCTTCCCAGCAAGCGTGCCAGATACGGGGTCAAGCTCTACAAGTTCTGTGACAGGGCAACAGGCTATGTAGTGAACTTTACGGTTTATGAGGGAAAAGATAGTCAGATTGAGTCGGTCAACTGCCCGGATTACATAGGGAGCGCTGGCAAGATAGTGTGGAACTTGGTGTCACCCTTATTCGGAAAGGGGTACCACTTGTATGTGGACAATTATTACACGAGCGTGCCACTGTTTAGTCACTTGTTTGATCATCAGATTGGAGCATGTGGCACCGTGCGACCTAATCGCCGGGGCTTTCCCCAGCGGCTTGTAGATGCCCGTCTTAGGCTGGGGGAGAGAGCCTGCTTGAAGTGTAATAACTTGCTCGCTATGAAGTGGAGGGACAATAAGAATGTTTTCCTTCTTACCTCCCTTCATGCAGACACGACAGTCCAAATTCGTACGGCGACTGGTGTTGTGGAGAAACCCCTCTGTGTCCACGAATATAACCAAAATATGGGAGGGGTGGACCTCAACGACCAGTTGATGGCGCCGTATCTAATTGACCGTAAGGCGAGACGCTGGTACAAAAAAGTGTCTCTATCATTATTCCAATTGGCTTTGCTGAACGCTCATGTGCTATACAGAGCTTCAGGCGGGACGTTATCTCTTCTAAAATTCCAGAATGAGATAGTCACAGAACTCCTGTATCCAGGCGGTTCTGCACCTCACCATCCCCAACCAAATGCAGTAAGCCGGCTGCATGAGAGGCATTATTCGTATGTCCTCCCGAGTACCCCTACCCAAAGCCACCCCCAAAAAAGATGTCGTGTCTGTAGCAAGCGCGGATTTAGGCGTGACACCCGTAGTTTTTGTCCACTCTGTCCTGACAAGCCTGGTCTTTGCCAAGGTGAATGTTTTGAACGCTACCACTCAAAAGTGAAGTTTTAGCGTAGGGTACAGCATTTCACAGACAAGGACACACTTACACAGGGTCTCCCAAGATGCCATTACATTTTGAGAGACCCGAACCATTACAGTTGTAAAGTTACAAAAAAAAGTGTAAAAAAGAAAAAAAAAAACGTAAAAAACAAAACACAAAAAAAATATAAAAGAAAAAAAACAAAAATAGTTGTCGTTTTATTGTTCTCTCTCTCTCTATTTTCTCTCTATTGTTCTGCTCTTTTTTACTGTATTCTATTCTGCAATGTTTTATCATGCTTGCTTTTCAGGTATGTAATTTTTTGTTTTCAGGTGCGCCATTCAACTGCAGCGCGGAATTATTTATCTTGACAGCAACAGCGTTTGCTCCCACGATACATAAAGCCGTGACTCCAGTGCTGTAGGAGGTGATTTCACCACCACAGTTAAAAAAAAGAGCATATATGCCGAAGCATGGGGGCAGCAGGGGCGGAGGAGCGATTTTGCTCCTAATGCCGCGTACATACGGTCGAAATTCCGACGGAGGCCTGCCCGTGGAAAATTCCGACCGTGTGTACGCGGCATAACTTTTTTGCGGGAGGATGCCCCCATGCTTCGGCATATATATATTTTAGGCACAGGTTGCGTTAAAACATTTTTTTATTTTTTACTAGGTTTTGTTTTGGTATTTGCTTTGCAGGTATGGCATGGTAAGGTCTTACTGTTGTACTGTAATGTTACTTTGTTTTAATGTTAACCACCATTTGCTTAGCAGGTACGCCATTCAGTTGCAGCGCGGATCTATTTATCTTGACAGCAACAGCGTTTGCTCCCACGATACATAAAGCCGTGACTCCAACGCTGTAGGAGGTGATTTCACCACCACAGTTAAAAAAAAGAGCATATATGCCGAAGCATGGGGGCAGCAGGGGCGGAGGAGCGATTTTGCTCCTAATGCCGCGTATATACGGTCGAAATTCCAACGGAGGCTTGCCCGTGGAAAAGTCCGACCGTGTGTACGCGGCATAACCTTTTATGCCGCGTACATACGGTCGAAATTCCGACGAAGGCTTGACCGTGTGTACGCGGCATAACTTTTTTGCGGGAGGATGCCCCCATGCTTTGGCATATATGCCCATCATTAGAAGTGGGTGGATGAAGGGAGGTATTCTAATGGTGGGCATACCCACCAATCAATCTCTTTTTTTCGTTCAGCCAATAGGCTGTATGAAAAAAAAGATTACAATACATGTCCAACAAGGACCAGCAACGTACTGGTATGTTGCTGGACTTTGAATGTTTATACCAGAATGATGCCTGCGGGTTTAGGTATCATCTTGGTATCATTCTTTTCAGCCAGCAGCCGGCTTTCATGTAAAAGCAATTCTAGCAGATAATTAGCCTCTAGACTGCTTTTACAAGCAGTGGGAGGGAATGTCCACCCCCCCCCCCCCCACCGGATATAAAAAGAGCCATTGGGAAATTGGGAAAGCATTTTATCACACCGATCTTGGTGTGGTCAGATGCTTTGAGGGCAGAGGAAAGATCTAGGGTCTAACCCCCAATTTTTTTCAAAAAAAGAGTACCTGTCACTACTTATTGCTATCATAGGGGATATTTACATTCCCTGAGATAACGATAAAAATGGTAAAAAAATAAAATATGGAAGGCACAGTTTAAAAATAAAATAAAAAAGCCAAATAAATAATAAAAAAAAAAAAGCACCCCTGTCCCCCCCTGCTCTTGCGCAAAGGCGAACGCAAGCGTCGGTCTAGCGTCATATGTAAACAGCAATTGCATCATGCATGTGAGGTATCACCGCGAAGGTCAGATCGAGGGCAGTCATTTTAGCAGTAGACCTCCTCTGTAAATCTAACGTGGTAACCTGTAAAGGCTTTTAAATGCTTTTAAAAATGAATGTAGTTTGTCGCCGCTGCGCGTTTGTGCGCAATTTTAAAGCATGTCGTGTTTGGTATCCATGTACTCGGCCTATGATCATCTTTTTTATTTCATCAAACATTTGGGCAATATAGTGTTTTTTAGTGCATTAAAAATAAAAAAAGTGTGTTTTTCCCCCAAAAAATGCGTTTGAAAAATCGCTGCGCAAATACTGTGTGGAAAAAAAAATGCAACACCCACTATTTTAATCTGTAGGGCCTTTGCTTTAAAAAAATATATAATGTTTGGGGGTTCAACATAATTTTCTTGCAAAAAAAAAATGTTTTTCATGTAAACAAAAAGTGTCAGAAAGGGCTTTGTCTTCAAGTGGTTAGAAGAGTGGATGATGTGTGACATAAGCTTCCTAATGTTGTGCATAAAATGCCAGGACAGTTCAAAACCCCCCCAAATGACCCCATTTTGTAAAGTAGACAGCTCAAGCTATTTGCTGAGAGGCATGTTGAGCCCATTGAATATTTTTTTTTTTTGTCCCAAGTGATTGAATAATGACCAAAAAAAAAAAAATGTACAAAAAGTTGTCACTAAATTATATATTGCTCAAACATGCCATGGGCATATGTGGAATTACACCCCAAAATACATTCTGTTGCTTCTCCTGAGTACGGGGATACCACATGTGTGGGACTTTTTGGGAGCCTAGTCGCGTACGGGACCCCAAAAACCAAGCACCGCCTTCAGGATTTCTATGGGTGTAAATTTTTGATTTCACTCCTCACTGCCTATCACAGTTTCGGAGGCCATGGAATGCCCAGATGGCACAAAACCCCCCCAAATGACCCCATTTTGGAAAGTAAACACCCCAAGCTATTTGCTGAGAGGTATGTTGAGTATTTTGCAGATCTCGCTTTTTGTCACAAAGTTTTGAAAATGTAAAAAAAGAAAAAAAAAAATGTCTTTCTTAATTTTCAAAAACAAATGAGAGCTGTAAAATACTCACCATGCCTCTCAGCAAATAGCTTGGGGTGTCTACTTTCCAAAATGGGGTCATTTGTGGGGGTTTTGGGCTGTTTTGACATTTTATGGCCTTCAAAACTGTGATAGGTAGTGAGGAGTGAAATCAAAAATTTATGCCCTTAGAAACCTTGAAGGCGGTGCTTGGTTTTTGGGGTCCCGTACGCGGCTAGGCTCCCAAAAAGTCCCACACATGTGGTATCCCCGTACTCAGGAGAAGCAGCAGAATGTATTTTGGGGTGTAATTTCACATATAACCATGGCATGTGTGAGCAATATATCATTTAGTGACAACTTTTTGTACATTTTTTTTTTTCTTTTTGTCATTATTCAATCATTTGGGACAAAAAAAAAAAATATTCAATGGGCTCAACATGCCTCTCAGCAAATAGCTTGGGGTGTCTACTTTCCAAAATGGGGTCATTTGGGGGGGTTTTGTGCCATCTTGGCATTTTATGGCCTTCAAAACTGTGATAGGTAGTGAGGAGCGAAATCAAAAATTTATGCCCTAAGAAACCTTGAAGGCGGTGCTTGGTTTTTGGGGTCCCGTACGCGGCTAGGCTCCCAAAAAGTCCCACACATGTGGTATCCCCGTACTCAGGAGAAGCAGCAGAATGTATTTTGGGGTGTAATTTCACATATGCCCATGGCATGTGTGAGCAATATATCATTTAGTGACAACTTTGTGCAAAAAAAAAAAAGTTTGTCATATTCCCGCAACCTGTGGCAAAATATAAAATATTCCATGGACTCAACATGCCTCTCAGCAAATAGCTTGGGGTGTCTACTTTCCAAAATGGGGTAATTTGGGGGGGTTTTGTGCTATTTTGGCATTTTATGGCCTTCGAAACTGTGATAGGTAGTGAGGAGTGAAATCAAAAATTTACGCCCTTAGAAATCCTGAAGGCGGTGCTTGGTTTTTGGGGCCCTGTACGCGGCTAGGCTCCCAAAAAGTCCCACACATGTGGTATCCCCGTACTCAGGAAAAGCAGCAGAATGTATTTTGGGGTGCAATTCCACATATAACCATGGCATGTGTGAGCAATATATCATTTAGTGACAACTTTTTGTACATTTTTTTTTTTCTTTTTGTCATTATTCAATCATTTGGGACAAAAAAAAAAAATATTCAATGGGGTCAACATGCCTCTCAGCAAATAGCTTGGGGTGTCTACTTTCCAAAATGGGGTCATTTGGGGGGGTTTTGTGCCATCTTGGCATTTTATGGCCTTCACAACTGTGATAGGTAGTGAGGAGTGAAATCAAAAATTTATGCCCTTAGAAACCTTGAAGGCGGTGCTTGGTTTTTGGGGTCCCGTACGCGGCTAGGCTCCCAAAAAGTCCCACACATGTGGTATCCCCGTACTCAGGAGAAGCAGCAGAATGTATTTTGGGGTGTAATTTCACATATGCCCATGGCATGTGTGAGCAATATATCATTTAGTGACAACTTTGTGCAAAAAAAAAAAAGTTTGTCATATTCCCGCAACTTGTGGCAAAATATAAAATATTCCATGGACTGAACATGCCTCTCAGTAAATAGCTTGGGGTGTCTACTTTCCAAAATGGGGTCATTTGGGGGGGTTTTGTGCTATTTTGGCATTTTATGGCCTTCGAAACTGTGATAGGTAGTGAGGAGTGAAATCAAAAATTTGCGCCCTTAGAAATCCTGAAGGCGGTGCTTGGTTTCCGGGGTCCCGTACGTGGCTAGGCTCCTAAAAAGTCCCACACATGTGGTATCCCCGTACTCAGGAGAAGCAGCAGAATGTATTTTGGGGTGCAATTCCACATATAACCATGGCATGTGTGAGCAATATATAATTTAGTGACAACTTTTTGTAATTTTTTTTCTTTTTTTTTTGTCATTATTCAATCACTTGGGACAAAAAAAAAAAATATTCAATGGGCTCAACATGCCTCTCAGCAATTTCCTTGGGGTGTCTACTTTCCAAAATGGGGTCATTTGGGGGGGTTTTGTACTGCCCTGCCATTTTAGCACCTCAAGAAATGAGATAGGCAGTCATAAATTTAAAGCTGTGTAAATTTCAGAAAATGTACCCTAGTTTGTAAACGCTATAACTTTTGCGCAAACCAATAAATATACGCTTATTGACATTTTTTTTACTAAAGACATGTGGCTGAATACATTTTGGCCTAAATGTATGACTAAAATTGAGTTTATTCGATTTTTCTTATAACAAAAAGTAGAAAATATCATTTTTTTTCAAAATTTTCGGTCTTTTTCTGTTTATATCGCAAAAAATAAAAATCGCAGAGGCAATCAAATACCATTAAAAGAAAGCTCTATTTGTGGGAAGAAAAGGACGCAAATTTCATTTGGGTACAACATTGCATGTCCGCACAATTTACAGTTAAAGCAGCGCAGTGCCGAATCCCAAAAACAGGCCTGGTCCTAATGGCCCGAAATGGTCCGGGGCTTAAGTGGTTAAAGTGGTTGTAAACCCAACCAGACAACTTGCACCTACAGGTAAGCCTAGATTAAGGCTTACCTGTAGGTGCAAGAAATATCTACACAGTTAAGGAGATATTTGCAGAAAACACTGCGTGCCGTAGACAACAGCGCAGGCACACTGAGCGTGCTTGTTATATCAATGGATAATGCCGGAACCGCGCGCATGCGCGGGGATCGTCCCGGTCCTGCGCGCATGCGCGGGAGTGACGTCATCGCCGCTCCGGCCAGTCACAGCGCCGGAGCGGCGATACAAGGAAGATGCTCCGAGGGGACATGGCGGCGGCGGCGAAGGGGAACGAGGAGCGCTTCGGGGACTTCAATCTCAGGTAAGTGCCACATAATGAGCTAGTATGCTATGCATACTAGCTCATTATGCCTTTTTCTTGCAGGGTTTTTTTTTTGCAGGAATAATTTTTTGGGTTTACTTCCTCTTTAAGCATCAATAAAATCACTGCTCCTGAAAAAACTGCAGTTTTTAAAACAGTTTTTTGCATTGATACATGTACCCTGGGGCAGGACCCGGGTCCCCAAACCCTTTTAACCAATTAAGGACCGCTCCCGGCATATATACGTCGGCAGAATGGCACGTACAGGCACAATCACGTACCTGTACGTCCCCTTTAACTGCCTGCCGTGTGGTCGCCTGTGCGCCCCGCCGGCAGCGCGCTCGCGACCCTGCAGCCATCCCCGTGAGTCGGATTGCGGGTCCCGCGGACTCGATCTCCGCGGGGATCCCCGCGATTGTCTCACGGAGGGATGGAGCGGGGAGATGTTAGTGTAAACACAATATCTCCCCGCTCGCCTACTGACACTGTCACCGATCTCCGCTCTGTGTAATCAGAGCGGAGATCGGTGACGTGTCACTCGTAGCCACGCCCCCCCTCAGTTAGAAATACGCCCCTAGGCAAACTTAACCCCTTCAGCGCCCCTAGTGGTTAACCCCTTCACTACCAGTGTCATTTTTACAGTAACCAGTGCATTTTTATTGCACTGATCGCTGTAAAAATGGCAATGGTCCCAAAAATGTGTCAAAAGTGTCCCATGTGTCCACCATAATGTCGCAGTCATAAAAAAAAAAAAATCGATGATCGCCGCCATTACTAGTAAAATAATTTTTTTTTTTTTTTTTTTTTTTTTTATTTTATAAAAATGCCATAAAACTATCCCCTATTTTGTAAACGCTATAACCATTCAATAAACGCCGATACGTATCGGCCTTAACTGAGGAAAAAAAAGTTTTATATATATATTTTTTGCGGATATTTATTATAGCAAAAAGTAAAAAATATTGATTTTTTTTCAAAATTGTCGCTCTATTTTTGTTTATAGCGCAAAAAATTAAAACCGCAGAGGTGACCAAATACCACCAAAAGAAAGCTCTATTTGTGGGAGAAAAAGGACGTCAATTTTGTTTGGGATCCACGTCGCACGACCGCACAATTGTCAGTTAAAGCGACGCAGTGCCAAATCGCAAAAAGGGGCCTGGTCTTTATGCTGCGTATTGGTCCAGGGCTTGAGTGGTTAAGGACAATAACTTGCATATTAGCCTTTAAAATTCGCACTTTTGATTTCTCACGTTCGAGTCCCATAGACTTTAACGGGGTTCGAAAGTTCTCGCGAACTATCGGTCCGTTCGCATTTTCTGGATGCGAACCGAACCGGGGGGGTGTTCGGCTCATCCCTACTGGACACCCAGCAAATAGCACAATGGCAGTGAAGGTGTTTAGTGTGCCCCCTCACCAAATAACTAACAGTACAAACAAAGCCTAAAAAAGAAAACTAATGCCCCGTACACACGATCCGAATATCGTACGACAGATCGCACGACTTTTTTCGCTTAATAGTCACAAGTAAAATTAAATAGGTTATTAAAGTCACGAAAATTCTCATACGACAGAAAAAAAAATCGGAAGTGATGTCATGTGTTGTAATGTATTTGTATTGTACTTTCGGACGACAACTGTACTGACTAAACGAAAATCGTACGATTTGTTATCGTACGAGGAAAATTTTCATGCACGTCCGATTAAATAATATCGGATGAACTGTCATGATCGGCTCTCGAAGCTCTGTACTAACGATCCGATTATCGTACGATTCTTCCTCGGACGACATTTTTCGGACGATATTCGGATCGTGTGTACGGGGCTTAAGTTGGTAAGCTGAATATATTATGTTTTTGATTTGAAGTTTAATGCCCCTTTAAGCAATATAGCTTGGTCATTTACCTGCCTCCAGCCTGCTTACAGGTATTAACCACTTCCCTACCCAGCCATAGTCAAATGACGTCCACAGATGGGATCTCCCATCCTGGGTGGACGTCATATGACGTCCTCGGCTTTGAGGGGGGATATCTGAATGATGCCTGCAGCTAGAGGCATCATTCAGATATCCTTTTGTTCTGCCGGCGATTCTCTGCACCATAAGAACGATCATAGCGGCGGTTCCGCCGCTTGATCGTTCTTATAGGCGGCGGGGGCGGACACTCCCCCCTCCCGCCGCCATCCGGTGCTTTGCCGGCTCTCCCAGGTACCGTTGTGTTCCTTAGGACACAGCCGTTCCCTGATGGGGATAATGGAGTGGCGGCAGAGCGGCAGCGGAGCTTTCTGTGCGGCGGAGGCGGGCAGCGGAGCGACTTACCGGCTCCCATATGCAGAGCTGCAGCAGCGGCGTGCACGGCGCCCGGGCGGCGGAGATTCCGGTATAAACTTACCGGATTTGATGATGCAGAGCTGCGCAGCGGCGTGCACGGCGCCCGTGCGCCCCCCGGGGGCGTGCAGCGCGGCGATCGGGGCTGAGGCTTATCCCTTGGATACAGCCCAGCCTCGATCAGGGTAAAGAGTCAATGAAATTGGCTCTTTATCACGTGACCGGCTGTGTCCAATCACAGCAGGTCACTAAATGTAAACAAAACACACCATTGTGTGTAACTTACTGTTGCTGGGTTCTCCTCTTCACACACCGATCCAGTGTGAGGAGGAGATCAGCTAACAGTGAGTTACGCATATGTTATACACATATACATATGTACTACTGTACCCAGATTGCCCCCCCTAAATAAAGAGTACCTGTCATCTAGTACCTGCCACCAGATCACCCGCCACCTCAACAGAATACCCGCCACCTGTCCATCAGGAGTACCTGTCCATCAGGAGTACCTGCCACCTCAGAGTACCCGCCAACAGTCCATCAGGAGTACCTGTCCATCAGGAGTACCTGTCCATCAGCAGTACCCGCCACCTCACCTGAGTACCCGCCACCTCAGAGTACCCGCCACCAGTCCATCAAGAGTACCTGTCCATCAGGAGTACCTGTCCATTAGGTGTACCAGCCACCTCAGAGTACCCGCCACCTCAGAGTACCCGCCACCAGTCCATCAGGAGTACCTGTCCATCAGGAGTACCTGTCCATCAGGAGTACCAGCCACCTCACCAGGAGTACCCGCCACCTCACCAGGAGTACCCGCCACCAGTCCATCAGGAGTACCTGTCCATCAGGAGTACCTGTCCATCAGCAGTACCCGCCACCTCACCTGAGTACCCGCCACCTCAGAGTACCCGCCACCAGTCCATCAGGAGTACCTGTCCATCAGGAGTACCTGCCCATCAGGTGTACCAGCCACCTCACCAGGAGTACCCGCCACCTCACCAGGAGTACCCGCCACCAGTCCATCAGGAGTACCTGTCCATCAGGAGTACCTGTCCACCTAACCAGAGTACCTGCCACCTCACAAGAGTACCCGCCACCAGTCCATCAGGAGTACCCACCACCTCACCAGAGTACCCGCCCCACCACCTCACCTGAGTAGCCACCACCAGTCCATCAGGAGTACTTGTCCATCAGAGTACCTGTCCACCAGAGTACCCGCCACCTCACCAGAGTACCCGCCACCAGTCCATCAGAGTACCTGTCCACCAGGGTACCCGCCACCTCACCAGAGTACCCACCACCAGTCCATCAGGAGTACCTGTCCATCAGAGTACCTGTCCACCAGAGTACCCGCCACCTCACCAGAGTACCCGCCACCAGTCCATCAGGGGTACCTGTCCATTAGAGTACCCACCACCTCACCAGAGAACCTGCCTCCAGAGTACCTGCCACCTCAGCAGCGTACCCGCCACCAGAGTACATACAGCCACTATGTCCAGAAAGGTGTACACCCCAGAAGAAGCATACCAAATACTCAGTCTGACCGATGAGAGCAACGGGGAGCTCTCACCGCTCAGTTCTGATTCCGATTCTGGTTCGGAATATGAGCCCCCCGAAGGCAGCACATCAGGATCCGAATTAGAGGAGGACACAGTCCGTCCAAAAAGAAGACGGTCTGAACACCAGGCAGCTACCAGCAGTGCCAACAGCGGTAGACCCCAGGAGGCGAGGCCCAGTACAAGCGCTGCTAGACCCCAGGAGGAGAGGCCCAGTACAAGCGCTGCTAGACCCCAGGAGGAGAGGCCCAGTACAAGCGCTGCTAGACCCCAGGAGGAAAGGCCCAGTGCAAGCGCTGCTAGACCCCAGGAGGAAAGGCCCAGTGCAAGTACACGCCAAAGAAGTAGGACCCGAACCCAGCTTCCAGATGGCTTGGCAAACCCATTGTGGCTGCTTTCTACCTCAGGGTCAGCCACAATCCCCCCTTTTACAGCACAGCCAGGTGTGCAGGTCAACACTGAGGGTTTTTCCAAACTTGATTTTTTTAATTTATTTTTCCCTGATGAATTGGTTCAAGGCATTGTGGACCAAACTAATCTTTTTGCTCAACAATTTATTGAAAACAACCCCAGCTCCAGCTATGCCCGCCCTTTTGAATGGAGACCCCTAACAGAGGTGGAGCTTAGATTGTTTTTAGGCCTAACGCTTAACATGGGGCTTACAAAAAAAATGAAATTAATAGGTATTGGTCGAAGAAACCCATCCACCATATGCCAATTTTTACATCGACCATGTCCAGGTCCCGATACGAACTTATAATGCAGTTCCTGCATTTCAGTGACAACTCACAGTGCCCCCCCCCCCCGAGATCACCCAAATTTGACAAATTATATAAAATTCGCCCCCTAATGAATTTTTTGTTCAAGAAGTTTGCCGAACTTTATGTCCCTGACCAAAACATTTCCGTGGACGAATCCCTGGTGCATTTCACAGGCTGGCTGGGAATCAAACAATATATCCCCAGTAAGCAGGCGAGGTACGGCTTGAAGCTCAACAAGCTCTGTGAAAGCGCCACTGGTTATGTGCACTCATTCCGCGTGTACGAAGGCAAAGATTCCCAGCTCGAGCCCCCTGAGTGTCCATCGTACATGGGAATAAGTGGAAAAATTGTTTGGGAGTTGGTATTCCCACTCCTCCAAAAGGGGTATCATATTTACATGGACAACTATTATACCAGCCTGCCCCTTCTCCGCCACCTCTACCTAAAAAAAATCTGGCCTGTGGTACAACAAGAATAAACAGAAAGGGCTTCCCACAGCGTCTTGTCACCACAACCATTCAAAAGGGGGAATCGGCAAGCTTGAGGAACGAGGAAGTGTTGGCTGTGAAGTGGAGGGATAGGAAAGATGTGTACATCATGTCCACCATCCACAATGACACCTCAGTGGAACTTCACAGAAGACGCAGTACCGTTCGCAAGCCTTCCTGCATCAATGAGTACAATAAATTCATGGGGGGTGTGGATTTAAATGACCAAATGTTGCAGCCCTATCTTTCAACCCGAAATTCCCTCTTCTGGTATAAAAAAATCGCAATTTACTTTTTTTCATTTGGCCCTGTTAAATTCTTTCATAGTCTACCAAAAATCCACACAAAGACCCATCACCTTCATGAGATTTATTGAAGACATTGTCACTGCCCTGATCTACCAACAAACATCCCCCCCAGAAAGCATTCACTCAGATTGTGTCAGCAGACTACATGAGCGCCATTTTTCGGACCATATTCCACCATCACGATCCGGAAGACGACGCCAAAAAAAATGTCGGGTGTGCACCAGAAGAGGAATTAGGAAAGACACCAGCTTCCATTGTCCCGACTGTCCCTCCCAACCTGGCCTTTGCATCGGAAAATGCTTCAAGCGATATCACACTCTCGAAAACTATTAGCCCATATTTCTAATACTGCCATTTCCCCGTTTTCAATATGTCCTGAATATTTCCCTGCCTCAACCAACCATATCATTGTCTTCCATGTGAACTGACCCTGGCCTGTTTCTCGACTATGTCTCTGCCTACCGTCTGCATTGTTTATCCGCCATGTTTCTGCCTTTCACGTGAACTGACCCTGGACTGTATGGATTATGCCTCTGCCTACCGTTTATTTCTGCCTTTTACCTGCACTGACCTCAGCCTGTTGACCATGTTTTTGCCTGCCCCCTTGGACTGATCTTTCACCCTGCTACACAGGGGTCTCACATATGTGAGGGACTCCAGAATAGTGTTCTGAGTTCAGAAAACCAGTTTTTGGTTTTCTGTGTTCCCAGAACAGGGTCTTGTTGTCCGGAGGCTTCAAAGCGATTTGGGTGGGAGAAGCCTCTACCCCTGTCCCCATTCTTTCCTGACCGTTGCCCTAAGCTTGATGGTCCTGCCTGCTCCCTGGACAAATACTCTGGCTGCTGCTGACCACATCCCTGCCTGCTATCTGGACCAATGCTTTGGCTGTTCTGACAGTATCTCTACCTGTACTGACTATTCCTGCCTGCTGCCTGTTTTGCTGTCGCTGTCCACGTTCCTGCCTGCTGCCTGGACCGATGCTCTCCTCTTTGGACCACTGCACTACTAAAACCGCAGGTAATCTTTTCTTTACCCTTTTCTCAGAAGAATGTATTTTGGTTTATAATTGGTATGTACAGTACATGCTATGTGTTAGAAATATGAAGGGCCTTCAACAATGTGATAGGTTGTCAGGAATTTATGTGTGTAATTTATGCTCCTAGAACACATGACGGTGCTACTTAGATGTTAGGCCTCTGTATTTGGCCAGGCTGTGTAAAAGTCTCACACATTTGGTATCGCCATACTCAGGAGGAGTAGCAGAATGTATTTTGGGGTGTCATTTTTGCTATGTACATGCTATGTGTTGTCATTTTTTTCCCACATATTCCAAAAACTTCTGGAAAAAAATGAACCGTTCAAAAGACTCATTATGCCTCATAGATTATACGTTGGGGTGTTAGCTTTCCAAAATGGGGTCATTTTATGGGCGTTTCCATTGTCCTAGTGCTCCAGGGTCTTCAAAACTGTAATAGGTGGTTGAGAAATGAGATGTGTAATTTATGCTCCTAGAATGCCTGAAGGTGCTATTTCAATGTTGTGCCTCTGTATTTGGCCAGGCTGTGTAAAAGTCTCACACATTTGGTATCGCCATACTCAGGAGGAGTAGCAGAATGTATTTTGGGGTGTCATTGCAAGTATGCATGTGCTGTGTGAGAGAAATAACTTGTTATTATGACAATTTTGTGCAAAAAAAAAAAAACAATTCCCAAGAATTGTGGGGAAAAAGTACAACTTCAAAAAACTCACAATGCCTCTTACTAAATACATTGGAATGTCTGCTTTCCAAAAAGGGGTAATTTTGGGGGTATTTGAACTTTCCTGGTTTGTTAGGGTCTCAAGAATTGAGATATGCCTTCAGTACATCGGGTGTGATCAGATGTGATCATTTTTCAATGATTTGCACCATAGCTTGTAGACTCTATAACTTTCACAGAGACCAAATAATATACACTTTTTTTGGTTATTTTTACTAAAGATATGTAGCAGTATACATTTTGGCCCAATTTTTGGAGAAAAATTACTTATTTGCAAAATTTTACAATAGAAACTAAAAAAAGTTTTTTTTTTTTTTTTAAAAATCTAACTTTTTTCGCTTATATTGCAAAAAATAAAAAACCTAGCGGTGATTAAATACAACCAAAAGAAAGCTCTGTTTGTGAGAAAAAAAATGATAAAAATTTGGTTTGGGTACAGTGTAGCATGACTGAGTAATTGTCATTCAAATTGTGAGAGCGCTGAAAGCTACAAATTGGTCTGGTAAGGAAGGGTGTATAAAAGCCCTGTATTGAAGTGGTTAATGGACATCACCATACTGATGAGGTCATCACTCTGTTCCTACTGTTCTCCCCTTCTGTCAGTAGGCCCCCCAGAGTATGATTTATAACACTGTGCAATGATGTTAAGTCTGATTGGCCTATACCACAGCTTCTGTCACTCCCACTTTGAGCCCTGCTTTCCAGATTACAAGAAATGAATGCTAAAACAAATTTGGATGCTTAGCATACCTGCATTTAAAATACATGTATTATTTTTTAATATGTACAATACATAGCAAGAGTAACAGATGTCTTTTACTTGCGTGACATTTTGCTTTATTGTGGTCAAAACTTGGAAAATGTTATTAACCTCTCCCTTATTATTAATAATTGTGTCTAATTGTGAAAGTTAGAAGAAAACATAAAAATTATCCTTACCCTTTATTTCCTAATCACCTACAGTATGCAGTGCCGGATTTAAAACTTAGGGGGCCCGGGGCACTTCATATTTGGGGGCCCCTCAACATAGAAATGTATTTATATGACAAATAAAAAAGTGAACTAAAATAAACTGAAATAAATGATAAACCCCTTTTTTTTTTAAAAACGTAGGTTCCGAAGAAGACACTGATTTTTTTTATTTCATAGACTGTAAAGCCTAGTACACACGGCCAAGAATCTAGTCAGGAAAAAACCCGTTGTTTTTCCTGATGAGATTCTTGACAAGAATCTTGTCCCGGCCGAGTGTACACACGTACGATTCAAAAGAACCACCGTTCTTTTGAATGGCACGAACGCGGTGACATCATCTACTATGACGAGCATGCGCTCGTCACATTCGATGCCGTCGCCGCCATCTTGCTACACCCTACCTATGCCTAGGAATCTACCGCGCATGCGTCAAAGTCATTTCGAGCATGCACCAGTTTTCACGGCGACAGGTAAGTATACACACGCTAGGGTTTCTTGTCGAGAAACAGGCCGACAAGAATCCCGACGAGAAAATAGAGAGCAGGTTCTCTATTATTCTCGTCGAGATTCTGGGCAGTTTTCTTGACGAGAAACCTGAAAGCCTCGTACACACGGCCGGTTTTTTCAGCAAGAAAGCTTTCCCGGCAGTTTTCTTGTTGTTTCTTGACGAGAAAACCGGCCGTGTGTACGAGGCCTAAGAATACACATTACACAGGTAATGGGAACCGGCAAGTCATACATCACAGTTATGCACCACACTACTATACTTACAAAAAGTCTTTCTTTCTGCACTTACATCTGCAAAATCTTTAATTAACTCATCAAATGATATCCTCTTGTGGACATGGATCTCAACAACCAGTAGGCACAGAGCACTTAGGCAGGCCATGGACGGGGCAAATTTCTTTCTTGCAACCATAATTCCCCCATCAACACAGACAGTGCTGACAGGAGAATGCAATTGTCTCCGCCTGGCGGGGCGGGCAGGGGAAGGCATTCCCGCCTGGAGAAGACATTAGTGATTTTTGCTATAGCAGCCGCTAGCGATAATCAGGCAGGCTGGTTGTACCCAAGTTGATCGATCTATCAACTTGGTACATTCAGCCTGCCCACACATGGTTGGAATCTTGGCCGGTTTAGCAGGCGGATTTGAACTGTCAATGGCCGGCCTGAAAGCGGAGTTCCACACGATTTTTCGTTTATTAAAAGTCAGCAGCTACAAAATGTGTAGCTGCTGACTTTTAATAAACAGACTCTCACCTGTCCCACAGTCCAGAGATGCGGCCGCCCAGAGCCCCGCTCCTCTCCCCTTCCCCTCTTCCGGCACCATCATAGCCACTGTGGGCACCCGGCCGTGACAGTTTTCAGCTTCACGGCCGGGTACGCACTGCACATGCGCGAGTTGCGCTGCGTTATTTTAGTGGCCAGGCAATCTTCTGGGACCTGTGACGTTTCCCAGAAGATTGCAGAGAGGGAGGGGCCCCCTAGGGGGAGAGGAGGAGTCGCCTAGGCAGCCAAGAGCAGGAAGTGGGACAGGAAGTCCCACTCTAAATTAAGTACCCACTCCCCCCCAAAACAATCACATGCCAAATGTGGCATGTCAGGGGGCGAGGAGTGCTTAAAGTGGAAGTTCCACTTTTGGGTGGAATTCCACTTTAATTCTCTATCAGTGCCAATTTGCTGAACGACCTTTCTCACAAACAACTAGTGACCATCACGCTCAAATATGTTCATAAGAGCTACATTAGGACCTGGAAAGGTATCGGCAAGCCCTTCATCATGTAATAAAACTGCTTATTGGGATGGAGTGAGACATGATTGGAGCTTGGCAAAGGCTGCAAATTGGACAATTACCTCAACGAACACACTACTAAAGTCTTAAGGGGTCCTTGAAGGTCCTTGTTCTGGAAATTCTTGTTGTAGGGTGACAACGCTCTGTCCCTGTCTCCCCCTGTTTCTTCAGCATTGTCACTCTGTCAAACAGGCTTTTAACACAGAGATAAAGTGCATAAGTAAAAAATCCAGATGGTTGCGCTTCTTTGTTCTTCAGAGCAACACTTCATTTATTCAAAAACACTTTGTACCATTGAGCAGCTTTTATGGACAGTGAGTGTTTTAATACACATTATGAAAGAGTTGTGTACTGCTATCTCCCTCAGGTGTACTGAGAAATGCAGCTATCACTGTAAATGTATACCAGAAGTGGTTGCAAATAGGCTGCAGGTGATCAGCAGCACTGCCATATCACAAAATATTTTATTTTAAAAAGGCAAAAATGTATAATACATAGTGCTTTTGTAAACAGTGTCATTCAGTAAATAGTTTACAACTACTTGAGAGCCGGGCCATAGACAAATGACGGCCTCAAGGTGGCTCTACAAATCCGGGAGGCCGTCAATAGATGGCCTTGGCTATTCCGGCCACTGGGGGGCGCGCGTCACTGAGATGCCGATGCACGTGCCTGGCGGCCGCAATGTCCGCCAGGCACCCGCGATCGGCCTGCACACAGACAAGGATGTGGATCTCTGTGTGTAAACACAGAGATCCACGTCCTGTCAGGAAGAGGAGACCGATGGTGTGTCCCTTGTACATAGGGACAACCATCGGTCACCTCCCCCAGTCAGTCCCCTCCCCCACACAGTAGTAATCACTCCCAGGTTACACATTTAACCCCTTCCTCGCCCCCTAGTGTTAACCCCTCCCCTGCCAGTGTCATTTTTACAGTAACCAGTGCATTTTTATAGCACTGATCGCTGTAAAAATTACAATGGTCCCAAAATGGTGTCAAAAGTGTCCGATGTGTCCGCCATAATGTCGCAGTCACAATAAAAATCGCTGATCGCCGCCATTACTAGTAAAAAAAATATATATTAATAAAAATGCTATAAAACTATGCCCTATTTTGTAGACGCTATAACCTTTGCGCAAACCAATAAATAAACGCTTATTGCGATTTTTTTTACCAAAAATATGTAGAAGAATACGTATCGGTCTAAACTGAGGAAAAAAATATATATTTTTTTTAAAAAATTGGGATATTTATTAGAGCAAAAAGTTAAATATATTGTGTTTTTTTTCAAAATCGTCGCTCTTTTTTTGTTTATAGCGCAAAAAATAAAAACCGCAGAGATGATCAAATACCACCAAAAGAAAGCTCTATTTGTGGGGAAAAAAGGACGCCAATTTTGTTTGGGAGCCACGTCGCACGACCGTGCAATTGTCATTCAAAGCGTGACAGCGCTGAAAGCTAAAAATTGGCCTGGGCAGGAAAGGGGTTTAAGTGCCCAGTAAGCAGGGCCGCCATCAGGGGGGTACAGGCAGCACACCTGTAAGGGACCCAGATGCCCCCCCTTTTTTTTTTTTCTTTCTTTTTCTTTTTTTTTGTAAGGGGCCCAGAGGTCCCCAGGGGCCCGGATGTCAACCACCCTTTTTTTTTATAAATTTTTTTTATAAATGTTTTTTATTTAATTTTTTTTTTATTTAATTATGTTATATATATATTTTTTTTTTGTAAGAGGCCCAGAGGTACCCAGAGGCCCGGAGGTCCCCAGGGCCCCAGATGGCAACCTCCCTTTTTTTTTTAAAATAAAAATTATTATTATTATTTTTTTTATTTTTTTTTGTAAGGGGCCCAGAGGATCCCAGAGGCCCGGAGGTTCCCAGGGCCCCGGATGGCAACCTCCCTTTTTATTTATTTTATCATTTTTATTTTTATTTTTTTTATAATTTTTTTTTTGTAAGGGGCCCAGAGGTCCCCAGGGCCCCTGATGGCAACCCCCACCCCTATTTTTTTTTTTTTGCTTCTCAATTCGCGGCGGCAGAACCCCCCCCCCCGGTTCTTCTCCGCTCCAGGGGGCCCATGCCTGAAGCTGTGTAAGGGGCCCCAAAATTCCTGATGGCGGCCCTGCCAGTAAGCAAGTGGTTAACACATACTAAAGACTTGTTATGGGATGTCAGCAGATTTAATCCTAAAGTGCTACATATGTGAATAAAAGGTTACAGCATTACCCTGTATGAACAATCAGCAATTTAAATAGCTAAAAGTGTGTCACTTTTTGCCTCACATATTCCTACACTGAGGTTTACTTGGTATTCAAATTGTCTTACTTTGCATAAAAATACATATTTTATGTGTGGTTTCTTAGGGAATTTAAAGTCTACATACAGTGAATAAAAAGAGACTAAGCTGACACTTGGGGAAATAGACAGTGTTCTCCAAAGGCATTTTTTGCATGCATTTTGTCTAGACATTTGTGAACACAGATGTTGCCCTGCTTAACCCCTTGTATTTAAGTGTGTCTTAACATCAGAATGGACTTCCCATTCACATGATCATTTTGATTGGCTGTCAGAATGGTAACATGACCAGGAGCATGTCCCACTGGCTCCCAGTCATAAACAGAAATTGACAGATGTTCGTAACAGCTCGGTCACTGTGCTGGGAGCTCACCTCGGCCCTCCATGTGCATTACGTGGGGTTACATTTGCACACAAATGTGTTACATAGTCGGTAACAGGTTAACAAATACCTCACATAATGGGGGGACCTTTTCTGTGGACTGTAACCTACCCTCAGGAACCCTTTCATCATCTCCATTTGTAAGCAGGTGCAGTTAGCTAGCCTGCCACTAGGTAGCTCTCTCTGAAAACATTGTGTGGTAAAAGAGAATAGTGTAATCCAGGGGTGGCCAACCAGTGGCCCGCGGAGCCCTCTGATGTGGCCCGCGACGTCTTTCTCTGGAATGGCGGGTTGGCAAGCCCAGATCGCAAGTTGCCATACCACAGCATTAGTGTTGTGAATGAAGCTGGTGGTAGAGGAAGTAAGCGGCTGCAGAGCAGAGCCTCATAAGCCACTGTTTCTTGTACAGCGCCGGCTTTTGCCACAGGCGGAGTCTATGGCAAAGTTCAGCTAATCCGCAGGATAGATAAAGGTGCACTACACTGCACCCGCAGTGTGGGTTAACCGCAACACGTCTTAGGCCCTTTTCACACGATCACCCCTACCCAATCAGACCCTCAATTCACCTCTCCAGAGCGGCATATGTAAACAGACTTTTGTACGCCTACCTCCAATCCGATCCTCTAAAAAAATAGAAGGGAATTCGTCCCCTTCCATCTGGTCAGATCGAAGGGCCTATAGTAGGGGTGCCCAACCAGTGGCCCGGGGGCCACATGTGGCCCGCAGAGCCCTTGGAGGTGGCCCGCGACCTCCTGTTCTGGGATAGCTGGTAGGCAAGCCCAGATAGCAGGTTCTCGACCCGCCATTCCAGAGCATCAGTGTTGTGAATAAAGCTGGCGGTAGAGGAAGCAAGCGGCTGCGGAGCAGAGACACATAAGACAAGGCTTCCTGTATAGCGCCACCTCCTTTCAGAGGCGGAGTGATACCAAATGTACTCTGCCTGGGACAGCAACAGCTGGTGATACCCAAATAGAAGACTGCTATTAAAGGTAAGTTTAATACTAAAATCACAGTGTATATTTGGGTATATCTGTTCTGCAGTGGTTACCGTGCTGCTTTCAGACTGATCCACAGGTGCAGTGCACCTGCAGATTACCTGCACTCAGCCATAGACTTCTGTTATTACCTGTGGGTTTGGTGTGCTTTCAGAAAGTGCACCACACCTGCAGGATATAATAAAAGTCTATGGTAAAGTTCAGCTAACTTGCATGAAAGCCACAGGTGCACTGCTCTGGGTAAACCGCAGCACATCAGTGTGAAAGCAGCCTTAGGCCCCTTTCACACGATCAGTCCGACCCAATCAGACCCTCCATTCACCTCCTGTGGAGCGGCAAAATGTAAACAGACTTGTGTCCGTTTACACTCGCCTACCTTCAATCCGATCCGCAAAAAAAAAACAGAACGGGATCTGTCCTCTTCCATCTGGGCAGATCGGAGGGCCCATAGAGTAGAGTGGGCTATGTCCGTGTCCACTCTGCATATGTGGAGTGGACACAGACCTGTGATCTGCCCGCTCCGCTCATTGTGGCCCACGACCGGTTACCAAGTCACTTAAGTGGCCCTTGCTTTTCAAAAGGTTGGGCACCCCTGGCCTATAAAGTAGCCGTGACCTGTCATCCTCCTGCTCTGCTCATTGTGGACCACAACTTGTTGCCAAGTTGCTTAAGTGGCCCTCGCTCTTTAAAAGTTTGGGCAGCCCTGGTGTAATCAGTCCCTTTTAGCGAGAGCCCTCCTGTAGTGATATCATGGGTGAGTCAGTGCCCTTATATAAGCTAGGTTAGAGCCTTAGGCAGTCAGGGCATGTCCATGGTTATATATGCTCCCATCAAGTCAACCAGCATATTGAATATGCTGCTGGACTTAATGGGAGCATATGTGACCATATGATCCATTCTCTTTTGACCTTTTATACCCGGCATAAGTTAGGAGTCCCTGCTGCTCTTTTTGACCCATAGGGAATGAGGAATGAGATATTGAAATGTGCCATTATCTATACAATTCTAACACCATGGAAAAGATTCTGGTCCCTAGATTTCTTGGTGACCGTATGTCATTTGGGGAACTGTGAGATTGTAATTATTAAAATATGCTGACCGTGACCTTTGACTCCAACCGTGACTTTTGGCCCCGACCTTGACTCTAATACTAACCCTGGCAGACCTTGATCTTGTTATTTTTTTTCTTCTTTATTTTAAATTTTTAAACTTTTAAACTTTGGTTTGTTTACATTTTACTCTGCATTCAGAAGAGGAAGATACAATGTATCTTTCTCTGTATTCAGAAGAGGAAGTAAACAATGACTGATCACTGTGATAGCCAATCAGAGGCTATCACAGCGATCAGGTGACCCAAAATCGAGAGTCCCAAGTTCTAAACGTTCGTACGAGACTCGGGGCTCTCATAAGTGTCCAGTCTCTGTACTGTGAGCGCGCTTTGTGGCACGATCCCAGAACAAAGGGAGATATGCATATTTGCGGCCCCACTGAAAAAAAGCCCACTTCTGTGGGGCCGCATATATGTGTGCGGTCAGCAGGAAGGGGTAAAAACTGCTAACCGGCATGTGTACAGTGTGACTAAGCAAGGATGATGCACTCTGGTAGTGAGAGGGTTTCTGATTGAACCTCCCACCCTAGCGACCGGTGCACCATACCCAGGACCAGACCAGTGACATGGAGCCCCTATGTATCTAGCTGGGAAGTCACGGGAAGAATTAGAAGAGAGGTCCTCAAAAGTGCAGAGCGTCAGCAACCATGAATCTCACGTTAATGTATGATTATAAGAATGTCACTTATGGTGGCATCAAAGTTGGGCTGGAGAGCAGGATACAGACTCCGTGGCATCCCCTCACAAGTGCTGCACCGTGTAAGGAAGATTACAGTTGGTCAAGTGCAACGCCACTGTGAAGTGGATGAGACATGAAGAGTTAATTGTGAAAGAAAATTGGAATACCACAGCGCAAACAAGCTTAATTGGGTAATAGTAAAGTGCTAGTGCTAATATAGACTAAATGTGCAAAAAACACAATATAAAAGTGAAATTTCATAAACAAGTGTAGCGCCCCTTTACTTTTTAGGGGTGTTACGTGCCTAAATTTAGGGGTTGGTCTGAGCTGGTAGCCAGGCTTGGACCGCTTTGATTGCTAGGTATTTGCTTCTGCCTATGTGATGCTGCCTGATGTATGGTTCCCTGTGGCCTGTAGGTGGCACTGCCATATCAGGTCAGGGTTGAGCCATGGGTGGCATTGCTGCGCCTTAGGGTGTCCTCTCTCGGCAGCCGTACCGTGGGAGTGGTCGGCCTGCTGTGCATGCCAGGAGAGGGTACATAAGGGGCAGACGTCATCTTTGGGAGGAGGGGGTTGGAGAGGAGAGTTGGAGTGGAGGAGCCCCTCGGGGGTGCGATGACTGGCCAAGAAGTCTCAGGCACCTTTGGCCCAAGGCTGCAACGTTCCAGGTAGGCCCAGTACCTTTAACACTACAATTCGCCCATTAGAGTCCCAGGGTGCCCGGGTGAGGGTACCCGCTCTGACCGAGAGGAAGCCAGGGGAGGATCAGTCCCACTGAGGAGATGAGTAATGGAAGATTGCTGTCTCGGGAGAGGCCTGGTGACCTGTCAGAGGGAAGGATTCTTTATTCGGGAAAGCTAACCTGTAGAGGGCCCATTGGCATTATCCTGTTCTTAAAATTCTACAGAGGTTAGAGGATCTCCTGTACCCGTCCCTGGAGGGGATAGGGTGGCAGAACTGTTCGAGCTCCACACCAGCTGCTAGGACTGTGAGAGAGGACTATCCGGGTAAGCTAAACCCACTCGGGATCGAGTGGCGACGAGGTTACTAGTTGTGCCTGGATCTAATCCCTCACACTTATTCCTTCTTTCATCCATCTGTCTCTGTCTACTACGCAGCAAATAGAAAATAAACTCTTTGTTGGAGTTAAAGTGTTTCTGGACATTCTTTGGGGGAAGAAATAGAGACTTGACCACATACTCTGGGGAAGAGAACCAGTGGAAGAAGGTAACTCACTGCAGGACCCAAAATTTGTGAACACCGCTTAACCTCTTCAAACAGGAGGGTACGGGCATATAGCACGGTGTGCCTTGACTTGCAAGTGAGCCAGGTGAGAAAAAGGTCCGTGTGCTACACGAGCATGTAGCCAGTGAAAATTCAAAATGTGCAAAAATGCATACATACAACTCCAATTACAAAATTGCTTTACCAGGTGCTAGGCTAGAACTAAATGTGCCAAAAGAACAATAAAAAAATGAGATTCATGAATAAGCATTTAGCCACTGAAAGTTCAAATAAATGTGCAAAAATAAAGTTCCAATTGCAAAATGTATTTCCCAAGTGCTGCTGTGCTGACAATTCATAAACTGTACCATGACATTTTCTCGCTTGTAAGTTGGAGTGCTGCCTCAATGCAGATTTCTCATGGCCGCAGCCTCCACGGGCATTAGTGAGCAAAGTTTCTAGAGTTCCCCCTTAGGGCGCCTTAAGCCTCGTCCACATGCCTGTATAGTATAACTGCAGGAGATAAAGTCAGGTTATCAGCCTGTTTCTTCTTTCTGGTAGGATTGTGTAAATCTCAAGATTAGCTGGAAAAAATACCAAACCTTTGACATGTAAAACTGCTCTCAAATATGTCACTTCAGCACTGGGCCTATTCTGGCACTTCTCTCCTTCATGTAAAAATCATAATTCTTTTGCTATAAAATGACTTAGAAACCCCAAACATTATATATGTTTTTTTTAGCAGATACCCTAGGAAATAAAATGGCGGTCATTGCAACTTTTTATCTTGCACGGTATTTGCGCAATAATTTTTCAAACGCCCTTTTTTAGGAAAAAAAAAAAACGGTTTAATGAATTAAAAAAGAACAAAACAGTAGTTAGCCCAATTTTCTTGTATAATGTGAAAGATGTTGTTACGCTGAGTAAATGGATACCTAACATGTCACGCTTTAAAATTGCGCACACTCATGGAATGACACCAAACTTCAGTACTTAAAAATCTCCATAGGCGACGCTTAAATTTTTTTTTTTACAGGTTACCATTTTCGCGTTACAGAGGAGGTCTAGTGCTAGAATTGTTGCACTCATTGTAACGCATGCAGCAATACCTCACATGTGTGGTTTGAACGGCGTTTACATATGTGGGTGGGACACATGTGTGTTCGCTTCTGAGCGCGAGCTACCTGGGACAGGGGCATTTTATTTTTTTTATTTTTTTATTTATTTGACTTACTTTTTTTATTTTTACACTTTTTTTTACATTTGAATTTTTTTGATCACTTTTATTCATATTGCAAGGAATGTAAACATCCCTTGTAATAGGAATCTATTGTGACAGGTCCTCTTTATGGAGAGATGCGGGGTCAATAAGACTCCACATCTCCCCTCCAGGCTGGAAAGCATGAGATCGGTAAAAAAAATCACCGATCTCATGCTGACAGCCGAGATCACGGCTTTGTTTACATACGGGAACCCGGGCGTGACATCATAACGTCGCGCCTGGGCCTCCGACGGTCATAGAGATGACTGGAGACCATCTGGTCACCAGTCATCTTTATGCTTCCCAGCCGGCACCGGCCGATTTGTTCTCTGGGCCCCCGATGGCACGGGAGTTCCCGGAGAAGCGCCGGATGGTGGCGGGAGGGGGGGATGTCCCCTCCCGCCGCCTATAAGAACAATCAAGCAGCGGAACTGCCGCTATGATCATTCTTATAAAGCACAGAATCGCTGGCTGAAAAGAATGATATCTGAATGATGCCTGCAGCTGCAGGCATCATTCAGATATTACGGCACAAAGTCAAGGACGTCATTTGACGGTGGGCGGTATGGAAGTGGTTAAAGCAGAAGTCAGCCCATAAATTTAACAGTTAAAAAAACGTTACGTGCCGGAAATGTTACTCTCACATTGGTTTTGCTCTTAACCAAACTATCTAACTATCCAATGGCCAGTGTCATAACTGATCACATGTGCAGCATCATGGCAGTTAAAGATTAAACAAAGGCCAAGATGGCCGCTTCCTTGGCTGAAAACGATATAGGAGGGTTTACTTCCACTTTTTAAAGCTGTGCATTTAGTTGTTTGCTTGGAATTCAGCTGTAAAATGATGTCTTATAAGTTTGTGACAATATCCTGAACTTTTCAAACCCAGATAGGTTCATCCACTGGCCACCATCAAGTTCTTTGTTATACTTGATCACAATGAGAAATCGAACTCCAGCATGAAGTAAAATGAATCAAGCTTTATGAAATCAGCATGAACCCCAACCACAGTGTAAGTCATCTGTAAGAAGCATATTTAGCCTTATATAAGCTGAGAAGAGATGTTTGATGTTGTCAGCTCAGGAAGGCAAAAGTTTCCTCCTCTATATCATCTTCTTGTCTGTCTCTTTTGTTCGTCTTACTGTTTTTCTTCTGTTGTTGGAATGTGTAACACAGAAGAATAAAAGAAATGTGTAATGCAGTAGAATAGAAGAATAGTCTCTTGTGGGCAGGTAAATTAAAAACCACTGGTTTTCTGGGTCTTGCATTGTATTTTTCTTTTATGTACCATTTGGATGAATAGTATCTTCTGGTGAGACAACACTTGATAAGTGAGCACTTTTGCTCCAGATGCAGGCTGAAGGTTTTTTAACACAAAAATGAATAGCCTATTAGAAAATTGTCCAAATTTCTATTTTTACCTTTTGTGAATTGTGCTGGATCTTCACCCTTGCAACAATCTGAGATCTCCACAAATCTTCTTCAAAACTTTGTACCCCTGATAATTGTTAGAAGTTGAGTTTGTTAAATTTCTAGAAACTCCAACATAAGATGGCTCGTGTGTTATTTTGCTAATTTCAGACACTGAGTTTAAATATGGAGGTAAGTGAATTCACATAAGGTAAACCTGTATGCCCATCTCTTAATGTATGTGTTCATTATTATGCCTCGTACACACGGCCGAGAATCTCGTCAGAAAAAAATCGTCGTTTTTCTTGACGAGATTTTTGGACAAGAAACTTGTCCCGGCCGAGTGTACACACGCTCCATTCAAAGAACCCGCGGTTCTATGAATGGAGCGAACGCGGTGACGTCATCGACTACGACGAGCGTGCGCTCGTCACATTCGATGCCGTCGCCGCCATCTTGCTACACCCTACCTATGCCTAGGAAGCTACCGCGCATGCGTCAAAGTCATTTCGAGCATGCGCGGGTTTCCATGGCGAAAGGTAAGTGTACACACACACACTTTTCTCGTCGAGAAACATGCTGACAAGAATCTCGACGAGAAAATAGAGCTATTTTTCTCGTCGAGATTCTTGTCGGTTTTCTTGACGAGAAACCTGATAGCCGCGTACACACGACCGAGTTACTCGGCAAGAAAGCTCTGCCAGCAAGTTTCTCGCTGGTTCTTGCCGAGAAACTCGGTCGTGTGTATGAGGCTTCTGTGCATGGCTTTGATCCAAGGTCAAAATTAGAGCAAGGACAAGGGAATGTGGCCAGACACCTCTAGCATCATCATACTGTACCAGGGGAAGGAGAAAAGAATAGGGCATGAACAGTAGAGAAGGCACTGAAACACATCCAGGTTCTATTTTTAAGAGGATCAGTTGTTAGGGGATGTATGCTACATCCTTAAAAATGAGATTACACCGTCTACTTCCGTGGGGTGAAAATCATATTATATCTGTAGCACCCTCCTCTAGTTTGGCTGCTAGGCTAAATTTCGTTTTTGGCTTCACTGCAGTCAATGGAGCAATAATTTGGTCAGGGTTTCCTGGCTGGGTGTTTGATTTCTACAATCTGCTTCTGAAAGAATTTATACTCCAGAGTATAAATATATAAATATTTGGGAGGCCTTTTCAGAGTGTTCTTTCCTCTCCAGTAGGGATGAGCTTCGTGTTCGAGTCGAACATACGTTCGACTCGAACATCGGCTGTTCGATCGTTCGACGAAGATCGAACGATTTGGGCCGTTCGCGCCAAATTCGAGTGACGCGAACGGCCCACAATGCACTACGCCATCGCAGTGTCATCCAGGCGCTGTGATTGGCCAAGCATGCACTGTGACCCCGCATGCTTGGCCAATCACAGCGCCGGCAGCGAGGAGAGCAATGATTGGCCACAGGCAGGATGCCTGTGGCCAATTATTGCTGAGGGTGTTTAGTACACGCCCCACACTATAAAAGGCCGCCAGCACGGCGGCCTAGTGTAGTGTGTTCCGGAGCAGGGATAGAGCAGCATAGGCAGGGACAGTGACTTTTATTTCTTTCTTGCTTAACCTGGATTCCTTTAGTTTAGGGAAAGAGAAGGATAGGTAGGGAGAGGGTCAGTGTGTTTTGTGCTTGTGCTATATTGTGCTTAAAAAAAACATTTTTTCTAGGGACAGAAAACTGTAGGTAGGGAGAGTGTGTCAGTTTCTTTCACTGTCAAAGTCCTTGTTTCCAGGGACCTGGAAGGACAGTGAGTGAATTCTCCTTGTGCTAAATTGTGCTTAAAAAAAACATTTTTTCTAGGGACAGAAAACTGTAGGTAGAGAGAGTGTGTCAGTTTCTTTCACTGTCAAAGTCCTTGTTTCCAGGGACCTGGAAGGACAGTGAGTGAATTCTCCTTGTGCTAAATTGTGCTTAAAAAAAACATTTTTTCTAGGGACAGAAAACTGTAGGTAGGGAGAGTGTGTCAGTTTCTTTCACTGTCAAAGTCCTTGTTTCCAGGGACCTGGAAGGACAGTGAGTGAATTCTCCTTGTGCTAAATTGTGCTTAAAAAAAACATTTTTTCTAGGGACAGAAAACTGTAGGTAGGGAGAGTGTGTCAGTTTCTTTCACTGTCAAAGTCCTTGTTTCCAGGGACCTGGAAGGACAGTGAGTGAATTCTCCTTGTGCTAAATTGTGCTTAAAAAAAACATTTTTTCTAGGGACAGAAAACTGTAGGTAGGGAGAGTGTGTCAGTTTCTTTCACTGTCAAAGTCCTTGTTTCCAGGGACCTGGAAGGACAGTGAGTGAATTCTCCTTGTGCTAAATTGTGCTTAAAAAAAACATTTTTTCTAGGGACAGAAAACTGTAGGTAGGGAGAGTGTGTCAGTTTCTTTCACTGTCAAAGTCCTTGTTTCCAGGGACCTGGAAGGACAGTGAGTGAATTCTCCTTGTGCTAAATTGTGCTTAAAAAAAAAAATTTTTCTAGGGACAGAAAACTGTAGGTAGGGAGAGTGTGTCAGTTTCTTTCACTGTCAAAGTCCTTGTTTCCAGGGACCTGGAAGGACAGTGAGTGAATTCTCCTTGTGCTAAATTGTGCTTAAAAAAAACATTTTTTCTAGGGACAGAAAACTGTAGGTAGGGAGAGTGTGTCAGTTTCTTTCACTGTCAAAGTCCTTGTTTCCAGGGACCTGGAAGGACAGTGAGTGAATTCTCCTTGTGCTAAATTGTGCTTAAAAAAAACATTTTTTCTAGGGACAGAAAACTGTAGGTAGGGAGAGTGTGTCAGTTTCTTTCACTGTCAAAGTCCTTGTTTCCAGGGACCTGGAAGGACAGTGAGTGAATTCTCCTTGTGCTAAATTGTGCTTAAAAAAAACATTTTTTCTAGGGACAGAAAACTGTAGGTAGGGAGAGTGTGTCAGTTTCTTTCACTGTCAAAGTCCTTGTTTCCAGGGACCTGGAAGGACAGTGAGTGAATTCTCCTTGTGCTAAATTGTGCTTAAAAAAAACATTTTTTCTAGGGACAGAAAACTGTAGGTAGGGAGAGTGTGTCAGTTTCTTTCACTGTCAAAGTCCTTGTTTCCAGGGACCTGGAAGGACAGTGAGTGAATTCTCCTTGTGCTAAATTGTGCTTAAAAAAAACATTTTTTCTAGGGACAGAAAACTGTAGGTAGGGAGAGTGTGTCAGTTTCTTTCACTGTCAAAGTCCTTGTTTCCAGGGACCTGGAAGGACAGTGAGTGAATTCTCCTTGTGCTAAATTGTGCTTAAAAAAAAAAAAATTTCTAGGGACAGAAAACTGTAGGTAGGGAGAGTGTGTCAGTTTCTTTCACTGTCAAAGTCCTTGTTTCCAGGGACCTGGAAGGACAGTGAGTGAATTCTCCTTGTGCTAAATTGTGCTTAAAAAAAACATTTTTTCTAGGGACAGAAAACTGTAGGTAGGGAGAGTGTGTCAGTTTCTTTCACTGTCAAAGTCCTTGTTTCCAGGGACCTGGAAGGACAGTGAGTGAATTCTCCTTGTGCTAAATTGTGCTTAAAAAAAACATTTTTTCTAGGGACAGAAAACTGTAGGTAGGGAGAGTGTGTCAGTTTCTTTCACTGTCAAAGTCCTTGTTTCCAGGGACCTGGAAGGACAGTGAGTGAATTCTCCTTGTGCTAAATTGTGCTTAAAAAAAACATTTTTTCTAGGGACAGAAAACTGTAGGTAGGGAGAGTGTGTCAGTTTCTTTCACTGTCAAAGTCCTTGTTTCCAGGGACCTGGAAGGACAGTGAGTGAATTCTCCTTGTGCTAAATTGTGCTTAAAAAAAAAATTTTTTCTAGGGACAGAAAACTGTAGGTAGGGAGAGTGTGTCAGTTTCTTTCACTGTCAAAGTCCTTGTTTCCAGGGACCTGGAAGGACAGTGAGTGAATTCTCCTTGTGCTAAATTGTGCTTAAAAAAAACATTTTTTCTAGGGACAGAAAACTGTAGGTAGGGAGAGTGTGTCAGTTTCTTTCACTGTCAAAGTCCTTGTTTCCAGGGACCTGGAAGGACAGTGAGTGAATTCTCCTTGTGCTAAATTGTGCTTAAAAAAAAAAAAAATTCTAGGGACAGAAAACTGTAGGTAGGGAGAGTGTGTCAGTTTCTTTCACTGTCAAAGTCCTTGTTTCCAGGGACCTGGAAGGACAGTGAGTGAATTCTCCTTGTGCTAAATTGTGCTTAAAAAAAACATTTTTTCTAGGGACAGAAAACTGTAGGTAGGGAGAGTGTGTCAGTTTCTTTCACTGTCAAAGTCCTTGTTTCCAGGGACCTGGAAGGACAGTGAGTGAATTCTCCTTGTGCTAAATTGTGCTTAAAAAAAACATTTTTTCTAGGGACAGAAAACTGTAGGTAGGGAGAGTGTGTCAGTTTCTTTCACTGTCAAAGTCCTTGTTTCCAGGGACCTGGAAGGACAGTGAGTGAATTCTCCTTGTGCTAAATTGTGCTTAAAAAAAACATTTTTTCTAGGGACAGAAAACTGTAGGTAGGGAGAGTGTGTCAGTTTCTTTCACTGTCAAAGTCCTTGTTTCCAGGGACCTGGAAGGACAGTGAGTGAATTCTCCTTGTGCTAAATTGTGCTTAAAAAAAACATTTTTTCTAGGGACAGAAAACTGTAGGTAGGGAGAGTGTGTCAGTTTCTTTCACTGTCAAAGTCCTTGTTTCCAGGGACCTGGAAGGACAGTGAGTGAATTCTCCTTGTGCTAAATTGTGCTTAAAAAAAACATTTTTTCTAGGGACAGAAAACTGTAGGTAGGGAGAGTGTGTCAGTTTCTTTCACTGTCAAAGTCCTTGTTTCCAGGGACCTGGAAGGACAGTGAGTGAATTCTCCTTGTGCTAAATTGTGCTTAAAAAAAACATTTTTTCTAGGGACAGAAAACTGTAGGTAGGGAGAGTGTGTCAGTTTCTTTCACTGTCAAAGTCCTTGTTTCCAGGGACCTGGAAGGACAGTGAGTGAATTCTCCTTGTGCTAAATTGTGCTTAAAAAAAACATTTTTTCTAGGGACAGAAAACTGTAGGTAGGGAGAGTGTGTCAGTTTCTTTCACTGTCAAAGTCCTTGTTTCCAGGGACCTGGAAGGACAGTGAGTGAATTCTCCTTGTGCTAAATTGTGCTTAAAAAAAACATTTTTTCTAGGGACAGAAAACTGTAGGTAGGGAGAGTGTGTCAGTTTCTTTCACTGTCAAAGTCCTTGTTTCCAGGGACCTGGAAGGACAGTGAGTGAATTCTCCTTGTGCTAAATTGTGCTTAAAAAAAACATTTTTTCTAGGGACAGAAAACTGTAGGTAGGGAGAGTGTGTCAGTTTCTTTCACTGTCAAAGTCCTTGTTTCCAGGGACCTGGAAGGACAGTGAGTGAATTCTCCTTGTGCTAAATTGTGCTTAAAAAAAACATTTTTTCTAGGGACAGAAAACTGTAGGTAGGGAGAGTGTGTCAGTTTCTTTCACTGTCAAAGTCCTTGTTTCCAGGGACCTGGAAGGACAGTGAGTGAATTCTCCTTGTGCTAAATTGTGCTTAAAAAAAACATTTTTTCTAGGGACAGAAAACTGTAGGTAGGGAGAGTGTGTCAGTTTCTTTCACTGTCAAAGTCCTTGTTTCCAGGGACCTGGAAGGACAGTGAGTGAATTCTCCTTGTGCTAAATTGTGCTTAAAAAAAACATTTTTTCTAGGGACAGAAAACTGTAGGTAGGGAGAGTGTGTCAGTTTCTTTCACTGTCAAAGTCCTTGTTTCCAGGGACCTGGAAGGACAGTGAGTGAATTCTCCTTGTGCTAAATTGTGCTTAAAAAAAACATTTTTTCTAGGGACAGAAAACTGTAGGTAGGGAGAGTGTGTCAGTTTCTTTCACTGTCAAAGTCCTTGTTTCCAGGGACCTGGAAGGACAGTGAGTGAATTCTCCTTGTGCTAAATTGTGCTTAAAAAAAACATTTTTTCTAGGGACAGAAAACTGTAGGTAGGGAGAGTGTGTCAGTTTCTTTCACTGTCAAAGTCCTTGTTTCCAGGGACCTGGAAGGACAGTGAGTGAATTCTCCTTGTGCTAAATTGTGCTTAAAAAAAACATTTTTTCTAGGGACAGAAAACTGTAGGTAGGGAGAGTGTGTCAGTTTCTTTCACTGTCAAAGTCCTTGTTTCCAGGGACCTGGAAGGACAGTGAGTGAATTCTCCTTGTGCTAAATTGTGCTTAAAAAATCATTTTTTCTAGGGACAGAAAACTGTAGGTAGGGAGAGTGTGTCAGTTTCTTTCACTGTCAAAGTCCTTGTTTCCAGGGACCTGGAAGGACAGTGAGTGAATTCTCCTTGTGCTAAATTGTGCTTAAAAAAAACATTTTTTCTAGGGACAGAAAACTGTAGGTAGGGAGAGTGTGTCAGTTTCTTTCACTGTCAAAGTCCTTGTTTCCAGGGACCTGGAAGGACAGTGAGTGAATTCTCCTTGTGCTAAATTGTGCTTAAAAAAAACATTTTTTCTAGGGACAGAAAACTGTAGGTAGGGAGAGTGTGTCAGTTTCTTTCACTGTCAAAGTCCTTGTTTCAAGGGACAGAGAAGGACACCTGAAGGTAGCCCTTATTGCTTTTTTCCCATCTCCCTGCAGGCCATCTATTAGAATGTCTGGAAGGCAAACAAGGAGAGGCAGACAGTCAGGAGGCAATAAAAGAGGGCAAGCAGGCTCTGTGTCTGGGGGCAACAGTGCTGGTCGTGGACGCGTTGCATTGTCATCAGCACATGGCCATGGGACACGCTTGTCCTTCTTTTCGGCAGCTGGACATGTTGAGCCACATCATGCCGAAGACTTGGTAGAGTGGATGACCAAGCCCTCCTCCTCCTCCTCATCCTCTCTCACCCAGGCTCAGGGTACTGGAAAAGCAGCTGCCAAAGCGTCCTCTTCCCTGGTATCAATGTCAGACTCATCATCAGTCACTCCTTCCCTAGACCCACCATGTCCTCCTCCTGAGGAGTCCCCCGAACTGTTTCAGCACAGTGTTGGGTACATGCTCCAGGAGGATGCCCAGCGTTTCGAAGGGTCTGATGATGAAACCCAGCTAGAGGAAGGCAGTAGCGTGAGAGCAGACAGAGGGGATGCTCAAGAAGGACACCAATCTGGCAGTCATGTTCCAGCAGCTGCAGCATACTGCCAGATTGGCTCCAGTGATGAGGAGGGAGGTGATGATGAGGTCACTGACTCCACGTGGGTGCCTAATAGGAGAGAGGAGGAGGAGGAGGATGAGGAGGAGGCACATCTCCAACGAGGCAGGATGCCCTTTGGTGGCCAGCGTAAGGGCAGTACACCGACGGAATCACACCGCAGAGCTCCGCCTGTGCAGGGCGCTGCCTCTGCCCGTCATTCAAAAAGTTCTTTGGTGTGGGCCTTTTTTGAGGCTAGTGCATCAGATCGCACAGCTGCTGTTTGCAACATATGTCTCAAGCGTATATCGCGTGGCCAAAACATCAGCCGCTTGGGTACCACATGCCTGACCAGACATATGTTGACCTGCCATGCAGCTCGTTGGCAAGCCTACCTGAAAGACCCACACCAAAGAACAAAGCGGACCTCTCCTTGCACCGCATCAGCTGGGATCTCCAACCCCACTATAACTTCAGTCCTCTCTGAAACATGCACTGAGAGGAATGAAGGTGTAGAATTAGGTGTGTCACAGCCAAGTACTTGCGGCCACTCTGCTAGCAGTACACCGACGTCCGATTCTAGCAGGCAAATTTCCCTGCCCCAGCTGCTGGACCGTCGAAAGAAGTTCACTCCCAGCCATCCACATGCCCAGCGGTTGAATGCTAGCTTGGCTAAATTGCTAGCGCTTCAACTGCTGCCTTTTCAGTTGGTAGACTCGGCCCCCTTCCGTGAGTTTGTGCAATGTGCGGTTCCTCAGTGGCAGGTTCCCAAACGCCACTTTTTCTCACGGAAGGCTATTCCGGCTCTCTACCGGCATGTGGAAGGCAATGTCTTGGCCTCGCTGGACAGGGCGGTCAGCGGTAAGGTGCATATTACCGCTGACTCATGGTCCAGCAGGCATGGACAGGGACGTTACCTTTCTTTCACGGCCCATTGGGTCACTCTTTTGGCAGCTGGGAAGGATGCAGGACAAGGTGCAGTAGTGTTGGAGGTTGTCCCACCGCCACGCCTCCAAAATGCTACTACTGGTTGTGACACACCTCTCTCCTCCACCCCCTCCTCTTCTTCTTCCTCCATGGCCTCTTCCTGTGGTTTGTCCTATGAACCAGCGGTGCTCCGTAGCCGTTCACGGGGCTACGCAAGTACGCAGGCAAAAAGATGCCATGCCGTGCTTGCGCTGGTGTGTTTGGGGGACAGAAGCCACACTGGGGCAGAGGTCCTGTCTGCTCTGCAGGGCCAGGCCGAGAGGTGGTTGACGCCACGCCAGCTTAAGCCAGGAATGGTGGTTTGCGACAATGGCACCAACCTCCTCTCCGCCCTCCGACAGGGACAACTGACCCATGTGCCCTGTGTGGCTCACGTCCTTAACCTGGTGGTGCAGCGGTTCTTGGGCAGGTACCCGGGCTTACAGGATGTCCTGAGGCAGGCCAGGAAAGTCTGTGTGCATTTCCGCAGATCTTATAATGCCAGTGCTCGCCTGGCTGAGCTGCAAAAGGAGTTGAACCTGCCCAAGAACCGCCTTATATGTGACATGCCCACCAGGTGGAACTCAACGTTGGCCATGCTGCAGCGGCTGCACACGCAGCAGAGGGCCATCAATGAGTACCTGTGCGACTACGGCACCAGGACAGGGTCAGGGGAGCTTGGTTTTTTTTCTCCACGCCAGTGGGGCATGATCAGGGATGCATGCACTGTCCTGGCACCATTTGAGGAGGCCACGAGGATGGTGAGCAGTGACAGTGCATGCATCAGTGACACTGTACCTCTTGTCCACCTGTTGGAGCACACGCTGCGTGGAATAATGGACAGGGCACTTGAGGCAGAACAGAGGCAGGAAGAGGAGGACTTCCTTGCCTCTCAAGGCCCCCTTTACCCAGACAGTGTTCCTTCTGTCCCACCCATCGCACAGGAAGAGGAGGAGGAGGAGGAGGAGGAGGAGGATTGTGTCAGCATGGAGGTGGAGGCTGGCACTCAGCATCATCAGCAGCAGTCTTTTAGGGATGATTTACAGTCCCAAGAAACCAGTGGACTTGTACGTGGCTGGGAGGAGGTGGCTGCGGATCATGTCGTCCTTAGTGACCCAGAGGACTCCGGAGCGAATGCCTCAGCAAACCTACGCTGCATGGCCTCCCTGATCCTGCAAAGTCTGCGGAAGGATCCTCGTATTCTTCGGATCAAGGAGAGGGACCATTACTGGCTGGCCACTCTCCTTGATCCACGGTACAAGGGTAAGGTTGCGGACCTTATGTTACCGTCGCAGAGGGAGCAGAGGATGAGACAACTCCGGGAGGCCTTGCAGAAAGGTCTGTGCAACGCGTTCCCAGAGACTGGGAGGTTACAAACTCCTGGTCCTGGACAACGAGTTGCTGAGGCTTCGGCCAGTCAAAGAAGGAGCGGTGGGGAAGGTGGCCGTCTGACCGATGCGTTCAGACAATTCTTTAGTCCGCAGCCCCAAAGTATGATCGGTTCCAGCAACCATCGCCAGCGTCTGATAAACATGGTGCAGGAATATCTAGGGGCAAGGTCAGACTTGGACACCTTCCCCACCGAAAATCCTCTGGCTTACTGGGTCTTGAGGATGGATCACTGGCCAGAGCTTGCACAGTATGCAATTGAGCTACTGGCCTGTCCTGCATCCAGCGTTCTTTCGGAACGCACATTCAGTGCTGCTGGAGGATTTGTCACGGATCACAGGGTGCGCCTGTCCACCGACTCGGTTGATCGACTGACTTTCATCAAGATGAACCAGTCTTGGATCACCACCAGCTACCACACACCTGATGCTGATATAACAGACTAATTGATTTTAACATGTCACATCCCTTCAAGACTGATGCTGATGCTGAGTGCCTGTGCTGTTATGTTGACTGGCTATCCTCCTCCTCCGAGTCCTCAATGATACGATTGATGATGATAGCTTGGAAGATCATTTTTGTTTATGGGTGCCGCCACCAGTGGCTAAGGCCCAATTTTTCAGCCCCTGTTTTACAGGGGCGTGTAATTACAATTTTTTTAGCAATAATTTGCCATAGGGCTCATTGCTGTGCTCCAAGTACAGTATCTGTGAGGGGTTGGAGTGTTGTGGCACCAGTGCCTAAGGCCCAATTTTTCAGCCCCTGTTTAACAGGGGCGTGTCATTACAATTTTTGAAGCAATACTTTGCAACAGGGCTCATTGCTGTGCTCCAAGTACAGTATCTGTGAGGGGTTGTAGTGTTGTGCCACCAGTGCCTAAGGCCCAATTTTTCAGCCCCTGTTCAACAGGGGCATGCAATTACAATTCTTGATCTAATAATTCACAGCAGGGTCCATTGCTGCACCCACCAAGAGTAACTCTGAGGGCTTACAGTCTTGTGGCAACGCCACCACCACCACCACCACGAAAGGCCCAATTTTTCAGCCCCTGTTCAAAAGGGGCATGTAATTACAATTCTTGATCTAATAATTCACAGCAGGGCCCATTGCTGCACCCACCAAGAGTAACTGTCAGGGCTTACAGTGTTGTGGCACCAGCACCACCATCAAAGCCCCAATTTTTACTACCACTGTTCAACAATTATATGTAATTAAAATTCCTGATATAATAGTTGACAGCAGGGCGTTCCAGCACCAACCAAGAGTAACTGAGTGCTTACAGTGTTGTGCCAACACCAACAACTAAGGGGCCTATTTCTGCAGAGTATATACGGCAGGTCCCTACTTTCAAACATCCAACTTACAAACGACTCCTACTTGCAAACGAAAGAAGACAACAGGAAGTGAGAGGAAATCTACCCCTAGAAAGGAAAATTCTCTCCTGTAAGAATAAATATGGGAGAAAGGGGTCTCATCTGTACTGATGCTTTATCAGCAATCCTTGTTTCAAGAAAAACACCACATTTCAAAAACAGTTGTCATTGGGACGGAAAGTGAGGTGAAATGTTCTGAACAGGGGCACAGACAGCAAAACAAATGTTACAGGGGTGATAACCCTTACCTATGTTTCCCAAAAAGTTTAAAAATAGATTTTTGGGCTGGAGCTACACTTCAACAATGTACCTGTTCAAAATTACAAACAGATTCTACATAAGAACAAACCTACAGTCCCTGTCTTGTATGCACCGCCTGTATACGGCTGTTCAGAGTATATAGGGCCTTTTTTATTTTATGTGCGGGGTTCCCCTTAATATCCATACAAGACCCAAAGGGGCTGGTAATGGGCTGGGGTAGGGGGGGGGGGGTCATGGGGTAGCTATGCCATTTTTCTTAAAGAATTTCATCCATTTTACCGGGACCAGACATTACATTAAAGCCGCAAGCAGTTTTAAATGGCTTTTTTTTCCTTTAGAAGTGTCATTTTGTGCAGGGACAGTTCTAAACACGGGAAACACGTGGCACTTCACAGGCATACTTTAGACACCCCCCAGGTACGATATTTAAAGGAATATTTGACTTTTTTTTTTTCACTTTATGCATCATTAAAATGACTGCTCCCGAAAAACGACCGTTTTTAAAACTTCTTTTTGCATTGATACATGTCCCCTGGTGCAGAACCCGGGTTCCCAAACCCTATTTATGACAATAACATGCATAATAGTTGTTATAATTAGCACTTTAGAATTCGAACGTTCGCATCCATTGTATTTAATAGGGTTCTAATGTTCGTTCGAACTTTCGGTCCGTTCGCGGGTTCTGGTGCGAACCGAACCCGGGGGTGTTCGGCTCATCACTACTCTCCAGGGAGGATTCCAGTTCTCTTGGGGCTGCTGCCCCTGAGAGGTGGCCACACTAAGACAAGAGCTGCAGTCTGGGCCTAAAGGCCCATACACAAAATCTGACTTTCTGACAACAAACCTCCGACGGACCTTTTTTTGCAGACAATCCGACCGTGTGTACGCTCCATCGGACAAACTTTTTCGCTTTTTCATCGGACAAATGTTCCGGCAACAAATGTCAGATGAAGTAAATCCGATCGTGTGTACACAAGTCCATAGGACTAAATCCAAAGTACAAAAACGCATGCTCAGAACCAATGCTAAAGATCAGACAACAATAGCAGAAGTTGCCCAAAGGGTGGCGGTAAAGAGCAGAAAACCACATGATTTGGTGAAAGTTGGCTGAAAAAGTCCTGCCGTGTGTATGCATACCAAGTTCACGGACAACGCCCTTCGGAGCAAAATCCATGGAAAAGTCAGATGGAAGTCCGATCGTGTGTATGAGGTTTTAGAAAGAGTTGGGCTGAGGACCTTGAGGAGAATGCTAAAGGATTATTATCTGCAGGGCACTGTCCTGAAGTTCTGGTCTGGAGAAGGATTTTTTTATCTCCCTCACTGAAGATCTACCTGTGGAAGCTGGGTGGCAGACAGCTCATAGGAGATTGTGAGTAAGACCTGTGTGTGGGACTTTCATGTGTGCCTGTTTTGGAGTATCCTGTGATCTGAAACCCTTCTCCTGTTCAAGTTCTTCAGCAATAAAAAGTGAAAAGACATCTCCTAGACTGAACCATTATTGTTGGGGTGCGTGAGACTGTGCTTGTGGCTGGTAGCCCTGTTAGGCCTCGCACACACGACCGGTTTTCTCGGCAAGAAACCAGCAAGAAAACTACTGGCAGAGCTTTTTGCAGAGAAAACCATTCGTGTGTATGGTTTTTCGTTGAAAAAACTGCCAGGAAACTCGACGAGAAAAATAGAGAACCTGCTCTCTATTTTCTCATCAGGATTCTCGTTTTTCTCGTCTGGATTCTCGTCAGCCTGTTTCCCGACGAGAAAACCGGTCGTGTGTATGCTTTTTCGAGTCTAAAAAAAACGCGCATGCTCAGAGTCAAGTATGAGATGAGAGCGCTCCTTCTGGTAAAACTAGCGTTCATAATGGAGATAGCACATTCCTCACGTTGTAACGAACTGAAAGCACGAGGCTGAAATGCGCGAATCGTCTCTCCCCAAACTTTTACTAACACGCGATAACACGAGATCAGCAAAAGCAGTCCAAGGGGTAGCACCATTGGAATCAAACTTCCCCTTTCTACTGCCATCGTACGTGTTGTACGTCACCGCGCTTTACAACAACAAGATTTTGGATTGACAGTGTGTATGAAAGGAAAGCTTGACAAGAATCCCGTCGAGAAAAACAATGTTTTTTTCCTGACGAGATTCCCGGTTGTGTGTACTAGGCTTTAGCCTCTTTATTAAAAAGGGAGACGTAGTCATATGATCAGTGGCCCTTCTGGGGTAGAGCAGTACAATTCTTTGGACAGCTGGAAATGAAAGAGGCTCTAGAATGCCAGAGTTAGACTCCATTTACACAGGGGCAACACGACTTCCAGCGCGACTTTGGGAGGCAACTTGGACACGACTTGAGTATGAATCACAGCGTGACATGGAGCTACTTACAAGGCAACTTCAAGTTGCTTCCAGGACAGGAGACATTCCAGTGGCCAATAAAACAAGAATCAGCTCTGTGGGAGGGAGGGGTTTGCCTGAGAAATGTATGCTCTCTTCCTGGAAAGTTGCTTCTGTTAAGACAGTCATCCGACTTCTGAGGCGACTTCCATTGAAATCAATGGGTACAGGTCGCCTAGCAGTCGCCTAGAAGTCGGATTGAAGTAGTACAGGAACCTTTTTTGAAGTCGGAGCGACTGCAGTAGTGTGGATTAAGACGGCTCCATTCACTTACATTGATTTTCCCATGCAGCGCGACTTGAGGTGACTAGGGGCGACCTGGGGCGACTTGAAGTCGGATCCAAAGTTACCCCTGTGTGAATGGGCTCTTACCATGAAGTAGACCATAGTAGCCAGCTAAGTGGTTACAGATAGCAAAAATAATATTTTGGTAAGCATACACAGCAAAACGTTTCTCATCATAAAAGCAAACAAGAAAATAAAATTTTCTTTCCTTTTTTGCCAACCAAACTGCTGTCAATGGCTTTGAAATGAACATAAAGGTGTTATTTTAATAGCCATAGAAGGCAGACAGGACACCCACATAAAAGACATATAGGGTCGACAGCCACTTAGCACATACAGACTGAAGAACAGAACACTTCTGTCAGTATATTATTCTGTGGCTGTACATTAATCCACTTGGCAAAGTACTCACTGTAGGTCAAGGTCATTACAGAAATGATCAATCTCTATGATGTCGGCTGGTTTAATATCACTTATAGTGCTTAGCTTGGGATGAACACACCAGGAAAGACTAAGAAAAGTTTAGTGTAAATGACAGTTCACTCGCTGCTCATCTGTGAGCATTTCTTATAATGAAGTACCGTACGCGGCAAGTTAACCTTCACAAATCTTTCATCATATGTAAGAGAACAAAACATGTCAGTATTCCCACTTGAAGAAAGGACAGTCTTTGAAATACCCAGAAAATAATAGCAAAATATTTTAGGTAGTCCTAATGTGAAGTTCCGGCAGCCGTCCATAACCCCTTTCTTTCCGGTGCCTGTATCCATCTTTCTCTTTGGCTTCTGGGCAGATTGCTTGTAGCTCTACTTTGGAAAAAAAATAAAAAATTAATTGTGCTTCTCCTGGATTGGTGAAAGGGTTGTACAGTGCCTTGAAAAAGTATTCATACCCATTGAAATTTTCCACATTTTGTCATGTTACAATCAAAAACGTAAATGTATTTTATTAGGATTTTTTGTGATAGACCAACACAAAGTGGCACATAATTGTGAAATGGAAGGAAAATGCTAAATAGTTTTCATAATTTTTTACAAATAAATATCTGAAAAGTGTGGTGTGCATTTGTATTCAGCCCCCCTGGCTCGGGTGCCCCCATAGCAAGCTGCTTGCTGTAGGGGCACTCGGCAGGAGGGATGGGCCAGGAGTGCCCGGCGAGGGACCTGAGAAGAGGAGGATCTGGGTTGCTCTGTGCAAAACCATTACACAGAGCAGGTAAGTATCACATGTTTGTTATTTTTAAACAAAAGAAAAACTTTAATATCACTTTAATTATTTGTATACTTTCCCATTTTAATGATGGCACACAAACTGACCCACAGTGAGATTTATCCTGATTGCCTATCTGTATGTATCCTTAGAGCCGGTTCACACAGGGGCAACACGACTTCA
This sequence comes from Rana muscosa, assembly GCA_029206835.1. Lineage (NCBI taxonomy): Eukaryota > Metazoa > Chordata > Amphibia > Anura > Ranidae > Rana > Rana muscosa. The sequence continues at coordinate 72,810,239 of CM055118.1, forward strand.
ACACGACTTCAGACTTCAACACGACTCAGACACGACTTGAGCATGAATCACAGAGCGACTAAGTGGTGATTTACAACACGACTGAAGTTGCCTGCAGGACAGGAGACATTCCAGTAGCCAATAAAACAAGAATCAGCTCTGTGGGAGGGAGGGGAGAGGGAGGGGTTTGCCTGAGAAATGTATGTTCTCTTCCTGTAAAGTTGCCTTCAAAATGAACACTGATCAGACTTCTAAGCGACTTTCATTGAAATCAATGGTACAAGTTGCCTACAGGTCGCCTAGAAGTCTGATTGAAGTAGTACAGGAACCTTTTTTGAAGTCGGAGTGACTGCAGTCGTGTGCATTAAAACATCTCCATTCACTTCAATTAGTTTTAAAAATAGCACGACTTGGGGCAACTCGGGGCGACCAGAAGTCGCGTCCGGAGTCGCCACTGTGTGAACCGGGTCTTAGGCGAACGGCTACATTGGATCTGGCCATGCAACTGTTAATAATACTCCTGCGGGATGTTTCATACTTGTTATGCCATCAACCATTCATTCTGCAATAAGTGCAACTCAGCACATTTAGAAATGGCTGTCCAAATTATCAGCGGTATAACTTCAGCAGAGGAAAAAACCTAGCAGCAATCCCAGAATAAAATCTCTGGCACTTCTAATGCCATATTTCCCTCTCTGCCTTGTCCCTTAATTTCTTTTCTCCTTTCTCCTCTAGACAAGCGAATATACAGTGAAAAATCAATAACGAGGGACAGGAAGCTGAAGTAACGTATTCTTTTACTAATCTGTCCTTTAATCCATCTGAGGTGAAAGAATACAACAGGGTTTTCTTTCCCACACGTTCCTGTCGGGGCTGTAAATCAATCAATATACAGAAACAGCTAATTAACAGGCGAGCTGGCATAACAGTGTGTATTATTAATAAATAGCACTTCTAATATGCCACAGCGTGTACTGGACTATTGATGTACCAGGTTATGCAGACATATACGACAGAGGTGAGAGCTGAGATTACCTCGGGTCCCCAAGGGACAGGGAGACGCAGTATTATCGAGTTGTCACACTGAGAGAGGACACCATCCTTCAACCTGAGCTTAGAAAGTCAATGACGATATCAGTATACTATCAAAACAAGCTGTTCTTTGACATGGAGAAAGAGGTTTGATGTATTGTTCATTCAGAGGAAATGAAGACTTCAACCACGCTGACCTGAGATATCGAGTTATAGCAACGCTTGGTCATGGCAAATATATTGCTCTCCATATTTTAGTAAGCACAGTTCTGCTAAAACTGGCTGAGCAGGGAAAGTCTAAATAAGGCGGATATGTAATAGGTTGGATGAATACATCCCAATGACGAACCAATTATAGGTAATTTTAGACACAATTTCCCTAAAATCATCTAGCATGGTTGCTCAGATATTATTATGGAAGGATGAAAAACACAATCACAAAATGACTACATCTCATAAATGTTGCCATTCTGCTCTTTTTCTTTTCTCCTCTGCATAAACAGATTGACAGATTAGTAATACCTACAATCAAACGCTGAGCTAAGGAAGTATACAACTAAGCCAATTTAGGCAAACTGGCCTTTGGATCCTGTGGGACTAAAGTTGCAGCTGTATAGGGATTAATGACATGACCCATTATACATGACGGATATGGCTGTTTTTAGACAGTGGAAGAGGAGGCAATGGATAATATTGTACCTATGGTCAAAATAGACTAGAATTGGGGCAGATCTGAGGTGGGAGTAAAAGTAGAGCTCCATAGTTTGTAATGCTTTGGAAATAGTATATTTTTCTATACCAACCTTCAAGAACAAGGTAATGCATTATATTTTGTTATGTGAGCTAGTAGTTCACAGTGGAGGTAACCAGTAGCATTCCCAAGCACACAGTAATAGCACAAGGAGTTGCTGTGTTCTAGGGGAGGTCTGGGTACCTTTGGGCTGGAGGGCAAATAGAACAGAGTCACCCATTTATGGCAGGGAGAAGCTTTGGGCTAAAAATTGTGTACCATTAAAAATGTTGGTGCATGAGTGATTGGTGAAAATAATATAGCAGCTATTCCTGAAGGACATGGTTTGTTTCATTGTGGCTTTCTGCATTTGGTCACTTGGAATATCAGAAGTCTGTGCCAGGAGATTGCACTCTATCAGACACTGATTACAGGTCTGAACAGGGAGCACGTACCTGGTACAACACACATATCACTAGTCCTACAATGAGTGATTTCTAACGAAGGAACTATCTTCAATCAGGGAAATATTACCAAAAGTATTGGGAGGCCTGCCTTTACACGCACATGAACTTTAATGGCATTCCAGTCTAAAGCCACGTACACGTGATTGGAATTTCCAACTGGAATTGTGTGATGACAGGCTGTTGGCGGAAAATCCGACCGTTTGTACGCTCCATCGGACAATTGTTGTCGGATTTTCCGCGAACAAATGTTGGATGGCAGGCTTTAAAATGTTCCATGGACAATGGTCTGTTGTCAAATTTTCCGATCGTGTGTACACAAGTCTGTTGGACAAAAGTCAAAAGTACAAACACGCATTCTCTGAATCAATGCTCACCAAACACGACATTAGCAGAAGGTGCCCAAAGGCTGGCGCTGAGGAGCTAAAACAATCATGTAGTACGTAACTACGTTCGTGTTTGTCGCCGACAATTGTGTGCCGTTTGTATGCAAGACAAGTTCATGACCAACACACACTTTGTCTGCGGAAAATCCGATTGTGTATACGAGGCTTTAGTCTATAGGGTTCAGTATTGAGTTGGCCCACCCTTTGCAGCTATAACAGCTTCAACTCTTCCGGGAAGGCTTCCACAAGGTTTAGGAGTGTGTCTATGGGAATGTTTGACTATTCTTATGGAAGCGCATTTGTCAGGTCAGGCACTGATGTGGACGAGAAGGCCTGTCTCGCAGTCTCCGCTCTAATTCATCCCAAAGGTGTTCTGTCGGGTTGAGGTCAGGATCTATGCAGGCCAGTCAAGTTTCTCCACAGCAAACTCGCTCATCCATGCCTTTATGGACTTTGCTTGTGCACTAGTGTGCAGTCATGTTGGAACAGGAAGGGGTCATCCCCAAACTGTTCCCACAAAGTTGGGAGCATGAAATTGTGCAAAATGTCTTGGTATGCTGATGCCTTAAAAGTTCCTTTCACTGGAACTAAGGGGCCAAGCCCAACCCCTGAAAAAAAAAACACACCATAATCCCCCCCTCCATCAAATTATTTGGACCAGTGCACAGAGCAAGGTCCATAAAGGCATGGATGAGCAAGTTTGCTGTGGAGGTACTTGACTGTCCTAACCCCAACCCGATAGAGCACCTTTGGGATGAATTAGAGCGGAGACTGCAAGCCAGGCCTTCTCGTTCACATCAGTACCTGACCTGACAAATGCACTTCTGGAAGAATGGTCAAACATTCCCATAGACACACTCCTAAACCTTGTGGACAACCTTCTCAGAAGAGTTGAAGCTGTTCTAGCTGCAAAGGGTGGGCCAACTCAATTTTGAACCCTAGGGACTAAGACTGGGAAGCCATTAAAGTTCATGTATGTGTAAAGGCAGGTGTCCCAATATTTTTGGTAATATAGTGTATCATTAATAGTACTGGCCAAGGGGGCAAATGCCCTTCCTGCCATCCAGCCCAATCCTCCCCTGCTCTGTTGCGCAGCATAATTGCAGAAAGTGATCCAGTTTAGGCTTCCACCAGCTTTCACCCATGAAAACCTACACCAAGGTTATCCACAGTTATTTTTTCAATCCTGCAAAGTATTCAAAGCTTTTGCAATAATGGGATAAATGGATTGCTCTCTAAGCACTATTGTGAGTGCAACCAACTTGGTAAAACCTTATGTGGTAAAGCAAATACGAATAAACATTGACAGCAGTAGCTGCAAATCATATTCTTTTATAACAGATTGTTTTGTCCCGCTGTGGAGTAATTATGTCCCAGTTGGAGCTGCAAATCCTTCTAAATATGGCAAACTATGAACTTGTTAACATTTAAAGATTTCCCTGCTGTGTTGTTGAAAGCAGCTGAACATGTGAACATCACGCAAAACAGAAAATACAGGTAGCCATAGTCATTATTGATATCTAAAACCTATGCACAGAATTCAACAAGTTTACAGGTGCAGTGAACCAATTAAGGCTGTATTGGCACAAACCATACATGGAGACAGAAAAACTGGACTGTGAAGAGATACAATATGCACAATAAAGAGAGTTTTATTTCTATCAGTAAACGTGAAGTTATACTTTAACCCTTTATTCTTATAACCCTAATGCAAAATTAATCTAGCCCCAAAGTTAAGGTGGTATTAGAGTTCCACTTTTAAAAATGACTAGTTAATATTTTTTGGTAAAAGAGAAGTAAAAAGTCTCTTTTACAAAAAAAAAATTACTTTGCTACTAGCTCCTAGCAATTTTTATTTTCCTTTGTACACTAAACAGCACAGTGTATATCTTGGCTCATTCTTGGCATGCTATGAGAAGAGTCGAGTTTTAAGCCCCATACACACTGTCGGACTTCCATCGGACTTTTCCGTGGTTTTTTGTCCGAACGGAGTTGGTCGGGAACACCCATAGCATACACACACTCTGACTTTTCTGCAAACTTTCTGCAAACTTTTTGCAACATCACGTGTTTTTTCTGCTCTTTTCTGCTCTTTACTGCCACCCTTTGGTTAACTTCTGCTATTGTTGGTTGATTTTAACATTAGTTGTTTTGTCCATCGGACAAAAGTCCGATGGTTTTCTGTACACACGGTCGGACTTTGCTCCATCGGACTTTTGTTGGGCAAAAGTTTGTCCGTTTGCAGACCCAACTTTTGTCCGATGAAAACAAGAAAAAAGCAAAAAAAGTTTGTCCGAAGGAGCGTACACACGGTCGGATTGTTAGTCCAACTTTCTCAAAATGAAGTTTGTTGGCCAAAAGTCCGACCGTGTGTATGGGGCTTAAGGAACCATGTCAGTCCTGTGTGCATATGCAGGAGTTAATATCATCAGCGGTAGACCAGTGGTAGAAGAACCTATTACTGCTACAGAAGGGCACTCTAAAAGGTACATGTATCATAATATGCAAGCATGCTCTGGATACTTGCACATTATGGCATACACCGATCACCAGTTTGTAGAATTTAGTACAGGTCAGTAAACTTCCCAAGTCGGGATATACTTGGATGATTGGAGAGGAGCGCCAGTGTCCAGAAAAATGTCTCACTTTTGATTTTTAAAATTGTTTATTAAAGATAGAAATATACAAGTGGAGCCAACGTGCTTTGGGGGATCACCCCCCCTCCTTCTTCAGGGCTGTAATTCTTGGAGAATGGTTAAGCTCTAAGTGGATTCAAAATATTCGATCAGCTGCTCTGCAGTATGCCAGTGTTGTGGAGCAGGAGGCAGCAAGCCTTAAACAATTTTAAAAATCCTCAAGTGAGACATTTTTCTGGACACTGGGCATTCCTCTGCAAGTGTTCCCTGCAGTAACACCCCCATTGTCGATATCTGAAATGTAGCAGACCTAGACCCCGATGGAGTCTATCACCTACCACCTATAATTTGGAGAAAAACCATTGGAAGCAATCCCCTCTATACCCTCTATACTGTATTTTGCCACTAGGCAGCCTCCATCGGCACCAGTCCAGCGCAGTCTCCCACCCAAACTTGATACCCACAGGTGGGTATATAGACAGACAAAAAAACACTGACAGGGGTTTCGATTCCTGATCACTTTATGCAGAACAACCAAAAAAAACATTTTGGCTTTAGATACTGTAGCACTACCCCCGTAGGAGCTGCTGGTTTTTGTTTGTTTGGGCCTTGCACGTTACCTCGGTATTCATTGTCTAGGCCCTATGGGAATAAAGTCTGTGAGAAACTCCAATGTCCACACAAGATGTAAAACCTTTTTTTTTGCTGTTAGGTTTTATTTTTGCTCAAACTTGGGAAGAAAGGAGAAGGATGAAGGAGGAAGGGGAAGGTTCAGGTACGCGGTACAGATCACTGGGGAAAAACTTCTCAACCCCAAAGTCATTCACCACTCCCCCTCAAAGGGGGTATTGCTCCCCCTGAGAGGCCCTCTCACCTGGCCTAGCAGCCGGAATGATGCACGGACAATGTTAAGGAACAGTCTCTGCCACAGACTGGTTACGAACAAAAATGGGTAGTCCAGATACCTCTGCCACAGGACTTAACACCCGAACTCCCAACCAAACAGTCAAAGAGCCTTTAAGCCGACCCGGCGGACTGTAAGGTAACTTGAGCGGTAGATCCCTCCTTAATAAAGTCACCAGGCCTATCCCGAGACATTGACCTTTCGCTTGGTATCCTCCAGGGCAGGTCCTCCTCTGGTTTCCTCCGTTAAGTAGCTTCCTCTGCTTAGACGGACAGCTTTGGATCCCCTCTGAATCATAAGCCCCAGTTAGCATAACTGGACCTACTTGGTAGAGATGCGGCCTCGGACCAACATGGTCCCGGGGCAGAAATCACACAGCACATTCCTCGCGCCAGGAGGGCCACGAAGCGAAGACCCCCAAAAATGGCGTCTGCCCCTTAAGTTCCCCTTCCCGGCATGCCCAGCAGGGACACCACTCCCACTCGGCTGTTTCCGGGAAAGGACACTCACTCCACCATGACTTGCCCATATTCCAACACTGGCCTGTGGTGGTATCGCCACCTACAGGCAACAGTGGGAAATCCTGTCAGGCATAGCCACAGCTGAACAGGCTAATTTAACACAATCATTTAAGTCTGAGCCCAACTATCGGCTCAGACACCCACTAAATTTAATATAGCGCCCAGTCATTGGGAGCAGGGCGCTACAATACATTTTAGGGCTTATTTATGATTTACATGTATTACCATGTGCTATTCTGGGCATTAACATGCATTGCATTAAAGCAACCCATTGAAATCACTAGGTTTCTGATGCCAAAATGCCCCAAAAATTGCACATATCACAAAGTTTTTGCAACGTATGTGCATTGCTTTACTGCACTGGGGTGCTATTCAAAATGAATGGCACCACAATATACCAACACATGTAACGTGAATTGCCATGTGTTGTGATTATGTGCGTTTCTGCAATGCATAATTGTAAATTGGCCCTTTGCAGTGAAAATTTAAATAAGTGTGTCAGCAGATGGAATGACCTTTTGCTTTCTGATTTCCTGGGATTCTATAGGCGAGTTCTGACAATTGGAGAATTGCCTGGCTGCATCCTGCACTTTTCCTGGCTATAAATACAAGCTGGAGTACAACCTGGAGCACACATTCCCTCTAATGTGCCTTGCCTTTGTTTCTATTTTCATTTAGCAGCAGCCACCCAGGCATCCTAGAATAAGGTGACCAGATTTTTAAAATGAAATCCGGGGACATATATTTTTTTTTTTAATAGTAATGGCGGCAATCAGTGACTCTCTGCCCATCGCCGCTGCCCGCTTCACAGCCTGTCAAGTCTTACTCTCTGGGCCCCGGCTACAACTGGGTGGGGAGTGGAGGAAGATCACTCCGCCAGGGAAGGCAAAGAGATAAGCAAGCAGGCGGCTGGCCGGGACTTGAGCCAAGGCAGAAGAACATGCAAGCGGAGCTGAATGGGCATGCACCCGAAACTGAAGAAATATTCCCTCCGCTCCGACTAGCCCATGATCATCAGAAAGGGGCACAGATAATGTAAAAAAATACACCTCCCTAAGCAAGTAGAAGCGGCGGAGCGGGGGTGTGTAATTCAGATTTTATTTTTTTTTATTCTACACAGTCTGTCTTTGAAATTGCCCCAGGCTCTGTTTAAATCCAATCCGGGGACAAAACCGGGGTCAGACTTGGTCCGGGGACAATGTCCTCAATTCGGGGACAGTCCCCTGAAACCGGGGATGTCTGGTCACCCTATCCTAGAAAGATAAAAAAAAACTATTGCAACTGTCCAATTCAGCGTACAAGCAACAGTCAGATTTCAATTCAGGTAACTAAGGCCTTTCTTCAAATTGAGTTTGTAAAGTTTGTACTTAAATTATGTTGAAGGGCACCTCATTTGCAAGGGAAGAACTATAGACAGTCATTTAACTTATGGAACATTTCCTCTCATCATAGATTCTCTACATGGGGCTGAGTAAGTTGAAAAAAAAAAAAAACAATGAGGAAAAAAAGTCTGACTTTCTTTCAATCAGCTGCCGGAAGGATAATCAGACGCAGAGGACCGAGCACACAAACACACATCTGTCTGATTGATTCTCATTAGCCAATGAAATGAATAGACCTCCATGTGAGAAGCCCAGGAGAGTTTCTCCTTTCAGGTGAGGCAAGGATACTCAGCAATATGTAGGAGAAGAGTGCATTGTGTATGCGATTTACTGTTAAAGCAGCTACAGGGAGTTTTCAGGCCAGGAATGCTGAAGTACCTATCTGAAAACTGTCATCTGCTGTCAATTGATCTTAATCAAAGTCTTTACAATTCAAGTGTCATCTTTTTTACCATTGCTTGTTCTGTAACATCCAATCCAGGGGGTTTAAAGGTAAATTATTATATATATATATATATATATATATACATATTTGATACACTGCTGATTTTGCAGGTTTTCCTACTTACAAAGCATGTAGAGGTCTGTAATTTTTATCATAGGTACTCTTCAACTGTGAGAGACGGAATCTAAAACAAAAATCCAGAAAATCACATTGTATGATTTTTTAATAATTAATTAGCATTTTATTGCATGACATAAGTATTTGATCACCTACCAACATGTAAGAATGAATGAATGACTTGTATGAATGAATTAATGTCTTGTATAGCACTACAAATGCAAACTAAATCGCCTCAAGGCGCTTAGTGCCTACCAGCATGTCTTTGGAGTGTGGGAGGAAACCGAAGTATCCGGAGGAAACCCACGCAGACACAGGGAGAACATGCAAACTCCAGGCAGATGGTGTCGTGGTCAGTATAAATTCCGGCTCTCACAAACCTGTTATTTTTTCTTTAAGAAGCCCTCCTGTTCTCCACTCATTACCTGTATTAACTGCACCTGTTTGAACTTGTTACCTGTATAAAAGACACCTGTCCACACACTCAATCAAACAGACTCCAACCTCTACACAATGGCCAAGACCAGAGAGCTGTGTAAGGACATCAGGGATACAATTGTAGACCTGCACAAGGCTGGGATGGGCTACAGGACAATAGGCAAGCAGCTTGGTGAGAAGGCAACAACTGTTGGCGTAATTATTAGAAAATGGAAGAAGTTCAAGATGACGGTCAATCTCCCTTGGTCTAGGGGGTCCATGCAAGATCTCACCTCGTGGGGCATCAATGATCATGAGGAAGGTGAGGGATCAGCCCAAAACTACACGGAAGGACCTGGTCAATGACCTGAAGAGAGCTAGGACCACAGTCTCAAAGAAAACCATTAGTTACACACTAGGCCGTCATGGATTAAGATCCTGCAGCGCACGCAAGGTCCCCCTGCTCAAGCCAGCGCATGTCCAGGCCCATCTGAAGTTTGCCAATGACCTTCTGGATGATCCAGAGGAGGAATGGGGGAAGGTCATGTGGTCTGATGAGACAAAAATAGAGCTTTTTGGTCTAAACTCCACTCACCGTGTTTGGAGGAAGAAGGATGAGTACAACCCCATCCTAACCGTGAAGCATGGAGGTGGAAACATCATTTTTTGGGGATGCTTTTCTGGGATCTTGGCCAACAACCTCCTTCCCTCAGTAAGAGCATTGAAGATGGGTAGTGGCTGGGTCTTCCAGCATGACAACGACCTGAAACACACAGCCAGACCTGAACCCAATAGAAAATCTTTGGAGGGAGCTGAAAGTCCGTATTGCCCAGTGACAGCCCCGAAACCTGAAGGATCTGGAGAAGCTCTGTATGGAGGAGTGGGCCAAAATCCCTGCTGCAGTGTGTGCAAACCTGGTCAAGAACTACAGGAAACATATGATCTCTGTAATTACAAACAAAGGTTTCTGTACCAAATAATACGTTCTGCTTTTCTGATGTATCAAATACTTAAGTCATGCAATAAAATGCAAATTAATTACCGTATATACTCGAGTATAAGCCGAGTTTTTGAGCACATTTTTTTTGTGCTGAAAATGCCCCCCTCGTCTTATACCCGAGTCACCTTTTTGCGCCTAGTCTCCCGGAATTTGGGGACCCGGTACCGGCCGGCACTAGGTCCCCTGAAACTTGGCACACATGTAGCCCCACTCTTCCTCTACAAGTGTGCAAAGTTTGTTGTCCGGGGGACCTAGGGCCGGGGAGCACCGGTTTTTCAAACCCGGGCACCTCTACCATAGACTCCCATGTTAAATGGTAATTTCTCTGGTGACTTTGGGGACCCGGTACCGGCCGGTCTTAGGTCCCCTGGACCCGGAACTTGGCACACATATAGCCCCATTTCTGCTCTACAAGTGTGCAAAGTTTATTGTCTGGAGAACCTACGGCCGGGGAGCACCAATTTTTCAAACCCAGGCACCCCTTCCATAGGCTCCCATGTTAAACGTCAGTCTAGTCATGGGCACAGTGAGGCATGGACACAGTGAGGCGTGGACACAGTGAGGCATGCAGATGGACACCCTAGGCTTATACTCGAGTCAATACGTTTTCCCAGTTTTTTTGTGGTAAAATTAGGTGCCTTAGCTTATATTCGGGTCGGCTTATACTCGAGTATATATGATACTTAAAAATCATACAATGTGATTTTCTGGATTTTTGTTTTAGATTCCGTCTCTCACAGTTGAAGAGTACCTATGATAAAAATTACAGACCTCTATATGCTTTGTAAGTAGGAAAACCTGCAAAATCGGCAGTGTATCAAATACTTGTTCTCCCACTGATGTATGTGTGTGTGTGTGTGTGTGTGTGTGTGTGTATATATATGTGTGTGTGTGTGTGTATATATGTGTGTGTGTGTATATATATATATATATATATATATATATATATATATGTAGCGGGGTCTTCAAAGTTAGTGGGATACACCTGGGGGTAGAGTGACCCAGGTGTGTAATTATGGCAGGGTTTAGACCCCTTTTTGTTATTCGTGGAGGATTGGGTGGTGCAATATTCTCCTTTGCCTGTGGGTGGCGGAGTACCTACAGGCTCGAGGTAGAATCACTACCACAGTGCTACCCTTCTTTGTCCCTTCCTGGAGATGGTACGGCTGGGGCGGGGAACCCGCTGTGGTATCGACGGGAGGAGATAAAAGGGGGAGACGCCCTCGCCACAAGGTCTGTCTTCGGGGATCATCTCTTCATGCACCCAGGCACCTTCAGCCTGGGTGCGGGCGATTCAAGGTTCCCGGCCTAGGCGCCCTAGGCCTGGCCGGGATGAAGTTGGGGTTCCATCCCAGGCACCTTCAGCCTGGGGTGAGGTACTATTGAGGAGGCCTGGGGCCCGGTGACTTCGACCGGGTCCCGCAAGGGTGAAGTGGTTCCAGGGCGCCCCTTGCGAGGGGACCCGCATCTGAGGTGAGGAGGCTGGGGAGGTCACTCGTTCGAAGACCCGGTGTAGTGTCAACCCGGTGACGGATGGGCCTTCGGTAACTCCCTTGGAGGACATCTTCCCCTGATAGGGGCCGCAACGCAACAGAGGTATTCATGTCAAGACTCCTACAACCCTTGGTCATAGCACAGGGGGTGTAGGGACCCAGATCAGTATAGTGCCTCGACCTGCTCATCCCACCGTATCCTGCCATCGCATTGCCTGTATGTGGAGATACGAAATAAACCAACAGTTGGACTGTGATCGGTGTATGGACTCTGTTAATGGGAGCAAAGGGTGGTTTGGTGGTTTCTGCACAACAGACTCGGTACATGCCCAGGACACACCGGCCCGAGGAAACATCAGGTATTGGCCTTCACCTCACCCACAGTTATGGGGAGGACCTGGGCCGTAGCGCACCTCACTCTGTCGCGTGACATACCCCTAGCTAAAGAGGACGGGGTGAGGCCGCTACATATATATATATACATATATAAGCTAAAGCTTTCAGCCAGGCATGGGGCTACAGTGTTTTGAGACAGACTCTACTCTGAATGCATTTTCTTTCTGCTCCCTTCTGCTGAGTTGTTAACACTGCTGCACAGTTTTCCTCCAGCCAGCAGGGGAAGAGCCAAGTTACATCAAGCCAATAGACTTTAAAGTGGAATGCCTGGAATCCTGGGAGGTGTAGTTCAAGGTGACGGCCATGTAATGGAACTACTGTATTTCTGAACTACAGATCTCAATGGCCTGTGCATCAGGGAGTGTCTGAGAGGCTTTATATTCTTTTGGCTGGAAAAGCCTCTCTTGGCGTCGTGGGAACCCAAGCATCCAGACCTTTTTCAGCGAGCAGGGGAGAGATAGAGCCACCTGAGGAACCCCGGGGGTAGGCCGAAATCAGTGACTGTTCAGTCCACGTTGCTGCCAGGAGACCAGAGCAATCCCCAGGCCAGCAGATCTATGATCCAAGTCACATCCACTCTTACAGAATTCCTCTGAAAATGTGGTGTCCCATATCACTACACTGTAACTTGATGTGATTTGCATTAGGAGGGACGTGCTGAGCCTGCGCCCACTCCACCGGTCTTGCATACCTCTATTACCTAACTCCAAGTAACAAAATGGGGTCACTTCGTGCATATAACCTTGTGTGCACGCTTTAACTCCTTCACTTTCGTAACTTGTGACAGGTCACAGATTGATGGCATGCTGAGAGGTACCGGTCCAGTTATGTGGGCAGATCCCAACTTCATTGTTGCGATCTTGCCCCAGCTCGAACTGGCTCTTTGACGGAAGCCCGCTGTCTGTTGAAAACGGTTTACAGAACGGACTGCACTCCTGTGATCCACAGTGAAGTACAGACAAACAAGCTTTGGCTGTATTTCTCCTTTGAGGCATTATACAAGTTCCAAAATATCTTTCAAAATAACAACCTTTTCATAATGCCGCAAATTTAAATTGCCTGGGCGTACAGGTTTATGACTATATAGGAGTAAGGAAGGGAGAAAGAAGACAATATTAAGGCTAACTTATCTTGGGATTGGATGGGAAATACAACCCAGCTGATTAATTCTGCGGCCAAGAAAGGATGTCTGGAAAACTCAGGGAATGCCACAGATGTATGATTTTTGGCCAATCCAATCCTAACTAGGTGAATCAGATGAAGAGAATCTTCAGCCAAAACACATCTATTTGTTTTGGATTGGGTAGGGAAGGCATACAACCTCTCTATTGTATTAAATGCTGTCTAAAGCAGGTCATAGATGGTGCAATTTTCTTTCCTGCAACCACGTGGGAGGGAGCGGTTAAACTCTGCAGGTTTTTATTGCTGTATGTCCCTTCCTGTCCAGGTGAGTCCCAGCTCCTTATTTTTTTGTCCATTTGTGTTTGTTAGATTTTACAGACCCCTGGAAATAAGTGGGACTTTAGATGTACATTCTAGGGTATATTACACACCAACGCATAAGATATATTAAAAAAAAAATCAATTTTATTCAATATCATCAGGGTTAAAAAACATATAATAAAAACATAATAACACAGATGTAGCCATATAGATCTCTGTCTTGGCCTTGGGATTCAGTATGTGTGCCAACGCGTTTCACGAACTGCCCCGCTTCATCAGGGCCTTGGATCCCTAAATGGTACTGCAATTAGTGTCATTCAATGTTTTATATCCACTCTTTATAGAAAACATGCAACAAAACCCTATCCACCATGGATATGAAAATGGGAGGGATGGGTTTGAAACCCTGCGGTAAGTATGATTACCTGTATGGTGAATGTATGGAACACTGATAACAACTAGTCTGCCAGGTCAGTAGGGAATACAATCCAATCCTCCAATGCCCACTCCCATCCATAAAGATTAGCAGGTGTAAAAATCTATACATTAAAATATAATATAGGATATGATCAGATAGGGGTATTTCATTCAAGGAGGGTGAATAGTGTAAAATGAATTGGATCCCAGAATTGACCATGTCATCAAGAGTGTAAAAGAATGTTGTAAAAGAATGAGGTGAGATTAAATAAAGAGAAAATTAAAAGGTAGGTTGCAGTGAGGGGAAGAATTTGGAGGAAGTCAGGGGGGGAGAATTTTTTTTTAAATATAATTAAAAAATTGCCAGGACGCTGACTATTTGTACTGTGACCCAAATGTAAGATGCAAGAGCAGATGTTGTATATCACAGATGCAATCCATATAAAGTCTGTGAGCCTAGGTCAAATTGGCGGTGCGTTGTTCTATCTAAGTAGGTGTCAAATATATCCTAGAATGTTCATCTAAAGACCCACTTTTTTTCCGGGGGTTTGTACATATGTTTATTGGGGACGGTATCTTTTAGGGGTGGATTCAATTACACACTTGTTCCCCGCACATTGTCTTTGTTAGATGAGAACAATATCTGTCCATAAAATCGCATTGCTCACGTTTTCACTGGTTCTCCAGACTTGTTGATGGCAGACTTTTTTATTCTAGAAAAATAATTATTAGACTGTTTTCCACCCTCGATATCTGGTAAAAGAAAGGAATATGGGAGTTTTAAATTAGTTGTTTTTTTACCGAAGCCCTCGCTTGTGTAGTGTGATTGTATGAGCATGTCATGGAGAACACAGATCATAAGTTGATCACTTGTAAAAAGGGAAAAACAATGAGCCTTTGTTTTATTATACCAGTGAATGTAAGATGATCGTTGACTCATTAATATGAGCAACTGTTCCATTTTCAAACAAAATAAATCTATGTAAGCTTTAATTGCTATTAAGAACTAATGACAAAAAGATCAAGGATTTTTCCCAGAAGTCAAAAATTCTGATGTTTAGAACTATCATCAAACCTGTTATTATGTATGGGGTGGAGAGTAGGATAATAATATTAGAGGTGAAAACACTCAAAGTATATCTAAATTCAAAAACAAATATGTACGGTAATATATTCCAGCTTTCTAGTCCTTAGAGGTGGTGACTGCATTCATTTTTCTTTTTCTTTTTTTTAGGCTTTTTATTCCTTTTATTTTCACCTAATTATTCTACCAGTATTGGAGGAGGAGCAGAGTCGTCACTCTAGGCTGCTTTTCTAAATTTGGACAACAAAGCCACCACTTCTCCTTATCTCTACTGCATAGAGAGGAGAAGTTTTGTAGTTCACAATGGATTTCTGTAAAAGCTGATAACACTGTTTGCTATAAAGGTTCAGCGTGCAGGAAATTACAAGGGCAATGGAATTCTGCCGATATAAACTGGTATTTTTCTTTACTTGCAGCACAAAAAGAAAGCTCATGTAAGGACTGGTAAGCTATAATATATACTGTACATTTTTGTTCTTGGGTTTAGCTATCCTTTTTAAAGAGCCTATAATAACCTCTTCCATTAGTATAAAGTGCAAACACTTAGTGGTGTCTATATAGCATACCTGCAGCAGTGTCTCAATACTGAATTCCAGTAAAAACTGCAAGCATACCATGAGTCATGTCTAACGAGGTGCCTGCTACCTGGTAGACTTATCACTATTATTTACATCTGACAGGTGTTTTGCGCTCCAGGAAGATAACTTCCAGCTCCGATGTTGCTCACTGTGGTTTCAGTTCCTTTAAGAGCAGAGTCGCTGGAACTGCTATGCCCCACCTCCCCTCCTTCTGCCCATTCACAGAAGCCTTTGTATTATGTGA
Organism: Rana muscosa; assembly: GCA_029206835.1. Taxonomy (NCBI): domain Eukaryota; kingdom Metazoa; phylum Chordata; class Amphibia; order Anura; family Ranidae; genus Rana; species Rana muscosa. Next base: position 72,825,907 of record CM055118.1, read on the forward strand.
ACTCATTTGCATAATACAAAGGCTTCTGTGAATGGGCAGTAGAGGGGAGGGGCAGGCATAGCTGCTGTGTCTGCCTCTCTCCTCTCACAGCTGCACTGTGTCCTCTGGGTGCAATAAAGCTGTCATATAAACAATAGATGCATCTAATTACAATTAACTTACAGTGTGTCTGCACTTTAGCCAAAGTTGCTGACTCCTGGAATTCAGTTTTAAAAGAGAAATGTGGGAATCCCCCCCAAAAAAAAACTCATCTAGACTGGAGCTCTGGACTGTGAAGGGAGGACTGTGAAGGGAGGGGGGAGCTGCAGGTCGCTAAGAGGCTGAGTCATCTGTCGGTCCAGGCTTCTGGGTGGATCCCAACTATTTGGTCAGAATCTTTTCAGAGTCTGGACCGGCTCTATTACATCAACCATCAGTAGACTTTAGCCCACTGTTGGTTAAAAACAGGTCAGAGAAGTGCAAACTAATGCACTCCTGTGACCCACAGAAGCATAGCCAAATAAGCTTGGCCATACTCTATAGTTACAGCTGAATGAAGGGCCATTCTGACAGAAAAAGCTCTGATATCTCTAAGTAAATCCAAACTTGATGCTACCTTCTGCCCCTCACGAGAGCGCTGCTGATTAGAGCAGTGTTGGGAGTGGGGAAGGGGTTGCTAGATAGTTAGCCTGTGTTTATACAACATTTATATGCCATTTTTAAAGCCTCATTACTGCCCGTCAACACCTGCCATGTATATTACAATGGTACCACACAGTGCTGTTCACACAGGACCAGTAGCATTGTATTGTGTTGCACCGTGTTAAAAATTAGGCAGCATGTCGCTTTCATGAGGTATCGACACTTGTCAACTGCTTCCATTGATTTTACCGCACCTGAACAGCACCTAGAGCCCCATATTTATTACTGTGAATACATTGAGTGTATTAAAGTAATAAAAAAAACAAGGGTTTAGTTGAGCTTTAACCTCTTGCCGACCTTCCGCAGTACATATATAAGGGGACCATATAGTGAACTTGTTGTTGAGTCACTTTACGGTCAATACAAAGGACAAGGGGGCACTCTTTACGTCTAGAGGAAAAGAGATTTCATCTCCAAATACGGAAAGGTTTCTTCACAGTAAGAGCTGTGAAAATGTGGAATAGACTCCCTGCAAAGGTGGTTCTGGCCAGCTCAGTAGATTGCTTTAAGAAAGGCCTGGATTCTATCCTAAATGTACATAATATAACTGGGTACCAACATTTATAGGTAAAGTTGATCCGGGGAAAATCCGATTGCCTCTCGGGGGATCAGGAAGGAATTTTTTCCCCTGCTGTAGCAAATTGGACCATGCTCTGCTGGGGTTTTTCGCCTTCCTCTGGATCAACTGTGGGTATAGAATTGGGTATATGGGATTGTATGAATTTATTATATATATATATATATATATATATATATATGTAGCGGGGTCTTCAAAGTTAGTGGGATACACCTGGGGGTAGAGAGACCCAGGTGTGTAATTATGTCAGGGATTAGACCCCTTTTCTTATTCGTGGAGGATTGGGTGGTGTAATATTCTCTTTGACCAGTGGGTGTCAGTGTACCTGCTGGCTCGAGGTAGAATCGCTATCACAGTGTTACCCTTTTTTTTGGTTCCTTCCTGGCGATGGTACGGCTGGGGCAGGGAACCCGCCGTGGTGTCGATGGGAGGATATAAAAGGGGGAGACGCCCGCGCCACAAGGTCGTCGTCGCCTGTCTGTTGTTCTTGTGGGAGGGGGTCACCCCTTCACGCACCCAGGCACCTTAGGCCTGGGTGCGGGCGGTTCAAGGTTCCGGCCTAGGCGCCCAAGGCCTGGTCGGAACGAAGATGGAGTCCATCCCGGGCACCTTCAGCCTGGGGTGAGGTACTATTAAGGAGGCCTGGGACCCGGTGACTCCGACTGGGTCCCGCAAGGGTGAAGTTGCTCCAGGGCGCCCCTTGCGAGGGGACCCGCATCTGAGGTGAGGAGGCTGGGGGGGGTCACCCGTCCGAAGACCCGGTGTAGCGTCAACCCGGTGACGGATGGGCCTTCAGTAACTCCCTTGGAGGACATCTTCCCCTGATATGGGCTTCAGCGCAGCGGAGGAGCTTCCATCAAGGCTCCTGCAACCCCTGGTCATAGCACAGGGAGTGTAGGGACTAGGAACCTGTACAGTGCCTCGACCTGCTTCCCCATCGTATCATGCTGTTGCATTTGACTGTATGTGGAGATACGCAATAAACCTGAGTTTGGACTTTGATGGGTGTATGGACTCTGTTGATGGGAACAAAGTGAGATTCCGTCACGGAAGGACTGACCCTCATAACCAGCACACATTTGGCCCGAGGAAAAGATTGATATTGGCCTTCACCTCACCCACATGCATGGGGAGGACATGGGCCGTAGCGCACCTCACTCTGTCGCTCGACATACCCCTAGCTAAAGAGGTCGGGGTGAGGAGGCCGCTACACGTGGGGGCTCGTCCGGGATGCGAACGTGTGTTAACCCTGAGGTTTGGAACGGCTGTGTTTGAACTTTGCTGCCCGGAGGAGGTCCGAGCAGGTCGGCCATGTGATTGGCCAAAGTGCATCCCTGTGCTCGAAGTCGTGGAAATTTCCCTGAAAAACTGGGAGAGGCCCATGCAGAAAGAGCGGGAAGAGGGAGGAGTCCAGCCGTGTGACGAACTACATGTGGGGACTTTTGCTGCACTGCGCCACGAGGCACCCCATGACTACGCAATTCGTGGGAGACTGAAGGAAGCCCGCGAAAACGTGCAAGTCGTGGGAGGAGTCTGGCCACGTGTGGAGATGCATGTGGAGACTCCGGCGCGAGGTCAGCGTGTGATGGAGCAGCCAGTGGTCGGAGTGAACTCAGGCTCCCCGTGGATGCTGGTACCTTATCCTTTCAAGATGACTGCATTTGCTGCATCCATTACAGACACGGGGATAAGGCTCAGGCCCCGAGGACAGTTGGCTTTGTATTCATGCAGAGACACAGAGGCCCTCGGTGTGATCTGTCCCGGATGCTCGGGACTGGTGGTCCAACTAAAGCCATTCGGGCGATGCGAAGCATGCAAGGAGTTTCTTTTTGAGGTTGAACCACACACGGAAAGGCCCCGGGCCCTACGCCTCAACTGCATCACAGGAACCGCCACTCCGGAGGGAGAGATCAAAGCCTTTGCGGAGTTTCCCGTGCGCGCTGACCAGGGCGAAGTGACTGCCCAACCAGAGACTGAGAGAGAAAAATCCGAGGACACTGCTTCGGTCACTACAGACTCCCTGCTCCCACCTCCGAAGAGGAAAGTCGGTCTGGTACAGGCATCTTATGGCCGTGGTCGAGCTTCACCCCGCCGCTTGCCTGGCCTGGATGGCGCCGGTAGAGAAGAGAGTCCCGGACATCCCAGTTCTTCAGAAGGTCCAGGTGAGCCAGGGGCTGGGACTGTGGTGTTGGTTGGAGGTGTCGGGGGTCCCCAGTCGGTGGAGCCCGCAGGGGAGGGTAGCCTTCCGTCTACTAGAGACTACCTTCCCGCTGAGATGTATGACACCTCCGACTTAGAGTCATTGTCAGACTGTGGGGATGACGGAGAGATAGACGAACTGTTTCACCGGAAGGGCTGGGACAGACGCCCACTACCTATGCTGAGTAAACCGCAGGATTCCCCCATGTCCATAGAAGACAGTACGCTCCGGGTGAAGGCCCCGGAGTTCCCGAGGAAATCTAGTCCTCCGACCAACTTTCCGCATTCAACTACATCACCCGCTCTGATGGTGGGGATGCAGCGTGCTTCATTGCGGGCACCAAAGACAAAGAAACCCGAGATGGTAAAGGTACCTCGGCACCCGGAGGCCATCGTACAGCCAGGAGAAGGTGAGCGAGATGTGATGCCGCCTCTAGCCAGGTTGCAGAGACTTTTCTCCCAGAGAGTCGCCCGTGAATATGGGTTGGAGTACCCCTACTTGCCTCGGGACCTATTGTATGAAGTCGAGGTCCTGCGACCAAGGTGGTATGACGAGTTTGTATGGGAAAAGCTTAAAGTACCCCATGCCAGGCGATACCTGTCATGTTCGCCGCCTGTGTCTAAAAAGTTCAAGGACTGCAGAGCTGATTGGAGACTTGGGCGCCATATTCATGCCGATAAGGTGCTCATCTGCAGGAAAGATGGAGAGGATGTTGAGTATTCGGTGGAAGTGTTTGACGGGCACCTGAAGCCCCTGTTTCTGCCGGATCCAAGGTTCTATTTATAGGAAAAGTGAGCTCCTATCTTGTTGCTATTGAAGCTTTCTGGAAGAGACATTCCCAGACGCCTAGAACTGTGCCCTACTTTTGTTTTGATTTGGGCTTTTGTTTTACTCACTGGAGATTTGGGAGCTGTTGTTTTTTTTCTCCCTTTTCTTCATGTGCCAAAGGCAGAGACTTTTGGGGTAGAGTTAGAGTAGGAAAGCAGGAAGAATGAAGATCTAACCAAGTGTCATTACCGCAGCGCTGTCACCAGGTGGCAGTGTTGTGCAACGGTTGTTTGAAAATGTTACACATGCATTACTTACTTATTGGAGTGAGTGGGTCTCTCGGCTGACGGACCCACTCATGCCAAGTTAACACAGAGTGTTAGGATGTTTTTTTTTTGTTTCCCTTCTGCAGGAGATTCGTCGGTCAAGACTACTGAGTATGGGGTGGTTCTTAGACAGTGATGGGGGGGGATTGTATATGTGTACATGACAGATGTTTATACAAAAGTTTTAATGTTTTATAGGTTGTTTTTTTTTGAGCAGGTCTTGGCACATACAGTATCCAAAATATTAGGGATAGCCTCTGGGGCCCACTTCATGTCACCCCTCCTTGGGAGACATGGGTGTGCACCTGACGCTGGGGACCAGCGTCAAATCACCAGGGGGAGAGTGTAGCGGGGTCTTCAAAGTTAGTGGGATACACCTGGGGGTAGAGAGACCCAGGTGTGTAATTATGTCAGGGATTAGACCCCTTTTCTTATTCGTGGAGGATTGGGTGGTGTAATATTCTCTTTGACCAGTGGGTGTCAGTGTACCTGCTGGCTCGAGGTAGAATCGCTATCACAGTGTTACCCTTTTTTTTGGTTCCTTCCTGGCGATGGTACGGCTGGGGCGGGGAACCCGCCGTGGTGTCGATGGGAGGATATAAAAGGGGGAGACGCCCGCGCCACGAGGTCGTCGTCGCCTGTCTGTTGTTCTTGTGGGAGGGGGTCACCCCTTCACGCACCCAGGCACCTTAGGCCTGGGTGCGGGCGGTTCAAGGTTCCGGCCTAGGCGCCCAAGGCCTGGTCGGAACGAAGATGGAGTCCATCCCGGGCACCTTCAGCCTGGGGTGAGGTACTATTAAGGAGGCCTGGGACCCGGTGACTCCGACTGGGTCCCGCAAGGGTGAAGTTGCTCCAGGGCGCCCCTTGCGAGGGGACCCGCATCTGAGGTGAGGAGGCTGGGGGGGGTCACCCGTCCGAAGACCCGGTGTAGCGTCAACCCGGTGACGGATGGGCCTTCAGTAACTCCCTTAGAGGACATCTTCCCCTGATATGGGCTTCAGCGCAGCGGAGGAGCTTCCATCAAGACTCCTGCAACCCCTGGTCATAGCACAGGGAGTGTAGGGACTAGGAACCTGTACAGTGCCTCGACCTGCTTCCCCATCGTATCATGCTGTTGCATTTGACTGTATGTGGAGATACGCAATAAACCTGAGTTTGGACTTTGATGGGTGTATGGACTCTGTTGATGGGAACAAAGGGAGATTCCGGCACGGAAGGACTGACCCTCATAACCAGCACACATTTGGCCCGAGGAAAAGATTGATATTGGCCTTCACCTCACCCACATGCATGGAGAGGACATGGGCCGTAGCGCACCTCACTCTGTCGCTCGACATACCCCTAGCTAAAGAGGTCGGGGTGAGGAGGCCGCTACATATATATAATTTTTTTTTTTTTTTAATGGTTGAACTGGATGGACTTGTGTCTTTTTTCAACTTGACTAACTATGTAACATATACTGCGGCAGGTTGGCTCATACAGGCACCGTAACTTATCTGTATGTCACGGCTTTCTTCCGGGTCTGCTCACGCATTCGGAAGCTTCAGCTGCCATTCACTGCAGCACAAGCGCATCAGCGGGTCCTGGCCAATGCTTTATGGCTGGGACACGCTGATCGGCTGAATGACAGAAGAGAGCTCTGTGTTGGTAAACAACACAGGACTCTCTACATACAGCAGCGCTGTGCTGGGTTTTTTTTTTTTTTCATCCCTGCAAAACAGGGAGTAAAAACTGACACATTGCTTAGTAAAATCAGAACACATTACACATTGTAAACATTGTTAGGCACACATTTAACCCCTTGATTACCTTAGATGTTAACCTCTTTTTGGCCAGCGTCATTAGTACAGAGACAGTGTATATTATTAGCACTGATCACTGTATTATTGTCACTGGTGATGTCAATGTCAATTAGTCAGTTCAACCCCCCCCCACATCAGTTAGTGTCAGATTGTCCACCGCACTATCACAGTCCCACGATACGTCACTGATTGCCACCATTACTAGTATAGAAATAAAAAATACAGTATCCATACCATAGTTTGGAGACACTCTAACTTTCACGCAATCCAATTAATAAACATTTATTGTGGGTTTTTTTTTACCAAAGGCATGTAGCCGAACAAATTTTGGGCTAAATTCGAAAAAATTAGATTTTTACATTTTTTTTATTGGATATGTTTTATAGTAGAAAATAGAAAATATTTCTTTTTTTTCTAAATGTTTGCCCTTTTTTCATTTATATAACAGAAAATAAAAACCCAGTGATGATCAAATATCACCAAAATTCACCCAGAAAAGCAAAGTGCCAGTCAGTGTCTGTGCTCTTTTTACATTGGTGGCCAGTGTCTGCACCCTCTTTGCATTGGTATCCAGAGTCTGTGCCCCTCTTACGTTAGCAGTGATTGACTTTGCTCCTATTACATCAGTGATCAGTGTCTGTGTGTGCCCCCCCCACGCTTACATTGGCAGTCAGTGTCTGTGCTCCTTTTACATTGGTGGTCAGTGTCTGTGCCCTCCTTACATTGATGTCCAGTGTCTGTGCCCCCCCCCCCTACATTAGCAGTGAATATCTATGCTTATATTACATCAGTGACCAGTGTCTGTTTCCCTCCCCCCCCCCCCCCCTCCGCTTACATTGGCAGTCAGTGTCTGTGCTCCTTTTACATTGGTTGTCAGTGACTGTGCCCTCCTTACATTGGTGTCCAGTGTCTGTGGCCCCCCTACATTAGCAGTGAATATCTATGCTCCTATTACATCAGTGTCTGTGCCCCCCCCCCCCCTCCGCTTACATTGGCAGTCAGTGTCTGTTCTCCTTTTACATTGGTTGTCAGTGACTGTGCCCTCCTTACATTGGTGTCCAGTGTCTGTGCCCCCCCCCCCTACATTAGCAGTGAATATCTGTGCTCCCATTACATCAGTGGTCAGTGTCTGTGCCCCCCTTCCGCTTACATTGGTAGTCAGTGTCTTTCTGTGCTCCTATTACATTGGCAGTCAGAGTCTATGCTCCTTTTACATTGGTGGTCAGTGTCTGTGCCCTCCTTACATTGGAGTCCAGTGTCTGTGCCCCCCCCCCCGCTACATTAGCAGTGAATATCTGTGCTCCTATTACATCAGTGACCAGTGTCTGTGCCCCCCCCCCTACATTAGCAGTGAATATCTGTGCTCCTATTACATCAGTGACCAGTGTCTGTGCCCCCCACCCTCTGCTTACAGTGTCAGTCAGTGTCTGTGCTCCTTTTACATTGGTTGTCAGTGACTGTGCCCTCCTTACATTGGTTGTCAGTGTCGGTGCCCTCCTTACATTGGTTGTCAGTGACTGTGCCCTCCTTAAATTGGTTGCCAGTGACTGTGCCCTCTTTACATTGGTTGTCAGTGACTGTGCCCGCCTTACATTGGTGTCCAATGTCTGTGCCCCCTTACATTAGCATTGAGTGTCTGTGCTCCTATTACGTCTGTGTCTGTGTCCCCCTCCCCCCTCTGCTTACATTGGCGGTCAGTTTCTGTATTCCTGTTACATGGGCAGTCAGTGTCTGTGCTCCTATTACATTGGTGCTCAGTGTCTGTGCCCCCTCAATAACTTTTTGCTCTCATGTGACCCAGAGTCAGCTAAAAGCACAAGTTATCACCTGACATCACAGAGATGCTCCAGAATCTAGAAGAATTCTGACCATATTGTCGGGATCCACCCAGCTGCCTGATTGACATGTGACTACGGCTCTCAGCATGCGGCTAAGAGCTGAAGTCAGCTGCGCCCACTCCAGCCCGACTCTCTAGTGAGTGCTGGAGAGGCAGCGCGGAGAGCGGTGACTGATAGTCCCCGCTCTCTGCTCAGAGCAGACCGAGAAATGAGTGATCAGTGGTCATGTGATTGTTTGTTTAGTTCACAGGCTTAGGGTCAGCAAGGGTCAGCTACGACATCACACCAGTGCTGCACTATGCAGGTATGTATATACATTTTTTATATAGTCCAAGCTTCTCTTTAAAATACCACCAAAAGAAAGCTCATCTCTAAAAACGATATAAAATGTATATGGGTACATAACGGAGTAATTTACAATCAAACTATCACGGCACTGAAAACTGACAAATGGCTTTGTAATGAAGGGCTGTATACACCGGTACACAAGTGGTTAAAGAGAAACCATTCCAGGGAATAGCGATGAAGTCTCTCTATGTTTGTGCATCTGAGAATATGATCTTCACTGAAAATTGATTAACTTGGATAAATTTATATTATTACACAGAGCAGTACAACATGCAATAGGTTATAATTAAAGGGTAATTCTATTTTCTTCCCCAATCCCCTTTAATGGACTGCGCTGTTTCTTTTTCTTTATCATTCAATGTGTATATAAGTAACATCATGCTGTATGCTCTGCAAACCTAAATGCCTCGCTGCAAGCTACCGTTTCCCAGAGATGGAAAATTAAAAACAAAACTCCATTAGTCTCTAAAGTATCTGATTATAAATGTATTGGACAGCAACCACACTTGTGTCACTAGTTACTACCCCTACTGCCACCTACTGGACGCAAAGACAATCACTATCACTCTGTTTAATTAGAGGATTGAGGACAAGCTTTGAAAGAAGACAGAATTCATGAGATTGCGTTCCGCAGTTCTTTACAGCTAGTCATGGAAATTTAATTTTTCTAAAAAATAAATAAAATATATGTAACGCAAGAAAAAAAAAAAAAAGAGCTATAAGGCTTGTGCATTTCCAGTATGAAAACATCAGGCGTGCAGAGATCTTAATAATCATTTTGCTATGCAGCCCTAAGGCAATAAGACACGTTCAGATGAGGACCAAAAATTGGTAACACATCCTAAAATTAATAATTCAGTTTTGGGTGGAAGCCAACAGATTGGATCATCTGCTCGGAGAGATATCTGCAGCTCAGCCACAGGCATTGCAAGAGGTTTGACGCTCACTACTGAATATTGCATTTATTTTAAATACAGCAGAGCCTTTGACATACCTTCTGTTACAGCAAGAGGAGTGAGACTCAGAAAGGTGGGGAAGCACAAAGGAAACACCAGGGATAATCTCAGAATTCAATAATAAAGATAATGGGGTGGTTTTACTAAAGGCAAATAGACTTTGCACTTTGCAAGTGCATTTGCTCCAGAGCTTAGTGAATGAAGTAAAGAAGCTTTACTTTGCAAAGAATATCCAATCATGTGCAGAGAAAATAATAAAAAAAAAAAAAAAGCATTTTTGCTTGCACGTGATTGGATGAAGAAAGTCATCAGAGCTTCCCTCCATTTACTAAGCTCTGGAGCAACTGCACTTGCAAAGTGCACAGTCTATTTGCCTTTAGTAAATCCACCCTAATGTGGTATTTTATTTCCTCTCTCACTCTGCTTCCCTATCCGAAATAAAAATATAGGGAACTATTATCACAGTAATCTCATCTCTTCAAGACTGGATGTAATATTTGATTCTTTTCTTTCGTTATACATAACCTTCATTAAAGCGGAGGTTCATCTGAATTTTTTTTTTTAAAAAGCCAGCAGCTACAAATACTGCAGCTGCTGACTTTTAAAAAATGGACACTTACCTGTCCAGGTCGCCCGCGATGTCGGCAGCCTAAGCCGAAGTACCGCTCGGCTCAAGGCTTCCCCCCCGCCATCCTTGGTGAGGGAATCGGGAGGTGAAGCGCTGTGGGCTTTACTGCCAGGTTCCCTATGGCGCATGCGCGAGTCGCGCTGCGCCGTCCTCACTGGACCCCGCTGTGTTTCCCAGAACACAACGGGGGGGGCGAAGGGGCGGGACTCCCGCGGGAGTCTATTCCCGGAAGTGGTGCAAATACCTGTTTTACACAGGTATCTGCACCCCCTCCACCCTGAAAGGTGCCAAATGTGACACCGGAGGGGGGGGAGGGTTCCGAAAAGCGGAGGTTCGCTTTTGGGTGAACCTCCACTTTAAATAACTGCCTCCTGTCATTTCTTACTTAAAGTATATGTAAATCCAAGCTCCAAAAAAAAAAAAACCTCATATACGCTTTAACATGTTAATGTTATTTCAAGATCATTTTCAATACTTTACATATTCAGCTTTTATTTAGAGGAACAGGAAGAAAAAACTCTGTGATCCTGCCATGAGGATCCTTGTTCAGGTATTTCTTGTTATAGGGTGACAACACTCTGTCCCTATCACCTAATTGTTCTCCTGCATTATCACCTGTAACATGGGCTTCTGATAAAGGCTCCATTGTCACCATCAGCAGACCCACCTTGAGAAATGTCATGAAGACATCGCTAAAATGCCTGCATGTCGAAATTTCAATATTTTTTTTTTACTGATAACAAAAAAATAAAGAAAATGCCTGCATGTAAATAGCAAGTGACTGCAAAGAGGAATGTTGCACTGAAATGCAACAAAGGAATAAAAAAGATGTATTTTAGAGAGCATAACTTTGTTGATACAGATCTACAGATCTGACTCAGAAGGGAGCGTGGTGAATTTCTGCAGAGAGACCACTGCTTCCACACAGAGAGAGCAAGATTACTTCTCTAAAGCATGCTGGCCGGGGACAGGATGTTCTTCTGCTTTCTGAAGGGAAAGAGCTGTAATGCCGCGTACACACAACCGTTTTTCATGACGAGAAAAATGCCATTTTTTTATTTGGTCATTAAAAACGACCGTGTGTGGGCTTCAAAGCATTTTTCGCGACGTGAAAAATGGCCAATAAAAATTTGGAACATGCTCTATTTTTTCTCGTCGTTTTTCACATCGTCGTTTTTCTCGTCGTGAAAAACGGCCGTGTGTACGCTTTAACGACGTGAAAAAAACGTGCATGCTCAATAGCAAGTGATGAGACGGGAGCGCTCGTTCTGGTAAAACTAGCGTTCGTAATGGAGATAGCACATTCGTCACGCTGTAACTGACTGAAGAGCACGAGGCTGAAAAGCGTGAATCGTCTCTCACCAAACTTTACTAACACGAGGATCAGCAAAAGCAGCCCAAAGGGTGGCGCCATCCAAATGGAACTTCCCCTTTATAGTGCCGTCGTACATTTCGTACGTCACCGCGCTTTGCTCGAGCATTTTTTTTCACAATAGTGTGTAGGCAAGGCAGGCTTGAGAAGAATCGCGTCGAGAAAAACGTCGTTTTTTTCAATGACATTAAAAACGGTCGTGTGTACGCGGCATAAGACTTTGAACACCTTTGTGTTTAGATATACCTGGAGTTTATTTTTGTGCGCATCTAAACGCAGCACTATAAGAATCAATGGGGCCATAAAGAAAAGTAAAATGTTTGCTGCATTGAATGGCGTACAAAAACAGTGGGTTACAGTTGCATCCAGGGCCATATATATCTGAAGATTGTACGCATGTACTGTACATATGTAAACTAATGTGAAGGCATGCATGTTAAGATACATAAAGCAATTCGAAGAATTGTAAGTGTCTAGTAATTTAGGTGCATATTTCATGCAGGATCTGCTGCTAGCAATATGTACATTTGCTGCTCATTATTAACCACTTCCGCCCCCGGAAGGATTTACCCACTTCCTGACCAGGCCATTTTTTGCGATACGGCACTGCGTCGCTTTAACTAACAATTGCGCGGTCGTGTGACGCTGTACCCAAACAAAAGTTGACGTTCGTTTTTTCCCACAAATAGAGATTTCTTTTGGTGGTATTTGATCACCTCTGCGGTTTTTATTTTTTGCGCTATAAACAAAAAAAGAGTGACAATTTTGAAAAAAACATTTTTTTTTTTTTACTTTCTTCTATAACACATATCTAAAAAAATTAAATAAAATAAAAGATGTATTTAGCAGTTTAGGCCGATTATATATTCTTCTACATATTTTTGGTTGAAAAAAAGGCGTATATTGATTGGTTTGCGCAAATGTTATCACATTTACAAACTATGGGATAGATTTAGGGACCTTTTTTTTAAATGTTTTTTACTAGTAATGGCGGCAATCTGCGATTTTTAACGGGACTGCGACATTGTGGCAGGCAAATCTGACCCCACATGACACTTTTTGGGGACCAGTGACATTATTACATTGATTAGTGCTATAAAAATGCATTGATCACTGTATAAATGACACTGGCAGGGATAGCACTAGGGGGTTATCAAGGGGTTAAATGTGATCCCTGGGTGTGTCCTAACTGTGGGGGGGATGGGCTGCCTGGAACACCACCGAGATCGCTGTTACCGATGACCGGGAACAGCAGATCTCTGAGATGTCCCCTGTCAGAACGGGGATCCACCTTGTTTACATAGGCAGTTCCCCGTTCTGCCTCTGTATACCATGATCGCAGGTCGCCGTCAGACATCGAGTTCCCGATTTATCACATGCACGGACCGGCGTACACCTACGGCGATTTTCACTATCCAGCCACCTTGCCGCAGTTATACTGCGGCGGGTGGTCGGGAAGCGGTTAAGCTTAGTTCACATTTGCGGTTGGGGGTGGTAAAAGTACACATTTGAGCCGTGTTTTTACCATTTCATTCAAACTGCAAAGGCTTTTTAGATTGTAAGCTTCAATGAGCAGGGCCCTCTTAACCCTCTTGTATTTTATTGTATTGTAATTGAATTGTCTCCCTTTTTATATTGTAAAGCACTGCTGGTGCTATATAAATCCTGTATACAGGCGGTCTCCTACTTACAAACATCCGACTTTCAAACGACTCCTTACAAACGGAAGGAGACAACAGGAAGTGAGAGGAAATCTACCCCTAGGAAGGGAAATTCTCTCCTGTAAGAGTTAATATGGGAAAAAGGTGTCAACTCTCTACTGATGCTTTATCACCAATCCTAGTTTCACTAATAACCCAAAATTTTCTAAATCCAATTGTCATTGGGACGGAAAGTGAGGTAAAATGTTCTGAACAGGTGCACAGACAGCAAAACTAATGTTACAGGGGTGATAACCCTTCCCTATGTTTTCCAAAAAGCTTATGTAGCGGGGTCCCCTTTGGGACTCCCGGGACTGCCTTGCCCAGAACCCCTTTCGGCAATGTTTCCACCCCAGAGACTCATGGGAGGGGTTATATGAGGAGGAGGCGAGGCTGGGCTCGGTCTTTTTTGGACACGAGACACGAGACTTCAGTGGAGAGATCTTCCTGTGCGGATCCGCTGTGGTGCAAGGCCTGAAGCCTGGGGCCTTGCGCTGTTACCCAAAAGAGCCTTCCACCCTCATTGCGAGCCTGGGCGGCACCTGACTCGGTTTCTTCAACCGCTGCTGAGCCGGAGACCAGACCGCTGCAGACGCTGTGTGTGGAGACACAGCGGGTGGAAGTTCCCGGACTGGGATCGCGTCCGGAGTGGTGAGCGAGCACTTGCTCAATCCACAAATACTTTATATCATTGTTAGGCCTACAGACTGCCGTGGCCCACCAGTTCCTATTTCAGTTCTTTTCCCCCACTGGAGATCCATAGCAGAACTGAGTCAAATGGATCTCTAGTGGAGTGTACTGTGTGGGCATTTTTACCCCACCCCCTTGGATTACAAATGTGTTCCTGAAATGTGCACCACCGTTTAAAGACTTGCATGCGAAGAATTTTACCCCCCTAGAGACTGAGTTATATGGTCAGGCCTGGCCATCTAGATAGTTTATTTAGTTGCTGCGCCATAGGGTGCATAGTGAAGTACTGTTACACGTGGCGCGTGTGCGCCATATCTTAATAGTTATAGTGTGACTATTGCTGCAGGGCTCTGCAGATAGATTCATGTGATCTGTTACAACTGTTGATTTTTTTTGCCAGTAGAAAGTAAATTCGTTATTCTTCTATCACTGCATTGGTGTCTGAATTTAACCATAGAGCATAAGATATATATATATTACCCTAGACTAACTGTGCCAGAAGGGGGTCGAGTAAATTGCCGGGGGTTGGCGGAGCTGTCTTCAGGGCCCAAACGAAATCTGCGGCCCTCTTAATTGAGGGTATCGCTACACTTAAAAATAGATTTTTTTGGCTGGAGCTACACTTAAAAACGTACCTGTTCAAAATTACAAACAGATTCTATATAAGAACAAACCTACAGTCCCTGTCTTGTTTGTAACCCGGGGACCGCCTGTAGTAATAATAATATTGGAAGTATACACAGGCTGTGACCATGATGTGTGGCAAACTTATCCCATCTGTAGGATTCCGCAAGCAGTACCGCCCGCTGAATGCAACCCATTCAAGCGAATAGGGCCACACCGCAGTTGCCCTTCAACCGTTTGCAATTCACACAGTTGTGGCACAGTGATTCAGGATTTTAGGGGTTAAAACAGGCGGTAAGGGACGACATAATGCTTCCCAGCTGCCTGTCAAACACCCTCTGAAAAGCAATCAACTGCAGAATGCTCTTCAGAGGGCAATGACTGCCTAAACGGGCCCTACACTGAAGTTAACTGGAAGAATTTAACCAAGGACTCAAATGTTGTGGTCAAAAAAAAAAAAAAAATGAATGACAATTGACTAAGTAATTGAATGCAAAGGAGCACTGTGATTTTTAAAATGAAGACGCAAAGGTGAAATAAATTTTACACAACCTTTTCATTGACGTAAGCTTAGCAGGAATAAGTCCCACTAACTAAGCTCCTCTCTAATGGGGTAGGAGGCTTTGCTGCAGCTGTATGCTCTCACCCGCTCAGTATATTGAGGAAACAGCAGCAATATGATCAGGACCCGTGAAATCCATTTTCCACACAGCTTTGGGATGTTCGCCTTGTGCATTTGGCAGATTACAAGGCACAAGGCTTAGTGATTCACTTATACTCAGCATTGCTCTGGAGTGCATAGTGTAATGGGTTTGTGGCTGACATACTGCAGCCTACACATGATCCCCCTACTAAGAAATGGTTGCTATGTAAAACCATTAGGTTCATATACTGTAACAAAGGAACTTCAATAGCCCTGTGAGATTTCAAACTTTATATGTCCGGGGTAATATGGCGATCTGGCAGACAGACAATGTATTAGTATCCTGATGTCTCAGCTTTGCAACAGTGAAAACAGGCAAAAGGTCCAGTAAGTAGCTGCACGGTATGGCCTGGACCTCTTCTCTGAAAGCAATCAATACGTGATTACCTTGCTTTTAAAGTGAATGTCACTTTACCAAAATAAATCAACTAGCAGGGATCTACATAGCTCCCGACTGTCCCTGATTTCGAGGGACTGTCCCTGATTTGGAGCAATGTCCCTCTGTCCCTCTTTCCTCCTCATTTGTCCTGATCCATATAGTTGTATATAAAACGCACTTTTTATCTTTCAAAAAGTGTTTCCCAGAGCTAAACCTTTCATCCAATTTCTAAATTGCTGCATTTGTACATTTTCAAAGCCAATATAAAGGAGTAGTAGTGGTAAAAAAAAGCCGTTGTGGATTTAATTAATTTTTTGGGGGGTTAATTCTCCTTTAAGGGGGTGTGGCAGGGGGGCGTGTCCCATGCCTACATACATTTGCTGGTAGGTGTCCCTCATTCCCATCTCAAAATGTTGGGAGGTATGGATCTAGCATTGTCCTCCTGTATGCCCAATTGTTGGACTGTTCTGAACTCTTTCTGGTTACATATACAATAGGCACTAGACCTCCTATTGTTTATATCCAGTATTGTGGAAGACAATCTCATTATTCAACCCGACTTGCTTCAGCGAGGCAGCTTGCATGTATCAAAGCACCTCTAATAGATGGAGGAGGTCCACGCTGCTCAAACCACTGGTGGCAGGATCTTACCATTTACATACAGCTATTGTTACAATAATAATCATTTTGCTATGCAGCCCTAACGCAATAAGACACGTTCAGATGAGGACCAAATATTGGTAACACATCTTAAAATTAATAATTCAGTTTTGGGTGGAAGCCAACAGATTGGATCATCTGCTCGGAGAGATATCTGCAGCTCAGCCACAGGCATTGCAAGAGGTTTGACGCTCACTACTGAATATTGCATTTATTTTAAATACAGCAGAGCCTTTGACATACCTTCTGTTACAGCAAGAGGAGTGAGACTCAAAAAGGTGGGGAAGCACAAAGGAAACACCAGGGATAATCTCAGAATTCAGTCATAAAGATAATGGGGTGGATTTATTTAAAGGAACACTAAAGGTTCCCATTTTTAAATAACAAACATGTTATACTTACCTCCACTGTGCAGCTCGTTTTGCACACAGTGGCCCCGATCCTCGTCTTCTGGGGTCCCTCGGCGGCTGTTTCAGCTCCTCCCCACAAGGACTCCACACCATAATGCGAGCGAGCGAGCATGGTGTGGAGTTACTGCGGGCGCGCTCCCGTGATACAGCGGCGGCCATAGCCGCCGACTGTATCACTCGGCCCCGCCCCCCGGCGCGCCACGTCATTGGATGTGATTGACAGCAGCGCCAGCCAATGGCTGCGCTGCTTTCAATCCATCCAGTGTAGCCAATCAAAGGCCGGGCTCAGGAACTCGGAGGATGACGGGAGCGAGCGCTGGACTTTCGAGGGGCCAGGTAAGTAAAACGGGGGCTCGGGGGGGGGCGGCATTGTCGAATGTTTTTTCACCTTAATGCATAGGATGCATTAAGGTGAAAAAACATGTACCTTTACAACCCCTTTAAGGTTGGGATATGCAATTAGCGGACTTCCAGCTGTTGCAGAACTACAAGTCCCATGAGGCATAGCAAGACTCTGACACCCACAAGCATGACACCCAGAGGCAGAGGCATGATGGGACTTGTAGTTTTGCAACAGCTGGAGGTCCGCTAATTGCATATCCCTGATTATTTTAAGGCAAATAGACTGTGCACTTTGCAAGTGCAGTTGCTAGAGGGCTTAGTAAATGAGGAAAAGCTTCACTTTGCAAAGAATATCCAATCATGTGCAGAGAAAATAATAAAAAAAAAAAAAGCATTTTCGCTTGCACATGATTGGACGAAGAAAGTCATCAGAGCTTCCTTCCATTTACTAAGCTTCCAGACGTGTTTTTCTTAACCCTGGAAATGCGTTGGCTCCTTTATTTTACTGATAATCATTCTCCATCCCTCCCCAGACACCAGGAGAAAGTGTGGCTGCAAAGACTAGTAGGGAATGTAATCCTTACACAGGGATAGCAGAGGAGATGAATGAAAATGAAGCTACAACAACTAGTGTGCCTGAGGAATTGAGCAGAGGACTAGAATCTAGAGCCCACACTGGGACAGAGACACTTGAGCAGACAGAGTTTGTGAACATATGCTGTGCAGTGTGCCATAGCCCAAAACGAAAAACAGGAGACAGAGGGTTGCTGTGAGCCCACGAATAAGACTGAAGGCTGCACCCCTGCCTGTATGGACTGAGCTGCTAAAGGGAGACCAGTTGCCTGACCTGTCTGTTGTGCTACAACAGGACACTGAGAGGTGAAATAGTGAGTACTGAGACCTACCAGTGACAGTCCCCATGAAATCCTGCTTCTGTGTGGACTGAGTTGCCAGAGCTGTGGTTGTTGCTGCAGTGTTCTGGTGAGAGTGTTCCCTTGGCATTCCTGGTTGTGTGGGACACTGTGCTGAAGCTACTGTGATCTGAATTGTGCCTCTGTGGGACTTGCACCTGAACTTGGACTGCTGTCCTAAGTTAGGGTTCTAGGCCTGCCAATTCCCATTAGGAGCCTTCTGGCTGCAATGGTGCTGAGAGGATTGCCCGCTCAAGAGGAGAAAGTCTGGACTCTGACTTGGCCTTTCATCCCCTAATCCAATCAATGTCCAAATACTGCAGACTTAACCTCTGTCTTCCCCTCAACTATTGCAACTCCTCAATGGTGTACTTGTACACAGGCTACTCTTCATCTATCATGAATGCTGCTGCCAGACTCGTATACCTTACAACTCACTCAGCTTCCATCACCCCACTCTGACAATTGCTCCACTGGCTTTCAATTGCCCAACAAATAAAAAAAAAATGTTAACAACATACAAATCCATCCACAACTTTACCGCCAGCTACATCACCAATCTTGTCTCACAATATCACCCAAACTGTCCTCTCTGCCCCTCCTAAGACCTCCTGCTCTCTAGTCCCATTGTCTTCTCCTCCCATGCTCGCAGCCAAACTTCTTCAGAACCTTTCCCATCCTCTAAATTATCAACCCCAATCTGTTTGATTATTTCTAACTGAATACACCTGTAGATGATCTCTAAAAAACACATCTCTTCAAGGAGTCTATCCTGCCTCTGCCTCTGGGTCGGGCTTAGGCACCTGTGTGGGGGACAAGTGGAACTGCACTCTCTAATGCTTGAGCTTCAGGCTGGGAGCTGTGGTCATGTGACAGTCAATATTAACCACTTGCCGCCCGCCCTATAGCGGATTGACGGCGGCAAAGTGGTTTTAAAATCCTGACTGGACGTCATATGACGTCCTCAGGATTTTAAGCCGCTGTGCGCCCCGGGGGGTGCGCATCGCGGCGATCGTTGTTGCAGGGTGTCAGTCTGACACCCCGCAACACCGATCTAGGTAAAGAGTCTCCGACGGAGACTCTTTACCACGTGATCAGCCGTGTCCAATCACGGCTGATCACATGTAAACAGGAAAAGCCGGTAATCGGCTTTTCCTCACTCGCGTCTGTCAGACGCGAGTAGAGGAGAGCCGATCGGCTGCTCCTCTGACAGGGGGGGGTTTGTGCTGATCAATTATCAGCACAGCCCCCCCGAGGATGCCCACACTGGACCACCAGGGATGCCACTGGACCACCAGGGATGCCACTGAATGGAGGGATGTCCATTACCAGGTATGCCTCCCTAGACCACCAGGGATGCCAATCAGTGCCCCCTAATGGATGTCAATCAGTGCCCCTAATGGATGCCAATCAGTGCCCACAATGGGCATCACTGATTGGCAGGCATTATTGTTTGGCACTGATTGGCATCCATTAACACATTACAGTGCCACCTATCAGTGCCCATCCATGCCACCTATCAGTGCCCATCCATGCCCATCCGTGCCACCTATCAGTGCCCATCCGTGTTGCCTATCTGTGCCCATCCGTGCCGCTTATCTGTGCCCATCTGTGCCCATCCGTGCCGCCTCTCTGTGCCCATCTGTGCCGCCTATCTGTGCGCATCTGTGCCGCCTATCTGTGCCCATCCGTGCTGCCTATCGGTGCCCATCCTCGCTGCCTATTGGTGCCCATCCGCGCTGCCTATCGGTACCCATCCGTGCCGCCTTATCAGTGCTCATCAGTGCAGCCCCATCAGTGCCCATCAGTGAAGGAGAAAATGTACTTATTTACAAAGTTTTGTAACTGAAACAAAAAAAAATGGTTTTTTTTCAAAATTTTCGGTCTTTTTTAAATTATTTTAGCAGAAAATAAAAATCGCAGAGGTGATCAAATACCACCAAAAGAAAGCTCCATGTGTGGGAACAAAATTATAAAAATTTAGTTTGGGTACAGTGTAGCATGACCGCGCAATTGTCATTCAAAGTGCAACAGCACCGAAAGCTGAAAATTGGTCTGGGCAGGAAGGTGTATAAGTGCCCAGTATGGAAGTGGTTAAGGCAGGTTTCCCGGGCTTAGAAGCAAGCAGCTGTTAACTCTCTGCTCTCTGTGCTGGCACTGTTGCAGAATTAAGCACTCCTTTGCATAGAGGACACCACTTCCCAGGTGAGCAGCATTTTGAGGCCAGTACTGATGAGCCTGTATCGGGCTTCACCAGTCCAGCAGTTCATGTCACCTTACCCACTGCGACACATCCTATGGTCACTATGGGATACAGGAAATGTTCTCTTTCTCTCCAACCTCCACGCTTCCCCTCTACACACTCTCTTCTGTGACTCCAGGCTGGGTCCCTAGGCCTGTGCTACGGGTCTGGTCCCAATGATTGGGGAACCGGCCGCTAGTGGAGGTGCCAAGCACTTATTCCCCTCCACTACCAGAGGGGCTGTCACCCCTGCCTGTCACTTGTCTCCTGGCTGATTGGCTGCCTTAAGCAATGACACAAACAATGTGGTCCTTAGCAACAATACAATAACTTCCACTGGACAGTATTGTGTGTTGGACCCATGTAGTGCATCTTCCTCTAGCTCAGTCCCCTTGTTGTGTTGCAAGCCCTGTTCTTTACATAAGCTGTGCATGCACCTCTTTGAGAGACTGCAGATCAGGCAATTAAGGCAAACATACAGGAACAGTTCCTATAAAGCAGCTTCTCACACCCATTCCTTTACAGAGGTGTTCTAGTGCCCATAAGGTAATCATGATTGAATAACAACAGAGTCCATAGAGACAGAGTCCATGATTTTCAGTGATCCATAAAAGCAGTAAGTTCATAAAGGCAGGAAGTCCAGGCACAGCTGTCAGTTCATTTTATAGAGTCCTCAGGTTCCCAGCCCTTCAGGGAACCCAGGCTTTCCCCTCCTCCTGGGGGCACAGACCGACAGAGTAAGGCCCCTTTCACACGGGTCGGATCCGTGAAGATCCGCCACGTGAACATCCACTTGCTCAGCGGGGATCGCTCCGCTGATCCCCGCTGAGCCGGCGGATGACAAGGCGGACCCCGCACACTGTGCAGGGACCACCCTGTCAGATCTCCGCTCTCCCCTATGGGGGGGATCGGATGAACATGGACCATCTGTCCGTGTTCATCCGATCCGCTCTGCAGACGGATAGAAAAATAGGATTTTCCTCCGTCTGCAGAATCGGGGGATTGCAGACCCGGAAGAGATCAGGTGTTCATCCGCCGACACCCGCGATCTCATAGGGACCAATGTATGTCCCTTTTTCATCCGTAAACAGACGGATGAAAAAGCGGACATACGGTCCGCTGGTGTGAAAGGGGCCTTACAGCCAATATTTTGAAAATCTAGCCAATCAATTCCTCAGATCCACCACATATCTACATTGTAACAATTTTCACCTGACTGGCTCAGTAAACTTGAAAACATGAGTACAGGCAGGAGAAACAGCACTCCTTGAGACAAATTGCCGCAGACTAGCACGGCAGAAAAACCCCTTTTAGGCACCTGCCTACATGCCTAACAGGTGAACATTTCTTTCTTCATCTACTCATCCCCACAATGTTATTACTGTTTGTGGCACTTTCCCCTATTAGATTGTCAGACGTCACAAGCAGGACCCGCCTAGCCTTCCTGTCTTGAGTTGTAATGTACTGTAGCTATACTGCCTCCCTTTATATTTAACTTGCTGAGCAAACTGCATTATATAAATTCTGTATATAATAATTGTAAAAATATTAAAAACTGTCTTCTGAGTCAAGTGGAGTGTCAGGACCAGTGTGCCCAGTATGTAAGTGATAGGCCAATCTACTTGAGATTTGAATCCAACCTAAAGTTTTATTTGAATAATGTGGGGAAGGTTCAGAGCAAACATCTGTCAGGTTTTAATTTCAGTCTGGGTTTCTATTGATATTTCCCTGCCTTCTGTGTGATCATCTCACTGGGAACAAAAAGTGATTACCGCAATGAAAATACAGAAATGATTTAAAAAATCTGACGTTCTAAACCTTTCCCACGCGACCTAAAGCTTTAAAAAAAAAAAGTCTGGTATTCCACTTTAAGGACTTTCCTGTGTTGATCTTTCATGTCGGCATGCCATACAGGATACCTACTCTATGTTTTAAGCTGTCCAAAGATGTATTGCAGCCGGTACAATTTTAAATTTGCACCAAGTTCTGAATTTATTTAGGTTGGATTTGAAGCCATTTCTGTTGTTTCAGTTTAATACAGAACACAATCTTAAAAAACTAGACTCTTTAATCCAGGCCTGCTTCCCCTTCCACTTCACCAACTTTTTTGAACGTGGATCTTCATATTTAAACTCTGTCTGTGCCCAGGGTTTGCTGGCCCACAGGAAGGGCAAGAGCACAATTTTTCCATGCTAATTGCATATGTAGCGGCCTCACCCTCTCTCTCTTCTTTAGTGGATACTTTGGCTTCGGTCTAGGGGTACTTTGAAGGGGAGAGTGAGGTGCGCCACGGCCCATGTCCTCTAGATTACTGCGTGTAGAGGTGAAGGCCAGAATCAGATTACACCCGGGCTGTGTATACGCTCAGAGCCAAGTCTGTTCTGCTGATAACCCCCTTTGCTCCCAGTAATTGGAGTACCACACACTGAAAAGGTCCAACACTTATTTATTCCATAACGGCAAACAAATAGTCCTTTGCATGCAGACAGTTTGAGACCCATAGAACAGTCCAGTATTGGTGGGGAGTAGGTCAAGGCACAATCCTCAAAGAAACTAAACCGTTGAGGTTTCACCAACGGTTGCTAAGCACAGTGGCTGTTAAATGAACTTTTTGGCTTCAGAGTCTCTTCCAGCGACTCTAGTGAACAGGAACTGGAGTTACCTTTGCTACGTTGCAGCCCCTGTCAGGGGGAAGACATCCCTCCAAGGGAGTTACCAGAGGCCCCGCCGTCACCGGATTAATGCTGTACCGGGCTATCCGGAAGGGTTACACTCCCCGGCCTCCTCGCCTCAGATACGGGTCCCAACACCTTAGGGCCCCTCGGACTCCTCCACCCTCACGGAACCCAGTCGAAGTTACTGGGCTCCAGGCCTTGGCCATAGTACCTCACCCCAGGCTTAAGGTGGTTTCCTTCACTTCCTGTCAGGTGCCCAATGTGAGGAAGGGTCTGCCCATCTTATTGTGCATCTAAAGCTTTAATGGCTTGGGATCCTTAGATAGCAAAGGCCCGCTTGAAGAACTTACAATCTTTTGGTGCCAGGGGAGGGCTGGGACAGGGGACAGGGTAGCAATTGCCTCCCAGGCCGCCCTAACTTATGTTCAAAATGTCCGGCAGCCGCTGCCCGCTACCATTTTCTTTTTTATTCTGGTCTAGGAAGTCGGCCGGGGGGCATGGCCATGGTGGCCACTAGCTGTTGCATTCCGGGAGTTGTAGTCCGCACTTAAGCTTTCGGTGGGTGGAAAACACAGCAGCGCAGAGGAAACTACAACTCCCTGGGACCGGATTCTTGGAAGCAGACAGAGGCAGGGCATGCCAGGGAGTCGGAATGCAGGGCTGCAGGGCTGGGCGCTGGCTGCAACTTGACCCTAGGATCAGGAGTGTTACCCCCCCAGGAGACCGTGGCGTGCAAGGACCTGCTGAGCTGAGATCACTGACGTGAGAGACCCTGACACCCCTAGCTGACCCCCCATCTCCCCCACCATACACCCCAGTGATTAGGCTGCATTGATGGGCACTGGAGTTGGCTGCACTGATAAGCACTGGTGAGGCTGTATTGAAAAACCAGGTGGACCATGGATGGTGAGGTGATTCGGCGGTTCAGTGGGCCACTTGACTGGACTTGCCCCCCAGGCCTAAGGCTACCAGCCCTTCCCTGTTTGGTGCACTCCTTGGACTGATTGGTCTTATGGGAGCTGTCTCCTTTTCCCTTACTAGTAAGAAATTCCAACCTGCACTGATAGACACCGGCAACAAAGGTGGCCTCATGTACACAGGATCACCAGCTGCATAGAAGAGGTGAGTGGAAACAAGAATGATGGATGATTGAACTGTATTATTCTTCATAAGCACTTGACCACTAGAAGGATTTACCCCTTTCCTTTGGGCCAAAATGTATTCTGCTAAATGTCTTTTGTAAAAAATGTATATTGGGCAATCTGGCACTGACTGGGAAGGTCACTAACTGACACTGACATCACTAGTGACACAAATACAGTTATCAGTGATAACCCAGATAACAAGCAATGGTGCTGCCTGTTTGAAAATGACTTGCTAAGCTATTGCTAGACTTGCCAGTCTTCACACATTTGTTGCACAGTTGCAGCAAATCCACATTGCATGACTCCAGATCAACTTTCTTTGCAAACATTCTGCAATTCTGATGCAAGTTCTGGTTGTTCGGGTTTAATTATGTTGTGCAATAGTCATCCCACCACAGGGGTCACTGTGGATGAATTTTCATGCTGTAGACTTGCAGAGCTCGCTGTAGACTGACCACTGCAACTTTGCTCTTGCTAGAGACTTGCCACACAAATTTGCTACAAATTGGAAAACTGTCAACTAAAACTTGTGCTTCAAGTGCTCTGCAAGTGTGCAACTTGCCAGTGAAAATGTGCAGCAAGTTAACAGACTTACAATTAACCACAACAAGAAATTTGTGGCACGTTATCCTTGCTATCTGGGAATACCTGTACACTGACATTGTACTAATGACACTTGCTGAGAAGGGGCTTATATCTAGGGGCAAGCAAGGGGTTAACTGTGTGCCTAACAAGTGTAATGCGTGCTGCTTTTACTTACTAATCTGGCTATTTTTTCCCCCTTCTTTGTAGGGAGAAGAAACATCCAGATCACTGTTCTTTGTACATAGCATTCTGTGTGTTTGTAAACACAGAACACTGTGTGTGATTTTACACAGCCGATCAGCAGGTTTTAGCCAAATACATTGGCTGAAATGAGCTGCGTCATCAGCAGAGGGTGCGCAGATATGTGCCCTAAACCCAGACGCAAGCTGGTAACATACATTTACGTTGCCAAGCCTGCACCTGCCATCCACTCGAGTATATTTACTGTAAATGGTCTACAGCAGGGATGAGCCGAACAGAACCTGCGAACAGACAGAATGTTCGTGTGAACTTTAGAACCCTATTAAATACAATGGACTCGAACGTTCGAAATCTAAAGTGCTAATTATAAAAGCTTATATGCAAGTTATTGTCCTAAAAAGTGTTTGGAGACCCGGGTCCTGCCCCAGGGGACATGTATCAATGCAAAAAAAGTTTTAAAAATTGACGTTTTTACGGGAGCAGTCATTTTAATAATGCTTAAAATGAAAAAATAAAAGTGAAATATTCCTTAAAATTTCGTACCTAGGGGGTGTGTATAATATGCATGTAAAGTGGCGCATGTTTCCCATGCTTAGAACTGTCCCTGCATAAAATGTCATTTTTGAAGGAAAAAAGTCACTCGCGGCTATTAATAAATTGTCGGCTCCTGGCAATACATACAAAAGTCATTGATAAAAAAAAAAAAAAAGCGTGGGGGTCCCCCAGAATTCAATTACCAGGCCCTTCAGGTCTGGTATAGATATTAAGGGGAACCCCGCCGCAAATTTTTTAAAAAAAATGCGTGCGGTTCCCCCAAATATCCATACCAGGCCCTTCAGATCTGGCATGGATTTTAAGGGGAACTCCACCCCAATTTTTTTTTTAAATGGCGTGGAGTCCCCCCAAAAATCCATACCAGACCCTTATCCGAGCACGCAACCTGGCAGGCTGCAGGAAAAGAGGGGAGGACGAGAGAGCGGCCCCCCCTCCCTCCTGAACCGTACCAGGCCACATGCCCTCAACATGGGGAGGATGTCCCCATGTTGATGGGAACAAGGGCCTTATCCCCACAACCCTTGCCCAGTGGTTGTGGGGGTCTGCGGGCGGGGGGCTTATCGGAATCTGGAAGACCCCTTTAACAAAGGGGACCCCCAGATCCTGCCCCCCCCTATGTGAATTGGTAAGGGGTACATTGTACCCCTACCATTTCACGAAGAAAGTGTCAAAAAATGTAAAAAAAACACACAAACACCTTGGAAAAGTCCTTTATTAAAAAAAAAAAAAAACATTCCAGTGGTGAAATTTTTTTTATCAATGACTTTTGTATGTATTGCCGGGAGCCGACAATTCATTAATAGCCGCGAGTGAGTTTTAAATGACTTTTTTTCCTTCAAAAATGACATTTTATGCAGGGACAGTTCTAAACACGGGAAACATGCGCCACTTTACATGCATATCATACACACCCCCCCAGGTACGAAATTTAAAGGAATATTTCACTTTTATTTTTTCATTTTAAGCATTATTAAAATCACTGCTCCCGAAAAAACGGCAGTTTTTAAAACTTTTTTTTTGCATTGATACATGTCCCCTGGGGCAGGACCCGGGTCCCCAAACACTTTTTATGACAATAACTTGCATATAAGCCTTTATAATTAGCACTTTAGATTTCTCCCATAGACTTTTCGAATTTGCCGCGAACACCCCAATTTGTTCGCTGTTCGGCGAACAGGCAATGTTCGAGTCGAACATGAGTTCGACTCGAACTCGAAGCTCATCCCTAGTCTACAGGTCATTAAAGTATAGTATAGAGGAAACAAATGCAGTAACCATATCTATAGACTGGTAAGTTACAATGTTTTAATTTTTTTGTTCTTGGATTTAGATATGGTTTAATAGCAGTATTAAAGTGAGAATTTGCTTCACAAGAAAAAAAAGTCTGATGATGGGAACTAAGCAGGTATGGCATGCCATCAAATGCCTAGCACTATTTGATTCACATCCCAGAAAGCACAGATTGTTTTTCTTAAAAATAGACATGCATATACAGTAAAATACATTTTATGCAATGTAAATGCTCATTTTCATATATTTTTCTTCTTTGGATAATAGTAGCCCTTTAAGGCCTACACTATAATATACAAATGTTAAATCCATAAAACAGAAGCTATAGGGCTTTAGCCAGCTGCTATATCCACTGTGTTAATTTGCTTGCAAGATGGAATATGTGAAAAATGCTGATTCCCAGGTGGTGATGTATGTGCAAATATGTTAAAATTAGCCTGAAAAAATTGCCAACGCGGAAACATTAGAGGACTTGCAATAACAAAGGGGGGAAAGTACAATTGCCTTTGCTGTATAATGTGTCTGATAGCTCCAGCAATTATTTCTTTTCATAAGGAGATAGTATAGAATATCAAATGAAAATGTGATTTATGGCTTTGTAGATTGCGTTTATCCGCTAGACAGTCTTAAAGGATCTTGAAACCTACAACACTATAATCTTTGTAAAGGAACAATAAACTAAAAATACAACTTACATTATATAAATACACCATTTCAGACATATAGGTATTTCAAAGTTCCTTTCATTGTGTGGAAATAGATATTTTTGAAAGGTTAAAGCCTAACTCCCAGTTTTGTTTTACTTTAAATAGTTGTTCTGGGTAAAGCTGTCGCAACCAATATACTTTTATTGATAAGGAAATTGTATGTAGCATTACCCAGAAAGCAAGCAACTGGGCTGCATGTTTGAAAATGACTTGCTAAGCTATTTCTAGATTTGCCAGACTTCACAAGTTTGTTGCACAATTGCAGCAAGTCTGCATTGCATGACTGCAGATCAACTTTCTTTGTAAATATTCTGCAAGTCTGCTGCAAGTCAGTGGCGTCACTAGGGTTGGTGTCACCCGGTGCGAAAAAAAATGGTGTCACCCCCCAACAACTATAGTCCCCCCTCAGTACAGACCCCCCTCCACTAACTACAGACCCCACTCCCACAGTATAGATCCCTTCCCTCAGTACAAACCCGCTCCACTAAGTACAGACTCTCCGCCATCAATATAGACCCGCCTCCCTCAGTATGAACCCCCACCTCAGTGCAGACCGCTCCATCAGTACAGACACCCCCACCTCAGTGCAGACCCCCTCAGTTACAGACACCCCACCTCAGTTACAGACACCCCTCGTACAGACACCCCCCTCAGTACAGACACCCCCCTCAGTACAGACACCCCCCTCAGTACAGACACCCCCCTCAGTAACAGACACCCCCTCGTACAGACTCCCCCTCGTACAGACTCCCCCTCGTACAGACCACCCCTCAGTTACAGACACCCCCTCAGTTACAGACACCCCTCGTACAGACACCCCCCTCAGTACAGACACCCCCCTCAGTACAGACACCCCCTCGTACAGACTCCCCCTCGTACAGACCACCCCTCAGTTACAGACACCCCCTCAGTTACAGACACACCCTCAGTTAAAGACCCCCCTCAGTTAAAGACCCCCCTCAGTTACAGACACCCCCCTCAGTTACAGACACCCCCCTCAGTACATACACCCCCCTCAGTACAGACACCCCCTCAGTACAGACACCCCCACCTCAGTACAGACCGCTCCATCAGTACAGACACCCCCACCTCAGTGCAGACCTCCTCAGTTACAGACACCCTGCTCAGTTACAGACACCCCCCACAGTACCAGACACCCCTCGTACAGACACCCCCTCAGTTACAGACACCCCCCTCAGTACAGACACCCCCCTCAGTACAGACACCCCCTTGGTACCAGACCCCCCTCAGTACAGACACCCCCTCAGTTACAGCCCCCCTGGTGCAAACTCCCCCTAGTGCAGACCCCAGCAGTACAGACACCCCCTCCCCCCATCAGTAAAGATGCCCCCCTTACCTTACAGACCTCAGAACAGAGTGGCAGATACACACAGCGGTGTGTCTCTCGAGCGCGGGCTCCTCCTCCTCCTCTGTGGATGTAAACAGAGAGGAGGCAGAGGGGGCGGCGGCTTCCTTCCGCTCCGCTGAGGGACACAGCCGCAGCGTGAGCCTAAGGCACAGGGCAGCGGGCAATGTCAGTGTGGTGCCGCTGCGCTACCCACGGGTGTCACCCCTCTGGTGGGTGTCACCCGGGTGTGGCCCGCCCCCCCCGCACCTGGCTAGCAACGCTAGTGCGTGTCGTCACATCATCACAGTGCAGTGTGATGATGTGACAGGCTGAGTCGCTCGCTGGCTCTGTAGGGTAGGGAGGAGGATTGGAATTTAGGAATAGGAAGAATAAGGAGCCGGAGGACACACACCAGGCGCGGCCGCGGCGCTGGAGGTGTTGTTCCAGGCTTCCAGCCCAGCGGGGTGAAATTAATCAATGAATGGGTCAGCTGTAAAAAAAAAAAAAAAAAATTAAAAAAAATTAAAAAAAAAAAAAAAAAAAAAAAGGGAGGGTGTCACCCCTCTAGCGGGTGTCACCCGGGGGTGGACCGCACCCCCCTAGCAACGCCTCTGCTGCAAGTTGTGGTTCAGTTATGTTGTGCAATAGTCATCCCACCACAGGGGGCACTGTGATGTGTCAACTAGAAGTGTCAACTAGAACTTGTGCCTCAAGTGCTCTGCAAGTGTACAACTTGCCAGTGAAAATGTGCAGCAAGTTAACAAGACTTACAATCCAACACTGCCACAAATTTGTGGCAAGTTATCCTTGCTATCTGGGTAGCAGTATGGGGACTTCCCATTTCCTGCCAGAAAAAATCAAGTCGGGCTAAGAGAGTCTCAGTCATTTACAGGATGTCTTGTATTTTTTTGATGGAATATAAGGCCTCATTCACACTGGGTGATTTAAGCCTTGCCCCATGCAGGGAACAAGTTTTGCAGTCCCATAGTTTTTAATTAGGACAAAGCCACTGCTCCCAATTTGACATCCGTATGGGGGTGAGTGCACAGCCTAGGGTGCGTTCGGGGCTGTGTACCTTCATTGATATCACATTGGGAGCATCAGTTGTGTCTGTGCAGCTGCTGCATCCCGAATGACAGCTCTGGGACTGCCAGTATGGGGGTGCACGCAACATCTTTGCATCCCTGTGTCGGCAAAGCACGGTCCTGCAAAGAGAGTGGATTAGAACGCCCCGGGGTAATGAGGCCTAAGGCTTCCTCTAATTTGCTGAGGTAGTGAGGCTGGTGGATGAAATTATGATATCCAACTCAGCCAATTAGAGGAAGACTGTGAGAATTTCCCTGCAGAGAGTGCAATGTGCAGACAATTTAAAGGGCTGTAGGCAGTGCTAGGTGTAGTTATCCACGGATAAGGCTATCAATGGTGCCAACATCTAAGTAGCTACAGCCAAAGCAAGGGTGACAACATTGCAGTTTTTTCCTGCAGAAGAAAGAGCATTGTCATTCTTTCAAAGGAAGTGGAAAGGAAAGGAAGTGCCTATCCAATAGATCTGTTTGCAGGACCAACATGTATTTACATTTTCCAAGGGATACTTAGAACACCAGATAGCCCAGTCTTAAGGCCTGTGCCCATGTACAGTAGATACCGGCTGACATTCAGCCCTTATGTACAGGTTCTTGTTTGACAGAAACTGATCTCACGACCAGCTTCTGTTGAACGAACATGCTGGAAACCAGCAGCCGATCGGCTTCCAATCAGCGCTCGCAGCCAATGGCTGCGAGTGCTGACAAGTGTGCTCTGGGGGCGGGGGAGTCCCCCTGTCAGAACACAATAGCTCACTGGGAAAATTGTTGTACTACATTGCATCGTTAGTACAGTACCTCCATGGGAGCTCATCACTTTTAATCTTCTTACGAAAAAAGCCTTACCGTGTGTACCCCAGGCTTTACAGGTATGAGCAACCTACATCACATATAGGATTTCAAAGCTTGACAATAGTTTTTCTTTAACTGTAGCAGAAAAAATTATTTCTAATCAACAGTGTTTACAGCAATTGCAAAAGATAAAGACATTCTTATAATATACAGGCTTCTGTAAATTGTACCTTTTGAAAATCACATCAAACTTACCATATGTTTAATTCTAAGGCTGTTACAGTAAAATATAAGAAAATATGATATATACCGAAGTAAGTCTATGCAGATGTTTTTATTTCTGTTTGTGAGCCGACTTCATGAATGAAAATTGGCTGCCAGTCAGATTTTTCTCTCTCACAATTTTCAGCTCCATTTTGCTTCTTAAAATGGATGAGTGCTTTCCTTGCAGCTGGATCTTAAAGCAGCCACTTTAGATAATGTGTGGGTTTTATATGCCGTTGAATGGGAAAATGGTCATGAATTTGTCACAATGTAATTATCTCAAGTCATATGATGTTGTCGTAGACTTAGTTAAAGCCTTTTCCAAACACAAAAGAAGAAGGTAATACTTCTATAATAACTTCATGGCAGAACCATCTATTCTTGCATTTGAATACGGTAATGCAGGCAAACATGAGATTTACAAAATAAGGCTTTTCTAGTTGCAGCTGGAAATAGGGATCTGTATATACTGGACTGTTCTGTAGCGTTTATGTGGAAAACAAAGAGGTCTTTAAAGACATATTCATAGACAAGTTTATATTTTGCCCTGACTGGTGGCACTTAAAAATCAGTAAGGACAATATTTAAATTGTATCCTTCATAAAGCAGTATTAAAGCCAAACTCAAAAATTTCAGATATTGCAGGGTGCAAATCATTAGATGTAGTGGCTGCATTGGTTTTTCATTTTTTGGCTTTTTTCCCCTCTGTTTTCACCTGGTGATCTGGTCATTAACACACCTCCTGTATTAGAGTGCCCTCACTTCGGTTAAAAGAGCATAGGGGCACATTTGGACACCAGAATTGTCAGTCTGCAGAGAGAGTAGTGTAGCACGACCCCCTTGGGGACTGCTAAGGTTTACCTGCTCATCTGCACCATCATGACCCTGTGAACATTCCAACCCACCTGACACTCTGGGTTCTGACATCTTTTCACCACCAAGTGATGTGTCAAACAACTCAGTGAGTATATACTCTATTAACCTTTACTGAAATAACTCAAAGAAGATCTTGTTGCACAGAGGAGGTAATAGATCAGCTGAGCTTTGGATAACAATCCTAGCTCAGCGGAAGACAATATGGAAATATAGTATATTATATACACTTAATGGATTACCACTTGAACATGACCTGAAAAGATAAGCAAGAGTTTAGCAATAATCCTGGCAAGACTTCTAAAAGGGGAACCCAGGCCAGCCTATTTAACCTTTAATCCTAATGAGAGATCAATCAAGCAAGAATGGTACGAGGGCCCTTTAAGTAGTAATGACAGCAATGTCCCAGTTGCAGGCCTGATGGTCTTTGCCGGCAGTCAGAGTTTATTAACTGTATCCAATAAGGTGCAGTAAAATGGTTGATGCTATAGGTGTCTATGTACAGTGTTCAAATAGAAGTGCAGTAAAGTGTTTACCCAGGGTAAAGCTGTCTGTACACAGTACCTCAATAGAGCAAAAATGGAAGGTTTGCAAAGGTGGGCAATTGCCCTTTCACCAACGACCAGGCCGATTCCATGCCTTCTGGACAGCGGCTTCCAGAGAGGCGTCCTTGCAGAAAATCATATGCGACAATCGTCTGATGCGAAGCACAAAGCGCGGGTTGAAGAAGGGAGGTTACCGCTCATGTGCAGCTGATCATCTCCTCACAGGATCCAGAACCAAGGGTGCAGCCAATGCATATAGCAATGCAAAAATGATGAGAGACCTTGGACTGCCGCACTCCAAAAAAATATATTTGTTCTTTTATTTAAAATAAAAACAACAAGTACATGGCACAGCAAAGGAAACAGCAAATGTGAACTGACGCGTTTCGCACTGAACTTCAGCGCTTAATCATAGCTATGATTAAGCGCTGAAGTTCAGTGCGAAACGCGTCAGTTCACATTAGCTGTTTCCTTTGCTGTGCCATGTACTTGTTGTTTTTATTTTAAATAAAAGAACAAATATATTTTTTTGGAGTGCGGCAGTCCAAGGTCTCTCATAATTTTTACAAAGCGTGGGTTGTTGGACTGCCGAGGTGATGCTGGATAGATGTCTGATGAACAGTAAGCAGTGCTAGGCCCTTCTCGGCCGGGTTGGGATGTTGTAAACCGTTGTAAACAGAGAGAGCACTCCCTGTACAGAGAGGTCCGTCACACACAAGGCCTGGGGAGGGTCTCTGGCCTCTTTTAGAGCTCTTCCCAGCAATCTCATGGATGATAGCAAAGATCCTTGGGATATGTAGTCCAGGTCTATATGCATGCGAGGCAATTGCCATTCTGAGTGTAGCGCATCCCACCTCTCCCCAACGTGCATTAAATTAGGCTCCTCGCAGGCAGAGAGACGCACACCGCACCACAAGCCCGTACCCTCCTGAGTAAAGAGGTTGAGCGGTGTTAGTTTTGGGCCTTGTCTGCGGCCAGAGTCAAAGTCCTCCCAAGAATGATCTCACCTCTACCTTAGATAGATGCAAGTCCTTGTTTTCCCCAGGAATGTGAATGTCCACACTAGCTGAAAGTCCAACTCAACATTTATTTCACACAGGATAATAAACAGCCTCTTTGAGAGCAGACAGGTTGGAGCGAAGATACAGGACAGCTTAGGTGTGGAGGAGGTCCAGGCACAAACGTAGCTTAACTCTTTAGACTGTTTAGGTTTCTCAAACAGCTTTGGCGCACGATCTCTGCCACAGACTGTGAGGTTGGTCTCTGCCACAGACCAGTTGAATAAAGTCACTGCCACTGACTTGGAGCGTAGGGTCACTGCCACTTACCTGGTGAAAAGGGCCTTGCCCTATGAAGTCACTGCCACTGACTTGAACGAGTAGGGTAACTGCCACTGACCTGAAGAGTAGGGTCACTGCCACTGACCTGGTGAACTTCCTTCTTCCAGTATTTGGCCCATGTCAAGGAGAAAACATCCCTCCGGAGAGTTACCAGAGGCCCTCACCGTCACCACGACTCTGCGCTGGGTCTTCAGAAAGGGTTACCTCCCTGGCCTCCTCATCCCAGATACGGGTCCCCTCGCAAGGCGGCACCCTGGGAGTCCTCGATCCCTAGCGGACCCCAGCCGTAGGTTGCTGGGCCCCGGGCCTTCAAAATAGTACCTCACCCCAGACTGAAGGTGTCTGGGATGGAACAGGAACTCCACCTCCGGGCCTAGGGCACCCGGAGACGACCCTCCTCACCCCCAGGCCAAAGGTGCCTGGGAGTGGACGAACCACACACACCCAGACTGAAGGTGCCTGGGCATGGACAAAGACGACCTCGAACGGAAGTTGTCCACCCCTTTTATACCCTCCCCCGACAGGCACAGCAGGTTCCCCGCCCCGCCGTACTACTGCCGAGAGGAGACACAAAAGGCGCAGCCCTGGATTGGTGGTTCAACCCTGGCCCATGGCGACAGCGCCACCTGTAGGCCACAGGGAACTGTACACCAATACTATCTCCCATGAACAGAAATGGTCCATTAACCCTAACAATCAGTGTGCTAGAGCTGCACGATTCTGGGAAAAATGAGAATCACGATTCTTTTGATTAGAACAAAGATCACTATTCTCTCACGATTCTTTAAAATGGTAAATTTTAAAAAAATAAAAATTCGCTTGTCGTTTGTTTTTTTTTATTTTTGCAAAATTTTCTTATTTTTAATATTTTTATTATTCTTTACTTTTTAATTTCTTTTATTAATTAAAATTTTTTTTTAATCATTTTTTTTCACTTTATTGCTATCACACAGGAGAAAACAATTCACTGTGTGATACCAATTGGAGGAGACAGGTTCTCTTTATTGACCCTCTCACTTCCAAAAACAGGAGTCCTAGCACTAGCACTGTGCTAGAACTCCTGTCACAGCTGAGATGGGAAGAGCACAGGTCTCCCCTCTCACTGTGAACATAGGCGGCAGGGACAGGAGATGGGAGACAGACTCGGCGGCCGGGGGGGGAGGAGGGGGGGAGGACGGAGTCCCGAAGACAGCCAGCCAAGTGTGGTATGTGGGGGGGGGAGAGGGGGGAGAAGGGAGGACGGACAGCAGCACACATTTTCTTATAGAAACTCACCGCCCGTATGTTGAAATTGTCTCTCCTCTGCTCGCACACAGCCCCGCCTCCTCCTAACCCTGCGCTGTGATAGACAGAACACATCCCAGCATTGGACCCGCATTCTGTCTATCACAGCGTGGGGTTAGGAGGAGGCGGGGCTGTGTGCGAGCAGAGGAGAGACAGTTTCAATGCATCACGCTCTATGATCAATTTGCGTTCCACGCTGGTTACGTGGAACTGGCGGGGATTTAAGAAAATTGCGGCCATCCAGCCTGGAGATCATGGGGGGGGGGTGAATCAAGATCGCGATCCTCAAACGATTAATCGTGCAGCTCTAGTCTGAGCCTAATTACCACTCAGACACGACCCTTAAATTGAACACCCCGCTACATGAGAAACTACCAATCCCACAATCCCTTTGATTTGGCTCACAAATATGATGTCAGTTAGTGGCGCTGGGCACTAGAGGGACAATACGATACATGGAGATGATCAGGAATCGCTGTACTGTGCAATTTTAGTCCACTTTTCTAGAGTAGTGTTGAATGAACTAGCAGATTTAAATATACTAACAGCTTGAAGCCGCACTCCAGATCACACGTTATAATCAGTTACAGCGAACAGTTGTTCTTTTTTATTTTAGGATGAATGTTTTACAAAATAAGCACCCCTGCCAATGTTAAATGGTTTTTCTCATCTCTGTACAAACAAATGGCAACCATCCCAACCTATAACTGGCCTTTGCAGCAAGGAGTACATGGAAGGGCGATGCATGTCAAAAAACAGCAGAGGAAAAGTCCCAGCTCAACTTACCAATGAGCCTGCAACAAATTGAATTGTTCTGTCAAACATTTCATGCTAAAACCAAGGGGTTAAGTTTACACACATTTGCAAATATATGCGTAAGCTGCAGAGCCACTTCACTTCACCCTACTGTACTGCAGTCCTAACTTTATACATTTTGAGAGTCTCCCAAGTAAGAGCACATATATATAGTTCATAATGGATAGATGGAGGGCTTACGCATATATTTGCAAATGTGTCAAAAACGAAATCCCTGGTTTTATTTTGAACTGCAGGACAGGACAATTTGGTTTGTTGCAGGCTGGTTGTTAAGTGAGCTGGGAATTTTTCTTTTCTGTTGTTTGTCTCATCTCTGTAACTGATACATTCTGCTGGAGAACTGGTTCACGTGAAAAACAGCAGACTTACTGGCCAGATCACCGATTAAAAATACAAGAAAGAGAAAACCTAAATAGAAATAAATTCAGCCATCACAACTAAGAAATGGTAAGCTGCAATAGAATAAATGTTTGCTATTGAGTTTAATACCACTTTAAATGATTACTCAGTCTTGTTGTGAAAGGATACTAGTGGCTCTACGAACCTAACCCAGGTATACCACTTAAAACGATAGTAAACCACTGTGTGTTTTTTTTTTTTTTTTGGAACCTGCAAGGTAAAGCCATAATGCATTGCATACTAGCACATTATCTGAAACTTACCTTAGAACGAATCCCTTCCAGCAGCGAGCTGTCACCGCTGACAAGGCTTCCACCTTCACCTGGTCTTCCTTCCGGGTTTGCAGGCTCCAGCTGTGTGAGTGGCTGGAGCCACAATGATGTCACTCCCATGCATGCCACCGTTTACGGCACAGGACTCTGAAGGAATGATCCAGGTGATACAACCGGCTGCATGTACAGTAAATATCTCCTAAACAGTACAAGTTTAGGAGATAATTACAGTACCTATAGGTAAGCCTTATTGTAGGCTTACCTACAGGTACAAATTATGCATGGGAGTTTACTCCCATGAGTAGAATTATAGGGGTCTGATAATGTTTATATATATATATATATATATATATATATATATATATATATATATATATATATAGGAAGGCTGGCGAAGCTAGCCTGAAGTTATGGGAGGAGTTCGAAGGGTACTTAAACAGACCGTCCACGACGGTCAGTGTCGGCTCTAGTGCGCGGAATTACGTCGTCACTGTCCGACGCTTCCCAACCCACAACGATCCGCGAAGTTCAATCGAGAGTTCCAGGTCGCTCGTAGTCGTTCGTTAGTTCTCGTCGTCACTCGCTGTCGCAGGTAGGACCGGCGTTACCATTCGAACGAATCGTAGCGCCGGCATTCGTTTCTAGTTTGCAAAGTAATTACCTGTTTCCGCATGTTGCAGTATTCGTTCCTTACAATCCACACTGATGCCCTACACCTCCTACGATACTCTCCCTTCACCCAACTGATGCCTCACACCTCCTACTACACACACCATACACCGAACAGTCAGGCCCGAAGCTGGTCGCAGAAACAGCGGCACTACAGTTCGGACCCTCGGCAATCACAAGTCCCCTCACCTTCGAAACACCAGACAGTCGATCCGAGTCCAGCCGCAGCTCCGGTGACGTGATTCGGATCCCGGCGCATCAATAACCCCATAAACCACACCACATCTACACCATCCGAATCCAGTCGTAGCATCGGCTCCAAGATTCGGATCCTTGGTCGCAACGACCAATCCGTACGCAGTCGCATACCCGGCTCCAGCAGCTTCGACCCGCACCTCCAATACAACGACGTATATCTCTGAAGTCACGAACCAGCCGTAACATCGGCCACAGTGATTCGGACCGAGTCGCTACACACACGCCTTACCACCACTGCCGTTTCACTACGAATCGGCCATCCCCACACACTCGAAAGTCACAAACTCTTCTTCTTTCGCCTTCTTAAGGCATTTGTTCCTCGCAAGCGCTGCGAGCGTTCGACGAGTGGTTGCACACCAGCCACTCATCACCTCCAGTAGTCAACACGGCTACTCACCGATTTCTCTATCCCTTTCCCCCACGCAGGTCAGGTCAGATCGAGTTTCCACCCCGTCCACCCTGCAATCCAGGTCGGACGATATTTTCCACAGGTAAAAAAAAAAAAAAAATGGGGAAACGGGGTCTTACACACTTCTTCACCTGGGAGCTACCTACCGCTCCTTCAACTCCTCACACTTACCTAAAAAAATAAATAAATATATATATATTTTAAATATACACACGTGTATCTATGTCACCCTCCTCACAGGTCCCGATCGACCCCCGTCTCGACCTCAACCTAGACTTCAGCTACCAGGGCTCAAGACAGGTGCGTAAACGCAAGGCCCCTCCTTGCTTTCTCTCCGCACTCTTTCACGATATATTTGTCTTCACATACACAATTTGACCGCTCACCAGGCGCTAGCAACTGTCACATACCTCTACACACGACACTCTGTTTTCGAAGCCGATCCGAGATCCTTCACTACGCAGACAAGGTCGCCAACATCCACCTTGCTGGCAGTGCAGGAGTTGGCAGACCGACCACACGTCATTGAACTACAGATCGAAACATTCCTACTTAGTGTACCAGACTTTAAGCTACCCGCCCCAGTACGCCCTGGGGGCTCTGGTTCGTCAGTCCGTGCCAAGCACAGACGGCACCCGAGCTATCGGTTACCTAGCCAGTCACCTCCTGGCTCATCTCGGTTGCCACGCACTCTTTTGAGTTTTCTAAATTTCACTCAACAAGCGCTCGTACGCAAAACTTGGCTATCCTCTGCGCCTGTCATTCCTTATTCTGTCCATTCTCCCTTCCTTCTCTCTACCCACTTCGTATCTCCTCTATCCCCTCCATACCTGGCATCTCACTCTATAAACATACATTCCCCCCCCCTCTTTTTCTTTCTCGTTTTTCTCCAGCCCCCAACATGTCGCAAGTCGATGGTGATGACTTCACCTTCGTCCCTCCATCACCCCGTTCGGGTTCAGCGGACGACTCCACACAGTCCCTCAGGGCTTGGACCATCCCCAGGCTTACGGCCGAACTTCGCCGAAGGGATATCCCCTACCCGGCCACGGCCAGGAAAGCCGAACTCTTCCGCCTTCTGTTTCCAACACCACCAGCAACTCCTCCAGAACCCCAGGCGTCCCTGCAGTCTATATCATCGGACATCACTCAGCTGCACGACATAGTGGCTACACTGGCTACTTCCATTACGGACGTCCAGTCCAGAGTAGGGGCGCTGGAAACACGCCCAGCCATGCCACCAGCAACCCCGATCGCTACGCTCGTCGCCATACCCCCAACAACCTCAGGTATGCCCGACGCCACTACCCCCATCTTTCCCGCCCACTTCGTCCCAGCGGGCATTAGGAAGGACATCCTAGATGGTAAGGACGTAAACCTGGCATCCTTACTCATCTCCGTCCACGATGGGGCAGAAAACAGGTCCTATTCTTGGGGGGACGTCTCCGTCATCCTGAAGGCCAAAGACCCTAGGCTTAACCGCAAACTTTCGATCGCGGAGTTCGTCTTGGCCTTCGGCCTGTTCAGAGACGTGGTGTGCTCAGCCAACCCCGACAGGAGGGAAGAACTGGACCTCTACCTCCACGCGCTAGTAGATCTAGGACACAAGTACGGCGGGTGCTCGTTCTACGATTACCATCGCTCCTTTTCGGCAAAAGCCGCAGCCAGGCTGGCCCAGTTCCAGCTCTCCACCAACTGGAGTGCTATGGACACCGAGCTGTTTTGCCGCCACTTTGCGGGCCTCCGCTCCCCTCTGTGTTCCACCTGCCAATCGGCCTCCCACACGGCAAATTGGTGCTCCGAGACTAGCGGCAGACGCCCCCCTACCTTCCCTTCCACCTCCTACACACCCCAGAATTGGCCAACAGCCATACAGTCGTCCCAGTCTGACAGGCTAGGACGTCCCGTCCGGGCGTTAGGGGGCGCAGCCATCTGCAACAATTTTAATACCAAAGGTTGCTTCTTCTCCCAATGCAGACTACTGCACATCTGCCTCCTATGCCAGAAGGCTCATCCGAAGACCACCTGCAACCTCAAACAACCGGGCCCGTCCTGACTAGGCCAGGTGCACGTCGGGTGGCTTGGCTTCTACCTTTCCACACACCCGACCCCATCCCTAGCAGCCTTCCTGGTACAAGGGTTCAGCACAGGGTTTCACACCGGACTTATCACGATACCCGACTTCACGTACGAGTGCAGAAACCTACTCTCGGCTGCCACCGACGAGGAAGCCATCTCCTCCCTTCTGCAAATTGAGTTAGACCGAGGATATATGATCGGCCCCTTTTCACAGTCCCCATTTTCTGTATGGAGAGTCAGCCCTATTGGGCTTGTCAAGGGCAAATTCTCCAATAAACTTTGGTTGATCTATGACTTGTCCACGCCTCATTCCTCCACCACACCCAGCCTAAACTCACTCATACCCTCAGAGGAGTTCTCCCTCAAATACTCCTCCGTCGACCTGG
Source organism: Rana muscosa (assembly GCA_029206835.1). Classification (NCBI taxonomy): domain Eukaryota; kingdom Metazoa; phylum Chordata; class Amphibia; order Anura; family Ranidae; genus Rana; species Rana muscosa. The sequence goes on from CM055118.1 coordinate 72,866,038, forward strand.
CTATCCAATCCATCATAAGAACAGGGGTTGGGGCCTGGCTTTCCAAAGCCGACATCTCCGATGCTTTCAAACTACTGCCCATTGAACCATACCTATGGAGGTGGCACGGGATAAAGTGGAAGGGTCTCTACTACTTCGCAACTAAACTGACCTTCGGCTCCAAAAGCAGCCCCTGGCTCTTCAACACGTTCGCCCAATCCCTATCCTGGATCCTCGTGCACCACGCACACTGCCAGGAAGCTATCCATTATTTAGATGACTTCCTACTCATTGAGTCACCCAGCAAGCCCCCCGTAGACCTAGGAAGTCTAAGAGAGGTCTTCAAGAACCTCAATGTGCCTATAGCAGAGAGCAAAGTAGAAGGTCCGGCACAACTTATCACGTTCCTGGGTATCAACCTCGACACCCGCACCATGCAGGCTAGTCTGCCACTCGATAAATTGAACCGCATTAGGTCAGTCGTTCACACGTTCACTATCACACAAGGGTGCACCAAAAGACAGCTGCAATCCCTGTTAGGGATGCTGAACTTCGCGATGAGGATCATCCCCCAAGGGCGTCCTTTCATTTCTCGTCTTCTAGTGTTCCTCTCCCAGGCACAAGATCCCGACCAACCCGTCAGACTTGACGCAGCCGCCATCGCAGATTTGAATATGTGGGACCAGTTCCTCGAGGACTGGAACGGCAGGTCCATGTTCATTCCCGCAGCGTCGCCTTCTTCCCCACAAGTAATCACTGACGCAGCAGCCTCCACAGGCTTCGCGGCTATTTTTGGCCATCACTGGTTTGCGGGACCATGGCCGCCGGAGATACTCGCCATCCCCGGGTTCAGCCAGTCCTCCTCTCTGTTCGAGATCTACCCCATACTTGCCGCAGCCCAAGTTTGGGGCAGCGCCTGGGCGGACCAAACCGTCACCTTTGTCACCGACAATCAAGCCACGGCCGCTATTATCAACAAGGGTAGGTCCAAATCGTTGGCCATCATGTCCTTCCTCCGCAGGCTGGTGCTTCTCTCCCTTCACCATCAATTTAACGTTCTCTGTGTCCACATCCCCGGTCATTGCAATACTTCAGCCGACGCTCTGTCTCGATTTAATTTTCATACGTTCTTTTCGCAGGAGCCTGGAGCCGACCCGACCATGTCACACATCCCGCACTGGTCGCAGCTAACCCTGGGTTAAAACAGCACCTCCAGGGGGCTTCCGCCCTCATCAATTCGTCTTTGGCTCCCAACACGCTAAAAGCCTACCGATCCGCCTGGAAAAGCTATAACAGATTTCTAGCCACCAACCCTGGGGCACTCCCAGGTAACCTCAGCCACGTCCTGGCCTTCGTTTCGCACTGCCACACCCATCTCAAACTGTCACCCAACACCATCAGGCTGTACCTAGCTGGTATCCAGCACTTCACGTCCCTGCAAGATCCTACCACACCATCCTTGTTCGCCGCCCATGCAGTCAAAGCCATTTTACGGGGCGTCCACAAGCAGCAACCGCATACCTGCACTAAGCGCTTACCTATTACCAGCGCCATGTTCCGGGGCATGTCCACTATCCTTGCACGTTCCCCTTTCGGTGTACGACCTAGCCTGGTCATCCAGGCAGCCATGTATTTAGCCTTCTACGGCTTCCTCCGCCCCAGCGAATTCACGGTCTCCGGCCCTAATGGCCAGGTTCTACGGAAGCACCACCTGACTCGCCACCAGAGTCATTTCGTCCTGCACCTAGCAGTGTCGACCATAAATATGAAGGCTGGCGAAGCTAGCCTGAAGTTATGGGAGGAGTTCGAAGGGTACTTAAACAGACCGTCCACGACGGTCAGTGTCGGCTCTAGTGCTCGGAACCCTCCCACCCATATCCCCCTTTATAGGGCACTCCTCTACATACAATTCTCAACAGAATTCCCACAACCTCTATCTCAGGTATGGCCCCTTCTTCGGCATACCATACAGCAGGCCAGGCCACACTTCAGGTCTATTTGTGTCGTTAGTCTTCTGGCGTGTTTATGTGATCCATATCTCTTCATACAGAGGGCTCCGACCATAAATATATATATATATATATAATATACTGTGTGTGTGTGTGTGTATATATATATATATATATATATATATATATATATATATATTTATATACTGTGTATATATATATATATATATATATATATATATATATATACTTTTACTTTAAGAGTTTATAATATATAATATGCTTGTTTCTTACTTTCCTTAGGCATTTCTGTTTCTATTCCTAAGAAACTGAAACTGTTGGATATGTGATGACATTAACTGCTGATAAGAACCCAAAAGATGGCTCAAAATTGGACTATCTTATCTAACTAGTTTGATCCAGAACTGTCTTGGCGGCCTCCGTGTTTTGTTTCAGTTTCTATCGGTCACACGATGTTACCACCTACTGTTTGCTTGCTATTAAGAAGATATGAATACTGATTGGACTAACTATACGGTCACACCTAGATCACGCCTAGAATACACTTAACACACACCCATTTTTTATGCATATTCATAAGTATAAAACTGTATCGCCTGTAGATGTAACCTCAGAAACACTTTCACTTTACTCGCTTATAGTAGCTGAGAACTGTGCATTGTATTTCTCCACTGCAGTGAATAAAAGCACCTAATTTTTTACAATATTTGGATCTACTATCTCATCTGAATGGTCTTGTTTGGAGACTCCCTAACCTGATTTAACACCCACTTTAAATCTCCATTCTACATGGGCATAGGAATCATAGTAAGTCTAGTAAGTCTAGCCCAGACCGTACAAACCCAAGTTATAATTATCACAAGCCTGTATCTCTTGAGACAAAATATGGTCAAGCCATATTCCCCAAGATTTTTGAGAGGCCAATGAGCAAATTTAATTTACTTGCATCCACTCAAAACTGGATAGCCAGTTACAGTTAAATATAATGCTGAACTTCATGAAGGTATAAAGAAAAGCGATCTGAAAGTGTCAGTAACAAATATTATTAGCTGTGTGAATATATAACTACCTCCCTTTAGGTCCAAACAAAAAACCTCAAAAACCTTACAAAGATGATCCCTGACAACATGGGCTCGCAGGAAGTGGGTGTCATTCAACCTGTAAGAGCAGCACCATCTAGTGGTAAAGCTGAATTTTTGTAAATATTTACTGGGCACTGACTTTTTATTAAGTTCGAGTTGGGCTTTAATAACAGCTGTTCTCCATTTGATAGAGCTACACTTCCTTAGGTGCAACTTAATAGTTCAGGAAGTGTTTCATTCCACTCAGTGTAGTCCACTTCTTCATTTGAGTATGACAGGTTTATATTAGAGTAATCATTTCCTCAGACTCATTTATATCCTATAGCAGAGTGAGAAGTGCTCATCATTACTAACAAAGCCTTTACAAAATGTTGGAAAATGTAGGCAACCATTTGCCAATTGCTCCATTCTCTCCACAGATGGTAGCCACATTAGGGAGAGAGGAAAATACAGGACACAACTACAATTAAAGTTTTTTTGAATGGGGCGTATAGTGAGTATGGGGCTTCGGTATCATGGCGGCGGCACCATTTTGCTGTGGTCTCATACGGATTTAAAATTTTCTATCTTCATTGATATAGTGGGAAGGAGGTTCCGGTAATGTATCGGCGACGCTCTTTTGCTATGGCCTCATGCAATTACTATTATTATTTTTTCATTTTTTCCTTAATACCTTATTGTAGTTTTCCAATAAAGTTTTCTATTAGCTTTAGGCATTATGATTGGTTGAAGTTTGTTTGGTCTCCAGTATGATGGCAGTGGTGCCATTTTGCTGAGTGTCGCCGCAGCCAATGATAGAGGGACATCTGCTATAAGGCTCCTGGGAAAAAGATGGCGGCTCCATTTCCTGATGATGCGAATTTCGCGAAATGCATTAAAATGCCAGCACGCCATTACTCTGGAGCCGTGTATTTTGTACGTTCTACATTTTTACAGCTTTGTTGCATGCCGGTCTCCAGATCACTTAGTGAATAGTCCGGCCGCTGCCTCCTTTCTATAGCTGTGAGTGTACCTGCCTATGTACACTGTTTTACCCCGCTCCATTTTAAATAAAATGCTATTACACTATCCCCGGTCTCTTGTGGCTCATTCCGGGGGAGCCGTTTTGATTTTCTGCAGAGTGGTGGATTATAATACCTTCCCCCTAAGAAGTCATTTCTGCAATCTTAATGGGGGACTGAATATGTATAGGAGAGATTGAACAAGGAAGGATCCTGAGAGAAATTTCTATGTGCCTGATGGTCTTTGATGGCCGCTTACATCTGGTAAGCAGATTTTGATTGTCATGTCGGGTGAAGCACTTTATATGCACATTGCACTTTCTGAAAGCACGGTGGTTGGAATCTATCACTTGGAATACAGCTATAACATCAATATTTATATCCATTTGTCTAATGAACATTGTTTTGTACACTTGAGTGGTGTATATGGACAATATTTTACACTTTTTACGCCCTTTGTACCTTTTTTCCTCACAGTTTATTAGTTCACACTAATTTTGGAGCTGCATTTTGTTGTATTTAATTTGTTTCAATAAATGTTTGGGCGCCGTGTGCCATTTTTTCTATTTATCCACATTAGGGAGAGAGGTTATTAGCACAGATAACATTTGGATGCAAAATGCGAAGTTCCACCCAAAAATGGAACTTCCGCTGTCCGGATTCCTCCCCCCAACGGTGACACATTTGGCACCTTTCAGGGGGGAGGGGGAAGCAGATACCTGTCTAATACAGGCATTTGCTCTCACTTCCAGCAAAAGATCACCGCAGTATCTGCGGCTATCTACGCCATGTCCGGCCCCTCCTCCTTCCCCCCCGCTGTCTTCTGGGAGACACACAGGTCCTAGAAGGCAGCAGGGTCCACTCAGAACACGCGGCTTGCGCATGTGCAGTAGGGAACCAGGCTGTTAACGTCCTGATTCCCCTACTAGCAATGCCGGCGCCTCCAACCGGAGCCGAGGGACAGGTCGGCCTCAGGTGAGGACATTGCGGGTGCCCTGGACAGGTAAGTGTCCTTATTTTAAAAGTCAGCAGCTCCAGTATTTGTAGCTGCTGACTTTTAATTATTATTTTTTTAGGCGGAACTCCACTTTAAATCAAATTTTGAAGTCACAGCACATTTATTTCACCTAGGCTATTTATTTTTAAGCCATAATGCATTGCATGGTCTTTGAACAATGGTCAGCAGGCTTAGAAGGACCAAAATGGCTTTTTGGATAAGCCAACCCCCTATGGGGGACTAAGCGTATCCATAGGGGTTGATTTACTAAAATTGGTGCAGCTATGAATAGAAACCAATTAGCTTCCAGCTTTTTTTTTGGGCAAAGCTTAATTGAACATGCTAATTTTAGAAGATGATTGCCTACCATGCACAGCTGCACCAGATATTGCACTCTCCAGTTTCAGTCTGGGTTCACACTATTGCCGCATGCGGCTCACAGTAGGGGTCCAGTGCGTCCCTGTTCACCGTTTCAGGTCCGATTTCAGCCTGAATTTTTTGACTGAATTCGGACCTGAAATGGACCAAAAAAAGCACAGGACCCCTGTGCAAATTGGCACTGGACCTGCAGCAGAGATACGTAGGTGAACCAGCTCCATAGAGAGACGCTCACAATCTCTTACCATGCAAATTGGATGCAGGGAAAACCGCATCCAATTCGCATAGGTGTGAACCCAGCCTAAGTAAATGTCCATAGCCTCTGTGTATGATGCCGCGTACACACGACCGTTTTTAATGTCATTGATAAAAACAACGTTTTTCTCAACGTGATTCTTCTCAAGCCTGCCTTGCCTACACACGAAAATGCTAGAGCAAAGCGCGGTGACGTCCGAAATGTACGACAACACTATAAAGGGGAAGTTCCATTCGGATGGCGCCACCCTTTGGGCTGCTTTTGCTGATCCTTGTGTTAGTAAAGTTTGGTGAGAGACGATTTGCGCTTTTCAGCCTCGTGCTCTTCAGTCCGTTACAGTGTGATGAATGTGCTATCTCCATTACGAACGCTACCAGAACGAGCGCTCCCGTCTCATCACTTGCTTCTGAGCGTTTTTTTCGTCGTTAAAGCCTCCACACGGCCGTTTTTCATGACGAGAAAAACAACGACGTAAAAAACGACGAGAAAAATTAGAGCATGTTCCAAATTTTTAATGCCCATTTTTCACGTCGTGAAAAATGCTCTGGAGCCCACACACGATCGTTTTTAATGACCAAATTAAAAAATGGCATTTTTCTCGTCATGAAAAACGGTCGTGTGTACGCGGCATTAGAGTTGCTGCTGGGAGAAGGTAGAGAACGTACGAACTGCAGTTAGAGTCTGGGGTTAGATAGGAAACTGTACTTTTATTTATTACTTAAATGTAATATTTATAGTTGCTAGCTCTGTTGGAAACGTATCCCTTTGCTGCCATTTTTATTATTACATTTTTGCCTTTAGTTTTATTTTGTAGTTGATTTGATGTCAGCAGTCACTTTTAGCTGCTGTCCTATCTATAGCCACTTGCTGACTTGGTAAAATTGACAGGCAGCTTAAATTGTAACATTCTCTATTTTTTTTTTTTTTTTTAGATTTGAATAGAACAATGAGTGAGAAACACTGTCAGGTTTTTATTGCCTTCTGTGAATTAAGGAGTTTTTATTATTCTGATCACCACTGTCACCATAAGAAAAGTGAGGGTAGATCAAACAATTGTATCCAAGAAAACCAGAAGATGGGGTCATTTTATGGATTATGCATTTTTAATTAAAGCATACTATCAAAATTCAAATTTGCCATGAGAACAGAAAAAGATGGAAAACCTTCCAATGTTTCTTTGACAACTGTCTTTGAGGGAGTTTCCCCCACGTTGGAAAAATATCCACTCATTTCCTGTTGAGTCTAAAGGACAGGAAGTAAAGGGAAATGTCCCTAATGAGACACAAAAATCTGGCAGCAGTTTTAACCCTGCCAGCTCGCATTAAAAATGAGAATTTTTTTTGGCTTTAGATATACTTTAACTCTTCAATAAAACAGAAGCTGAATCCAATGTAGTTTTACTTTGGATAAGTGCAGTACATAGGATGCTTTCCCCATATTTTAAATTTAAAAATTAAACTGAACAGTAGAGTGAGAGACAGGGAGTGCTTCTAGGGACTCTACTGATTACCAGCAAACAAGAGGGTACAGGGGAACATACCAGGGACTCAAAAATAAGTGGACCCTTTCAGTGCTCGATGAAATGGCGTCTACTACTATCCGCATTCCAGGAAACTAGCTGGCAAAACAAAGCCAGAATTCATTGAATTGTGTGCTGCTGTATGTAAGCCAAGCTTATTTAAAATGAAAAAAATCAACTCCACAGCCAAATATGTGCTTCCAGGGTACATCATCACTGATGCTGACAGTGAAAATTGTACTGTTACATAAACCACATACAGCTTTAAGACATCCTCAAGCCTCTAATTTGAAGGATTTTTGCATGTTCAATGTGTAGCGCTTACCACCCTCTCCTCCTTGTCTTTGGCTCCTCGCAGGAGGAAAGGGCACACCCAGCTCTATATGCCCGTACCCTCCTGTGTGAAGAGGTTGAGCGGTGTTGTGAAACAGGTCTCCACAGCCAGATTCTCCAGAGAATGGTTCTTATCTCTATAGTCAATAAAGACAAGTCTCTATTTCCTCCAATGACTTCAATGTCCACACCAGCTGTAACTCCAACGTAGAGTTTATTTCTCTTAAACGACAGTCTCTGATAGGAAAGGTTGGATAGAGAACAGGACAGCATAAGGTGTGGGAGAGGTCCAGGCACAAACGTAATACACTTCACTGCTTGGCTTCTCAAGCAGACTTAGCCCATTTGGATACTCTCCCTAGATAGGGACTAGCAGCCAAAATGGTATTCGAACTAACCGCACAATCATTACACAAACTGGTACACTTGGTCTCTGCCACAGACCTGGTGAACTTGGTTTCTGCCACAGACCTGGTGAACTTGGTTTTCAAAGCTCGGCCTCTTTGTAAGGAGAAGACATCCCTCCAGAGAGTAACCGGGCCCCTTCCTTCACTGTGACTTCTCACCAGTCCCTCGGTTTTTCCCCGGCCTCCTTGTCTAAGATGTGGGTCCCCTCGCAAGGCGGCACCCTGAGATTCCTCGATCCTTGATGGCCTTTAGTTGCAGCCCCAGGGCTAAAGGTGCCTGGGACTTATTCACCGACCACCGCCCCTGGGCTAAGGGTGCCCAGGGCGGACATGAACAAGAAAACCGAACAGGCAGCGTCTGCCCCTTTTATATTCTCTCCCAGCATACACAGCAGGCCGACCACTCCCACTGTATGGTTGCAGAGGGGACACACAAGGCACAGCACTGTATCAGCGGGTCAACCCTGGCCCACTATGGCAGCACCACCTGCAGGCCACAGGGAACAGTACACCGATACTCTTCCTGCAGACAAAAATGATTAATAATGTCCTAACAATTTAGGTGTTTGAGCATAACTACCACTCAAACACCACCCCTAAATTGAGGACCCCGCTACAAATGTCACCCTCAAATTTTCATAAAAGTAAATCCACAAACCAGCAAACCGCACTTCAAGTCCCAACTTCCAATGTCCAATATCAGTAATATCAATGAGATTTACGTCATTCGTAATCCTAATCCAATCAGAAGGATGGTCAGGGAATAATACAGCAGGAAATCCAGGATGATCCAAAGCAGCTCAAACAACAAGAAAACAGAAGCTCAGGATCTTCATTAACATAACATTAATCATTTACTGACGTCTGGATGCTGTCTATTGGCACGGTTTTTTAACAGCTGTCAGAGTGGTTCCATGTGATGCCAGTCAGGCATCTTGCTTTGTCTCCACCATGGTGATTCCTACCACTTATGCTGATTTCCAAAAATTTTAACTGTAGGTGTGCTAGTATTTTCTTCAAATAAATTATTAATGTTACGCTAATGAGGATCCCACGCTCCTGTTTTCTTGTTGTTCAAATTTGTATGAAAAGACTTTCTACTCAATGTATGGTAAACTGGTTTAATTTTTTTTTTTTTGCATTGGTACATGTCCTCCAAATCAGTGCCCAGCTTCTAAAGTCTTTTTGACAATAGTTTGCTTATTAGTCTTAAATTAACCAAAAATTACTAACAGAATACACCCTCAATAGAGTCCAAAAGGGTTTGCTGCTTAATTCAGCAAATCAACCTCCGATCATTCCTAATTTCGTGCCCCAGTGAAGTAAAACTGCAATGAAAATGCTTTGGAAGACTTTCCAAAGACAAGAACAAATGATGACCCATAACACAAACATTTATAATAGAGAGAACCTGTTTGTATATTGCAAACATAGTGATTTGGTTTTTAGACCAATATGAAGGTACAACTTCAAGGTAGTGAAATCCCCTGTTTGCATTTGTAATTTTATTTGAATATTTCCTAATATTCACTGTCATTCTGATGCAATATTGATGCAATTGCAAGTAGTCTTTCTATAGCAATGCATAATTGTTTCTGGTACCTCTGTCCAGCACAGGACCTCCTATGCATTCATAGGATTCTGATGGAAGATCTGTGTTGTTGGAAATTCACTCACCGGCTTCTGGAGCTGACATAAATAAAATGTCCATAACCTAATATTGTGTGGTGATATTTTATTTTCTCACTGTGAAATAAAAATGAATCTTTGACACTGAAAAATAAATTATTAATAATGTTTACTTATGTTTGCATCATAGAGAAACAGCCTGGGAGGTCATCTTGTTTGTTACACGTCCCCTGAGCTCTTCAACCCTAGAGGTGACCATATCTTCTCACCATAAAACCCCTGAGTCATGGACCTGAAGAAAACAGACTATTAATTGCTGTCCAAACACCTGAGCTAGGTTATCCTACAGGGGATGTAATATCTGTCCTTTATCAACACATACCAAAGAGGCTTTGTGCTTCTATTGTTTTATCTTGTCATCAGCCAAAGGCTTTCTTCATTACACAATACATCCTGTAACTAGACATAAAAAAGTGCATTAATCATTGTGCTAAACACTTCTAGTTTTTTGTGGTCCAGTCAGTACAATATCACACCTTCACATAAAGCAAAGTTCTGTTTTGTGCTGCTTTCATTAATAGAGATGATAAATATACAGTACTATCAAACAAACAATTTCTGTATATTGGAGCTGGAGATTAAGGTCTCATCCACATGGGCGTAACTAAATATGCCTTTATATGTTGGATCTTGAAGTCAGAATCTACTAGGATAAAAATAGTGTGTAATGGCATATTTATGCACGTAAAGCATTTAGAAATGTACTAGCATAAATGCATTCTATTGGCTAGAAATAATTTTGTATGCGCGTTTAGGCAAGTACGGGCGTAAAAAAGTGCCAAGCTATTCTTCCCTGTAAAGCCCCGTACACACGGTCGGACTTTTGGCCAACAAACTTCATTTTGAGTAAGTTGGACCAACAATCCGACCGTGTGTACGCTCCATCGGACAAACTTTTTTTGCTTTTTTTTTGTTTTCATCGGACAAAAGTTCGGTCTGCAAACGGACAAACTTTTGGCCCACAAAAGTCCGATGGAGCAAAGTCCGACCGTGTGTACAGAAAACCATTGGACTTTTGTCCGATGGACAAAACAAATAATGTTAAAGTCAACCAACAATAGCAGAAGTTGACCAAAGGGTGGTGGTAAAGAGCAGAAAAGTGCAGAAAAACCACGTGATGTTGGAAAAAGTTTTGGGAAAGTTTGCAGAAAAGTCTGAGCGTGTGTATGCTATGGGTGTTCCCGACCAACTCCGTTCGGACAAAAGACCACGAAAAAGTCAGATGGAAGTCCGACCGTGTGTGCAGGGCTTAACTTGGGACTCGGGCATTTCATCTTTACTTCTCTGAATGCTGCTCTGGTAAAGCTAAACAGCCCCATATGCATGGACACATTGGGGGAGATTTACTATTGTGTTGTAGCTGAACATATAGGGGAAAACTTACTAAAACTGGTGCACACAGAATCTGGTTCAGCTGTGCATAGTAACCAATCAGCTTCTAATTTCAGCTTGTTCAAATAAGCTTTGACAATAAGCCCACGTTCACACTGGGGCTGCGGGAGTGAAGCCTGCGAGTTCAGCTGAACTCGCACGATTTCACTCCCGCTGGCAGTCCCGATTTTGGCCGCGATTTCAAAGACATCTGAAACAGATGTCAATGTAAATCGCGGCTGAAATCGCAAAAAGTAGTACAAAAACTACTTTTTGTAATCGGTGCAGCGCCGCAGATGCGGCGTCGCACCGATTAGGACGGTGCCATTGGCCGCAATTTGCGGCAAATTTCGCCGATTTGACATGTGATTTGACATGTCAAATCGCATGTCAAATCGCACCAGTGTGAACCAGGGCTTAAACCTAGAAACTGATGGGTTACTATACACAGCTGCACCAGATTCTTTGTACACCAGGTTTAGTAAATCTCCCCCATAGTGTACAGTTACAGTATGTTATCTTATTTGAATGTCAATGCAATTTGCATATTGTTAAAGTTTATATGAACCCTTACCTTGCAAAACAACCCATTCAGTTTAAAATAGAAATGCAAGGCAAAACATTTGTGCATACCTCCCAACTTTTTGAGATGGGAATGAGGGACACCTACCAGCAGAAGTATGCAGGCATAGAACACACCCCTTGCCATGCCCCCTTAAAGGAGAAGTGTATAAAAAAAACAAGATTTGTTAAACCCACAAGTGCTTGTTTTAGCACTACTATTTCTTTATATTGGCTTCTGAAATTTACAAATGCAGCAATTTAGAAATCAGATGAAAGGTTTAGGGCTGGAAAACACTTTTTGATAGATAAAAAGTGCATTTTATATACAGATCAGACCAAAATGAGGGAGGAATGAGGGACAGAGGGACATTGCTCCAAATCAGGAACATACCCTCAAAATCAGGGACAATTGGAAGCTATGTTTGTGCATATAAGAAAAAAACATTAGTTTCATTTTTTTGTAAGCGATCACATGACCTCTGTTCTCAGCTGCATAAGCAGCTTAGAAGAGGTAGGGGTGGAGACTACGGAGGAGGGGGAGGGAGGTGTCAACAGAGGAAGATAAACACCAATACACTGATCTTTCCAGTGTATGGTTTTGCAAGGAGGCGTGTCTGCACAAGTCTGATTATTGGAAGATAGGCAGGCTGTTCTCCCAGCGCAGCCAGAAAACTACCCACACTGAGATGGATGAGCTCTCATGCCTAGCATGGTTAGTGTAAACTAGAAAAACAGGAGGACTGGCAGGATCACCAAGTACTGTATTTCTCACAAAAGAATAAATACAAAGAGTTACTTTTTAACACAGGTACATGGTACAACAGACACATATCAGGAAAAGGAAATGTTGGAATAACATATTCTTTAAAACCAATAAAATATACCATTAAAAAAGTCTTGTTAAAGTGATTCTAAGGCCATAAGATTTTTTACCTTAATGCATTCTATGCAAGTGGAAAATAACCTATTTACCCGCGAGCGCCGGTGCCAAAGCTATTTTGGAGCAATCGAGCCTACCTTATCCGAATCACACTGACTCCCAGCAACCACCCGCAGCTGTGAGTGCATCAACCCAGTGACGGGATTTCTTTGCCCCACCGCAAGACAGCCAGCCTTGGCACACTACCCATCTCCACTCTGCGGCTCATGCCAAGACACCACGTCCATCTGCGGTAATCTCCATCACTGATTAAACAGTGAGTAGCATTAACGAGACCATTCTCCTCACTGGGGATCACTCCACCTCTGACATAGAAGGTGTTCCTATGAGGCAGCCTTTGTCATTCACTGTGGAGATTCCTTCATCTTCTTCACAGCCTCTGACTGCCACAGTGATACTCTGACACTGGGAACCACCGGACCTGGTATCCCCTCCACTAGGGAATTTGTTGGGAAGTGGGTCTATTCATCCATATGTCTTTATGACTCCATGACCTAGTGACTCATATTAATATAGTCAGTTACTACTTGATTACAGGTTAATTGTGTGAGTAGATGTGTGAGTCTGTATAGCTGGGGTGACAGCTGACACCACAAAGGTTTCCTGCCACTCATCACTACCTGAATCCTAATGTCACTGTATTATCATGTTTATTTGACTACCTGACTGCATGTGTCGCCTTAGAGAACCCGGGTGTGTGTACTTTTAAAGGGCAACGTTGCCCTATTTTATGATCCTGTGTTGTCTGCTTATTTTATTTATGCTTTCTGAATACTTTTGCTACCAATAAAGTTCATTGTATATGGTGTGCAACCGCGGTGTGCCTTACTCCCATCCTCCCCTGTTGAACTCCTATGGGCTCCTTCCCATTTATCCTTTACAATTCTCTTGTGTTTGGGAGTTGAAGGGATTAGGTGGCACCCAGTATTGGGTGAGACGGTATCAGCTATAGTGCTGGCACCTAGATTGACCCAGCACCTTGGTCCCTTTTGGTACTGATCTTCTTTTATTTGAATTGCTTTCCAGCCGGGCTTGTTTTTTTCCTTTTTTTCTTTGCTTGACTTTCACTATAATATATTTTTTAAATTGCACCTGTTTTCTGCCGCCGCATCATGCCACAAATGTCTGACGCAGATCAGATCACACATTAATTCAGTTCTTTGTATGCATTTTAAGTTCTTGTTAACACCAACAATAAGATCGATTAAAAGGACAGTATATCCTTTGACTATGACATCATTTCAGAAGTACCATTTTTATATCATTTTTATTTAAATGTCAACCCTCCACTCTATTCCCACACAATCTTAGAATGTTTAAACAAACCAACACAATCAAATATAAAAATTCCATTATTTCTCCTAAAATTACATCTCTTAACGGTCCATCCTATAAAGATGACCTTCTCCGCCGCTACAAATAGCATTTTGGTGTTTCATTACAAACCATGTTATAGGAGAAACCGCAACGTAAAAGAATGCAAAGCTGCTTATTGTTAAAATGTCAGGATATAAGTCTGCACTGTTGTGTCACCTTTAATGTCCCGTTGTAACACAGTAATCTGTTATCAACGCACCAAGGGGGCGAGGTGGCTGTGCCCAAATAAATACATAAAATCCTGTTTATTTTCATTACAGCCCAGGCTCATGAAGGGTCTTAGCAAAATACAGGGTACAGTCTGCCAAAAAAAAAAAACGCTGCACTTATTTTTGTGTTATTTCGATAAGATACTTTAGCAACGTTGAACATTATATGTGGTTGCTATGGTAGCTGTGAATGGGTTTAGTTATTGTGAGAAAAAAAAAATTAGTCACCGAAGGGAAAAAAGCGTTATGAACAAAAAAAAGGATAGGGAGGTTTTTTTACAAAAAAAAAAAAAAAAAAAAAAGAAAAATACCCGACATAGTGAGTGACAAGGGAAAAAAAAAGTTAAAAAACTGTAATAAAAGCCACCTTTGAGTAATCAGAGAGCTGGTACCCTGCAGCTAAATGCACTTGTAGTTTTGTGTAAAGAAAATATTTGGTTTTATTCAGGAAAACCTATACTGTATGTTAACATTTTACTCTGAAAAATAGAAAGCAACAGAGAAAGTTGTTTGGTTCTTCAGGACTGAAAACTCCTGTGTTGCCTTAGCTGAAGAATAGCCAACAGGCAGGCTGTTGTATGATCCTTGATCTTTAAAGTCAAGTCCAACCAAAGCTTTTTTTATGTTTGCTTAGAGTAGTGAAGGGTTGGGGACTCTGTCACATTTTGTTAGCTAAATGTGTACCTGCTAAGAAGATGCATCCATCAGGTTTTAAATATAGGGTTAGCAACAAGTGATGGATGGCGCCATCACAAGTGGATCCAATCAGTAAAGAGTGTCACCAGCACTCCTTAATGCTCACCTAGAACAATTTTATTGACCGCATAAGTACAGCAGAAAGTCACTAAGAGGACCCCTTCATCAGTGTGATGGGTCCTCTTAGTGGCTCCAAAATGTTGCTGTACTCATATGAACAACAAAGTTGCTCTGGATGTGCATCTAGTTGGAATGGCGAAACTATTTTCAAAGTTTAAATGCTATCTGTTATATGGTAAAAGGATAACTTTCCCTAGGCCTTCTAGACCTAAACAAGCATTTAACCCTTGCAGTGAGGGGGGAGCCCCACTGCAAGGGAGAATTTTTTATTTTCCTGGACTTTAATTTTAACCTCTGGCCGCTCACAAGACGTATATGTGTGGCAGCAAAAGAAGGTGGTCTTTAACACCCATATGCGTCAAAAGGCAGCCAAGGTTTCTGTGCAAGAGGATCCTCACTGTGCGCTCCTAGCACACTGCCCAAGTTGTCAAAGACAGCTCCCGCTCTCTAGTAGTGACTGGAAGCCAACGGGTCTGGCTTCTGACCATGTTTCCACTATGACATCCATTCACAGTGGTCACGCGATCGGACAAACTTTCCTGCCCCCCAACATAATAGACTAGTTGGAGGAACACTGGGGCTGGGCGGGAAGGGATTAAAACATTATTATATGACACCTGTCACCTGGAAAGGAAGTGAGGGGGAAGCTCCCTAATAAGGACACAAAAACCAAGAAAGTCAGGATTTTACACAGAACCCTGCAAGGGAATGGAGCCACCCTGAAACTGGAACGTTGAGCTGGTGCTGAGGACATCAGTTAAAATAGGAGAAAAGAAGAATTGTTATTTAGTGTAGCATTGCCCCCTTGGGGGTTGCTTAGAATTTCATCTTCATCCGCGCCACACTGACCCTGTAAACTTTCCAGCCCTTCTGACACTCTAGGTTCAGACATGTTGTATGTACATTCCTGGTTAAACAGCCAAAACTCAGTTGAAAAGGTCCTCTGAGGCAATCAAATGACAGCTTGGAATTACATATATAAAATAGCAATGTACATAGAAACAGACAATAAATTAATGCATATCTAAGGGAAAGCTACTAATGGCTGTATGCACTATCACTGTCAAAAGAGGACCCCTAGGTGGCCTAATATACCTTTAATCCTAATGAGAGACTGGGTATTATGGATATTAGGATTATGTCCCCTTTAAATAGCAATAAGATAACAGTGTCAAGGATGCAAGGCCTTGCAATGATCTTCACTGGCTAGCTGGAGTTTATAGGACAAGAATCCTGAGTGTGGCACAGTGAGGTATAATCAAAGCAAGCAGTTGTGCCTGGCTTGTTTTATTCCTTAGGGTAATTCCAGGTGTAAGATGTTTGTATACAGTGTTCTGTGAGATAAGGTAAAGCAATTCCAGGTGTAAGGTGTCTATATACAGTGTTCTGTGAACTAGGATAAAGTAGAAATTGTATTCGTGGACAGATGCCCTCTCACCAAACTGAAGAACAGCATACCTTCTGAAGAGTGATCCAAGTCGGTGCATCCTTCTGCCGAATGAGCAGAGATGCCGGGCCGGCTGCTGGGACCATGAGTCGTCTGATCTGGCTGGTTACAGCGATGCTGCGGTGATGCCCCTTGTGTAGCATGTGACACTGGACCCACCTGGGCCGGAGCTGGGATAGACGTTTTTACCGCGTGGTGGGCCGCAGTCCAGAGAGGTGTTTACTTGATGGAACCTGCCAAGCAAGAGAGCTTGGGCCTTGTCAGCTGACCCTTTTAAAAAGCCTCTTCCAGAGTTCTTTTTCTGGAGCAGATGGCATGCTTGGATGTGTAGTCCAGGGATTGTTCTGCAGATCCAGGATGGCTGTTCAGGAGACTACAGTCCACACACTGCTCTCTGCTGGGCTCAGGAAGATGAGTAGTAAGTATTTTTGAGCCCAACACTAGAGGAACACAGAGACAGTCTTAGAAAAGAGAGGAAAGTCTGCAATGCCAGATAATTGTAGTCCGCTGTCGACTACATCAGCAAGAGGCAGCATGTATTGTAAGCCTTCACCTTCTTTGTGGTCAACCCAGCTGGGAATGTGGCAGGGGAGTGTCTTTTGCCTATATACCGTACTTTGTAAAAAAAGCTGTCCCTTTTCCTTATATTAGAAAGTTAAGATGCATGTGAAAGTAACAAAGAGTCACCAAGACTAGGTTTTGTGAAGACAGTGCTGTGCATTGCTAACAGGGATTGGTTTGCGGCACAGATATCAGTAAAGTATTTTTGATATTTAACCACTTCAGCCCTGGAAGGATTTGCCCCGTTAATGACCAGGCCATTTTTTGCGATACGGCACTGCGTCGCTTTAACTAATTGCGCGGTCATGTGACACTGTACCCAAACAAAATTGATGTCCTTTTTTCCCCACAGGGCCGGATTAACATAGGGGCTATTGGAGCTGCAGCTCTAGGCCCCTTCCTCAAGATAGGCCCATTTGCCCAAAAAAGAAATAAAAAAAATCACAAAAAAAAAAAAATCGACTTTGAGGGTTGTAGCTCGACGACCAGGGGTCACAGAGTCAATTATTAGATTGACTTGTGTAAAGCCAGATAGCCCATACATAGATCGACTATGGCTGGTCTCTGCTTAATTGGCTTAATTTCAATCCATGTATGGTCCGCTTTGCCACTATGCAGTCCCTAAACATCCTGTCATACACTTCTCTCCTGTACATAGTGCCCACCGTCATACACTCCACACTCCTCTCCTGTACATACTGCTCACTGTCATACCCTCCACACTCCTCTCCTGTACATACTGCTCACTGTCCTACCCTCCACACTTCTCTCCTGTACATAGTAGGGGTGTCGAATTTAATCACTGCATCGGTGCATCGCGATTCGGGCGTAGGGAAACCTATTAATCGATTATGCCGATGTCTAGCCCCATCCCCTCCTCCCGGGAGAGCTGTTACCTTTTTTTTTTTTTTCTCTGTTGCGCTCATGTGACTGCCCTCTCTCCTCTCTGCTTTCACGTCTCACGTCTCTCCTGGCGTCAGACGTGAAAGCAGAGAGGAGAGAGGGCAGTCACATGAGCGCGTCATGTAGACAGCACTGTTCCCCCGCCGGATTCTGTTCCCTCTGTCACTCGGCTATCGGAACTCCGCCCCCCCCTCAGCCTGTACATTGCCGCTCTCTCCTAGTACACTACTCACGAATGCAAATTCTTCTAATACCGCCCCGCCTCTCCAGCGCCGCTCACGCCTACGCCTCACGAAAGCTAATGAGCAGAGGGCTGGAGAGGCGGGGCGGTATTAGGAGCATTTGAATTCGTGAGGAAGAGTAGGAGGGAGCAGCAATGTACAGGGCTGAGGGGGCGGAGTTCCAATAGTAGCCGAGAGACAGGGGGGAACAGAATCCGGCGGGGGAACCATTCTGAATCTCGGCACAACAGGTATTTTTTTTTACTTACCTGCTGATCTCCTGTATTATGTCCGCAGTCTGACCATCTCATGTACCATGTTCGCAGTCTGACCATCTCATGTAGCGTGTCCGCAGTCTGACCATCTCATGTAGCGTGTCCGCAGTCTGACCATCTCATGTAGCGTGTCCGCAGTCTGACCATCTCATGTAGCGTGTCCGCAGTCTGACCATCTCATGTAGCGTATCCGCAGTCACTGACCATCTCATGTAGCGTGTCCGCAGTCTGACCATCTCATGTAGCGTGTCCGCAGTCACTGACCATCTCATGTAGCGTGTCCGCAGTCTGACCATCTCATGTAGCGTGTCCGCAGTCTGACCATCTCATGTAGCGTGTCCGCAGTCTGACCATCTCATGTAGCATGTCCGCAGTCTGACCATCTCAGGTAGCATGTCCGCAGTCTGACCATCTCAGGTAGCATGTCCGCAGTCTGACCATCTCATGTAGCATGTCCGCAGTAGCTGATCATCTGTAGCATTTCCGCACTCTCTGACCATCTCCTGTACTATGTACAAGTTGTTGTCTGCTTTGTTTAGACTTTGCTACATGCAGGGAGTGTTGTCTTTTTTTTTTTAAAAGAACAGATATAATTTAAAAAAATGGAGTTCTCCTGACTGCTTAAATATTTTTGGTGAAAACCATGCGCACTTGCGCTGTAATCATGATGCATCGTGATGCATCGCGGAATCGAATCGAATCGAATCGTTGACCTGATAATCGTAATCGAATCGAATCGTGAGGCCAGTGAAGATGCGCACCTCTAGTACATAGTGCCCACTGTCATACCCTCCACACTCCTCTCCTGTACATACTGCTCACTGTCATACCCTCCACACTCCTCTCCTATACATAGTGCCCACTGTCATACCCTCTACACTTCTCTCCTATGCATAGTGCCCACTGTGATACCCTCTACACTCCTCTCCTGTACATACTGCCCACTGTCATATCCTCCCCGCTCTTCTCCTGTACATACTGCTCACTGTCTTACCCTCCACACTCATCTCATGTACATACTGCTTAGTATCATACCGTCCACACTCCTCTCCTGTACATACTGCCCACTTTCATAAACTCTTCTATTGTACATAGTGCCGGCTGTAATACCCTCCACACTCCTCTCCTGTACATACTGCTCACTGTCATACCCTCCACATTCCTCTCCTGTACGTACTGCCCATTGTCATACCCTCCACACTCCTCTGCTGTACATACTGCCCACTCTCTTACCCTCCACACTCTTCTTCTGTACATACTACTCCCTGTCTTACCCTCCACACTCTTCTCATGTACATACTGCTCAGTATCATACCGTCCACACTCCTCTCCTGTACATATTGCCCACTGTCATACCCTCCACACTCCTCTCCTGTACATACTGCCCACAGTCATAAACTCCTCTGTTGTACATAGTGCCGGCTGTCATACCCTCCACACTCCTCTCCTGGGCATACTGCCCACTATCATACCATAGACACTCCTCTCCTGTACATCCCGCCCCCATCATACCCTTCACACTCCTCTTCTGTGCATACTGCCCACTATCATACCATCCAAACTCCTCTCTTGTACATACTTCCCACTGTCATACCCTCCACACTCCTCTCCTGTACATACTATAACCCAACCTTACCCTCCACACCCCTCTCCTGTACATACTGTAACTCAACCTTACCCTCCATACTCCTCTCCTGTACTTACTGCCCCCATCATACCCTCTACACTCCTCTCCTGTACATACTGCCCACTGTCATACCCTCCACATTCCTCTCCTGTACATACTGCCCACTGTCATACCCTCCACTAGTGATGAGCCGAACACCCCCGGGTTCGGTTCGCACCAGAACCCGCGAACGGACCGAAAGTTCGTACGAACATTAGAACCCTATTAAATACAATGGATGCGAACGTTCGAATTCTAAAGTGCTAATTATAACAACTATTATGCATGTTATTGTCCTAAAAAGGGTTTGGGAACCCGGGTTCTGCACCAGGGGACATGTATCAATGCAAAAAGAAGTTTTAAAAACGGTCGTTTTTCGGGAGCAGTCATTTTAATGATGCATAAAGTGAAAAAAAAAAAGTCAAATATTCCTTTAAATATCGTACCTGGGGGGTGTCTAAAGTATGCCTGTGAAGTGCCACGTGTTTCCCGTGTTTAGAACTGTCCCTGCACAAAATGACACTTCTAAAGGAAAAAAAAGCCATTTAAAACTGCTTGCGGCTTTAATGTAATGTCTGGTCCCGGTAATATGGATGAAAATCTTTAAGAAAAATGGCATAGCTACCCCATGACCCCCCCCCCCTACCCCAGCCCATTACCAGCCCCTTTGGGTCTTGTATGGATATTAAGGGGAACCCCGCACATAAAATAAAAAAGGCCCTATATACTCTGAACAGCCGTATACAGGCGGTGCATACAAGACAGGGACTGTAGGTTTGTTCTTATGTAGAATCTGTTTGTAATTTTGAACAGGTACATTGTTTAAGTGTAGCTCCAGCCCAAAAATCTATTTTTAAACTTTTTGGAAAACATAGGTAAGGGTTATCACCCCTGTAACATTTGTTTTGCTGTCTGTGCCCCTGTTCAGAACATTTCACCTCACTTTCCGTCCCAATGACAACTGTTTTTGAAATGTGGTGTTTTTCTTGAAACAAGGATTGCTGATAAAGCATCAGTACAGAGGAGACACCTTTCTCCCATATTAATTCTTACAGGAGAGAATTTTCCTTCCTAGGGGTAGATTTCCTCTCACTTCCTGTTGTCTTCTTGCGTTTGCAAGTAGGAGTCGTTTGTAAGTTGGATGTTTGAAAGTAGGGACCTGCCGTAGATACTCTGCAGAAATAGGTCCCTTAGTTGTTGGTGTTGGCACAACACTGTAAGCACTCACAGTTACTCTTGGTTGGTGCTGGAACGCCCTGCTGTCAACTATTATATCAGGAATTGTAATTACATATAATTGTTGAACAGTGGTAGTAAAAATTGGGCCTTTGATGGTGGTGCTGGTGCCACAACACTGTAAGCCCTGACAGTTACTCTTGGTGGGTGCAGCAATGGGCCCTGCTGTGAATTATTAGATCAAGAATTGTAATTGCATGCCCCTGTTGAACAGGGGCTGAAAAATTGGGCCTTTGGTGGTGGTGGTGGTGTTGACACAACACTGTAAGCCCTCAGAGTTACTCTTGGTGGGTGCAGGAATGGGCCCTGCTGTGAATTATTAGATCAAGAATTGTAATTACATGCCCCTGTTGAACAGGGGCTGAAAAATTGGGCCTTAGGCACTGGTGGCACAACACTACAACCCCTCACAGATACTGTACTTGGAGCACAGCAATGAGCCCTGTTGCAAAGTATTGCTTCAAAAATTGTAATGACACGCCCCTGTTAAACAGGGGCTGAAAAATTGGGCCTTAGGCACTGGTGCCACAACACTCCAACCCCTCACAGATACTGTACTTGGAGCACAGCAATGAGCCCTATGGCAAATTATTGCTAAAAAAAATTGTAATTACACGCCCCTGTAAAACAGGGGCTGAAAAATTGGGCCTTAGCCACTGGTGGCGGCACCCATAAACAAAAATGATCTTCCAAGCTATCATCATCAATCGTATCATTGAGGACTCGGAGGAGGAGGATAGCCAGTCAACATAACAGCACAGACACTCAGCATCAGCATCAGTCTTGAAGGGATGTGACATGTTAAAATCAATTAGTCTGTTATATCAGCATCAGGTGTGTGGTAGCTGGTGGTGATCCAAGACTGGTTCATCTTGATGAAAGTCAGTCGATCAACCGAGTCGGTGGACAGGCGCACCCTGTGATCCGTGACAAATCCTCCAGCAGCACTGAATGTGCGTTCCGAAAGAACGCTGGATGCAGGACAGGCCAGTAGCTCAATTGCATACTGTGCAAGCTCTGGCCAGTGATCCATCCTCAAGACCCAGTAAGCCAGAGGATTTTCGGTGGGGAAGGTGTCCAAGTCTGACCTTGCCCCTAGATATTCCTGCACCATGTTTATCAGACGCTGGCGATGGTTGCTGGAACCAATCATACTTTGGGGCTGCGGACTAAAGAATTGTCTGAACGCATCGGTCAGACGGCCACCTTCCCCACCGCTCCTTCTTTGACTGGCCGAAGCCTCAGCAACTCGTTGTCCTGGACCAGGAGTTTGTAACCTCCCAGTCTCTGGGAACGCGTTGCACAGACCTTTCTGCAAGGCCTCCCGGAGTTGTCTCATCCTCTGCTCCCTCTGCGACGGTAACATAAGGTCCGCAACCTTACCCTTGTACCGTGGATCAAGGAGAGTGGCCAGCCAGTAATGGTCCCTCTCCTTGATCCGAAGAATACGAGGATCCTTCCGCAGACTTTGCAGGATCAGGGAGGCCATGCAGCGTAGGTTTGCTGAGGCATTCGCTCCGGAGTCCTCTGGGTCACTAAGGACGACATGATCCGCAGTCACCTCCTCCCAGCCACGTACAAGTCCACTGGTTTCTTGGGACTGTAAATCATCCCTAAAAGACTGCTGCTGATGATGCTGAGTGCCAGCCTCCACCTCCATGCTGACACAATCCTCCTCCTCCTCCTCCTCCTCCTCCTCTTCCTCTTCCTGTGCGATGGGTGGGACAGAAGGAACACTGTCTGGGTAAAGGGAGCCTTGAGAGTCAAGGAAGTCCTCCTCTTCCTGCCTCTGTTCTGCCTCAAGTGCCCTGTCCATTATTCCACGCAGCGTGTGCTCCAACAGGTGGACAAGAGGTACAGTGTCACTGATGCATGCACTGTCACTGCTCACCATCCTCGTGGCCTCCTCAAATGGTGCCAGGACAGTGCATGCATCCCTGATCATGCCCCACTGGCGTGGAGAAAAAAAACCAAGCTCCCCTGACCCTGTCCTGGTGCCGTAGTCGCACAGGTACTCATTGATGGCCCTCTGCTGCGTGTGCAGCCGCTGCAGCATGGCCAACGTTGAGTTCCACCTGGTGGGCATGTCACATATAAGGCGGTTCTTGGGCAGGTTCAACTCCTTTTGCAGCTCAGCCAGGCGAGCACTGGCATTATAAGATCTGCGGAAATGCACACAGACTTTCCTGGCCTGCCTCAGGACATCCTGTAAGCCCGGGTACCTGCCCAAGAACCGCTGCACCACCAGGTTAAGGACGTGAGCCACACAGGGCACATGGGTCAGTTGTCCCTGTCGGAGGGCGGAGAGGAGGTTGGTGCCATTGTCGCAAACCACCATTCCTGGCTTAAGCTGGCGTGGCGTCAACCACCTCTCGGCCTGGCCCTGCAGAGCAGACAGGACCTCTGCCCCAGTGTGGCTTCTGTCCCCCAAACACACCAGCGCAAGCACGGCATGGCATCTTTTTGCCTGCGTACTTGCGTAGCCCCGTGAACGGCTACGGAGCACCGCTGGTTCATAGGACAAACCACAGGAAGAGGCCATGGAGGAAGAAGAAGAGGAGGGGGTGGAGGAGAGAGGTGTGTCACAACCAGTAGTAGCATTTTGGAGGCGTGGCGGTGGGACAACCTCCAACACTACTGCACCTTGTCCTGCATCCTTCCCAGCTGCCAAAAGAGTGACCCAATGGGCCGTGAAAGAAAGGTAACGTCCCTGTCCATGCCTGCTGGACCATGAGTCAGCGGTAATATGCACCTGTCCAGCGAGGCCAAGACATTGCCTTCCACATGCCGGTAGAGAGCCGGAATAGCCTTCCGTGAGAAAAAGTGGCGTTTGGGAACCTGCCACTGAGGAACCGCACATTGCACAAACTCACGGAAGGGGGCCGAGTCTACCAACTGAAAAGGCAGCAGTTGAAGCGCTAGCAATTTAGCCAAGCTAGCATTCAACCGCTGGGCATGTGGATGGCTGGGAGTGAACTTCTTTCGACGGTCCAGCAGCTGGGGCAGGGAAATTTGCCTGCTAGAATCGGACGTCGGTGTACTGCTAGCAGAGTGGCCGCAAGTACTTGGCTGTGACACACCTAATTCTACACCTTCATTCCTCTCAGTGCATGTTTCAGAGAGGACTGAAGTTATAGTGGGGTTGGAAATCCCAGCTGATGCGGTGCAAGGAGAGGTCCGCTTTGTTCTTTGGTGTGGGTCTTTGAGGTAGGCTTGCCAACGCGCTGCATGGCAGGTCAACATATGTCTGGTCAGGCATGTGGTACCCAAGCGGCTGATGTTTTGGCCACGCGATATACGCTTGAGACATATGTTGCAAACAGCAGCTGTGCGATCTGATGCACTAGCCTCAAAAAAGGCCCACACCAAGGAACTTTTTGAATGACGGGCAGAGGCAGCGCCCTGCACAGGCGGAGCTCTGCGGTGTGATTCCGTCGGTGTACTGCCCTTACGCTGGCCACCAAAGGGCATCCTGTCTCGTTGGAGATGTGCCTCCTCCTCATCCTCCTCCTCCTCTCTCCTATTAGGCACCCACGTGGAGTCAGTGACCTCATCATCCCCTCCCTCCTCATCACTGGAGCCAATCTGGCAGTATGCTGCAGCTGCTGGAACATGACTGCCAGATTGGTGTCCTTCTTGAGCATCCCCTCTGTCTGCTCTCACCCTACTGCCTTCCTGTAGCTGGGTTTCATCATCAGACCCTTCGAAACGCTGGGCATCCTCCTGGAGCATGTACCCAACACTGTGCTCAAACAGTTCGGGGGACTCCTCAGGAGGAGGACATGGTGGGTCTAGGGAAGGAGTGACTGATGATGAGTCTGACATTGATACCAGGGAAGAGGACGCTTTGGCAGCTGCTTTGCCAGTACCCTGAGCCTGGGTGAGAGAGGATGAGGAGGAGGAGGAGGGCTTGGTCATCCACTCTACCAAGTCTTCGGCATGATGTGGCTCAACATGTCCAGCTGCGGAAAAGAAGGACAAGCGTGTCCCATGGCCATGTGCTGATGACAATGCACCGCGTCCACGACCAGCACTGTTGCCCCCAGACACAGAGCCTGCTTGCCCTCTTTTATTGCCTCCTGACTGTCTGCCTCTCCTTGTTTGCCTTCCAGACATTCTAATAGATGGCCTGCAGGGAGATGGGAAAAAAGCAATAAGGGCTACCTTCAGGTGTCCTTCTCTGTCCCTTGAAACAAGGACTTGCACAGTGAAAGAAACTGACACTCTCCCTACCTACAGTTTTCTGTCCCTAGAAAAAATGTTTTTTTTAAGCACAATATAGCACAAGGAGAATTCACTCACTGTCCTTCCAGGTCCCTAGAAACAAGGACTTACACAGTGAAAGAAACTGACACTCTCCCTACCTACAGTTTTCTGTCCCTAGAAAAAATGTTTTTTTTAAGCACAATATAGCACAAGGAGAATTCACTCACTGTCCTTCCAGGTCCCTAGAAACAAGGACTTGCACAGTGAAAGAAACTGACACTCTCCCTACCTACAGTTTTCTGTCCCTAGAAAAAATGTTTTTTTTAAGCACAATATAGCACAAGGAGAATTCACTCACTGTCCTTCCAGGTCCCTAGAAACAAGGACTTGCACAGTGAAAGAAACTGACACTCTCCCTACCTACAGTTTTCTGTCCCTAGAAAAAATGTTTTTTTTAAGCACAATATAGCACAAGGAGAATTCACTCACTGTCCTTCCAGGTCCCTAGAAACAAGGACTTGCACAGTGAAAGAAACTGACACTCTCCCTACCTACAGTTTTCTGTCCCTAGAAAAAATGTTTTTTTTAAGCACAATATAGCACAAGGAGAATTCACTCACTGTCCTTCCAGGTCCCTAGAAACAAGGACTTACACAGTGAAAGAAACTGACACTCTCCCTACCTACAGTTTTCTGTCCCTAGAAAAAATGTTTTTTTTAAGCACAATATAGCACAAGGAGAATTCACTCACTGTCCTTCCAGGTCCCTAGAAACAAGGACTTGCACAGTGAAAGAAACTGACACTCTCCCTACCTACAGTTTTCTGTCCCTAGAAAAAATGTTTTTTTTAAGCACAATATAGCACAAGGAGAATTCACTCACTGTCCTTCCAGGTCCCTAGAAACAAGGACTTGCACAGTGAAAGAAACTGACACTCTCCCTACCTACAGTTTTCTGTCCCTAGAAAAAATGTTTTTTTTAAGCACACTATAGCACAAGGAGAATTCACTCACTGTCCTTCCCAGTCCCTAAAAACAAGGACTTACACAGTGAAAGAAACTGACACTCTCCCTACCTACAGTTTTCTGTCCCTAGAAAAAATGTTTTTTTTAAGCACAATATAGCACAAGGAGAATTCACTCACTGTCCTTCCAGGTCCCTAGAAACAAGGACTTACACAGTGAAAGAAACTGACACTCTCCCTACCTACAGTTTTCTGTCCCTAGAAAAAATGTTTTTTTTAAGCACAATATAGCACAAGGAGAATTCACTCACTGTCCTTCCAGGTCCCTAGAAACAAGGACTTGCACAGTGAAAGAAACTGACACTCTCCCTACCTACAGTTTTCTGTCCCTAGAAAAAATGTTTTTTTTAAGCACAATATAGCACAAGGAGAATTCACTCACTGTCCTTCCAGGTCCCTAGAAACAAGGACTTACACAGTGAAAGAAACTGACACTCTCCCTACCTACAGTTTTCTGTCCCTAGAAAAAATGTTTTTTTTAAGCACAATATAGCACAAGGAGAATTCACTCACTGTCCTTCCAGGTCCCTAGAAACAAGGACTTACACAGTGAAAGAAACTGACACTCTCCCTACCTACAGTTTTCTGTCCCTAGAAAAAATGTTTTTTTTAAGCACAATATAGCACAAGGAGAATTCACTCACTGTCCTTCCAGGTCCCTAGAAACAAGGACTTGCACAGTGAAAGAAACTGACACTCTCCCTACCTACAGTTTTCTGTCCCTAGAAAAAATGTTTTTTTTAAGCACAATATAGCACAAGGAGAATTCACTCACTGTCCTTCCAGGTCCCTGGAAACAAGGACTTGCACAGTGAAAGAAACTGACACTCTCCCTACCTACAGTTTTCTGTCCCTAGAAAAAATGTTTTTTTTAAGCACAATATAGCACAAGGAGAATTCACTCACTGTCCTTCCAGGTCCCTAGAAACAAGGACTTGCACAGTGAAAGAAACTGACACTCTCCCTACCTACAGTTTTCTGTCCCTAGAAAAAATGTTTTTTTTAAGCACAATATAGCACAAGGAGAATTCACTCACTGTCCTTCCAGGTCCCTAGAAACAAGGACTTACACAGTGAAAGAAACTGACACTCTCCCTACCTACAGTTTTCTGTCCCTAGAAAAAATGTTTTTTTTAAGCACACTATAGCACAAGCACAAAACACACTGACACTCTCCCTACCTATCCTTCTCTTTCCCTAAACTAAAGGAATCCAGGTTAAGCAAGAAAGAAATAAAAGTCACTGTCCCTGCCTATGCTGCTCTATCCCTGCTCCGGAACACACTACACTAGGCCGCCGTGCTGGCGGCCTTTTATAGTGTGGGGCGTGTACTAAACACCCTCAGCAATAATTGGCCACAGGCATCCTGCCTGTGGCCAATCATTGCTCTCCTCGCTGCCGGCGCTGTGATTGGCCAAGCATGCGGGGTCACAGTGCATGCTTGGCCAATCACAGCGCCTGGATGACACTGCGATGGCGTAGTGCATTGTGGGCCGTTCGCGTCACTCGAATTTGGCGCGAACGGCCCAAATCGTTCGATCTTCGTCGAACGATCGAACAGCCGATGTTCGAGTCGAACGTATGTTCGATTCGAACACGAAGCTCATCCCTACCCTCCACACTCCTCTCCTGTACATACTGCCCACTGTCATACCCTCCACACTCCTCTCCGGTACATACTACCCTCTGTCATACCCCCCACACTCCTCTGTTGCGCATACTGCCCACTACCATAACCTTCACACTCCTCTCCTGTACATAGTGCCTTCTGCCATACCCTCTGCACTCCTCTCCTGTACATAGTGCCCACTGTTAGACCCTCCACATTCCTCTCCCTCACCTGCACATACTTCTCACTTTTATACCATCCATACTCCTCCCCTATGCCTCTTACCCACAAAAACAGTTCTTTAAAATTATACTGAATATCCTCAATGTTACCAGCTCTAGAATGGTCACACTTTTGTTAGTTCCACTAAAGGAATCTTCTCAGTCCTCATATTTGTTCTGCCCATTATTAGTACTTATTTAATTTTGTGATTACTACCGTGATGTATTGAGGAACATAGAGGATCTCAGCTACTCTAAATATAGCACTTGTAAAAAAAAGTGTCCCTGAAAATCTTTTTGAAATGTTGGCAACTATGCACTTTGGCACTGCCCAAGGGCCACCGGGTCAGTAGGGGGCCCCATGAGAGGCTCCTTGGATCCTGTAATATTAAAGCAGTAGTAAACTTCGCTAACATTATTACTTTTTAGAGGCCCTGAGGTAGCTTATGCCACAATGTCCAAGTATGCACAGCATATTAGCACATTAGGGTACACTTAAATTGTCAGACAGAGCCCTCCAGCACTGTGATCAATCCGGCGGGGCCTGGGCACTTCCATCTTCACCGGTCTTCCTTCTGGGTTCTATGCCTTCGGTAACTTGCCTTGGTCGGGCTGCATTGATGTCATTCCCACACATGCTCATGCGCATCCTCTCTCTCTCATCTCCCCTTTCTCTCTCATCCTCCCTCCCTTACCCCTCACCCCTCTCATCCTATGTCTCTGTCTCTCTGTCTCTCTCTGTCTCTCTCTCTGTCTCTCTCTCTCTTTCTCTCTCATCCTCCATCTCTTTAATTTAATTTGTTATAACAAAAAAATTGTTTGCATTTTTATTTATTTATTTAGGATTTATAAAAGGCCCCTCCAAAATCCTCAGCACCAGGCCCATGATGTTCTTAATCTGGCCCTGTGTATTGGATCACCTCTGCTATAATACATATCCCAAAAAATATATATATAAAAAAATAATTTATTCATCAATTTAGGCCGATATATATTCTTTTACATATTTTTGGTAAAAAAAAAATGTCAATAGGCATATATTGATTGGTATGTGCAAAAGTTATCGCCTCTACAAACTATGGGATAGATTTAGGGACTTTTATTTTTTATTTTTTGTTTTTACTGGTAATGGCGGCGATCTGTGATTTTTAGCGGGACTGCGACAAATTCCACTTTTTGGGGACCAGTGACATTATTACAATAATCGGTGCTATAAAAATGCACTGATCAATGTAAAAATTACACTGACAGGAAAGGGTTTAACAGTAGGGGCAATCAAGGGGTATCTGTGTTCGCTGGGTGTGCTCTAACTGTAGAGGGGGATGGGCAGGGACATGACAGAGATCACTGTTCCTGATCACTGGGAACAGTAGATAGTCCGTAGGGTTTCCAGTCTTAGTCCGTAGTGTTCAATATTGAGTTGGCCCACCCTTTGCAGCTATAACAGCTTCAACTCTTCTGGTAAGGCTGTCTATGGGAATGTTTGACCATTCTTCCAGAAGTGCATTTGTCAGTTCAGACACTGATGTGGACGAGAAGGCCTGGCTTTCAGTCTCCGCTCTAATTAATCCCAAAGGTGTTTTATCGGGTTGAGGTCAGGACTCTGTGCAGGCCAGTCATGTTCCTCCACCACAAACTCACTCATCCATGTCTTTTTGGACCTTGCTTTGTGCACTGGTGCGCAGTCATGTTGGAACAGGAAGGGGCCATCCCCAAACTGTTCCAACAAAGTTGGAACTGTCCAAAATGTTATGACATGCTGACGCCTTAGGAGTTCCCTTCACTGGAACTAGGGGGCCAAGCCCAACCCCTGAAAAACAACCCCACACCATAATCCCCCTCCATCTAATGATTTGGACCAGTACAGTGCATAATAATAGTATATTGTGTATATACAAATAAAGTGCTTTCAGTGCATATAAAGTGCTTTGAATAAGAAAAAAAATGAAAAAAAAGACACTATGCAAAACATAAATCAAAAAAATGCTTAGAAGTCCAGCAGAATTTTTTTTATTAATAAAGTCCTTAAAAGTCAATCAAATAGATTATAGTCCCAGTGATAAATGTGAAACGAATTGCTCCGTGCAGCCATAAGTGTTCCTCTGCAATTAACTATCCATGTCCCCACCAGGGTGTGCACACAATCAGGGCACAGGGGCGCTGTCCCCCTAATCCATGCGTCCAGACCCATAATCTTCATGCAGGGCACCGGACGCATGGATTTCAATGGAGTTTTTATTTTATTTTTTGGAAGCACATAATTACAGCCTGATGCCGCGTACACACGACCGTTTTTCATGATGAGAAAAATGTAATTTTTTTATTTGGTCATTAAAAACGATCGTGTGTGGGCTCCAGAGCATTTTTCATGATGTGAAAAATGGGCATTAAAAATTTGTAACATGCTCTAATTTTTCTCGTCATTTTTCACGTCGTCGTTTTTCTCGTCATGAAAAATGGCCGTGTGTAGGCTTTAACGACGTGAAAAAAATGCGCATGCTCAGAAGCAAGTTATGAGACGGGAGCGCTCGTTCTGGTAAAACTAGCATTCGTAATGGAGATAGCACATTCGTCATGCTGTAACAGACTGAAGAGCACGAGGCAGAAAAGCGCGAATCGTCTCTCACCAAACTTTACTAACACAAGGATCAGCAAAAGCAGCCCAAAGGGTGGCGCCATCCGAATGGAACTTTCCCTTTATAGTGCCGTCTTACATTTCGTACGTCACCGTGCTTTGCTCAGGCATTTTTTTTCATGATAGTGTGTAGGCAAGGCAGGCTTGAGAAGAATCACGTCGAGAAAAACGTCGTTTTTTTCAATGACATTAAAAACGGTCGTGTGTACGCGGCATTGGGCTCTAAGTGATTTCAAAGTAGGGTGGGCTCTGCACAGAGCACTGCACCCTGAGCCCACCCAGTTGTGTTACAATAGTGAATTAATATTCGCTATTGTCTTCCTGATTCTCCTCCCGGTAAATCAGGAAGCTGGTCCTGAGACCCCTGATTGGCCAGGGAGTCGTAGGGTCTACGGCCACCTTGGACATGTGTGAACCGGCTCCATTGCAAGCCAGTATGGTTCACATGCTATGTGACTGCAGTTCAAAACACATCCGATTCGCATATACAATGCTGTGAAAAAGTATTTGCCCCTTCTGATTTATTTATTTTTTGCATATTTGTCACACTTAAATGACTCAGATCATCAAACTAATTTTATTATTACACAAAGTTAACCCAAGTAAATACAAAATGCAGTTTTTAAATGATGGTTTCATGTGAAAAAGTAATTGCCCCCTAAACCTAATAACTGGTTGTGCCACCCTTGGCGCAACAACTGCAATCAAGCGTTTGCGATAACTGGCAATGAGTCTTTCACAATGCTGTGGAGCAATTTTGGCCCACTCTTCTTTGCAGAGTGTTTTAATTCAGCCACATTGGAGGGTTTTCCAGCATGAACAGCCTGTGTAATGTCATGATACAGCATCTTAATTGGATTTAGGTCCGGGCTTTGACTAGGCCACTCCAAAGCCCCAATTTTTGCTTTGTTTGAACCATTTGGAGGTGGACTTGTTGTGTTTCAGATCATTGTCCTGCTGACTGTTGGTATGATGTTCTTGTTATTAAAAGCTGTATTCGTTTTATGCCAGATGTAACGGGACGCACACCTTTCAAAAAGTTAAAAATTTGTCTCATCAGTCCACAGAATATTTGCCTAAAAGTCTTGGGGATAATCAAGATATTTTTGGTAAATGTGTGGCTTTGGCCTTGGAACTCTCCCATGGATTCCATTTTTGCCCAGTCTCTTTCTTATTTTTGAATCATGAATACCGATCTTACCTGAGGCAAGTGAGGCCTGCAGTTCTTTAGATGTTGTTCTGGGTTCTTTTATGACCTCCTGGATGAGTCGTCGTCATGCTCTTGGAGTAATTTTTGTAGGCTGGCCACTCCAGGGAAGGTTCAGCACTGTTCCAAGTTATCTACATTTGTGGATAATGGCTCTCCCCGTGGTTCACTGGAGTTCCAAAGCCTCATACACACAGCCGGTTTTCTTGTCAAGAAAACGACAAGAAAACTGCCGGGAGAGCTTTCTTGCAGAGAAAACCGGCCGTGTGTACGAGGCTTTCAGGTTTCTCGTCTGGAAAACTGGCCAGAATCTCAACGAGAAAAATAGAGAACCTGCTCTCTATTTTCTCGTCGGGATTCTCGTCGGCCTGTTTCCCGACGAGAAACCCGAGAGTGTGTACACTTACCTGTCGCCGTGGAAACCCGCGCATACTCGAAATGACTTTGACGCATGCGCGGTAGCTTCCCAGGCATAGGTAGGGCGTAGCAAGATGGCGGCAACGGCATCGAATGTGACGAGCGCACGCTCGTCGTAGTCGATGATGTCACCGCGTTCGTGCCATTCAAAAGAACGGCGGTTCTTTTGAATCGTACGTGTGTACACTCGGCCGGGACAAGATTCTTGTTCAAGAATCTCGTCAGGAAAAACAACGTGTTTTTTCCTGACGAGATTCTCGGCCGTGTGTACGAGGGTTTAGAAATGGCTTTGAAACCCTTCCTAGACTGATACATGTTTGTTTCGGATGTGTTCTTGAATTTTTTTAGATTGTTGCATGATGTGTGGCTTTTTGTGATCTGTTAGCGTGCTTCACTTTGTCAGACAGCTTCTATTTATGTGATTCAACAGGTCTGGCAGTAATCAGGCCTGGGTCAGGCAGGTGAAATCTAACTCCAGCTTTCCAAAAAATTGTGGTTAATCACAGTTAATTCATGATTCAGCATGGGATGGCAATTACTTTTTCACATAGGGGCCAGGCAGGTTTGAACAGCTGTTTTCCTTTAATAAATTAAATAATAATTTAAAAACTGCATCTTGGATTTATTCAGGTTATCTTTGTGTAATATTAAAATTTGTTTTATGATCTGAATCATTTAAGTGTGAGAAATAGACATAAAAAAAATTAAAAGGGGCAAATACTTTTTCACAGAACTGTATGTGAACCGAGCCTAAAGTGTATTTCCACTTTTGCAGTCAAATTTGAAAATAACACGTGTGTTATGTGTTCCTAACATACCTAAAAAAATATATATGTTTCTAAGGAGAAGGTGTCATAACTCATTGCAAGAATTTCTCAAGCTACTCAGCGTGATCTGTCCCAGTAACTGAGCTGGGGACGGGCTGAGTCCAGTTCTCCTTAACATGCAATGGAAAAATCTGGTTCTTAAACCCTTTGAACTTTTGCTAATACAGTGTTCACATCTAGTACAACTGATGCATGTTATTTGCTCTGCACAGTACAGTCAGGGTTAATCAAGGTAAACAAAGCCTTACAGCCCCCTCAAATAACAAAGAGAACTAGGTAGAATTGTTTTCTTGCAGGAAGCTCCAGAAGAGAACACCTGAAAAAGGGAAGCTTCAATTTATTTATTTCAGCTATGTTATATGAATTTAAAAAAGATAAAGTACAGTAGGTGTTATCCTTTAAGCGTAGGCTTGGTCTTTCCGGGGTTCTCCAGTGCACCCCTATTGGCGAGATAGATATTATAGGGAAATGGTTAAACTAACTGATTATCAACAGTGGTTAACAGCTGGTGTTAAATACGTATCCCAACTCTACAATGGTACTGCGTTAAAATCTTTTGACCAACTACAGGCAAAGTTTTATATTCCGGGACGACATTTCTATCATTTTCTAGATACTCTACACTGCAGCTGGTAGAATCTAGGTTAATTACATCTATTATGTTGGATAAGAAAGGGTTAATCTCTTGTATATACTCTCATCTGGGAACAAGTTCTGGGTCCAATAGGTGGTAAGCGCTGAGAGTCGCTACTGGAATCGGCGCCAGTGGTGTCTGTCTCATCTGCTCAAAAAATTTCCCAACTCTTTATCCTGCACTGGTCCTACAGGATACCTATACAACTTTTCGCTTGGGGCAGGCGGGGATCCCCACTATGACCCCAACTGTAACATTGAGCAGTGTAACTTGTTGCACATGCTATGGAAATGCCCTAAAAACTGGTGAGATACTGGAAGGATGTGGTTAATGTCATTGACTAGACTTATGCTGTGTAAATCCCACTAGATCCATTTTTATGCCTCCTTGGGGTTTTGGCTAAGGAACTATATACCCCTGGTGTCTGCTTATCGCTTATTCGTCTAATATGCCAGGAAATTAATAGCAATAATATTGGCTTTCTCCACAATCCTACCTGTCGCAAATGGATTGAACAAGTGAACTTAATTTTTATACGAGAGAAGAACACCTATCAACATAGGAACTACCCACAAAAATGTATAAATAAATGGCAACGTTGGCTCAACACACCAGGTTTAGCTCCCACACAGTTAAAACTCTTACGATTATTACATATCCATCATTTCATTGGGTTTATCACATTCTATAGTAAAACCCCACACCCATAATAACAGTTAAATGGGACCACAATGTTAGGCATTTCAGTCAATTTCTGTTACTGATGATATCATCTCTTTTTTTACACAAATGTGTGCTGAAGGTATATGTCCATGTTCTGGCGAAATCCATGTCTCATGTAGGTGTTTATTATGCCATTCAGTATAGTTTATGTTGTTACCAATTTTTTTTGTTCAAGATAATCATTCTGATTGCTTAACTGCTCTCCTCGCTATAGTAACAGGTCACTGTTGCATTTATGTGTCTCCTGCCAAAAATGCTTTGTTACTATGACCTTGTAAACAATGCCCTGTAAAATTTTCAATAAAAAAAGTAGGTGTTATCCTAATTTGGTTGCAAAAGTGGGAATACCTTTTAAATACTGCAACATGTAACAAATGTGAATGTGGCCTAAGGCCCTTCTGTATGCACGCTGAGCTCTGACAGGGGGACAGGGCTGCTCTGTGCTTGTTTCATCCCCTCGGGGATCACAGCACAAAGTCAATGAGTGTTATTCATCACTGAACTAGTGATGTCTATAATTTATCACTTCCTCATAGGTCTATGCTGAATTTCGATGCAGGAAGGGAATGACAGAACTGTTTCATGGAAATTATTGTACTTAAACAGTGGTACCAGTGGTAATTTGTGGAGGAGCTTTGCATCACCATACGATGTAATTTTATCGTCTAATGTACTTCAACATTGTGAAATTGGTTGAATATAAGGACTCTAGTTGTGTAGTTATCCTTTAAGTTACCCCTGTCCTATCTTCCCCACAGAACCTCTCCTTCAAAACCCTATAATCAATTGTCCACGCTCCTACAAAATCCACACTTTCCTGGGTAATTTGTGCCACTGGAAACTCTCCTAGCTTGTCCCTCACTTCTGAACGTTCAAAGAAAAATCCAATTCACTCCTATGGAGAGGTTGTCTATCTCTGTGATGCATAATAGAAGGTCTCTCCAAAGGAATAAATCAGATATTGTAACCATGTGCATAGAAGAAGCAAGGGACCAGCTGAAGATTTTGGAGAAAGCAGTATGGATCTTACAAAGGCATGGGCAAGTGAGTTTAGGACTTTGGGGAGGGTACCTGAAGAAGGAGGACAAAGTAACGATAAGTTATGCCTCGTACATACGGCCGGGATTTCCTACGGGAAAAAGTAAGTTGGGAGTCCCGACGGGAAAAAAGAGAGCCAGTTCTCTTTTTTTTGCTGGCCGTTTTTGGCAGTTTTCCCGTTGGAAAAACTCAGATGAAGCATACACACGGTCGGGATTCCTGGCCAAAAGCTCTCATCAGAGTTATTCCGATGGGAAAACCGGCCGTGTGTACGAGGCATTACACTATACTTATTATTTTTAAGGCAAGGTTTTCATGGAAGACCCATTCAGCGTTATTACATGGACCCTGCTCTGCGTTTGTTTGGAACCCTGACCCAGTGAGGAGTCAACATAATCCAATAAGAAGGAGAAGCAGCTGGAATGCTGCCTGCAAAATGTACTGAGATTTACTGTATAATTCACACTATCAGAGATACCAGACACATGCTTCCTTATGAAGCCCAGGAACCACCCAAAAGATGTTAAAGTGCATTTAGGAGACATGTAAAGCTGGCACTTGAAAATGCTTGTACCTGTGTTCAAATACCTTGTAGAATACACCAAACCTGGACCCAGGCAGTGTTGGGATGAGCTGTGCTCCCCCAGATTTTAATTATGCCCCCAGGTCTCTAAAGCCCTGTACACACGATCGGATTTCCTATGGATTCTAATCCGATGGATTTTCCCATCGGAAATCCGATGAATCTGACTTCCATCAGTCTTGCCTACACACCATCAGACAAAAATCCGACCATCCCAAACGCCGTGACGTAAAACACTCCGACAAGCCGAGAAAAATTAAGTTCAATGCTTCTGAGCATGTGTCGACTTGATTCTGAGCATGCGTGGGTTTTTTCTCCGATGGAGTTCCACACAGACGATCGGATTTTGCTATAGTTTTTTTTTTCCCATCGGATAAATTTAAAACATGTTCTATTTTTTCACACCGATTGAAAAAAGACCGATGGGGCCCATACACGATCGGTTCGTCCATCGGACTGTTTTCATCGGTAAAACCGATCGTGTGTACACGGCTTTTGAGTTTATTTACTGATCCATGATATGCCAGTCTGATGGGCACAATTAATGTAAGTATGTAACTTTATTGGGGACACCTGAATTAAGAGGATACTCTGACAGGGACTCTGATGCGGACCTTTGATGTAAGGAGGGACTCTGATAGAGCCACTTGATATAAATGTGAACAGGTTCTGTTTAACCATCCTAATCTAATGACAGCCTAATCCATATTAGTGTTCCCTGTTCACTCCTGAACCACCACTGCATGTACTACTTCTGGGTCATGACTCATAGTACAGAAGTATGCGGAATGATCAGGTAAAACTCGTTCCCTGCATCTCTGTCGCGCTGTATGACAGACTTTCAGTGATCAGTCCCCAGATCAGAAAGGCTAGAGCTGGTCCTGGATTACAAATACCCCCCCATCCCTGTACCTTTAAGCACAATGAACTCCAATATATAAACTGTCCCAATGCTTCCTACACTACACTATTGGTCTATCAATAAAATTGACCACCTCACTGACTAAATGTGAGTTGCAGACGACTATACAAATTATAAGTCAATTATATATCAAAGGCCATTGAAAAGGGATAGTGAAGGCATTGCAAATGCATCCATAGTCCATTTCAGATTCCCATTGACAGCAGTTGAGTTAAAACATTTTGGTATGTGCTTGAAGAAGACAAGCTTATTCCTAAAAAAAGACAAGTGTGATGTAAAAGAATAAAAAAAGGAAAAATCTAAGCGTACCCTAGCTTGACAGATTCCTTTGATATTAACAACAGTCTGAGTAGCTTCAAAATCGTCTTTCAAGCATGCTTCAAACACAAGCTATAAACACCAATGTACGCAGGCCCTAACTTCATCCCTCACCTTGAAGGTAGAAAGTTAGCAAACCTTGATGGGTATTATCTGTCAAAGTGTAGATTGCCCTGTCACAGTCCCTTTCAATCAATTCATCAATACTATTCAAAGCTGTATTGTCCAACTGTCATTTCCAGGGCAGGTTTGAATGTAATTGGTTGCTATGAAAAAAATACCAGTTCTTATTTCAAACACTTTAGTAAATGAGACTATGGGGTTGATTTACTAAAGGCAAATAGACACTGCACTATTTTCCTTGCACATGATTGGGTATTCTTCGCAAAGTGAAGCTTTACCTCATTTACTAATCTCTGGAGCAACTGCTTTTGCAGAGTGCAACTGCCCTTTGCAAAGTGTGCAGTCTTTTTGCCTTTAGTAAATCAAGTGACAATAGGACAGACTTTGTAAAAGTCACTTTGTTACTACAGACAGAACCTACCACAGACTGACTGACATCTTTGTCTGATTTAATAAATCCAGATTAAAGCCAGCCATACATGGATTGGAATTCGGCTGGTTCAGCAGGGACCAGATGAATTTCGATCCATGTATGAGCACCTTGGTTGTACACAAGTCAATCTATTAATTGACTTGTGTACAACCAGCCTGTTGTTTTTTTTCCAAACAATTAGTGATGCTGGCTGTAGCCAACAACGCTAATGTTTGTGTTCTGCCGGCAGGGAAGGCTCCCCGCCAGCAGGAGATAGCGCTGCGGTAAGGATTCCCCAATCAACATTGACTGTATAAATTGAGGAATCAAGCAAATTTCTTTCCTTCTGCCCGTGGTGGAAGGAAAGAAAATTGCATAATCTATGGCCTGTCTAAGACAGTGAAAGTAGAACTCCAGCCATTATTTGAACTTCTGCCATTCTTTCTAGCTGTATCCCTAATGAGGTGACAGTGGAAATCCAATATACAGATGTCAGTGGTATAGAAGATGAAGGAAAATTTCCCAACTGGTACACTTGCCCTAATGACAACTGTCAAAAATTTGATTTCCTCTCATTTTGGGGAGATTTCTTCTCACTCATGTCTTTGGAATGGGGCAAATAAAATTCCTCCCAAATCACGACAAGGGTTTTAACCCTTTCCTACTCAATTTAAAACAAAAAAAAAAAAGTTTTCGGCCATGGTTCAAATTTAAAGCCCAACTCTAGCTAAAATAGTTTTATTAGCTTTGAATAGATTTGGGAAGGATTGCAAACTCTCACTTTTTATTGCTGTATGAGACCTCACTTTGAAAAGATTTTCTTTCGCTTCATGTTTGGTCAGCAGGACAGGAATAGAGGGGTATCTCTCTATCTATCTGATAGTACAGCTAACGCTATCCTCTCCCCAGATTGACGGTGCTGCTCTTCAAAGGTTTCTCAGTTGCTTCTCCATTCAGAGAGGAGAACTGGCCCAATCACCAGGTTAAACTAATGGACGAAAAAAAAAGGCCCTCAAAGAAGACGAATGGAGCCCCAGGATTTAGGGATAAATAAACTGCAGCAGGGCCGGGACAAGGGGTGGGCAGGAGGAGCGGCTGCCCCTGGCGCAATGGTTTATTGCAGGGATGGGGGGCACCCTGACCCTAACTCTAAGGGCAAGGGGGGCACAGCTTGGCATCTTTGCCCTGGGAGCTGGATGACATTGCCCCGGCACTGAACTGCAGCATATTAAATTTTTGGGTTCTTGATTTAATACCGCTTTATTTCCAACACTGCACCGAATCTAAGTCAGTGCAAATGAGGACCAAGGGTCCCTTGGTTCTGACCTTGCCCTCTGCAGCTCCCGAAGAGGGAAGTAGCATAAAAATGTAAATGCTTTCAGACTTCTTTTGTGGCATTTCCTGAAAAGTCTCCCAGTTGACAAATTAGTAGGGCTGTTACTGATTAAAATTTTTGTGTTCGATTAATCGTTTTTGTTTTTTTAATCGACTAATTTCGATTAATTATAACGCACATACAGATCCAACTACTTTTAGCTGATCTCCATGCAGGCTCATTCCCAGTGCAGCTACCAACCACTGGAAAAATGGATAGCAGGATACAAAAAACACACAAAGGCAGCGCTCAATGGGAATAGCATTAAAACTTTTATAGTCTTCAAGTAGGTAACAAAATAAATATTGTACTGGAGATAAAATCGATGTAGCTGCATAAACTGTAAAAATGGTGCGAGTAATACCAATCGGTAGCAAAAGCAGTCATAAAAACATGTAGCCAAGTATGATACTGGTATAAAAATGTGTACAACGATACCACTGCTGAATCCAGATGAGGAGGGGTTATCATCAGTCCGTCGGCATGTAGATGTCCCAT
Source organism: Rana muscosa (assembly GCA_029206835.1). NCBI lineage: Eukaryota > Metazoa > Chordata > Amphibia > Anura > Ranidae > Rana > Rana muscosa. Next base: position 72,906,007 of record CM055118.1, read on the forward strand.
GATGGGAACTATCACAACTACCAGTGGATGGCTGTAGAATCCCAGGTTGATAGAGGGAAGTGATAGAGGGAAGTGTAACAGCCCTTGCGTGTGGCAGATAGTAAGGTCCTGCCGGCATGCAGATATGAAGGCACAGCAAAGGAGCCCCTCAGATGGACATGGCAAGCCCCGCCGGTCTCCGTGACGTCACCGGATCTCCGACGGAACTCCCTGAAGACCCGGAAGCCGGCAGAGAGGTGAGTACCGATCAAAATAATTTTGATCGATCAAAAAAATTAATCGATTAATCGAGGAATTAGTAGTTAATTTCCACAGCCCTACAAATTAGTTTTACTATTAACTTGGAGTTAATCCAGTCCTACCACTCACCTCGGCATTATGCTGAGGGAGCATTTCTCAGCATAAAAAAAACTCCACTGAGAAATTTCCCTGATCAGAAAATCCCTGTGTTTAGAAGTTCCAACATGACATTGCCTTAGGCTGTGTTGTTTGCTCTGATAGTGATGGTGCCTGCATGTTCAGCATACTCCCATGATGAAACTCTTGTAAAATACTAAATTGTGTTGGAAAGACAGACTGGCGCTCTCAGGTCCGGAGTGAGCTGATAAGCTGCAGTACTACTGACCTCACAGTATGATGGTCCCAAAGTGGTGCCTGGAAGCCATGTGCTCGTCTTACATTTCTGATTTGGCTCCCAGATGCCTCTCTACAGGTGTGCAATACTTGTTTTTAGGAACATCAGCATCATGTAAATCCAGCAGAGGTTGCCTGATATATTATTATTATACAGGATTTATTTATATAGATTTAAAAAATAACAGTGTTCTTTAACCGCTTCAATACAGGGCATTTTCACCCCCTTCCTGCCCAGACCAATTTTTAGTCGCACTTTGAATGACAATTGCACGGTCGTGCGACGTGGCTCCCAAACAAAATTTACGTCCTTTTTTCCCCACAAATAGAGTTTTCGTTTGGTGGTATTTGATCACCTCTGCATTTTTTATTTTTTGCGCTATAAACAAAAGAAGAGCGACAATTTTGAAAAAAACACAATATTTTTTACTTTTTGATTTAATAAACATCACAATTTTTTTCCTCATTTTAGGCCGATATGTATTCTTCTACATGTTTTTGGTAAAAAAAAATCGCAATAAGCGTATATTGATTGGTTTGCGCAAAAGTTATAGCATCTACAAAATAGGGGATAGATTTATTGCATTTTTATTGATGGTATTATTATTTTTTACTAGTAATGGCGGCGATCTGCGATTTTTATTGTGACCGTGACATTGCGACGGACACTTTTGACACATTTTTGGGATCATTCACATCTGTACAGCGATTAGTGCTATAAAACTGCACTGATTACTGTGTAAATGTGACTGGCAGGGAAGGGGTTAACACTAGGGGGTGATCAAGGGGTTAAATAAGTTCCCTAGGGAGTGATTCTAACTGTAGGGGGAGGGGACTCACAAGGGGAGGAGACTGATCTGTGTTCCTCTGTACTGGGAACACACATCGGTCTCCTTACCTCTGACAGGACCTGGATCTGTGTGTTTACACACACAGATCCACGGTCCTGCCGTGATCACGGGCAATCGCGGGTGCCCGGCGGACATTGCGCCCGCCAGGCACGTGCATCGGGTCCCGAGCGATGCCCTAGACGGCTGGGAAGCCCAGGACGTCATATGACATCCACCCAGGATGGGAGATCCCTCCTGTGGATGTCATTTGACTATGGGCGGTATTGAAGAGGTTTATAGTGTCTGTGGCAAGGGAGAGACCCCCTACGGTCAGTGTGCATTGAGGCAGCTGCTCACAGAACACCAGCAGAACCCAGAAGATCACGGCTATCACTGTAGTAGCTTCCCCAATGGCCCATCAGGTATGAAATATGCATAACTACATTTGCCAAGATGGACCAATGTCAGTGTGCTAATCCAAATCCTAGAGTTCAGCTATAAGTTCTATTATTTATATCAATGGTCTTATTTAGAAAATGCAGAACACAGAGAAATGATTATGTGCTAAATACATTTTCCAATCAGATTACACTTTTGATCAGATTACAGCAGCCAGTGCACTAAAATGTAAATTTTGATTGGTTATGACAGTTTGCACATTGAATTATTGAAAAATCTCCTTCATATGATTCATTGCGGCTTCAATGTGCCTCACACGCTGTTCAAGTTGTGTCATTTTCAACAAATCATTAAGTATAACCTGGCTAACAACCATTAACTCAGATCCTCAGACAAAACAGATCACAACATTAAGGGTTTGATTTACTAAAGGTAAATAGATTGTGCACTTTGCAAAGTGCAGTTGCACATGATTGGATGATGGAAGTGAGTTCTCCCTCATTTACTAAGCTCTGGATCAACTGCTCAGGCAGAATGCAACTGCAAAGTGCACAGTCTATTTGCCTTTAGTAAATCAAGCCCTATGTGTTTGCTAGGGATGAGCTCCGCATTCGAGTCGAACATACGTTCGACTCGAACATCGTGTGTTCGATCGTTCGACGAAGATCGAACGTTTTGGGTCGTTCGCGCCAAATTCGAGTGACACGATTGGCCCAAAATCCTGGCACTGTGATTGGCCAAGCATGCACTGTGACCCCGCATGCTTGGCCAATCACAGCGCCGGCAGCGAGGAGAGCCATAATTGGCCACAGGCAGGATGCCTGTGGCCAATTATAGCTCAGGGGGGTTTAGTACACGCCCCACACTATAAAAGGCCGCCAGCACGGCGGCCTTGTGTAGTGTGTTGGCGTGCAGGGAAAGACGTACATAGGCAGGGACAGTGTTAGAGAAATTTTGTGTAGGGAGAGAGAAGGATAGGTAGGGACAGTGTCAGTGATATTGTGTGTAGGGAGAGAGAAGGATAGGTAGGGACAGTGTCAGTGATATTGTGTGTAGGGAGAGAGAAGGATAGGTAGGGACAGTGTCAGTGATATTCTGCTAAACCTTGTGTGCAGGGAGAGAGAAGGATAGGTAGGGACAGTGTCAGTGATATTTTTGCTAAGCCTCCTGCACAGTATACAACCGAAGCTAGCCCTTAGTGCTGTGATTTCCTGTTGTGTAACACAGGCAGGCATCTGCATCACTTAAAGCAGGCGTAGTGTGATTCCTGCAAAATATACACCTGAAGCTACCCCTTATTGCTCGTAGTTTTTTTTCTTTTGTGTTACACTAAGGGCTCTTTCACACAGGACAGATCAGTAATGATCCGCCCCGTGAAGCTCGCTTGCTCAGCGGGGATCGCTCCGTTGATCCCCGCTGAGGCGGCGGATGACTGGGCGGTTCCCGCACACTGTGCAGGGACCGCCCTGTCAGAGCGCCGCTCTCCCCTATGGGGGGATCGGATGATGACGGACCGTAGAGTCCGTTGTCATCTGATCCGATCCGCAGACGGAAGGAAAAATAGGGTTTTCCTCCGTCACACTTTTGCGGATCGGAGCGGGTCGGATGTCAGCGGACATGTCACCGCTGACATCCGTGGCTCCATAGGAGGACATGTAGCATCCGTTCAGGTCCGCCTAAAAAACTGACAGGCGGACCTGAACGGACCCTCCGTGTGAAAGAGCCCTAACAGGCATCTGCAGCACTTAAAGCAGGTGTAGTGTGATTCCTGAAAAATATACACCTGAAGCTAGCCCTTATTGCTCATAGTTTTTTTTTCTTTTGTGTTACACTAACAGGCATCTGCAGCACTTAAAGCAGGCATAGTGTGATTCCTGAAAAATATACACCTGAAGCTAGCCCTTGTTGCTCGTAGTTTTTTTTCTTTTGTGTTACACTAACAGGCATCTGCAGGGGCATATAAAAAATATATAATGTGGCGCTGTGAGAGAAGTAGTAAAAAACCCTACTTCATGTATAGCACAATGGTGCACATAAAAATATGGTGTCAAACAAAACATTTGTACACAATAGGTGTACACAAATGAATGTGATAAAAATGTAAGTGAATACTAACAGTGAAATAATTGGTATGGGGTATAGGTGCACAACAAAAACCAGCAATTAAACTGGAATATTGATCATACCCATAATAAACAAAAATAAAAATTAAAATATAATGTAGGTGGAGACAAACTCATATAAGGCGTCACAGATGAGTATGTAGAATAATGTCCAATCTTATCACATATGAAAAGAAGTTCATAGGTCAAAATCCAACAAGGAGCTGCATCGTTTGAAAATAGGTTTGAAGGGTGCATCTATCACATTTTCCCCTTTTTACATGGCTTGTTGTCGTCATATTGGTTTGGATTTCTTCCTTTTCGGGTTGGAAATACGGACCAGTGGTGCTGTCGGCATAAGGAAGGAGGTGTCTTGCAGATCCTGACTGTTCCTTGGGTCCACAGAGTGGACAAATCTTTGTTGATCCACCACTGTATGGTGAGCTGGGTCCACTCTGTCCGGTAAGAGCATTTACTTCTCCCCCATTGGCCCAAGGTGAAGGCACTCCCGGGTGATGTCATATATCCTATATGCCTATAAAGAAAATGTGATAGATGCACCCTTCAAACCTATTTTCAAGTTTGAGTTTGTCTCCACCTACATTATATTTTCATTTTTATTTTTGTTTATTATGGGTATGATCAATATTCCAGTTTAATTGCTGTTTTTTGTTGTGCACCTATACCCCATACCAATTATTTCACTGTTAGTATTCACTTACATTTTTATCACATTCATTTGTGTACACCTATTGTGTACAAACGTTTTGTTTGACACCATATTTTTATGTGCACCATTGTGCTATACATGAAGTAGGGTTTTTTACTACTTCTCTCACAGCGCCACATTATATATTTTTTATACGTTCTATATATCCTGTCTGATTTTATGTTTGGCTGCTTCATTTAGTATTTAGAGTTGGCGCAGTATTATTATTATTTAATCTGCAGGGGCATGTAATTACAATTATTGATCTAATAATTCACAGCAGGGCCCATTCCTGCGCTCACCAAGAGTAACTGTGAGGGCTTAAAGTGTTGTGGCAACACCACCACCACCACCACCAAAGGCCCAATTTTCCAGCCCCTGTTCAACAGGGCCATGCAATTACAATTCTTGATCTAATAATTCACAGCAGGGCCCATTCCTGTGGCCCCCAAGAGTAACTGTGAGGGCTTACAGTGTTGTGGCACCAGCACCACCACCAAAGGCCCAATTTTTCCTACCACTGTTCAACAGGGGCATGTAATTACAATTCCTGATATAATAGTTCACAGCAGGGTGTTCCAGCGCCCACCAAGAGTAACTGTGAGGGCTCACAGTGTTGTGGCAACACCAACATCTAAGGGGCAAATTTCAGCAGAGTATATACGGCAGGCCCATACTTTCAAACATCCAACTTACAAACGACTCCTACTTGCAAACGGAAGGAGACAACAGGAAGTGAGAGGAAATCTACCCCTTGGAAGGAAAATTCTCTCCTGTAAGAGTTAATATGGGAGAAAGGTGTCTCCTCTCTACTGATGCTTTATCACCAATCCTTGTTTCAATAAAAACAACACTTTTCAAAAACATTTGTCATTGGGATGGAAAGTGAGGTGAAATGTTCTGAACAGGGGCACAGACAGCAAAACAAATGTTACAGGGGTGATAACCCTTCCCTATGTTTTCCAAAAAGCTTAAAAATAGATTTTTTGGCATGGAGCTACACTTAAACAATGTACCTGTTCAAAATTACAAACAGATTCTACATAAGAACAAACCTACAGTCCCTGTCTTGTATGCACCGCCTGTATACGGCTGTTCAGAGTATATAGGGCCTTTTTTATTTTATGTGCGGGGTTCCCCTTAATATCCATACAAGACCCAAAGAGGCTGGTAATGGGCTGGGGTTGGGGGGGGGGGGGGTGATGGGGTAGCTATGCCATTTTTCTTAAAGATTTTCATCCATATTACCGGGACCAGACATTACATTAAAGCCGCAAGCAGTTTTAAATGGCTTTTTTTTCCTTTAGAAGTGTCATTTTGTGCAGGGACAGTTCTAAACACGGGAAACACGTGGCACTTCACAGGCATACTTTAGACACCCCCCAGGTACGATATTTAAACGAATATTTGACTTTTTTTTTTCACTTTATGCATCATTAAAATGACTGCTCCCGAAAAACGGCTGTTTTTAAAACTTCTTTTTGCATTGATACATGTCCCCTGGTGCAGAACCCGGGTTCCCAAACCCTTTTTAGGACAATAACATGCATAATAGTTGTTATAATTAGCACTTTAGATTTTGAACGTTCGCATCCATTGAATTTAATAGGGTTCTAACGTTCGTGCAAACTTTCGGTCCGTTCGCGGGTTCTGGTGCGATCCGAACCCGGGGGTGTTCGGCTCATCACTAGTGTTTGACATTGCAACCAAATTAAATCTGAACATATTAGTGGTGTTGTCAGCAAGTCAAAGGTGTTTTCTTTGTCAAACTGTGCTGCTGCCAGGGCCCAGGACTGGGATGTGCTGTCTGGCAGTGACTGAACAGAATGGGAAATCATTTGGCAGATACAAAAACATAGGAAGTTGAACTGTGTAATTAGATTTTGTTTGCCTACAGAACACCTCCTGAAATGTTATGGAGGTGAGTTGAGGGGGAGTTGTTCTGTAGTCCAGCATGGGAAAACTAAGCAGGGCTGACAACGCTGGTTGAGATTTTGGTGCCGGAGACAACATTGACATCACACTACACTACTAAGTTAACTCAACTGATTTTTGGCAGATCAACAGAAATTTTTCTGAATGTGTAGTGTTTCTAAAGCAGGCCATATACAATTAATTTTTTTTTCGTTCAACCAGCGGGTGGAACAAAAGAAAATGTATTGATTCCCCCATCCACACATTTGATGTGGATGGGGGAATCCTCCCATGGAGCTATTGTATTCTGACTTCCCCACCATCAGAATACACTTATCAGCACCGCTGGCTATAGTTGGTGGCACAGATCAAGCGAACATTTTCCAACAGGCTGGTTGTAGAGAAGTCGATTGAGAGACTGACCTTTCTACAACTAGCCTGCCATAGATGGATCGAACTTTGGCTGGTCCCTGCTGAACCGGCAAAATTGTGATTAATCTATGGCCAACTTTAGTGTATAAACAAGGGAAAGTTTGCATGTGTTTCAGAAATATCCAGAATAATTTTTTTTGGCGCAAACACAGATCAACGCGATTCGTCCAGAAATCGAGCTGTGCATGGTAGTCTTAACACTCATCTTTTTCTTGTTCCCCTGAATTTTTATTACTCTACAATGTGGTAGGAGGTCAATTGCTCCCCCATATCTGTAAGCACCAGGTATTTTACGACCGCCCTTATGGAGCAATGGATTAGTATGGAAATGCCTTTATTAAATCGACCCCTATGTGTTCTATGCATTGCAATATGCATTCTATGGGGTTGATTTACTAAAGGCAAATAGACTGTGCCCTTTACAAAGTGCAATTGCTCCAGAGCTTCATAAATGAGGTAAAGCTTCATTTGCAAAGAATATCCAATCACGTGCAAGGAAAAAAAAACAGCATTTTGCTTGCAAATGATTGGATGATAAAAGCCAGCAGAGTTTCTGATCATTCACTAAGCTCTGGAGCAACTGCTCTTGCAGAGTGCAACTTTGCAAAGTGCACAGTCTATTTGCCTTTAGTAAATCAACCCCTATGTATTAAAGCGGAGTTCCACCCAAAAGTGGAACTTCCGCTTAAACCACTCCTCGCCCCCTTACATGCCACATTTGGCATGTAATTTTTTTTGGGGGGGGAGTGGGGGCTTCAATAGGAGTGGGACTTCCTGTCCCACTTCCTCCTTCTTCCCAGGGACCGCTTAGGCAACTCGTCATATCTCCTAAGGCGGCCCCTCCCTGTAGGCGATAACCTGGGACATGTGACAGGTCCCAGGTGATCGCCTGTCCACTCAGGAAGTGCAGCGCCGCTCGCGCATGCACAGTGAGTGCCCGGCCGTGAAGCCAAAAGCTGTCACGGCCGGGTGCCCACAGTTAGAATGGAGGCGCCGGCGGAGAGGGGGGGAGAGGAGCGAAGCTCCAGGCGGCCGCGTCGTTGGACAATGGAACAGGTAAGTGTCTGTTTATTAAAAGCCAGCAGCTACACTTTTTGTAGCTGCTGACTTTTAATAAACATAAAAAAGGCTGGAACTCCCCTTTAAGATAAAAAAGCCTTCTGTGTGCAGCAGCGCCCTGGGTCCCCCTAATACTTACCTGAGCCCCATCTCTGTCCAGCGATGTTCATGAGTGTATCGGCCATCCGAGACTCTCCCCCCTGATTGGCTGAGCCACAGCAGCAGTGCCATTGGCTCCCACTGCTGTCAATCAAAGTCACGGCTCTGTGTCTAAATAGACACAGAGAGCTGTGATGCAGCTCGGGTGCCCCCATAGCAAGCTGCTTGCTGTGGGGCCACTCAACAGGAGGGAGGGGCCAGGAGCACAGAAGAGGGATACGAGAAGAGAAGGATCCACGCTGCTCTGTGCAAAACCACTACACAGAGCAGGTAAGTATAACATGTTTGTTATTTTTATAGGAAAAAAAACCTTCAGTTCACTTTGTGTATAGATATAAAAAACATTATTAATTTCCTCTGTTCTCAGCTGCATAAGAGCTGGGGGAGGAGTAGCAGTAGCACACTTAGCTTCCCAGTGAAAGGCTGTGCAGGGGGAGGGGCATGTCAGGACAAGTCTGATAATTGGAGGAGAGCAGGCTGAGTTCCCAGCACAGCTAGAGAACTGACCACTTGTGTTCTCCTGCTTAGTGTGGTTAGTTTTTAATAGGAAAGCAGAGGGACTGGCAGGATCACCAGATATTTTATACAAAGGCATTGATACAAAGAAAATAGGATACTTTCTCATACAAGTACATGGCACCACAGGCACATAACAGGATATGAAATGGGGTAACAAACATTTAAATAGACACAGTGAGAGTCTTTTAACCACTTGCCGACTGGCTAACGACGATATACATCGGCAGAATGGCACAGTCGCACAAAACAACGTACCTGTACGTTGCTTTGATTTTGCCACCGCAAGCTCCGTGCATGTGCCCGCGGGACCCGTGGACTCAATGTCCGTCGGGTGCCCGCAATCGTGTCACGGAGCTGCAGAACGGGGAGATGCCTATGTAAACAATGCATTTCCCTGTTCTGCCTAGTGTCAGGACAATGATCTACTGCTCCCTGTCAATGGGAGCAGTGATCACTGTCGTGTCACTTGTAGCCTAGCCCCCCTTCCCCTCAGTTAGAATCTCTCCCTAGGACACACTTAACCCCTTCATCGCCCCTAGTGTTTAACCCCTTCCCTGCCAGTGTCATTTACACAGTAATCAATACATTTTTATAGCACTGATCGCTGTATAGATGACAATGGTCCCAAAATAGTGTCAAAAGTGTCCGATGTGTCCGCCATAATGTCGCAGTCATGATTAAAATCGCTTATTGCCGCCATTACTAGAAAAAAAAAAATAATAATAAAAATGCCATAAAAACTATCCCCTATTTTGTAGACGCTATAACTTTTGCGCAAACCAATCAAACTAAGCTTACTGCGATTTTTTTTACTATACATATGTAGAAGAATACATATCGGCCTAAACTGAGAAAGAAATTAGTTTTTTTATATATTTTTTGGGGATATTTATTATAGCAAAAAGTAAAAAATATTGCTTTTTTTTTTTAAATTGTCGCTCTTTTTTTATTTATAGCACAAAAACTAAAAACCGCAGAGGTGATCAAGTACCACCAAACGAAATCTCAATTTGTGGGAAAAAAAGGACGTCAATTTTGTTTGGGTGCAACGTCGCACGACCGCGCAATTGTCAGTTAAAGCGACGCAGTGCCAAATCGCAAAAAGTGCTCTGGTCGGGAAGGTGGTAAATTTTTTCCAGGGCTGAAGTGGTTAAAACTGCTACCTCAAATCAACTCAGTATGTATTATTTCCTTGCATGCTGATTGTTAGAGTCTCACAAATTGGGTTTACAATTTTTCTTTAAATAAATCCCATGGTACATTTTTAGATCCCAATATTTCCTCCCTTTTGTACAACAAGCCCAGAGCTCCTTCAGATCTCCGTGCCGACCCTTTGCAAATTTTCATCTGCTTGCACCCCCAGCCCATCTGTTCCACTCCGGTGACACAATTGTAACCAGAATCTGAAAAAATCCTCTCCCTCTGGTTTATTTTTTATTTTTTCTACTTTGTTCCCAAGCTCCTCTGATACAGCACATTTCTCAGACAACAAAAATAATAATTGCTGATTGTTTCATATGCTTCTTTTTTTTTTTTTTTTTTTCCCTCATACAATTAACAAGGAATAAAAAAAAAAAAAAAGAGAAGTCGCAACATCTGCTTCATTTGCATTTCCTGCGCAAGGCAGAGTGAGCTGTGAATCCTATAGAGCGCAGCTTGGATGATGAGAGAGAGGTAGAACAGAGGCGTCTTTGAACTGCTGACTTCAGAGAGAGGCAGGTTTGTCTTACGTGAAGCGGAGGCAGCCAGTGGGATGCTGAGGCAGAGTTTTGGGGGCTTCGAGGTGTTTATTGTTATACTTGTAAGGTTCATTTTGCTTCTCACATTTCTTCTTCGTCTTAGTTTAGCTGCGTGCCGTCCTTTCTTCTTCTGAAAGAAGTTTGCGAGTTGGAAACAGCTGCCTGTGATGAAAAAAAGTGGCAGCACAAAGCTAGTGTGTGATCTCGGCTACCACACCCTGCCTTCTGGCGTTCTGTTCTACACGGCTGTCTCTGCGAGTTACACTGGTACAATCCAAGCAGTACAGAGACGCTGCACATGTTTCATTGTGGCGAGATACAGCTCCGGAGTCACAGACCATGCAGGCCTTTGTCTCAGTGATGAACAATAGCGGAAAGGTCACTTTACCTTTTGTCCGCGGGAAGAGAGGTGATGCCTGTCCTTTACAGTGACCTTTAACTTATCTTCAAGTTGAAGAACGCACACAGCGGCTCAGTGGTAGAGGGAGGCATGAGAATGTCTCAGCTCTATTCAGAGACTGGGAAAATGCCTGGGGGTCCAACCACAGTATGCTTGACATATTTTTTATCAGAAATATTTAAAGGGTAACTCCACTTTTGTAGAAAAATATAGCAAATAAAAAAATATATATAAAATACAGCATATACAATTGCTACACAAGGCATGTTGTATTCAGGCCTGATTCACACCTATGCAGGTTGCAGTTTGCATATTCCAGGTGCATTTCGCGTTTTTCAATACACATTTTTGATCCATTGAAGTCTATGGAACCAAAAACCAGAAAAAAAGTCCCTGGCCCTTTCCATAAAATGCACAGATGTGAACTACATCCATAGGAAACCATGTTAAAGCAGTTGTATACCACAAAACTTTTATTTTTATTTTTTCAACCTACAAGGCAAAGGCATAATGAGCTAGTATGACTAGGATACTAGCTCATTATCAATCACTTACCTTAGATCGAAGCCCCCGCAGTGGTCCTCAGACACGTCCTCCGTCGCCGCCATGACACCCGGAGTGACTTCCGGGTATCGCCGCTCCGGCGCTGTGATTGGTCGGAGCAGCGATGACGTCACTGCTGCGCATGCGCGAGGAATGGCACGATCCCCGCGCATGTGCAAAATCCGGCAGTGTCCGGCGGGCTGCCATTCAAGAGCCGCCGCGCTCAGTGCGCCTGCGCCGTTATCTACACTGTAACATGGGGGATGTCTAGCTCAGTGGTATATGCGTCTTTGGAAGATGCAATAGTGGTAGATCCGTCAGTGGTAGATTACATCGCTGGCTCTGCCCCCTTATGCGTTACGCCACAAATGTGGCTTCTTCAGAGGGAAAAGTATTTTCCCTCTAAAGAAGCCACGTTCGTGGCATAACACATAAAGGGCAGAGCCAGCTAAGTAAGATTTTTGTGTATGTGTCACAGTATTATATGGGAGACAACTAAAAAGCAACAGTTCCAGAGCATCTACAAGCTGTAGCCATCAGGAGGTGCCACCTAGTGGTGTCATGTACATGCCATTATCTGTTGTGCACAAGTTAAAATGAACTTAAACATGTGAGTGTTACTGTATACGTGTCTATAATAAATATAGTTGGTTTTATGGAAAGCGCTATGGTGGTCCTTGTAATTTTTCTGAGCTTCCCAGCATGATAAAACTGAGTGCCATCAGGTGAATATGGTATAAGAAGAAGACAGAGGAAAAGCACAACCCAAATTTTGCCCTTAAAGGGACAAGAGTTTTTAGACCTAATATCCATGGGCAAAAGATGAGGTGAGCGGCCATTGGTAGTGGTCACACAGGGTATGAAGACTGTTTAAAAATTAGCACACATTCAAAAGGATTTAATTTGTGGTGGAAGAGCACATTCAAATGGACTTTTTTTTTATATGCACGTTGTTTGTATACATATATATTTATTGCATATCCCAGTTGGATTGTCTATGAAATTATTTGATCACACATTGAATTTATACATTGGTTGAATGTGAAGATTTTATTTGTTTATTTGAAAATTCATGTATCTATACATAGGTGCAGCGCTGAATCATCATTGTTGTAAATATTCTGACATTTGGGAGTGAGTGGCACTCTTATGCCGCGTACACACAACCTTTTTTCTTGTCGGGAAAAATTTAATTTTTTCTCTTTGACGAGAAAAACGACCATGTGTGGGCTTTTGATAATTTTTCCCGACGAGAAAAACGGCATTAATCACGACGACAAAAATTAGAACATGCTCTAATTTTTCTCGTCGTGATTCACGGCATTTTTTTCCGCGGCAGTTTTTCCATAGGGAAACACTGCCAGGGAGCCCACACACGGTCGTTTTTCTCGACCAAGAGAAAAAATGTCGGGAAAACCGGCCGTGTGTAGGGGAACAAGCTGTTCCTCGTTTTTCCCGTCAATTTTCTCGACAGTGTTTTCACCGTCGAGAAAATCGATCGTGTGTACGCGGCATTAGATTTAAGTGGCAGCACTTTATTTGTTTATTTATTTATTTTATACTGGTGTGCGCAGTTTTTTTTATATGCATGCTTATCAATGTTTCCTGGGTCGATTACTTATCTTAAGAAAGGCCTTTTTCGATTTCCATCTGCTGGTCGTTTCCTGATCCCCAAACACTAGCAAATGACCACTACCTCTTCTGTTAGGGAATGGTTGAGGAATTTAACCATGTAGTAAGGATGGAGGAGCCAACTGTCAGCCTCCACAAATGATACCTGAAGCTTGTGGCCTTATAGTTCACTTGAATCTACTTCTCTACATCAGCCAAACCTCAACCATTACTCTAGATTCTGCATAGGACCATGGCTTTCTAATGCTGGTGGTCTCAGTGTCTCCCCTGTTCTCTTATTTTTCCTACTCTACTCCTTTCTTTTAGAGATTCTACCTCTCATACAGAGGGTACTAGATATCTTCCCCATTGAGCAACCATGTCAACTTAATTTTTGATGGTCCATTCTACCCTAAACTAACCAGAGTCATTTCCTTTTTCTGTTTAGCTGGGTAGCCTGCCCCATGGCAGCCCTCAAGCATTTCCCAATGTGTTGCCATTATTAATTCTCATGCCGTGTGGTGCAAATGGTCAATTTTACCTTCTTCTTTATGCCCTTTTTTTCTCCATTTCTTTTGTCAGTGTACTGCTGTTGCTCTAATTTAAAACCTAATAAAGTATATTCTTAAAAAAAAAAAAAATTGGCTTTTGGGTTTAATGCCACTTTAAGCAATACAACCAGGTCACCTCCCAGCCTGTGACTGGAGGAGCAACAGCAACATATGGATGTCTTGTCCCTCTATTAGCTTTATTCTTTCCACCAGCCAGGGTGTTCTTTACCATGGGTGAGGGGCAACACAAATGGCTGCCCCCTGCAATGCCCTCCTTGTCTCAATCTAAGAGAAATAATACAGAGTATTAGTAGAAGCTGACACCAAGTCAGAATCAGATACATGCACTTATTAAAGCATTTGAAAATACAGTTATTAATTTTTAACCACTTGAGCCCCTGGACCTTTTTCTCCCTAAATCTCCCAGAGACCCAGAGTCCTTGTTTTGGCCTTTTGGTGAAGATTAAATTCCACACAATACATATTTTAGCTTCTGTAGTCTACCCCAACATATTATACATCATTTTTTTACAGGTTGTAAATTTATTTCTCTAATGTACTATTTTTTACACTGTACTTTTTTCCACTTTTATCTTCTTCATGGGAAGCCTGGATCAGACTAGTGATGAGCTTCGTGTTCGAGTCGAACATACGTTCGACTCGAACATCGGCTGTTCGATCGTTCGACGAAGATCGAACGATTTGGGCCGTTCGCGCCAAATTCGAGTGACGCGAACGGCCCACAATGCACTACGCCATCACAGTGTCATCCAGGCGCTGTGATTGGCCAAGCATGCACTGTAACCCCGCATGCTTGGCCAATCACAGCGCCGGCAGCGAGGAGAGCAATGATTGGCCACAGGCAGGATGCCTGTGGCCAATTATTGCTGAGGGGGTTTAGTACACGCCCCACACTATAAAAGGCCGCCAGCGCGGCGGCCTTGTGTAGTGTGTTCCGGAGCAGGGAAAGAGAAGCATAGGCAGGGACAGTGTCATTTTTTTCCCTTTACTAATCCTGGATTCCTTGTGTTTAGGGACAAATAAGGATAGGTAGGGAGAGTGTCAGTGTGTTATTCTGTGCTAAACCTTGTTTGTAGGGACAGAGAGGTACAGTGAGGGAAAGTGTCAGTGTGCTATTCTGTTCTAAACCAATTTTGCTGAACCATATTTGAAATCCTTGAGTTTAGGGACAGAGAGGTACAGCGAGTGAAACTGACAGTGTGCTATTCTGTTCTAAACCAATTTTGCTGTTCCATATTTGAAATCCTTGAGTTTAGGGACAGAGAAGGACACTCGTGGAAACTATCAGTGTGCTATTCTGTGCTAAATCTTGTTTGTAGGGAGGGACAGAGTAGGACAGTGAGGGAAAGTGTCAGTGTGCTATTCTGTTCTAAACCAATTTTTCTGAACCATATTTGAAATCCTTGAGTTTAGGGACAGAGAGGTACAGTGAGTGAAACTGACAGTGTGCTATTCTGTTCTAAAACAATTTTGCTGTTCCATATTTGAAATCCTTGAGTTTAGGGACAGAGAAGGACACTCGTGGAAACTATCAGTGTGCTATTCTGTGCTAAATCTTGTTTGTAGGGAGGGACAGAGTAGGACAGTGAGGGAAAGTGTCAGTGTGCTATTCTGTTCTAAACCAATTTTGCTGTTCCATATTTGAAATCCTTGAGTTTAGGGACAGAGAAGGACACTCGTGGAAACTATCAGTGTGCTATTCTGTGCTAAATCTTGTTTGTAGGGAGGGACAGAGTAGGACAGTGAGGGAAACTGTCAGTGTGCTATTCTGTTCTAAACCAATTTTGCTGAACCATATTTGAAATCCTTAAGTTTAGGGACAGAGAGGTACAGTGAGTGAAACTGACAGTGTGCTATTCTGTTCTAAACCAATTTTGCTGTTCCATATTTGAAATCCTTGAGTTTAGGAACAGAGAAGGACACTCGTGGAAACTATCAGTGTGCTATTCTGTGCTAAATCTTGTTTGTAGGGAGGGACAGAGTAGGACAGTGAGGGACAGTGTCAGTGTGCTATTCTGTTCTAAACCAATTTTGCTGTTCCATATTTGAAATCCTTGAGTTTAGGGACAGAGAAGGACACTCGTGGAAACTATCAGTGTGCTATTCTGTGCTAAATCTTGTTTGTAGGGAGGGACAGAGTATGACAGTGAGGGAAAGTGTCAGTGTGCTATTCTGTTCTAAACCTATTTTGCTGAACCATATTTGAAATCCTTGAGTTTAGGGACAGAGAGGTACAGTGAGTGAAACTGACAGTGTGATATTCTGTTCTAAACCAATTTTGCTGTTCCATATTTGAAATCCTTGAGTTTAGGGACAGAGAAGGACACTCGTGGAAACTATCAGTGTGCTATTCTGTGCTAAATCTTGTTTGTAGGGACAGAGAAGGACAGTGAGGGAAACTGTCAGTGTGCTGTTCTGTGCTAAACCAATCTTGCTGAAGCATATTGCAAATCCTTGTGTTTAGGGACAGAGAAGGATAGGCAGGGGACAGTGTCAGTGTCATTGTTGCTAAGCCTCCTGCACAGTATACACCCGAAGGTAGCCCTTATTGCTCTTTTTCCCATCTCCCTGCAGGCCATCCATTAAAATGTCTGGAAGGCAAACAAGGAGAGGCAGACAGTCAGTAGGCAAAAAAAGAGGGCAAGCAGGCTCTGTGTCTGGGGGCAACAGTGCTGGTCGTGGACGCGGTGCATTGTCATCAGCACATGGCCATGGGACACGCTTGTCCTTCTTTTCGGCAGCTGGACATTTTGAGCCACATCATGCCGAAGACTTGGTAGAGTGGATGACCAAGCCCACCTCATCCTCCTCATCCTCTCTCACCCAGGCTCAGGGTACTGGCAAAGCAGCTGCCAAAGCGTCCTCTTCTCTGGTATCATTATCTTCATTAGTCAATCCTTCCCTAGACCCACCATGTCCTCCTCCTGAGGAGTCCCCCGAACTGTTTGAGCACAGTGTTGGGTACATGCTCCAGGAGGATGCCCAGCGTTTCGAAAGATCTGATGATGATACCCAGCTAGAGGAAGGCAGTAGCGTGAGAGCAGAGAGAGGGGATGCTCAAGAAGGACACCAATCTGGCAGTCATGCTCCAGCAGCTGCAGCATACTGCCAGATTGGCTCCAGTGATGAGGAGGGAGGGGATGATGAGGTCACTGACTCCACGTGGGTGCCTAATAGGAGAGAGGAGGAGGAGGAGGATGAGGAGGAGGCACATCTCCAACGAGGCAGGATGCCCTTGAGTGGCCAGCGTATGGGCAGCACACCGACGGAATCACACCGCAGAGCTCCGCCTGTGCAGGGCGCTGCCTCTGCCCGTCATTCAAAAAGTTCTTTGGTGTGGGCCTTTTTTAAGGCGAGTGCATCAGATCGCACAGCTGCGTTTTGCAACATATGTCTCAAGCGTATATCGCGTGGCCAAAACATCAGCCGCTTGGGCACCACATGCTTGATCAGACATATGTTGAACTGCCATGCAGCTCGTTGCGTTGGCAAGCCTACCTTAACCACTTCAATACCATGCACTTATGCACCTTCCCGCCCAGACCAATTTTCAGCTTTCAGTACTCTCACACTTTGAATGACAATTACTTAGTCATGCTACACTGTATCCAAACAAAATTTTTATCATTTTCTTCTCACAAATAGAGCTTTCTTTTGGTGGTATTTAATCGCCACTGGGTTTTTTATTTTTTGCGATATAAGCAAAAAACAGCAATTTTTTTTAAAAAAAAAACACTTTTTTTTAGTTTCTATTGTAAAATTTTGCAAATAAGTAATTTTTCTTCATAAATTTGTGCCAAAATGTATACTGCTACATATCTTTGGTAAAATGAACCCAAATTAGTGTATATTATTTGGTCTTTGTGAAAGTTATAGAGTCTACAAACTATGGTGGCAATCACTGAAAATTTATCACATCTGATCACGCCTGATGTACTGAAGGGATATCTCATTTCTTGAGACACTAACAAGCGAGGAAAGTACAAATACCCCAAAATTACCCCTTTTTGGAAAGTAGACAGTCCAAGGTATTTACTAAGAGGCGTGGTGAGTTTTTTGAAGTTGTATTTTTTTCCCACAATTCTTGGGAAAATTTAATTTTTTTTTTTTTTTTTTTTTTTTTTTACACAAACTGGTCATATTAACAGTTTTTTTCTCTCACACAGCATATGCATAATTGCAACTACACCCCAAAATACATTCTGCTACTCCTCCTGAGTGTAGCGATACCACATGTGTGAGACTTTTACACAGCCTGGCCACATACAGAGGCCCAACATTGAAGTAGCACTTTCAGGCGTTCTACAAGCATAAATCGCACATATCCTTTCTCAACCACCTATTACACTTTTGAAGGCCCTGGAGCACCAGGACAATGGAATTTTCCACAAAATGACCCCATTTTGGAAAGCACACACCCCAACGTATAATCTATGAAGCATTATGAGTCTTTTGAACGGTTCATTTTTTTCCAGAAGGTTTTGGAAAATGTGGAGAAAAAATGAAAATGCATTTTTTTTACACAAAGTTGTCCATTTATAAGATATTTCTAACGCATAGCATATACATAGCAAAAATGACACCCCATAATGCATTCTGCTACTCCTCCTGAGTATAGCGATACCACATGTGTGAGACTTTTACACAGCCTGGCCATATACAGAGGCCCAACATTGAAGTAGCACTTTCAGGCGTTCTACAAGCATAAATCGCACATATCCTTTCTCAACCACCTATTACAATTTTGAAGGCCCTGGAGCACCAGGACAATAGAATTTTCCACAAAATGACCCCATTTTGGAAAGCACACACCCCAACGTATAATCTATGAAGCATTATGAGTCTTTTGAACAGTTCATTTTTTTCCAGAAGGTTTTGGAAAATGTGGAGAAAAAATGAAAATGCATTTTTTTTACACAAAGTTGGCCATTTATAAGATATTTCTAACGCATAGCATATACATAGCAAAAATAACACCCTAAAATGCATTCTTCTACTCCTCCTGAGTATAGTGATACCACATGTGTGAGACTTTTACACAGCCTGGCCATATACAGAGGCCCAACATTGAAGTAGCACTTTCAGGCGTTCTACAAGCATAAATCGCACATATCCTTTCTCAACCACCTATTACAATTTTGAAGGCCCTGGAGCACCAGGACAATAGAATTTTCCACAAAATGACCCCATTTTGGAAAGCACACACCCCAACGTATATTCTATGAAGCATTATGAGTCTTTTGAACGGTTCATTTTTTTCCAGAAGGTTTTGGAAAATGTGGAGAAAAAATGAAAATGCATTTTTTTTACACAAAGTTGTCCATTTATAAGATATTTCTAACGCATAGCATATACATAGCAAAAATAACACCCCAAAATGCATTCTTCTACTCCTCCTGAGTATAGCGATACCACATGTGTGAGACTTTTACACAGCCTGGCCATATACAGAGGCCCAACATTGAAGTAGCACTTTCAGGCGTTCTACAAGCATAAATCGCACATATCCTTTCTCAACCACCTATTACAATTTTGAAGGCCCTGGAGCACCAGGACAATAGAATTTTCCACAAAATGACCCCATTTTGGAAAGCACACACCCCAACGTATAATCTATGAAGCATTATGAGTCTTTTTAACGGTTCATTTTTTTCCAGAAGGTTTTGGAAAATGTGGAGAAAAAATGAAAATGCTTTTTTTTTTACACAAAGTTGTCAATTTATAAGATATTTCTAACACATAATATGTACATAGCAAAAATTACACCCCAAAATGCATTCTGCTACTCCTCCTGAGTATAGCGATACCACATGTGTGAGACTTTTACACAGCCTGGCCATATACAGAGGCCCAACATTGAAGTAGCACTTTCAGGCGTTCTACAAGCATAAATCGCACATATCCTTTCTCAACCACCTATTACAATTTTGAAGGCCCTGGAGCACCAGGACAATAGAATTTTCCACAAAATGACCCCATTTTGGAAAGCACACACCCCAACGTATAATCTATGAAGCATTATGAGTCTTTTGAACGGTTCATTTTTTTCCAGAAGGTTTTGGAAAATGTGGAGAAAAAATTAAAATGCATTTTTTTTACACAAAGTTGTCCATTTATAAGATATTTCTAACGCATAGCATATACATAGCAAAAATAACACCCCAAAATGCATTCTGCTACTCCTCCTGAGTATAGCGATACCACATGTGTGAGACTTTTACACAGCCTGGCCATATACAGAGGCCCAACATTGAAGTAGCACTTTCAGGCGTTCTACAAGCATAAATCGCACATATCCTTTCTCAACCACCTATTACAATTTTGAAGGCCCTGGAGCACCAGGACAATAGAATTTTCCACAAAATGACCCCATTTTTGAAAGCACACACCCCAACGTATAATCTATGAGGCATTATGAGTCTTTTGAACGGTTCATTTTTTTCCAGAAGGTTTTGGAAAATGTGGAGAAAAAATTAAAATGCATTTTTTTTACACAAAGTTGTCAATTTATAAGATATTTCTAACACATAATATGTACATAGCAAAAATTACACCCCAAAATGCATTCTGCTACTCCTCCTGAGTATGGCGATACCACATGTTTGAGACTTTTACACAGCCTGGCCACATACAGAGGCCCAACATCCAAGTAGCACCTCCAGGCATTCTAACAGCATTAATTGCACATATCATTTTCTGACTACCGATCACATTTTTGAAGGCCCTTCATATATCTAACACATAGCAGGTACATACCAAATAACAAAAGATTACCTGTGGTTTTAGAAGTGCAGTGGTCCACAGAGGAGAGCATCGGTCCAGGCAGCAGGCAGGGATGAGGTCAGCGACAGCAAAAGCAATCATCCAGGCAGCAGGCAGGAATACTGTCCTTAGTTCGCACAGGCAGAGATACTGTCAGCACAGCCAGAGCACAGCCAAAGCACAGGTCCAGGTAGCAGGCAGAGGTGTCCCAGCAGAAATGCTGTCCAAAGTCAGTAGAGGCAGCAGGCAGATATATGGTCAACACAGCCAAAGTATTGGTCCAAGCAGCAGGAAGAAACATGGTCCATAATGTCATGGGTCATTACAGGCAGTAATATGGTCAGCACAGCCAAATTATTGGTCCAGGCAGCAGGAAGGACCATCAAGCTTAGGGCCAGGGGGACAGGGGTAGAGGCTTCTCCCACCCAAATCGCTTTGAAGCCTCCGGGCAACCAGACCCTGTTCTTGGAGCACAGAAAACGAAAAACTGTTTTTTTCTACTCAGAACGCTATTCTGAAGCCCCTCACATATGTGAGACCCCTGTGTACTAAAAGTAGATGGCCAAAAGATCAGTCCAAGTGGCAGGCAAAAACATGGTCGATTAACAGGCCAAGGTCGGTACACGTGGAAGTCAGAAACGTGGTTTAAATCGGCAGGCAGAGGCATCGTCGGTAAACAGGCCAGGGTCAGTTAATTAACATGGAAGGTAGTTAGTAACATGGCAGCAGGCAAATAGGGAAATGGCAGTCTGTTAATAATAAGGGGAACTAATGGATGTATGATAATTTTTGAAGCAATTTCCGATGCACAGGCCAGGTTGGGAGGGACAATCGGGACAATAATAGCTGGTGTCTCTTCTTACTCCTCCTCTGCTGCATACACGGCATTTCTTTTGGCGTCTTCTTCCAGATTCTGTGGGGGGGATGCTAAAGGGATAGTGTCGCTCGTGAAGCCGACTCACACTATCAGAGCGAATGCTTCCTGGGGCGGGATCTTGTTGGTAAATGAGGGCATCGATGATATCTTTGATATATTGGAGGTAGTGGAGTCGGTGATTTTGAGTTGCTTTTTGGTAGCAGACAAACGAATTAAAAAGGGCCATGTGAAACAGGTGAAACGCAACTTTTTTGTGCCAATAATGGGACTTTCTGGTTGATAAGTAGGGCTGTAGCATCTGGTCGTTTAAATCCACCCCCCCCCCCCATGTACAAATTGTAGTCGTGGACACATTCAGGCTTTACAATGGAGCCGCGTCTTCTTGGGATCTCCACCATGGTGTCATTGTGGATCGTAGAGAGGATGTGGACATCTTCCTTGTCCCTCCACTTCATGGCCAACACCTCCTCGTTCCTCATGGATGCCGATTCTCCAGGTCGCAATTTTTTTGTCAATAAATTTTGTGGGAATCCCTTCGGTTTTTTTTTTAAGGTACCGCAGGCCGGGGTTTGTTTACTGTAAAGGTGGCGAAAAAGGGGCAGGCTGGTATAATAATTATCAACATATAAATGGTAACCTTTTCCGAACAGGGGGTATGCCAACTCCCAGACAATTTTCCCACTGGTTCCAATATATGTGGGGCAATCACGGGGCTGGAGCTGGGAGTCTTTGCCTTCGTAGATCCTGAATTTGCAGACGTATCCAGTGGCTCGATCACATAATTTATTTAATTTTAACCCATACCTGGCTCTCTTGCTTGGTATGTACTGCTTGAACTGCAGTCGGCCGGTGAAATGTACGAGTGACTCGTCCACACAAATTTTTTGGTCTGGGATGAAAACTTCTTCAAATCGCTGGGAAAAGGCATTGATTAGGGGGCGTATCTTGTACAATTTGTCGTAGTTGGGATGATCTCGGGGAGGGCACTGTGAATTGTCATTGAAGTGGAGAAAGCGCATAATCATGTCGTATCTTTTCCTGGACATGACAGCGGAATATATGGGCATGTGTTGGATGGGGCGTTTGGACCAATATGAATGGACTTCGTTCTTTTTTGTAAGCCCCATATTGAACATAAGGCCCAAAAATAATTTAAATTCCTCCAATGTTAGACGCCGCCACTGGAACATGCGGGCGTAGGAAGAATCGGGGTTGGCAGCAATAAATTGGGATGCATACAGATTCGTTTGATCCACTATATTCTGCAACAAATCTTGTGGGAAAAATAAACAAAAATAATCAAATTTAGAAAAATTTGTAGTGTCGGGCTGCACACCTGGCTGTGCGGTGAAAGGGGGGATGATAGCGGATCCTGAGTTGGCAGGCAACCATAAGGGGTTTGCCAGGGCATCGGGAAGGTAGGATTGGGGCTGGATTCTTCGGGTTGGGCGTGCATTTCCATTGCTTGCACTGGGCTCCTCTTCCTGGGGTATGGCGCTGCTGGTGGTGGGCAGTTCTCCTGATCTTGGTGCTGATCTTGGTGCTGATCTTGGTGCCGATTGCATTCTTTTGGGAGGGACGGTTTCCTCCGGGGACTCGGACTCTGAGCCACTATCCTCCACTGGCTCGTATTCCGAACCAGAATCGGATAATGGGAGCTCCCCGCTGCTCTCATCATCCGACATGGCAAGAATAGCATATGCCTCCTCAGGTGTGTAAACCCTTTGGGACATTATGGCAGTGCTTATTGGTGGGCCTGTGTAATGGTACTGCTGGTGGTAGTGGTGGCGGTCTGTGTGTTAGTACCGATGGAGGTATTAGTGGTGGGCCTGTGTGGTGGTACCGATGGCGGTATGGGTGGTGGTGGTACCAATGGCGGTACAGGTGGTGGTGGTACCGATGGCGGTACGGGTGGTGGTGGTGGCGGCGGTACCGATGGCGGTACAGGTGGCGGTACGGGTGGTGGTGGTAGCGATGGCGGTATGGGTGGTGGTGGTACCGATGGCGGTACAGGTGGTGGTGGTACCGATGGCGGTACAGGTGATGGTGGTACCAATGGTGGTACGGGTGGTGATGGTACCGATGGCGGTACAGGTGGTGGTACAGGTGGTGGTGGCACTACCGACGGTGGTACGGGTGGTGGTACTGGTGGTGGTACCGATGGCGGCACTAGTGGTGATACTGGTAGCGGGCCTGTGTGGCAGTATAGATGCTGGGCCTGGTGGCGGTACTGGTGGTGGTACTGGTACCGATGGCGGTACTGGTAGCCTGTGTGGCGGTGCCAATGGCGGTACCGATGGAGGTGGGCCTGTGACAGATGATTGACAGATGGGCTGATTGATTGACAGATGGGCTGATTGATTGATTGACAGATGGGTTGATTGATTGACAGATGGGGTGATTGATTGACAGGTGGGGTGATTGATTGACAGATCGGCTGATTGATTGATAGATGGGCTGATTGATTGACAGATGGGCTGATTGATTGACAGATGGGCTGATTGACAGATGGGCTGATTGACAGATGGGCTGATTGACAGATGGGCTGATTGGCTGGGCTGATTGATGTGCTGGGCTGTGTGACAGGTCCTCTTTATGGGGGGGAGCGTGTTGTGCACTGTAAACTTATGTAGACAAACTACACTGAGCTAACTTACTGATCTCTTCTCTCTCCTCACAGATCGGTGTGTGAGGAGAGAGCAGGGATCAGGTAGTAACTCCTGTGGAGTTTGTTTACATTTGTGACCGGCTGTGATTGGACACAGCCGGTCACGTGGTAAACAGCCAATTCATTGGTTGTTTACTCTGATCGGGGACGCGCTGTGTCCAAGGGACACTCGCCTTCCCCGATCCCCGCTCTGCAAGCCTGTGGCGGCGCGCACGGAGCGCGCCGCCGAGTTTGTTTTGACAGGTGATCGGCTGTGACTTTGACACAGCCGATCACATGGTAAACAGCCAATGAAATTGGCTGTTTACCGTGATCGGGGAAGCGCTGTGTCCGAGGGACACATGCCGTCCCCGATCACCGCGCTGCGTGCCCCCGCGGGCGCGCGCAAGGCATTATCCTGCAGGACGTCATATGACGTCCAGTATCGATATTGCAACCACTTCCCGGACGTCAATTCACTATTGACTGGGCGGGAAGTGGTTAAAGACCCACACCAAAGAACAAAGCTGACCTCTTCTTGCACCGCATCAGCTGGGATCTCCAACCCCAGTATACCTTCAGTCCTCTCTGAAACCTGCTCTGAGAGGAATGAAGGTGTAGAATTAGGTGTGTCACAGCCAAGTACTTGCGGGCACTCTGCTAGCAGTACACCAACGTCCGATTCTAGCAGGCAAATTTCCCTGCCCCAGCTGCTGGACCGTCGAAAGAAGTTCACTCCCAGCCATCCACATGCCCAGCGGTTGAATGCTAGCTTGGCTAAATTGCTAGCGCTTCAACTGCTGCCTTTTCAGTTGGTAGACTCGGCCCCCTTCCGTGAGTTTGTGCAATGTGCGGTTCCTCAGTGGCAGGTTCCCAAACGCCACTTTTTCGCACGGAAGGCGATTCCGGCTCTCTACAGGCATGTGGAAGGCAATGTCTTGGCCTCGCTGGACAGGGCGGTCAGCGGTAAGGTGCATATTACCGCTGACTCATGGTCCAGCAGGCATGGACAGGGACGTTACCTTTCTTTCACGGCCCATTGGGTCACTCTTTTGGCAGCTGGGAAGGATGCAGGACAAGGTGCAGTAGTGTTGGAGGTTGTTCCACCGCCACGCCTCCAAAATGCTACTACTGGTTGTGACACACCTCTCTCCTCCACCCCCTCCTCTTCTTCTTCCTCCATGGCCTCTTCCTGTGGTTTGTCCTCGGAACCAGCGGTGCTCCGTAGGCGTTCAAGGGGCTACGCAAGTACGCAGGCAAAAAGATGCCATGCCGTGCTTGCGCTGGTGTGTTTGGGGGACAGGAGCCACACTGGGGCAGAGGTCCTGTCTGCTCTGCAGGGGCAGGCCGAGAGGTGGTTGACGCCACGCCAGCTTAAGCCAGGAATGGTGGTTTGCGACAATGGCACCAACCTCCTCTCCGCCCTCCGACAGGGACAACTGACCCATGTGCCCTGTATGGCTCACATCCTTAACCTGGTGGTGCAGCGGTTCTTGGGCAGGTACCCGGGCTTACAGGATGTCCTGAGGCAGGCCAGGAAAGTCTGTGTGCATTTCCGCAGATCTTATAATGCCAGTGCTCGCCTGGCTGAGCTGCAAAAGGAGTTGAACCTGCCCAAGAACCGCCTTATATGTGACATGCCCACCAGGTGGAACTCAACGTTGGCCATGCTGCAGCGGCTGCACACGCAGCAGAGGGCCATCAATGAGTACCTGTGCGACTACGGCACCAGGACAGGGTCAGGGGAGCTCGGGTTTTTTTCACCACGCCAGTGGGGCATGATCAGGGATGCATGCACTGTCCTGGCACCATTTGAGGAGGCCACGAGGATGGTGAGCAGTGACAGTGCATGCATCAGTGACACTGTACCTCTTGTCCACCTGTTGGAGCACACACTGCGTGGAATAATGGACAGGGCACTTGAGGCAGAACAGAGGCAGGAAGAGGAGGACTTCCTTGCCTCTCAAGGCCCCCTTTACCCAGACAGTGTTCCTTCTGTCCCACCCATCGCACAGGAAGAGGAGGAGGAGGATTGTGTCAGCATGGAGGTGGAGGCTGGCACTCAGCATCATCAGCAGCAGTCTTTTAGGGATGATTTACAGTCCCAAGAAACCAGTGGACTTGTACGTGGCTGGGAGGAGGTGGCTGCGGATCATGTCGTCCTTAGTGACCCAGAGGACTCCGGACTGAATGCCTCAGCTAACCTACGCTGCATGGCCTCCCTGATCCTGCAAAGTCTGCGGAAGGATCCTCGTATTCTTCGGATCAAGGAGAGGGACCATTACTGGCTGGCCACTCTCCTTGATCCACGGTACAAGGGTAAGGTTGCGGACCTTATCTTACCGTCGCAGAGGGAGCAGAGGATGAGACAACTCCGGGAGGCCTTGCAGAAAGGTCTGTGCAACGCGTTCCCAGAGACTGGGAGGTTACAAACTCCTGGTCCTGGACAACGAGTTGCTGAGGCTTCGGGCAGTCAAAGAAGGAGCGGTGGGGAAGGTGGCCGTCTGACCGATGCGTTCAGACAATTCTTTAGTCCGCAGCCCCAAAGTATGATCGGTTCCAGCAACCATCGCCAGCGTCTGATATACATGGTCCAGGAATACCTAGGGGCAAGGTCAGACTTGGACACCTTCCCCACCGAAAATCCTCTGGCTTACTGGGTCTTGAGGATGGATCACTGGCCAGAGCTTGCACAGTATGCAATTGAGCTACTGGCCTGTCCTGCATCCAGCGTTCTTTCAGAACGCACATTCAGTGCTGCTGGAGGATTTGTCACGGATCACAGGGTGCGCCTGTCCACCGACTCGGTTGATCGACTGACTTTCATCAAGATGAACCAGTCTTGGATCACCACCAGCTACCACACACCTGATGCTGATATAACAGACTAATTGATTTTAAAATGTCACATCCCTTCAAGACTGATGCTGATGCTGAGTGCCTGTGCTGTTATGTTGACTGGCTATCCTCCTCCTCCTCCTCAATGATACGATTAATGATGATAGCTTGGAAGATCATTTTGGTTTATGGGTGACGCCACCAGTGGCTAAGGCCCAATTTTTCAGCCCCTGTTTAACAGGGGCGTGTAATTAAAATTTTGGATGCAATACTTTGCAACAGGCCTCATTGCTGTGCTCCAAGTACAGTATCTGTGAGGGGTTGCAGTGTTGTGCCACCAGTGCCTAAGGCCCAATTTTTCAGCCCCTGTTCAACAGGGGCATGCAATTATAATTATTGATCTAATAATTCACAGCAGGGCCCATTGCTGCGCCCACCAAGAGTAACTGTCAGGCCTTACAGTGTTGTGGCACCAGCACCACCATCACCACCACCACCACCACCAAAGGCCTAATTTTTCAGCCCCTGTTCAACAGGGGCACGCAATTATAAT
The DNA here is from genome assembly GCA_029206835.1 of Rana muscosa. Lineage (NCBI taxonomy): Eukaryota > Metazoa > Chordata > Amphibia > Anura > Ranidae > Rana > Rana muscosa. Next base: position 72,933,305 of record CM055118.1, read on the forward strand.
TATTGATCTAATAATTCACAGCAGGGCCCATTGCTGCGCCCACCAAGAGTAACTGTCAGGCCTTACAGTGTTGTGGCACCAGCACCACCATCACCACCACCACCACCACCAAAGGCCCAATTTTTCAGCCCCTGTTCAACAGGGGCATGCAATTATAATTATTGATCGAATAATTCACAGCAGGGCCCATTGCTGCGCCCACCAAGAGTAACTGTCAGGCCTTACAGTGTTGTGGCACCAGCACCACCATCAAAGGCCCAATTTTTACTACCACTGATCAACAATTATATGTTATTACAATTCCTGATATAATAGTTGACAGCAGGGCGTTCCAGCACCCACCAAGAGTAACTGTGAGTGCCAACACCAACACCTAAGGGGCCAATTTCTGCAGAGTATATACGGCAGGTCCCTACTTTCAAACATCAAACTTACAAACGACTACTACTTGCAAACGGAAGAAGACAACAGGAAGTGAGAGGAAATCTACCCCTTGGAAGGAAAATTCTCTCCTGTAAGAATTAATATGGGAGAAAGGTGTCTCCTCTCTACTGATGCTTTATCACCAATCCTTGTTTCAATAAAAACACCACATTTCAAAAACAGTTGTCATTGGGACGCAAAGTGAGGTGAAATGTTCTGAACAGGGGCACAGACAGCAAAAAAAATGTGACAGGGGTGATAACCGTTCCCTATGCTTTCCAAAAAGCTAAATAAAAGGAATTTGGCATGGAGCTACACTTAAACAATGCAGCTGTTCAAAATTACTAACAGATTCTACATAAGAACAAACCTACAGTCCCTGTCTTGTATGCACCGCCTGTATACGGCTGTTCAGAGTATATAGGGCCTTTTTTATTTTGTGTGCGGGGTTCCCCTTAATGTCCATACAAGACCCAAAGGGGCTGGTAATGGACTGGGGTGGGGGGGGGGGTTGATGGGGTAGCTATGCCATTTTTCCTAAAGATTTTCATCCATATTACCGGGACCAGACATTGCATTAAAGCCGCAAGCAGTTTTAAATGGCTTTTTTTCCTTTAGAAATGTTATTTTGTGCAGGGACAGTTCTAAACACGGGAAACACGTGGCACTTCACAGGCATACTTTAGACACCCCCCAGGTACAATATTTAAAGGAATATTTGACTTTTTTTTTTCACTTTATGCATCATTAAAATTACTGCTCCCGGAAAACGTCCGTTTTTAAAACTTCTTTTTGCATTGATACATGTCCCCTGGTGCAGAACCCGGGTTCCCAAACTCTGTTTCGGACAATAACATGGATAATAGTCGTTATAATTAGCACTTTAGAATCCGAACGTTCGCATCCATTGTATTTAATAGGGTTCTAATGTTCGTGCGAACTTTCGGTCCGTTCGCGGGTTCTGGTGCGAACCGAACCCGGGGGTGTTCGGCTCATCACTAGTGGGGAGACCTGACCTGGACCCCCATGCAGCTATTCAGCAACAGATCACTTCTAATAGTAATAGAACAATTGGAGGCCCTGGAACAAATTCTTTCACCTCCTGGGCTTATTGCTGGATCCTGACTGTTAATAGCAGCACCAAGAATATGCCAGGATCTGAGAGATCTACTGCTGCCCTTTTATGTGGTTAACAAACACATAAAAGCCTTTGTTTTCATTTTTCATATGTGTCTGAAGTTCAGCCTTAAAGCGGAGCTCCGGTCATAAATTTTTTTATTTATTTTTTGGCCAGTTAAATTGAAATACACTCAACATGCCATGAAATATACTGATATATCGCCAAACGATCTGTAAATACTCGCCTTATTTGCTGCTCGTCATTCTTCGGCTGTTGCCATTCTATGTGTGGGCATCTGAAGCCCAGAACATTTGTTTTTATTCCCTTCGTGGCGAGGTCCTCTCTATCTCGAGCGTGCGCAGTAGAGCGACGCTCGTAGCACAGGTTGTAAACAGTAAAGCCCTGTACACACGATCGGATTTCCTATGGATTCTAATCCGATGGATTTTTCCATCGGAAATCCGATGAAGCTGACTTCCATCAGTCTTGCCTACACACCATCAGTCAAAAATCCGACCGTCCCAAACGCCGTGACGTAAAACACTCCGACAAGCCGAGAAAAAAGAAGTTCAATGCTTCTGAGCATGCGGCGATTTGATTCTGAGCATGCGTGGGTTTTTTGTCCGATGGAGTTCCACACAGACGATCGGAATTTGCTATCATTTTTTTTTCGATCGGATAAATTTAAAACATGTTCTATTTTTTCTCACCAATGGAAAAAAGACCGATGGGGCCCGTACACGATCGGTTTGTCCGATGAGAAAAGTCCATCGGACTGTTTTCATCGGTAAAACCGATCGTGTGTACACGGCATAAGAAGTAGTGGACTAACTTCCCCACATAAGAAGTAGTGGACTAACTTCCCCACATGATGCCCCTGCAAAGTTCCAGGACCAATGTCATTGGGTCTAGGACAAGTACAAGCTCTTCTCATTTCTCTCAGATAGGTAAAAACTGACACAAATTATCTTTTCCGCTGTCTCTAAGTATGGTATTCTTTCCAATGACCACCAATGTAAAAGGATACCCTACCTTTTAATGACAATCAAGGCAATCTTTATTTTCTGGCATTGTGTTAATTTTTTAATTATTGCTGAAAATAATTTTACTGCATAGAGGAGAGGTATTGGGTGTCAAATAATCTGGGAGCCCTACTTTTACTATTCTTTTATGTATTATATTTACAATTTACTGATTATATTACGGTACTGTGCATTGTAGATGTATTATTTTCTTGCACGGGTAGCCTGGGAACTGAAAATTATGTCAAGGGTTCTTTTGGGGTAAAAAGGTTGAGAAAGTCTGCCTTAGTTGATCACTGTCGGATAACTGCAATCTTTACAGAAAGATTGGGCTGTTAAAAGGGCCATTGACCTATTTGGAATTTTTTTCAGCTAATTACCTGCTACCTTTTGAGATTAGAACAATTCTAGCCTTAACTCCAAAGCCCATAAGCTCTCTCATAGGTATTGGCTTGACAGGACCCAAAGGATGCCTGTGAAAAGGAACAAGGTATTTTATTTGGTTTTGAAGTGTAGCTAAACCCAAGAACAAAAATTGTATATATTGCCAGTTACCAGTATAAGCTGGTATACCTGGGAATTACGTAAAACAAAGGAACAGTCGGCAGTGCGGTGTAATCAGATAAGTGGGGGATGATTATTGATAGGTTGTTATGGGTTAATGCAACTCGCCCCTTGATCTTTGTCTTACAAATAAGCTGGCATGACTCAAAAGCAGAGCTTTCACCAACGTAAAGTAAACACACAACTAAGTATAAAAAGCTATGGGTGGGAATGTTTCCTCCAGTATCAGCAGCCACAGCTTCAAGCACTGTTTTTTATTTTGTGCCTTTACGTGAGATTTTATAGAAAATATGTAAGGTATGGAAAAACACAGACGTACATTGCCTGCAGTCACTGGGAAACAGTGTCTTGTCAGCTCTACTTTTAAAATATCAAGACAAAAGGTATTTTTGGAATATGCTGCAAAGTAGCTCTAACTTGTCAAAATACTTCACAAAAACAATCATGAAACAATATTTTGTAAAAAGAAATAGGACTGACAGAGAATTGTATGGGTAGATTTTTTCTGTGGACAAAAAATTGGTGTAAAAATTCATATATTCAGTATACCTACAAAAGATTGGCCAGAATATTGTGATATGCTAAGTTTCAGTTCAAGTAGTTTAAAGTGATTGTAAATGATCACCTTGTAAAACAATCCATTCTGTTTAAAATAGAAATGAAAGGCAAACATTTGTGTATATGTAGCACCCTCTAGTTTGGTAGGTGCTAGAGTGAGGATTTTTTTATGGCAGAATAGGTAAATTTAGGCAGTCCTAGCTGGTTGCTAGGCCTGTTTGTTTTCATTCTGGGCTGGCAGCGGCTCAGGGAAGCAGTTGGTGACTCACAGGCCGCATTACTTCACTGTCACCTCCCTCTTCCTTCTAGAAAGTGCTAGAAGGACAGGAGGGGAAGAGAGGTGGGGCTGCCTGGGGTATCTTAAGGAGCCTTGACCAATCCCCAACTTGGATTGGCAGGGGGCAGGCCTCCTTAAATACCTGGGGTCAGCCCAGCTGGGGAGGAGTTGTGGGGTGGAAGGCCTGGAGTGAGAGAGTGTGGAGGCTGTCGGGTCCCACGGGGATAGGCTATAAAATGGAACTAACCTAGACCACTGCAATACTAAACCAAATTAACCTAATGTATGCAGCATTAATAAAGCACAGCATAAAGAGTGAGTAGTGTAGTGTGTGTAGTATAAACGATAATGAAAAGCCTCACAGTAACTTTCTGTGCAAAAGATCAAAAAGTGTATATACCCCTGGGGGTGGATACTGTATATGCATATTTTCCTGATGGGGATACCCCTGAGAGGTGGTTGTGTAGTACCTAGTGCCTGACAATTTTCAGACGGCTAACGGTGGAGCCAAATCTGTACGGTGGTGCATTTATTACCTCCTCTTTAAGACTACATGCAGTAAATTGCTTTTGGGGCTGCTAGCCAAAAAGGCACTCCCCCGTTAAACTGAACCGTTAACAGTTGTAAAGTAAACTCAGCTGAATTCGCTCACCACTCCTGGTACACCTGGTCCTGGATGCTTGGTGGTCTGTGGTCCTTAGGAACCCAGTCCCTGCTAACTCAGTATTCACAGTCAGGTCCCCCCAGGCTTAGTCTCTCAGCACCCGGATCCTCAGTGGCTGGGTTCCAGCATTGTTACACAGCATAAAGGTCTCAGTCCTCTAGTCCTCGTAGGCACAGTCTCTGTAGGCACAGACAGGTATAAGCAGCTGTTCTGTACCACACTAGGTTCCCGCACACAAGCTTAGACCTCTGGCCCAAAGCCTAGGAAATACTCCCCTCTCTTCTCCTCCTGCTGCATTTTTTTTATGTCTCTTACAGTCTGCAGCCCAATTACCTGCTGTTTACCGTGCGTCACCACTCCTTCAGGACTAACAGGGAAAAGAACCCGCTCCAGGTGTCTGGGTCACAAAAAATCTTCTCCTCCTCAAATGATGGTGCTGGCTCAGTATAAAAATTGCATATAGAAAAGAATTCAATCCGGATGGCCGCACTCCAACAATGATTTCTTTATTGCCCCACGATCTCAGGCTCAATTGAGAGAGGGGATGACTAGCTCCATATAGTGACCATTAACCAAATCGCTTACAAGGGTAACTCACTATAAGCCTTTTATAATAAAGACCATACAGAGACCAGGCTTAAAGTGGTTTTAAAGGCACATATAATATAACTTTTGGATAGTTTGTTCGCCTTTTTTCACTGACCCCTTTGAAACGTATCTTTTGCATGTAAACCCTTGTCTTACCATAGTTTTCAGGAATATAGTGTTTACTTTGTCTCTATTGTAGATCTTTTGAAACATCTTTTATGGTTCCACTTGGATGAGTGTCGTGTGCCCAGGTTTTTTTATATACTGCATGTACTATATATGCTTTTACCCTATTGAGGTGTACTGCTTTAGTGCAGTCCTTTCTCCAGCAATCCACCGATTTTTTTAATTCTGAAAGTTGTATTTGGCAATTGTCTTCTCAGGAGCCCCCCCCCCCCCCCCCTCCTCCTAATGTGAGCTGCCATGCTTGCCCAGGGATGCTGATACACCTGGAACACCCTCTAGGTCACCATATCCATGATAGGGATTTTAGTGAGTCAAACGAATTCATATTGTTTCTTTTTTTTTGTACTGGTATGCATTATTGATTCTATGTATGGTGAGCCTTTTGGCTAATATCCATGCTTTTTATATTTTTCAAATATTTGCTATGATTCCTTCATTCTCCTGAGGAAGCAGCATTCTACAAAACATGACGAGGAAGAGGAAGACGCAATTGGGACTCCTATTATAATGTATACTACCAACTATTTGTAAATGCTTTTGGGTATATACATTGTACCTCCTCACTACGTCTAGGGGAGTTTCCCTTTATGAATACTGAAGAAAAAACTATTTTATTTGATGTATTTTCATTTTTGGTTAATATATTTGTAGCACCCTGGAGTTTAGGCAGGGATGCTTCTCACATATTTACTTGCCAGGTGTAGTTCTCCTAGTTGATTGTTAGAGATCGATTGATTTCTCCCTAAAGTTGGCCTTACTGCACTTTCCTCTTCTACCACTAGGTGGCCGGGTACTTGGTGGTATTAGACATGAGAAGGGCAACTTAAGGTCAGGTTATGGGTATATGGGGTATCTCAGCCAATGGGTAGGGGTTTTCCTAGATCCCTTGGCCTGCTGGGAGAGCCTATATATTCAAGTGGAGTCAGGTGATCTATGTTCTGTGCCACCCAGACAGCTGTCTGGGTGGATGTGTGTCATGTTGCCCCGGGCTGCTAGGCTGGAGATTGGGCCTATCATGGGGGCATCTGGCTGCTAGGCTGTCTGAGGGCCTAGCAGTGCAGGGTTGGGACTGCGGCTTGCAGTCCAGCCAGAAGTGACGGTTCTGCCGGCCGGAGAACCTGTCAGTGGTCGGGGGTAGAGGGGAAACAGTCGCCACTAAAGGACCAACCACCTTATTACCAGGGACCACAGTGAGTAATTGAAGCAAGTAACCGGGCAGTATTCTCACCAAATGGGCACGGTGGAGAATCAGGAAACTTAAGGCGGTGATCAAGTCAGGGACCCAGCCAGCGGAGGTGAAGCTTGCAGAGCAGCCTTGTGTGCCAAGCCAGGGACCAAGCAGGCCAGTGGGGTGAAGCTTGAGAAGTATCGGGAGTGCCAAGCTAGGGACCCAGCAGAGAAGCAGGGGTGACGCTTGAGGAAGATACCACTGTGAAAATTGGAGGAGCTCAAGGGATTCAGTGGCAGTGAATCAGTGGGTCTAGTGAGAGGCCAGAAGCTCAGTGGGCTGAAGAACTACAAGGAGAAGTTGTAGTGAAGGTGAAAGAACTGTTACGCTTTGTGTTAGGAACTGTTAAAGACTGTTGCCATAGGAGACAGCATTCCTGCACGTGCAGATGTGGCTTCTTGCTGGAGGCTTTTTCCTGCACGGCTGTCCTCCTATTGAAGTCTCGGAGTCTGCTTATTGAACCTGCAACTACTCAACGGTGTACTGGCCCTAACCCTCTTTCCCCCATAAAAGTTTGTAAGAGAAAAAAAACATCTCTTTTGCATTCAAGAACTGTCTGGCACCCAATAACTTTATCCACCTTGCACCCACTATGCCTGACAACCCACCATATACAGAAGGATGTCAGCTATCTCTGGCCCTGAAGGTTCTCATTAGACTGAAGGAGCCCGGAGACCTTGCTACATATTTTTTTTGTTTTGTTTTAATATAGTGTTATGTTAATCACTGGGGTGCCAATAAAGTCTAATCATTCTTGTTCTGTTTCTGCATGTAATGTGAGATGTGGTACATCGTTGTGGTATTAGATGGATCTCTATGTTTTTCAACCTATAGAGACTCTCATAAATTCCTTTTTTTGCAGTGCACAGAACTCCCCTCCTCCCTCTCCAACCCCAGTACACAGCGCTTCCCCTTTTCCCTTTCCCCTAGTACACTGAGCCCTTCCTCCTCCTAGATATGCATTCCTGCACAGCTGCTTCTCCTGCACTGAGGGGGGTCACTTATAAACACAAAACCTGGCATAGAAAGCTGCTTCTGTGTTCGCAAGTGACAACAGCCAGCGGGAAAAACAGGGCTAGCGCCAGGGGTCCTTTGGACAAAGAAAAAAACCCTACTTACAGGAGAGACACTGCAATTACTCCTGTCAGTGAGGATCACGGAGCTGCTGGAGTTCCCAGCACCCCCCCCTTTTCTGATCCTCCACTTAGACCCAGAGCCTGGGGCACATGTCCCATCTGCCCCCCTTTACTCCTTTTGCCAGCCTTGTGAGTAACCCTTGAGGGCGATTTGGTTAAAAGTCAGGATTTTCTGGTAAGAAAACTCAGATTTTTTATTTAATTGTTATACTGTACTGTGTATACTATATTTCTTTTAGATATTTTTATTGTAGATGGATTCAATCTGGCTACTTGTGTATCAGATAATTCATTCATGGGGAGAGCACTGGTTGTTTGTTAACTGCATCCTTTATATTGTTATGGTCAACGTTACTAGCTCGACCCTGTCCCCTGATGCTATCCCCTTTTAAAGAAACACGTTGGGTGGAGCCTGGCATCATCACACCCTGCTGGATCGGGCATTTTCAAGCTTTTTCTCCTATGCTTACATTGTGAGTTCACGCTGAAGACCTCCTATAACTTAGAGGTAATTTCTTTCAGGTAAGAAGCCTTTGAAAATGGTGGTGTGGGAACAATGAAGTTGGCACCTGATTGAAGTGCATTCTCTTCACATCACAATACAAGAAAGGAACGCGCCCCAAGTTACTAGACAGAGAAGTCCAAATGAGCCCAAGGATTCTTATTTAAGATAGGATGGAAGACATTTTTAACAGAGCACAAAATGTATAAACTGTTTATTTTTAAGATTACAAAACGGGCAGAATTCTGGCATGTTAGTGTTAAACAGCCCCGGCTAACCCTGCCATTATATCCTGACAGGACTTAGTATGCTAGAAACACACACAACTTCACTTTGCTCTTGATATAATTTCCCAGTCAATGTTCTCAGATAATGTGTCTCCATCCCTGATAACCTTATTGATTTTCTTATCTTCTATCTATGTTTATAGCTGTAGAAGTTCTAGTGTTTTTTTTTTTCTTTCATTTGTACTAGTCAAGCGAATATCTCGTTACTTTACAAATAAATCATAGTAATAGGGATATTAACATGCACCTGTCAACGCTTCAGCAGCCATTTTGTCGGGTCGAAGTGGTATTCATGAGGCAGCCTATCAGCTCATAGGAGAAGCTACTGAGGCACAAAATGATCTGATGCATTTAATAAATAGATGTCGGCTAAGGTGTAAGTAAAGGGAAAGCAAAAGGTGCAGCTGTCTGTAGGCCCTGGGTGGCTAAGATCCCACGCAAAGTCCTGTTTTCCCCCATTTACTAGTTTACATATTACATTCTCTACTTAAAGCCCAACTCATACCAGACATTTGTCACATGGACAGGAAGTGAGGAGAAATCTCCTTATGGGAACACAGCAATGAAATACTGACAGAGGTCCCGATCCTTCATCACTCTACTACAAAAGTCAGTGTCCGCTTTGAGGGGATTTCCCGCCCCCTCAACTTCCTGTTCTGTCTGACATCCATCATGAAGAAAGAAAATTGGGATAAAATATCCCTCACTTTCTCACTTACAGTGCCTTGAAAAGTATTCCTACCCCTAGAAATATTCCATATTTTGTAATGTTACAACCAAAAATGTAAATGTATTTGATTGGGATTTTATGTGACAGACCAACACAAAGTGGCACATAATTGTAAAGTGATAGGAAAATTATAAATGTTGTTCAAAATTGTTTACAAGTTATTTTCTGAAAAGTATTCAGCCCCCTTAAGAGCCCATTCACACAGGGGCAACACGACTTCCAGCGCGATTTTATGAGGCAACTCAGACACGACTTGAGAATGAATCACAGCGTGACATGGAGCTACTTACAGGGCAACTCCAAGTTGCCTGCAGGACAGGAGACATTCCAGTGGCCAATCAAACAAGAATCAGCTCTGTGGGAGGGAGGGGGGAGGGAGAGTTTTGCAGGAGAAATGTATGTTTTCTTCCTGGAGAGTTGCTCCTATTAAGACAGTGAGAGGCGACTCCCATTGAAATGAATGGTTACAGGTCGCCTAGGAGTCGGATTGAAGTAGTACAGGGACCTTTTTTGAAGTCGGAGCGACTGCAGTAGTGTGCATAAGGACGGCTCCATTAACTTACATTGATTTCTTCAGCCAGCACGACCTGAGGTGACTAGGGGCGACCTGGGGCGATTTGGAGTCGGATCCAAAGACGCCCCTGTGTGAATGGGCTCTTACGCTGATACCCCTAACTAAAATCTATTGGAACCAATTGCTTTCAGAAGTCACCTAAGTAATAAATAGAGTCCACCTGTGTGTAATTTAAGCTCAGTATAAATACAGCTGTTCTGTGAAGCCCTTAGAGGTTTGTTAGAGAACCTTAGTGAACAAACAGCATCATGAGGGCCAAGAAACACAACAGACAGGTCAGGGATAAAGTTGTAGAAAAGTTTAAAGCAGGGTTAGGTTATACAAAAATATTCCAAGCTTTGAACATCTCATGGAGCACTGTTGAATCCATCATCCAAAAATGAAAAGAGTATGGCACAACTGCAAACCTACCAAGACATGGCCGTCCACCTAAACTGGCAAATAGAGCCTTAATCAGAGAAGCAGCCAAGAGGCCCATGGTAACTCTGGAGGAGCTGCAGAGATCCACAGCTAAGGTGGGAGAATCTGTCCACAGGACAACTATTAGTCGTGCACTCCACAAATCTGGCCCTTTATGGAAAAGTGGCAAAAAGAAAGCCATTGTTGAAAGAAAGCCATAAGAAGTCCCGGTTGCAGTTTGCGAGAAGCCATTTGGGGGACACAGCAAGCATGTGGAAGAAGGTGCACTTGTCAGATGAGACCAAAATTGAACTTTTTGGCGTAAAAGCAAAATGCTATGTGTGGCGGAAAACCAACACTGCACATCACCCTGAACACACCATCCCCACCGTTAAACATGGTGGTGGCAGAATCATGTTGTGGGGATGCTTTTCTTTATTAGGGACAAGGAAGCTGGTCAGAGAGGATGCAGCCAAATACAGGGCAATCTTAGAAGAAAACCTGCAAAAAATCAGCCAAAGACTGGGGTGGAGGTTGACCTTCCAGCAGGACAACGGGCATAAACATACAGCCAGAGCTACAATAGAATGATTTAGCTCAGTGGTTCTCAACCTGGGGGTCAATTGACGATTTGCCAGGGGTCACCGAATCCTGGGCTCTTCCTGAAGCCCGCACCGCTCTCCCAGCCTTTTCGCGGCCACTCAGCAGGGCTGTCCGTGGAGCCCGCGGCCGCCCACTCAGCCTCTTCGCAGCCGCCCATTCAGTTCACGGCATAGGTGGTGGGCAGAGACTAGAGGTCAGCTGACTGGAGAGGAATGTGAGGGGCTGGAGGAGACCATATCTTCTGATTTTGGCATAGGTGTCACTGCTGCGAGACACCACAGAGCTGGAGACACAGTGAAGATATAATGAATAACACTACCTGTGATTATAGTTGCCATTAAATGTCCTCACTACAGTTCGCAGATCAGCAGATTATCTTGTTCAAGAGCACCTAAGTTGGCTGACCAGAACTCCCCCCAGCACTGCCACTGATCCCACCCTCCACCAGCACTGCTGGAAAACAGGGGGAGAAACAAAGAAAAAAGGGAGAGAAATAATAAGAGAAAGAACAAGAAAGATGGCTAGGGAGAGGGATAGGAAAAAAAAACAAGAAATTAGGATAGGGAGAGATAAAAGGGAAAGAAAGGAGAACAAAGAGAAAAAGTGGTACATCCTAAAATGTACCATAGGGGTTTTAATACTGTACGAGTAGAAGGGACTCAGGAAGCGCTAAATGTCGGGTTAGGATTACTTGTCTTGCCTGTGAAAATAATAATACTTGCCCACGCTGCGAAAATAATTTTACTGTTAGGGGTCCCGACCCCCACAACTTGGGAAATTTTATCAAGGGGTCACGGCACTAGAGGTTGAGAGCCACTGGTTTAGATCAAAGCATATTCAGGTGTTAGAATGGGCCAGTTAAAGTCCAGACCTCAATCCAATTGAGAATCTGTGGCAAGACTTGAAAATTGCTGTTCACAGACGCTCTCCATCCAATCTGACAGAGCTTGAGCTATTTTGCAAAGAAGAATGGGCAAAAATGTCACTCTCTAGATGTGCAAAGCTGGTAGAGACATACCCAAAAAGACTTGCAGCTGTAATTGCAGCGAAAGGTGGTTCTACAAACCATTCAGGGATGAATACAAATGCACGCCACACTTTTCATCTATTTATTTGTAAAAAAAAATTCAGAACCATTTTCCTTCCACTTTATGTGCAGTGTTGCCAACCGCCCGTAAAAACAAGCCATTTTTTCCCTGTCCGTAAATGTCCATGATAGGGCAAAAGCGCCCGTAAAAATAGCCGTGACCTGGTCGGCTTTGAACTGCGCATGCGCAGTTCCGGCGAGCTGCCCGACTCTCAAGCTGATCCGATTCTGTATTCGGCCAGCGCCGGCAGGCGGGACCGCCCGGGATGGCAGATTTGTCAGAGGCTGTGTGGCGCACTACTGGCGGCGATGCGAGTGATGTCATGGTGCATCCCGCCCAGCGTGCCAGCCTTTAAAAATAGTCACCATGAGGTGGTGGGGGGCAGGAGGTGATGGTGGCAAGAGCTGGCAGGAGGTGATGGTGGAGGTGGTGGTGGCAGGAGGTGATGGTGGCAGGAGGTGGTGGTGGCAGGAGCTGGTGGTGGCAGAAGGTGGTGGTGGTGGTGGTAGGTGCAGGTGGTGGTGGGGGCAGGAGGTGATGGTGGCAAGAGCTGGCAGAAGGTGATGGTGGCAGGAGCTGGTGGGGGCAGGGGGTGATGGTGGCAGGAGATGATGGTGGCAGGAGATGATGGTGGCAGGGGATGATGGTGGCAGGGGATGATGGTGACAGGAGGTGGTGGGGGCAGAAGCTGGCAGGGGGTGGTGGTGGAGGAGCTGGTGGAGGTGATGGTGACAGGAGCTGGTGGTGGCAGGAGGTGATGGTGGCAAGAGCTGACAGTAGCTGGTGGTGGCAGGAGGTGATGGTCACAAGAGCTGGCAGGAGGTGATGGTGGCAGGAGCTGGTGAGGGCAGGGGATGATGGTGGCAGGAGCTGGTGGTGGCAGGAGCTGGTGGTGGCAGAAGGTGGTGGTGGTGGGTGCAGGTGGTGGTGGGGGCAGGAGGTGATGGTGGCAAGAGCTGGCAGGAGGTGATGGAGGCAGGAGCTGGTAGGGGCAGGGGATGATGGTGGCAGGAGATGGTGGGGGCAGGAGCTGGTGGTGGCAGGGAATAATGGTGGCAGGAGATGATGGTGGCAGGAGATTGTGGGGGGCAGGAGGTGGTGGTGGCAGGAGGTAGTGGGGGCAGGAAGTGATGGTGGCAAGAGCTGGCAGGAGGTGATGGTGGCAGGAGCCTAAATACTGAAATTTGCACTTAAAACTGTATTTTTGTAACTTTTGTAAAATGGCAGTAAAAATTTGCCTGTGCCAGTAAATTTTGGGTGTTGTGCCAGTAAATTTCAATCTGGTAGGTTGGCAACACTGATTATGTGCCACTTTGTGTTGGTCTGTCACATAAAATCCAAATAAAATACATTTAAGTTTTTGGTTGTAACATGACAAAATGGCGAAAATTTCAAGGTACCGGTATATGAATACTTTTTAAAGGCACTGTACTCTTTTGTTTTACTGCAGTCAAATAGACAAAATGTGTAGAAAAATCTCCCAAATGTGGACACAGACAGCAAAAGAATTATGACAGAGATTGTTATGCCTAGTACACACGTGGATAAAAAAACGACGGTTTTCCTGACAGAATTCCTCTCAGGCTGCCTTGCATACACACGTTCAGACAAAAGTCCACCCGTCCGAAGCGCGGTGACGAACAAAACGTACGACGGCACTATAAAGGGGAAGTTCCATTCCAACGGCGCCACCCTTTGGGCTGCTTTTGCTGATCCTTGTGTAGCGGGGTCTTCAAAGTTAGTGGGATACACCTGGGGGTAGAGAGACCCAGGTGTGTAATTATGTCAGGGATTAGACCCCTTTTCTTATTCGTGGAGGATTGGGTGGTGTAATATTCTCTTTGACCAGTGGGTGTCAGTGTACCTGCTGGCTCGAGGTAGAATCGCTATCACAGTGTTACCCTTTTTTTTGGTTCCTTCCTGGCGATGGTACGGCTGGGGCGGGGAACCCGCCGTGGTGTCGATGGGAGGATATAAAAGGGGGAGACGCCCGCGCCACGAGGTCGTTGTCGCCTGTCTGTTGTTCTTGTGGGAGGGGGTCACCCCTTCACGCACCCAGGCACCTTAGGCCTGGGTGCGGGCGGTTCAAGGTTCCGGCCTAGGCGCCCAAGGCCTGGTCGGAACGAAGATGGAGTCCATCCCGGGCACCTTCAGCCTGGGGTGAGGTACTATTAAGGAGGCCTGGGACCCGGTGACTCCGACTGGGTCCCGCAAGGGTGAAGTTGCTCCAGGGCGCCCCTTGCGAGGGGACCCGCATCTGAGGTGAGGAGGCTGGGGGGGTCACCTGTCCGAAGACCCGGTGTAGCGTCAACCCGGTGACGGATGGGCCTTCAGTAACTCCCTTGGAGGACATCTTCCCCTGATATGGGCTTCAGCGCAGCGGAGGAGCTTCCATCAAGACTCCTGCAACCCCTGGTCATAGCACAGGGAGTGTAGGGACTAGGAACCTGTACAGTGCCTCGACCTGCTTCCCCATCGTATCATGCCGTTGCATTTGACTGTATGTGGAGATATGCAATAAACCTGAGTTTGGACTTTGATGGGTGTATGGACTCTGTTGATGGGAACAAAGGGAGATTCTGGCACGGAAGGTCTGACCCTCATAACCAGCACACATTTGGCCCGAGGAAAAGATTGATATTGGCCTTCACCTCACCCACATGCATGGGGAGGACATGGGCCGTAGCGCACCTCACTCTGTCGCTCGACATACCCCTAGCTAAAGAGGTCGGGGTGAGGAGGCCGCTACACGTGGGGGCTCATCCGGGATACGAACGTGTGTTAACCCTGAGGTTTGGAACGGCTGTGTTTGAACTTTGCTGCCCGGAGGAGGTCCGAGCAGGTCGGCCATGTGATTGGCCAAAGTGCATCCCTGTGCTCGAAGTCGTGGAAATTTCCCTGAAAAACTGGGAGAGGCCCATGCAGAAAGAGCGGGAAGAGGGAGGAGTCCAGCCGTGTGACGAACTACATGTGGGGACTTTTGCTGCACTGCGCCACGAGGCACCCCATGACTACGCAATTCGTGGGAGGAGACTGAAGGAAGCCCGCGAAAACGTGCAAGTCGTGGGAGGAGTCTGGCCACGTGTGGAGATGCACGTGGAGACTCCGGCGCGAGGTCAGCGTGTGATGGAGCAGCAAGTGGTCGGAGTGAACTCAGGCTCCCCGTGGATGCCGGTACCTTATCCTTTCAAGATGACTGCATTTGCTGCATCCATTACAGACACGGGGATAAGGCTCAGGCCCCGAGGACAGTTGGCTTTGTATTCATGCAGAGACACAGAGGCCCTCGGTGTGATCTGTCCCGGATGCTCGGGACTGGTGGTCCAACTAAAGCCATTCGGGCGATGCGAAGCATGCAAGGAGTTTCTTTTTGAGGTTGAACCACACACGGAAAGGCCCCGGGCCCTACGCCTCAACTGCATCACAGGAACCGCCACTCCGGAGGGAGAGATCAAAGCCTTTGCGGAGTTTCCCATGCGCGCTGACCAGGGCGAAGTGACTGCCCAACCAGAGACTGAGAGAGAAAAATCCGAGGACACTGCTTCGGTCACTACAGACTCCCTGCTCCCACCTCCGAAGAGGAAAGTCGGTCTGGTACAGGCATCTTATGGCCGTGGTCGAGCTTCACCCCGCCGCTTGCCTGGCCTGGATGGCGCCGGTAGAGAAGAGAGTCCCGGACATCCCAGTTCTTCAGAAGGTCCAGGTGAGCCAGGGGCTGGGACTGTGGTGTTGGTTGGAGGTGTCGGGGGTCCCCAGTCGGTGGAGCCCGCAGGGGAGGGTAGCCTTCCGTCTACTAGAGACTACCTTCCCGCTGAGATGTATGACACCTCCGACTTAGAGTCATTGTCAGACTGTGGGGATGACGGAGAGATAGACGAACTGTTTCACCGGAAGGGCTGGGACAGACGCCCACTACCTATGCTGAGTAAACCACAGGATTCCCCCATGTCCATAGAAGACAGTACGCTCCGGGTGAAGGCCCCGGAGTTCCCGAGGAAATCTAGTCCTCCGACCAACTTTCCGCATTCAACTACATCACCCGCTCTCATGGTGGGGATGCAGCGTGCTTCATTGCGGGCACCAAAGACAAAGAAACCCGAGATGGTAAAGGTACCTCGGCACCCGGAGGCCATCGTACAGCCAGGAGAAGGTGAGCGAGATGTGATGCCGCCTCTAGCCAGGTTGCAGAGACTTTTCTCCCAGAGAGTCGCCCGTGAATATGGGTGGGAGTACCCCTACTTGCCTCGGGACCTATTGTATGAAGTCGAGGTCCTGCGACCAAGGTGGTATGACGAGTTTGTATGGGAAAAGCTTAAAGTACCCCATGCCAGGCGATACCTGTCATGTTCGCCGCCTGTGTCTAAAAAGTTCAAGGACTGCAGAGCTGATTGGAGACTTGGGCGCCATATTCATGCCGATAAGGTGCTCATCTGCAGGAAAGATGGAGAGGATGTTGAGTATTCAGTGGAAGTGTTTGACGGGCACCTGAAGCCCCTGTTTCTGCCGGATCCAAGGTTCTATTTATAGGAAAAGTGAGCTCCTATCTTGTTGCTATTGAAACTTTCTGGAAGAGACATTCCCAGACGCCTAGAACTGTGCCCTACTTTTGTTTTGATTTGGGCTTTTCTTTTACTCACTGGAGATTTGGGAGCTGTTGTTTTTTTCTCCCTTTTCTTCATGTGCCAAAGGCAGAGACTTTTGGGGTAGAGTTAGAGTAGGAAAGCAGGAAGAATGAAGATCTAACCAAGTGTCATTACCGCAGCGCTGTCACCAGGTGGCAGTGTTGTGCAACGGTTGTTTGAAAATGTTACACATGCATTACTTACTTATTGGAGTGAGTGGGTCTCTCGGCTGACGGACCCACTCATGCCAAGTTAACACAGAGTGTTAGGATGTTTTTTTTTGTTTCCCTTCTGCAGGAGATTCGTCGGTCAAGACTACTGAGTATGGGGTGGTTCTTAGACAGTGACGGGGGGGATTGTATATGTGTACATGACAGATGTTTTATACAAAAGTTTTAATGTTTTATAGGTTTTTTTTTTTGAGCAGGTCTTGGCACATACAGTATCCAAAATATTAGGGATAGCCTCTGGGGCCCACTTCATGTCACCCCTCCTTGGGAGACATGGGTGTGCACCTGACGCTGGGGACCAGCGTCAAATCACCAGGGGGAGTGTGTAGCGGGGTCTTCAAAGTTAGTGGGATACACCTGGGGGTAGAGAGACCCAGGTGTGTAATTATGTCAGGGATTAGACCCCTTTTCTTATTCGTGGAGGATTGGGTGGTGTAATATTCTCTTTGACCAGTGGGTGTCAGTGTACCTGCTGGCTCGAGGTAGAATCGCTATCACAGTGTTACCCTTTTTTTTGGTTCCTTCCTGGCGATGGTACGGCTGGGGCGGGGAACCCGCCGTGGTGTCGATGGGAGGATATAAAAGGGGGAGACGCCCGCGCCACGAGGTCGTTGTCGCCTGTCTGTTGTTCTTGTGGGAGGGGGTCACCCCTTCACGCACCCAGGCACCTTAGGCCTGGGTGCGGGCGGTTCAAGGTTCCGGCCTAGGCGCCCAAGGCCTGGTCGGAACGAAGATGGAGTCCATCCCGGGCACCTTCAGCCTGGGGTGAGGTACTATTAAGGAGGCCTGGGACCCGGTGACTCCGACTGGGTCCCGCAAGGGTGAAGTTGCTCCAGGGCGCCCCTTGCGAGGGGACCCGCATCTGAGGTGAGGAGGCTGGGGGGGGTCACCTGTCCGAAGACCCGGTGTAGCGTCAACCCGGTGACGGATGGGCCTTCAGTAACTCCCTTGGAGGACATCTTCCCCTGATATGGGCTTCAGCGCAGCGGAGGAGCTTCCATCAAGACTCCTGCAACCCCTGGTCATAGCACAGGGAGTGTAGGGACTAGGAACCTGTACAGTGCCTCGACCTGCTTCCCCATCGTATCATGCCGTTGCATTTGACTGTATGTGGAGATACGCAATAAACCTGAGTTTGGACTTTGATGGGTGTATGGACTCTGTTGATGGGAACAAAGGGAGATTCTGGCACGGAAGGTCTGACCCTCATAACCAGCACACATTTGGCCCGAGGAAAAGATTGATATTGGCCTTCACCTCACCCACATGCATGGGGAGGACATGGGCCGTAGCGCACCTCACTCTGTCGCTCGACATACCCCTAGCTAAAGAGGTCGGGGTGAGGAGGCCGCTACACTTGTGTTAGTAAAAGTTTGGTGAGAGACGATTCGCGCTTTTCAGCCTCGTGCTTTTCAGTCCGTTACAGCCTGATGAACGTGCTATCTCGAATTCCGAACGCTAGTTTTACCAGAAAGAGCGCTCCCGTCTCATACTTGATTCTGAGCATGCGTGGTTTTCTGCCCGTCAGAAAACCATACAGACGGACAGATTTCCCGCTCAGATTTTTGGCCTGATGGGAAAAAAGAGATCCTGATCTCTTTTTTTGTCCGGCAGTTTTCCTGTCGGAAAAACTGCGATGGAGCATACACACGCCCGGGATTCCCGACCAAAAGCTCTCATAGCAGTTTTCCCGTCGGAAAAAAACGGTCGTGTGTACGAGGCATTAGACTTTTTTACTCCAAACAAAAGTGGAATTTGATATGCTGCCTCTTTTTTCACAACCTTTTTTCAATTCACTTTCCTCTTTTAGGTGCTTCTAAATGGTTTACCAGACTTATTTAAAGTAAATCTATGATCACAGCATACAATTTTGTTTCATAACATCAGTATTGTAATAGTATTATAAACAATATTTATTTTTGGCAATCCAATACAAGTTTACTTGAAAAATCTCTGCCTGTTTTCTGGCCATCTCTTTCCACAACTCCCTAAATTCCTTGCATGCTTTGCAGCTTCTCCTTTCCCAAATAGCAAGCAATTGAGCTGCAAGTTTAAAAATGACTTGCTAAGCTATTGCTAAACTTGCCAGGCTTCACAAGTTTGTTGCACAATTGCAGCAAGTCCGCATTGCATGACTCCAGATCAACTTTCTTTGCAAACATTCTGCAAGTCTGCTGCAAGTTCTGGTTCAGTTATGTTGCGCAATAGTCATCCCACCACAGGGGTCACTGTGACTTGCAAAGCTCTTGCTGTAGACTCACCACTGCAACTTTGCTCTTGCTAAAGACTTGCCGTGCAAATTTGCTACTGTCAGGGACTCGCTGGCCATAGCAGAGCAGATGTGCAGAGACAGGGGCCACTGCGCATGCGTGGGCACAATCCCAATGAAGTTCCTCCTGACAGGCATACCCACCGGCTCAGATGATGACGTGTGCGCCCCATTAGAATTGCCACCCTTTTGAAGTATATAAGGATGGCAGATAGAATAGGGCCTTTTCTGTCTGATCTGCAATTCCTCCTGTATCCTGTTTCCAGTGCCCTTCCTTGACCTGATCGTTACCTGGCTTCGTACTACTCCGATTGTCTCCATTCCTGACTTCGGCTTGCTTGACCTTTCTCCTATCTTACCTCTGGATTTACCTGTTGCCAAACCCCTGCCTGAACTTGACCATTCTTAAGTATTACCTCTGATGTACCTTGATTCCTCTGTGTCTGACCCGGCTTGTCTCATCCTACACCTTGCTTCAGCCTCCACGTACCTGCTTCCGTGGGAACCCGGCAACAGCAACCTCCCTGCATCCGCAGCATCCCTGCATCCACAAGTGCCTGCACCAACAGCCACATACCACAGCTCCACTACCGCTGTCGGCTGCTACAAGTGTCCTCCTGCTACAGATAACATCACAGGCACTCCTACCCCACCGTGCTCTCGTGGTCTCTGTTGCAACTTGAACCCTTGAACCGGAGAGGTACGAGAGGCTTCCTCATCTCGTCAGGCTCTACCTTAAAGCGGAGCTCCTCCGAAAAAAAATAATATTAAAAGCCAGCAGCTACAAATACTGCAGCTGCTGACTTTTAATACTAGGACACTTACCTGTCCTGGAGTCCAGCGACGTCCGCAGCAGAGGACACGCAATCGCTCGTCACTCTGCTGCCCCCACCGCCATCCTCGGTGAGGGAACCAGGAAGTGAAGCCTTGCGGCTTCACTGCCCGGTTCCCTACGGCACATGCGCGAGTTGCGCTGCGCCGTTCTGACTGGTCCTCCTGTGTTCTGGGAGCCGAGTGTCTCCCAGAACACTACGGGTATTCTGCGGGAAGTGACGTGCTTCCCGCAGATTTCCCGCAGAGAGGACTCCTGGAAGTGGGTGCAAATACCTGTCTTAGACAGGTATCTGCACCCCCCCTCCCCCCTGAAAGGTGTCAATTGTGACACCGGAGGGGGGGAGGGTTCCGATGAGCGGAAGTTCCACTTTAGGGTGGAGCTCCGCTTTAAGGTACGTGACAGCTCCAAATTGGAAAAGTGTCAGTTAGAACCTGTGCTTCAAGTGCTCTACAAGTGTACAGCTTGCCAGTGAAAATGTGCAGCAAGTTAACAAGCCTTATAATTCAACACTGCCACAAATCTGTGGCAAGTTATCTTTGCAATCTGGGTTACTGCTTTCTTTCCATTTCTAAGGACTACATATCATTTTTGTTTTTTTAAATTATACTTACCTAGGTTTATGCTGCATCGATGCAATGTCGCATCTGTCCCCCGCTGTCTCTAAGGATATGAACTGAGCGTTCAAACACGACTGAGCCGTCAGATCTCCTCTCTGCTCTGAGCTGAGAACCAATGACTGTCAGTCACCAGCTCTCTGCTCTGCTCCACTGCTCACTGGAGCGCTGGGCTGCAGAGAAGGCGGGGGCGGCTGGCTTAGCCTGAGAGGCTGAGCCAAGTGCTGGTCCAGGCTCCTGGGTGGATCCTGACCATACGATCACAATCTTTCCACAACCTGGACCGGATTTGTGATGTCAGCTGACAGCCCTCTTCAGCCTGTTGTTGGCTGAAAACAGGTCACTGTGGCCATTCTTCTGTAAAAATATCCTCATGCTCCCATTTATTCAAAAAAATATTGGCTACACTGGGGGCGTATTTTGCCCCAAAAATTCATAAGAAGACTTTTTTTAGATACCAGTGGTTTTTATAGATGTGGGAGATGTAAATCGTGTAGGATAACCGTGGATAAAAAATAGTTATTCATGGGGAGCAATGGAAGAGAATACAGGATTGACAAATGTATCTCTTGTAAAACCAGATATGTTGTGTACCTCCTCATGTGCCCATGTGGGTTGGTTTATGTGGGGAGGACCACAAGATGCCTATACAAAAGAATTAACGAACATGTGACAAATATCAAAAATGGTTTTAGGAAACACAGTGTTTCAAACTATTTTAGAACCCATCGCCAGCAGAATCCAGCTCTTTTAAAAAAGACAAGGTATTGCCACATTGGAGGGGCGGTGATATGAGAACTAGTGTCTCACAAGCTGAAACTCATTGGATTTTTGAGTTAGGGTGCCTCATGCCTGCGGGCTTAAATATCAAGATGGATCTAAATTGTTTTTTGACAGATTTTTGATCTGGATATATCTTGATATTTGACCCCTAAATTTTACTACATCCCCTTAGTGTAGTCCATATACGGTTTCACCACTAGGGGATGGCGCCGTAGAATGGGCACACCATTCCGTTTTACCTTCCTATAATAAATATATAATTTTATATACATTTTTATATATATTTTCACTATCTATCTCTCATGTATATAGATGGTCTTCTTCGCTAATTATTAAAATTAAAATGAATGGTTTTAGGAGAATAATCACTATGTGGTGATGTTAATGGATGCTCTAATGTTGTACGCCACAGCCGGTATGTGGCTGTAGGCATATGACTCAGAGAGCACGCAGATATTGTTTTATATTTTACATTTAAAATGTAATTTTCTATATACAGTGGGGCAAAAAAGTATTTATTCAGCCACCAATTGTGCAAGTTCTCCCACTTAAAAAGATGAGAGAGGCCTGTAATTGTCATCATAGGTATACCTCAACTATGAGAGACAAAATGTGGAAACAAATCCAGACAATCACATTGTCTGACTTTTGAAATAATTTATTTGCAAATTATGGTGGAAAATAAGTATTTGGTCACCTACAAACCAGCAAGATTTCTGTCTCTCACAGACCTGTAGCTTCTTTTTTAAGAGGCTCCTCTGTCCTCCACTCATTACCTGTATTAATGGCACCTGTTTGAACTTATTATCAGTATAAAAGACACCTGTCCACAACCTCAAACAGTCACACTCCAAACTTCACTATGGTGAAGACCAAAGAGCTGTTGAAGGACACCAGAAATAAAATTGTAGGCCTGCACCAGGCTGGGAAGACTAAATCTTCAATAGGCAAGCAGCTTGGTGTGAAGAAATCAACTGTGGGAGCAATAATTTGAAATTGGAAGACATACAAGACCACTGATAATCTCCCTTGATCTAGGGCTCCACGCAAGATCTCACCCCGTGGGGTCAAAATGATCACAAGAACGGTGAGCAAAAATCCCAGAACCACACGGGGGGACCTAGTGAATGACCTGCAGAGAGCTGTAAACAACGTAACAAAGGTTACTATCAGTAACACACTACGCCGCCAGGGACTCAGATCCTGCAGTGCCAGATGTGTCCCCCTGCTTAAGCCAGTACATGTCCGGGCCCGTCTGAGGTTTGCTAGAGAGCATTTGGATGATCCAGAAGAGGATTGGTAGAATGTCATATGGTCAGATGAAACAAAAGTAGAACTGTTTGGTAGAAACACAACTCGTCGTGTTTGGTGGAGAGAGAATGCTGAGTTGCAACCAAAGAACACCATACCTACTGTGAAGCATGGGGGGTGGAAACATCATGCTTTGGGGCTGTTTCTCTGCAAAGGGAACAGGACGACTGATCCGTGTACATGAAAGAATTATTGGGGCCATGTATCGTGAGATTTTAAGTGCAAACTTCCTCCCATCAGCAAGGGCATTGAAGATGAAACGTGGCTGGGTCTTTCAGCATGACAATGATCCCAAACACACCACCCGGGCAATGAAGGAGTGGCTTCGTAAGAAGCATTTCAAGGTCCTGGAGTGGCCTAGCCAGTCTCCAGATCTCAACCCCATAGAAAACCTTTGGAGGGAGTTGAAAGTCCGTGTTGCCCAGCGACAGCCCCAAAACATCACTGCTCTAGAGGAGATCTGCATGGAGGAATGGACCAACATACCAGCAACAGTGTGTGACAACCTTGTGAAGACTTACAGAAAACGTTTGACCTCTGTCATTGCCAACAAAGGATATATAACAAAGTATTAAGATGAACTTATGATATTGACCAAATACTTATTTTCCACCATCATTTGCAAATAAATTCTTTCAAAAATCAGACAATGTGATTTTCTGAATTTGTTTCCACATTTTGTCTCTCATAGTTGAGGTATACCTATGATGACAATTACAGGCCTCCCTCATCTTTTTAAGTGGGAGAACTTGCACAATTGGTGGCTGACTAAATACTTTTTTGCCCCACTGTATGTATAGGTTTTGTAAGTATGCAGCTCAGAGGGGAAGCAGAACGGTTTGTAAATTGGATAGAATTTGCAAATCTGTTTTTCCCGTTTGAGCATTTACCTGGTTCTGACCAATGAGGATAAACCGAGTAGTATTTAGGCTCCAGTAAAATGGCGCCGAGCCCATTTCCTGATGACGCGCGCTTGAGCGTGAAATGCATTGAAATCGAGGCTCGACACGCATTACACGAGTCCTCCACTTCTGCCCTACAGCTGAGACGCACGCTGAACATCACGGAGTAATTCATTGATGACGGACCGGCTTCTGCACTCCTTCAAGCTGCATTCGCTATCCTTCTGTGTCTTACACTGAACTTGATATGTAAGTGCGGCATTTTAAGAGATTAAAAAATTTTACTACACTATCTATGCCTTTTTGTGGCTCTGTTTGGAGGAGCTAACATTTGCAGATGATTGGGATATGAGCTCAACATAAGGATACTTACATGTATATGCCACTATCGATTGGATTGGAAATTTGGCACATCTACATACAGATGGTGTTTGCTGTGTGAGTCCTGGACGGAAACATGGGAGGTCCTAAAGACATCCTTTATTATTTGCCTGTGGGTCACTTGGTGGTCAAAGATATCTGGTGAGCGTTTAGATTTACCACTTCGGGTGAAGCACTTTTATTGAAGCACTTTGAACTTTAGAATACCACGGTGATTGGAGCATATACAGAAGATTAAAATCACTTATATATTATATTTGCTGAACATATGGACTTTTTGTTTTAATAAGAGTACATCAGCTGTGCATACTGCACCATTTTGGGTATTGGTAAACTTATCATAGTTCACACATTTGGTATAGTCCACATTTAATATTAGTTTGTTATAAAGTATATATGTTTGTTGCGCCCTTTATTTTTCTTTTATATCTTTATCCGTATGTAACTGCATTAAATGTGTTAGCTGGAGTCATGCTTTAAATTTGTTAGTCAAGTCCATCTAAATGTGCTAGACTAACACTACCCTCTCCCCAGATTGACAATTCTGGTGTCTCTGTTGTCTCTCCATCCAGAGTGGAGACACTCTAAGGCAGGAAGTGTAATACTGGCAGGATCGCCAGATGAATAAAAAAGAAAATAAAGCTTACAAAAACGAATGTAGTCACTCATCACTCTAATAAGGATTAGTAAGCAGCAGTATATTAAATTGTTGTTTACGAGTTTAACTGCACAATATTACTCTCTCTCAGGAAAGATTCAAACTCAGATGAAACTAATTGTGGTCTATTGTCAGACACTAGTTTATTTGGATTACCTTCTCTGCTGAAGACTGCTGAAGACTGCCGAGAGAAATGTAATTACAGTAGCAGATGTTATATTTGAGACAAATGCAATTTCTGGCCATTCACTGTAATAATCCCTTAATGTTATAGAAAATCGGCAGTCCGCAGGTGCCTCTGTGAAAGGACCTACAATATCAATAGTAAGTTTCTCCCAAGCAGAATCAGTAAATGGCACTGACTGCAGTGAATGTAAAAGCAAGTTTTATCATGACAAGTAATGCCAGACTGAATGCCAGTTAGTACTTAGGCGTTTACAGTATGCCTAGCGATTAATACAGGTCATTTAGTCTTTATTGTGTTCTTATAATTCCTTGGTGACCCTTATGTGCAAGGTATCTAAGGCAGCCTCTAGGGCAGGGATATGCAATTAGCGGACCTCCAGCTGTTGCAAAACTACAAGTCCCATCATGCCTCTGCCTCTGGGTGTCATGCTTGCTGCTGTCAGAGTCTTGCTATGCCTCATGGGACTTGTAGTTTGGCAACAGCTGGAGGTCCGCTAATTGCATATCCCTGCTCTAGGGGTCTCTGGTACTAGTAAGCAATGAGATCCACAGAAAATATGGCCATCAAATAAGGACAGTTTATTGTGAGGCTAAAGTGGACTTTAATGGTACCATAATACTTGGGATACACACATATTGATAAAACAGAATACATTTTATTGTCTTTTACAACAACATATTTAAAACATACAAAACTCTGTCAAACCTGAGAAAAGGGATACAACTGAGAGAAGTAGTGATACCAGTTCACCCTGTAGCAATCATATATGCATGCTCGACATGTTTCGTGGACAGTACTCCGCTTCTTCAGGAGCTTTGTTTGCATGTATATGATGTAAAGAAAAAAAAACATGTTTAAGCAAAATAACAAGGAAAAACACATTTAAGGCCATTGAAATGGCCAAATAACCATAAGATACATTTAGTAAGCACGGCGTTGCCCCCATATATAGATGCAGCCCTTACCCTAAGTAAAAAAACATGCGCCACTGTCCAAAGGGAGTGGGTCAGCCCCAGCGGGCATGGGAGCCCCCACAGACACAAAAGGGCGGTGATGAGGTAGTCTGGTAAAAAGCATAATAGACACCATTGTAAACCATGCAGTATTTGGAAAAACATAATGAGAATATGCCTACCATAGTGATTTGAAACTTTATAGGCGTCTAGGAGATCTTAAGCGTCAGTGGCCAATAGCCAATATATGTGTCTACATACACACATCAAATAGGTAAGTATCCTCAGCTGGTCCTGTCACTAAATAGAACCTTGTTTTACAAAAAATCTCAACGACTGTATCTATCACCCGATGGGTCCTATACCAGGGAAGGAGGAAAACAGGCAGTCCTATGGAAACATATAAAATACATATGGCACCTGTCAATTTAAACAACAACAGGGTATAAGCCATGTAAAGGTTACAG
This sequence comes from Rana muscosa, assembly GCA_029206835.1. NCBI lineage: Eukaryota > Metazoa > Chordata > Amphibia > Anura > Ranidae > Rana > Rana muscosa. The sequence continues at coordinate 72,959,466 of CM055118.1, forward strand.
AGGCTTAACAAGCTCACCTTCTAATGAGGATGGTAAAAAAAGGAGCTAGTTATCCGCAAGGAATCAATCAAACATCCACTGCATCCATGGGAAAGGAGTCCCTATCATAGAAGGTTCCAAAGAAAATGCCATTGAATCATTTACAAAGTATAAAAGCTGTAATGTAAATGTGATTAGAACCTACCATTCACAATGGGAGGGGGAGAAATACACAGCAGGACTGCTGCAGCAGAATACTGAGCTCCACATAGCCCCCTCTTATCTGTGTGGGGCTCCTGCCTGGCTCCGCCCACCAGCCAATTGGCGTGTGATGTCACCGGGCCCGGCCCCGCCGAGCGCATGTGCGATGATTGCGCATTCACAGTGTCTCCAAACAGCGACCCACACAAACACGGACGCTGTGTATATTGATCATTTATTGATATCAATATCTCTATTGATATAGGATGAAGGTACCCCCTTTTTACTATTTAATATTTGGCACTCCATTTAGCTAAGGACAGTTTATTGTCTAATCCTGTAGTAAGTTCGTAAAACACATCTCAGTCTAATTTTAAAATTTGGTTATTTGCTTTGTAGAATGTCCTATAGTTGTACTTGCACTGGCCATGCAGAATGTCCTGTAATCGTAATTATACTGGGCATGCAAGACAAGCTTTTTCTATTAATTTCTTAAAGCTGAGCTCAAGGCACAAAAACGTTCATTTATATATATTCCTCAATACCTAAAATGGATATAAATCAACTTTGTGTGCACCAAATGCCTTTACAAACCTAGATATTATGTTGTAAACACTGGATTTTTTTTTTTTTAAGTGTCACTAAAATTGTCACTGGGCACTGGCTCTGGTTCAATAGCAATCCACAAAATGTGGACAACCCTCAGGAGAAAGGGAGAGGACCAAGAGTTGAGAATCCACAAATATAAAATCCAATTAGGGTGATTTAAGAGCATATAATCCAATGAGATCCGAGATCGCCAAACAATTGTCCAAGCGTGCAAGGTAATTTAATGATAAAATGGATTCATAGCAGAATACAGCAACACGTTTCAGGGACCAAACACACTCTACCTTCATCAGGGTTTAAGAAATCTGACTGTGCTTAACCTCCTTAGCGGTAATCCCGAGTCAGGCTCGGGGTGAGTTTTTACTACCAAAAGCGGTAACCCCGAGCCTGACTCGGGCTGCATCGCAGTATCCAGGGAGCCTTACTTGCCTTGTGCCCTGGATCCTGCGATGTCTCCCTACAGTGTGTGCGAGCCGTGTCTCGCTCGATTCACACTGCCGAGTGCCAAGCTCCGTTCCCTGCGACGTTGCAGCGCACGGGGACGGAGTTCGGCGTCAAATTCAAAAAGTGAAAAAGACAGTATAGATACAGTATACTGTAATCTTACTGATTACAGTACTGTATCAAATAATTACACATCCCCTTTGTCCCTAGTGGTCTGTCCAGTGTCCTGCATGCAGTTTTATATAATAAAAACTGTTCTTTCTGCCTGGAAACTGGAGATTGTCCATAGCAACCAAAAAGTGTCCTTTTATGTCAAAAGTGGTTTTAGACCAGCTAGAAAACAGCAATAATAAATTAGAATCACTCGCAGAATTGAGCGATATTGATTTGTGGGGAAATTCATCATCAAACACTAAAAGTAATGACAGCGACAATTCTGCAACTGAGCAAATTTCAGTGTTTTTGATTTGATTATATTATTGAATAATTATTATTATATTATTATTTGTTATAATTATTTATAGTTATTTATTATATTATAATTTATGATTTTGTGTTTCAAACTTTATCATACCCGGGATGTCTACTAGACTCTGGTTTGGACAGATTTAAGTGAGTTATTCCTAAGAATTGCAGGCCTACAATATAAAACACCAAATTTCCACGCAAAATAATTGTACCGCTTTCAGCACCTAAAATCTGACAGAATCATACCGCCAGGGAGGTTAAATGGACTGGGAAGGTCCCAAAAAAAATCTGCACTGTAATTTACTGCTTGGGAATTTGCAGAAAGGCAAGTTATGACTTTTTTTTTTAACAATCAATTTTTATTGAAAGTTATTAATTAACAATACAAATTGTCATTTACTTTAGTCATATGTATCCAACATAGTTACATTGATTTTAAAAGGTTTTGCATAAGTATAAAATACTTGATAACCTTTAATTAAAACTAAGGCCGGGTTCACACCTATGCGAATTGGTTGCGGCTTACACCGCATCCAATTCGCATAACATTTTAAAATACATTGATTTCAATGAGACTGGTTCACATATGTGCGATGCATTCGCACTGCGCATTGCCAAAAAAAGTGTGCGTTTTCTAGGCATTGCGGTGCGGCTCAGGTGCGAATTCAGGTCCATTATCTTCTATGGGCACGCATCTGATTCGCAGATGTGTTTAGTTCTCATCAGTATTTCTCTCCTTTACCTCACTACACTTCCCTCCTCCCCCTCCTCTCTCTCTCAGGTCACCAAATTCGCAGCTAAAACGGAGATGATCTGCTGAACAGCGCTGGAATTCGCACCGCACAAGTGTGAACCCAGTCTTACACTGGTGTAAGCTACACTCCACGCTCACAGTGCAGACTTATTTGGTATCAGCTCACCTGAACCCATTTAAGCACAGTCAGAATTCCTAAGCTCTGTGACAGGTACATGAATTGGCTGCAAGCACTGACGGTCAATGGAGTTCTAAAGGGTGTCTACAATACCCTTTATGAGCCCCCCCAGTAATGCTCCATTTGCATGAGCGTTTACACAACACAAATTGTAATTTTACATTTTTAGTGGCAAGAATCTGTGGATTTCTGCGACTTAAATTTATAGATGTATGCAAACAACTGCAGCCACATCTATTTGTGACTTTTTCTATGGCCTTCGATAACCTGCAGTGATCATGGCTGGACATGCACACCTGTCAGTTCCAGCTGCAGGAATCTGCAGATTCTGACGATGGACATTGCAGAATGTGAATTTGTCATGCGAGTAGAGCCAAATTGTGTGGAGGACACAAGACAGTTCTGAATTTCTGACAAGGTCAACAGGATTTTTTTATTTTATTTTTTTAAGTTATAAAACACACATAACAAAATGCTTTCAATGGTATATTTAACAGACTAAAGGGGAGCAAATGAAAGAAGTAATTGTAATTGTTAGGGTTAATTTCATAAGTAGGAACTTCAACGCTGCTGTTATTATGGGTAATTTAAGGTATAGTTGGGCTTACTTTAAATATCTAATATAGACTAACATATTTTATAAAGTCTATAATAAAACGATATATATATATATATATATATATATATATATATATATATATATTGTGACAGCAGGAAGGTAAAGTCACCTGGTTGCATCCAGGGGGGTAGGTATATTTCTCCCAGATTCAGGCTTTATGCCGACTTATACAACTAGGGAGAGAGTTGATGAAGCCCAGCTGAGGCTAGTGGGCTCATGGATGATTCATACCTCTAGGGAGAGTGCTGGGCGTCGTGCAGGCAGGGAGTTGATGAGACCAGCTGAAGCTTGTCAGCTCGTTTAAGGCCTCTATAAAAACTCCCAGCTTCATTAGGTGTTTGCTCATGCCTGGACCCAGACCTGTGTGGACTGTCTAGGGAGAGTGAACCCCTGTGCGGTGAGACAAAGCCTGTGTGGCTATTTGTTTGGACATTTACTAAACCAGGGACTTAGGGACTAGGACAGCACCAGGCTGATCCCAGTTGTTAGTTAGGGAAACCTGCATGTTTAGTCAGAGGTCAAGCTGACCAGGATTTATTTTGTTTATGTTTCTTTTTGCTTTGCTGTGTTTTTGTCACTGTAAATAGAGAAATAAACCGCACCTTTTGATCTTGAAAACCACAACCTCCGTCTGCTGGGCCTGTTTTTGTGTGGGGAGCCCATCCAGGGGGTCACACACACCCGCTACCGAGCTAACCCCCTCACAGTTGGTGGAGAACCAGTGGCAGTTTTTTTTTAAGCCAGCATGGAGGAGATACTGAAACAGCTGGCTCTAGCAAATGCCAATCAACAGCAGACAAATGCAGGTTTGCAAAAGAGCCTTGCAGCTCAACAACAGAGCTTCGCAGCCCAGCAACAAGCCCAGCAGCAATCTGAGGCCCGCTTCATAGACCTGTTGCAGAAGCAAGAGCAGAGACTACAACAACAGATGGAAGCAGTAATGCAGCAACGTCCGCAGACCAGTGAGGAAAGCCGTCCCACTAATACCGCGTCCTTTGGGGTGAGTCGTTTATTGACAAAAATGACTGGAGAGGATGATCCAGAGGTATTTTTGACCACATTTGAAAGGACTGCTGAAAGACAAAAGTGGCCTGAGGAGCAGTGGGCTGGGCTGGTGGCTCCTCTGTTAACTGGTGAATCGCAGAAAGCTTACTATGACCTAGAGCCTGACCAAGCAAAAGACTATGTGATGCTAAAAGCTGAAATATTGGCAAGGCTGGGTGTCACCCTGGCTGTCCGGGCTCAGCGTGTGCATAACTGGACTTTCCAGCTTGGAAAACCCCCCAGGTCTCAAATGTATGATCTCATTCACCTGAGCAGGAAGTGGCTACAGCCAGAGACTTTGTCCGCACCGGAGATTGTGGAACGTGTTGTGATGGATCGTTTCTTGAGAGCTCTTCCTACCGCCATTCAAAAGTGGGTAAGCCATGGAGACCCAGAAACGGCCGGTAAACTTGTGGATCGTGTAGAGAGATACTTGGCTGCAGAGAACCTGACGGCCTCTTCCAGAGACTCTCGGACTTTCCACCCTAAGACCAGACCATCCCCAGGGGCGGATAAGATGATTCCAAGGGGTGAGGGTGGAGAGAGTGAGAGGGTGGGAGCTCTGCCCAGGGTTTGGCGAGAACAGCCTGGGAAGTCGGGGGCTCAAGAGGCAGCCAAAAGGATTGTTTGCTACCGCTGCCGGCAAGCGGGACATATTGCAGCAAATTGCCCGGTTGTGGAGGAACCCATGCAATGTGACTTTCTGACGGACAGACGTCAGTCGCTGTGTGCGACAGTCGCATGCACTGCCATTCGGGGAACTGAGAAACATTTATGCAAAATGTGTATTAATGGTAGAAATGTTGTGGTATTACTGGATTCAGGTAGCCTTGTGACCCTGATAAAGGCTGAATTAGTTAAAACAGAGGTCTCTGGGAATAGCAAGGTAGCTGTTATTTGTGTGCATGGGGACACCCGAGAGTATCCAGTGACTACAGTGTGTTTCAAGACCCCCAAAGGTACCCTCTCTCATCCAGTGGGGTTAGTATCTCAACTACCGCATGATGCCATTGTGGGAAGGGATTTTCCGAAGTTCTGGGAACTGTGGGATGATCCTGAGCCCCCCACTGGTGCCCCTATGTACCAGGAAGGTGATAGCCAGAACTCCTCTGAGAGTGGTGAGGACTCTCCAGAATTTCCCTTGTCAGTATTGGCAGGCGAGACTCAAGAAACTGGAGAGGAGCCCACCTCCTCAGACGAAAACCTACCGTCTGTGGAGTTTTCTGATCTTGAGGTTCACAGGGAAAATTTTGCCACAGAACAGTTAAAAGACCCCGCCCTAATAAAGGCACGGGAAAACGTAGTGGAAATAGATGGCGAGTTAGTGAACCCAGATAATACCTGCACTTACCCATACTTCAGCGTAGAGAAGGACCTACTGTATCGGGTGGCAAAAAGGGCAGAAGAAACCGTTGAGCAGCTTGTGGTGCCCAAACCTTACAGGAAGTTGGTGTTGGAGTTGGCCCATGGGCACATTCTTGGAGGTCATCTGGGGACAGAGAAAACCCGAGAGAGGGTATTACAGAGATTCTATTGGCCTGGGGTGATGAAGGACATAGAAAATTATTGTTCCTCCTGCCCTGTGTGTCAGAGGTCGGCCCCGATGCCACATTTCCGTAGCCCGCTGGTCCCTCTACCCATCATTGAGGTCCCGTTTGAGAGGATCGCAATGGATTTGGTAGGTCCTATAATCAAGTCCGCTAGGGGGCACCAGTACATATTAGTTATAATGGACTATGCCACCCGTTATCCAGAAGCGATCCCTCTCCGAAATACCTCGGCCAAAACCATAGCCAAAGAGCTATCTCTTGTTTTTAGCCGGGTGGGTATTTGTAAAGAACTGCTTACGGACCAAGGTACACCCTTTATGTCCCGGGTTATGAAAGAGCTGTGTAAATTGTTCAAAGTGACGCAATTGCGTACGTCTGTGTATCACCCCCAAACCGATGGGCTGGTTGAAAGATTCAACAAAACCCTAAAACAAATGTTGAAGAAAGTGGTGGATAGAGATGGAAAGGATTGGGACTGTCTAGTTCCTTATTTGATGTTTGCTATTAGGGAGGTGCCCCAATCCTCTACGGGATTCTCCCCCTTTGAGTTACTGTATGGGAGACACCCAAGAGGGCTGTTGGATATTGCCAAGGAAACTTGGGAAAGTGAGAGTTCTCCCCACAGGAGTGTGATTGAGCATGTCGCCCTGATGCAAGATCGAATTGCACAGGTAATGCCCATCGTGAAGGAACATTTGGCCCAAGCGCAGTTGGCACAGCAGAGAGTGTACAACCGTGGAGCCAAGACCCGTACCTTTTCCCCGGGGGATAGGATATTGGTACTTGTCCCTACGGTTGAAAGTAAATTCCTTGCCAAATGGCAAGGCCCCTACGAGATAATGGAAAAAGTGAGCGAAGTGAATTACAAGGTCAGACAACCAGGAAGGCGAAAGCCCGAACAGATCTATCACGTTAATCTGTTGAAAGCCTGGAGGGATAGAGAGTCCCTAGTCGCAGAAACTTGGTCACCAGCTCAAACTGGTTGCGTGATTCCGGAGGTTGGAATAGCAGCCACCTTGTCACAACCCCAACAACAGGAGGTTAAGGAGTTTGTGCTTTGCAACAAGGAGGTGTTCTCTGAGCTGCCGGGACAAACATCTGGGGTAGAGCATGATATTATTACCCCGCCCGGTGAAAGGGTGAAGTTAAAACCCTATCGGATCCCAGAGGCCCGACGGGAGGCAATACGGGAGGAAGTACAGAAAATGCTGAACTTAGGGGTGATAGAGGAGTCCCAAAGTGATTGGTCTAGTCCCATTGTGTTGGTGCCTAAACCGGATGGGAGCTGGCGATTTTGTAACGATTTTCGTCAGTTGAACAAAGTTACAAAATTTGACACCTACCCCATGCCACGTATAGATGAGTTGATCGACCGGCTGGGAACAGCCCGATACATGACGACTCTTGACCTCACAAAAGGGTATTGGCAAATTCCCCTGGCCAAGTCGGCCAAAGAGAAAACCGCATTTGTAACCCCAGACGGGGCGTTCCAATATAAGAGAATGCCGTTCGGGTTACAGAATGCGCCGGCCACATTCCAGCGGAAAATGGACCAGATACTGAGGCCCCATCGGAAGTATGCTGCGGCTTACCTGGATGACGTAATTGTCCATAGCACAGATTGGGCCTCACATCTGCCAAAAGTGCAAGCAGTCCTAGACTCTATCCGGGAAGCGGGGTTTACGGCTAACCCCAAGAAGTGTACCATTGGGCAGGAGGAGGCCAAATATCTTGGGTACACCATTGGCAGGGGAGTAATAAAACCCCAACTCAACAAAGTCGAGGCCATCCAGAGTTGGCCACGTCCCAACAGCAAGAAGCAGGTACGAGCCTTTCTGGGAATCGCGGGTTATTATCGGCGCTTCATTCCCCACTTTGCTTCTAAGGCTGTGCCCCTAACTAACCTGACGAAAGGGAAAGGGTCGGTCATGATTAAATGGACCCCCGAGGCTGAGGCAGCATTCCAATTCTTGAAACAAGCCTTATGTAGCCAGCCAGTGTTGTACTCACCCGACTTCTCTAAAGACTTTGTCGTACAAAGTGATGCGTCAGATGTGGGGTTAGGAGCAGTATTGTCCCAGGTCTGGAACGGGGAAGAGCACCCAGTCATTTACCTCAGCAGGAAGTTGAAGTCCCATGAGGTAAATTACGCCACGGTTGAAAAGGAGTGTTTAGCGCTGAAGTGGGCTCTAGATTCCCTTCGGTACTATCTGCTAGGTAGGCACTTTGACATGGTTACGGATCACGCTCCGTTAAAGTGGATGGCTCAAAACAAGGAGACAAATAGAAGAGTAAATAGGTGGTTCCTGGCCCTACAGGAATTCAACTTCACAGTAAAGCATCGCCCTGGCGTTCAAATGGGGAATGTGGATGCTTTGTCTCGAGTACATGAATGCCTGATTGCTGGTGTTCCAACCCCAAGGTTAAAACAAGAGGGGGGGTATGTGACAGCAGGAAGGTAAAGTCACCTGGTTGCATCCAGGGGGGTAGGTATATTTCTCCCAGATTCAGGCTTTATGCCGACTTATACAACTAGGGAGAGAGTTGATGAAGCCCAGCTGAGGCTAGTGGGCTCATGGATGATTCATACCTCTAGGGAGAGTGCTGGGCGTCGTGCAGGCAGGGAGTTGATGAGACCAGCTGAAGCTTGTCAGCTCGTTTAAGGCCTCTATAAAAACTCCCAGCTTCATTAGGTGTTTGCTCATGCCTGGACCCAGACCTGTGTGGACTGTCTAGGGAGAGTGAACCCCTGTGCGGTGAGACAAAGCCTGTGTGGCTATTTGTTTGGACATTTACTAAACCAGGGACTTAGGGACTAGGACAGCACCAGGCTGATCCCAGTTGTTAGTTAGGGAAACCTGCATGTTTAGTCAGAGGTCAAGCTGACCAGGATTTATTTTGTTTATGTTTCTTTTTGCTTTGCTGTGTTTTTGTCACTGTAAATAGAGAAATAAACCGCACCTTTTGATCTTGAAAACCACAACCTCCGTCTGCTGGGCCTGTTTTTGTGTGGGGAGCCCATCCAGGGGGTCACACACACCCGCTACCGAGCTAACCCCCTCACAATATATATATATACGATATATATATATATATATATATATATGTGAGCGGAGTTCCCCTAAGAAAATGATGTGTCACTGAAAATAACCTACAGGGTGAGCAGTTCCCCTCCATATGTTCTCCCACTGGGTGGCTCTTGCTCTGTTGTAGAATGACAATCAAAATCAATTTGCTAACAAAGTGGTGACCTAAAGTCTATAAGGAAGGTAGTCACTCAGGTAGCCTGTCGTACAAATCACATATCCCTGTGTATTTCCCAGGAGTCCGAAATGCAACGCAAACATTGTAAGATGTGCTGACTTCTAGCAGTTCAGTGCAGTTAGCAGTGACCATCTGATCCTAATTGACACTGACAATATTTTGCAGCACTTACATGCCTAGCTTATACTACACACGTTCTGGGACGCTTACAGCACAACAGAGAATACGTCCAGTACACACAAATCAGGGCAGTCTACACACTCAATTCCTTTTTTTCTTGTTTTCCAAACTTAAAAGATCTTAGGATTATGGGGTCAGTCTAAAGTAAATATACAGTATGTTTTGCCCATGCAGGGCAAAGCAAGTGGTTCATTTTAAATTGTATGTAAACTCTAATGCCGCGTACACACGATCGGAATTTCTGACAACAAATGATCCTAAAGAAGAAGTTGACTCAAAAAAAAAAAAGTTAACATCTACAAATACTAGCTGCTAACTTAAAAAAATCAGGCACTTACCAGTCCAAGTGGTTCAACGCCAGTGTTGCCAACTTTCAGTAAATTTACGAACAGTTTGTAAAATCCATAATTGTTGCATCTGTCCATGAATGTCAGTTACGGACATGCAGCCTACATGTCCGTAATGGATATTCAAGGACAGATTCAAAAAGTACAGATTTTACAAACTGTTCGTAAATCTACTGAAAGTTGGCAACCCTGTTCAACGCCATCTTCCTGCAGCCAATGTGTGTCCCTGACACCGCCATCTTGCATTTGGGAGAAGGCTGTGACTTCCTGTTGAATTACAGCCAGCTCCCCACTGTGCATGCACGAGATGGTGCGGCGCAATGTGTCTGGTGCTGAAGTCTTCTGGGACATGTGATGTGTCCCAGGAATACTAAGTCAAAAAGGGGCGCTGCGTGTACATTTTTCAATCATAAAATAACTCCATATCAAACTCCCTGGTAAAATAATGTGACACATCTAAAGATCTTGTGCTCCACCACCGTGCTTACACATGACTATGGCAAAATAATGCTCACCGGACCTCTGTGACCTCTTATCGCTAAGAAGGTCAATATGCACTTTGGTTATAGACCAGAATAACTCTCCGCACATGGTCCAGAGTTCCTCTTTAGCGTCACTCCTTAACTCCACGCACAGCCTCTTTAGATCTCCTCAATACACCACCAATGTAAAAGGGACCACAAAAGGTAATCTCAATCTGCAGTATTTATTAAGTATAAAAACACTGTAAAACATAAAATAAGTTGCTCTCACATGTCAATGTGCCCGAGCTTGGCATCAAGGTATCCGGCCCAAGATATTTGTGTAATGTACAGCACCGCCACTCTGCTACCTCCCAGAGGTGGCATGTATTCCAAACACCGGTTCTCCCGCACTGGATGTGACGTACCGGAGGTGGAAATAATGACCGGAAGTACTCAACGCGTTTTATTTCTCTGACTTCATCAAAAAGCTAGGTGACAGCCATATTTGTGAAGCCTTAAATACTACAGGTAGATACAAGTAAATGATTGGTCTTATAATTATTAATTGCCTATTCGCCAGCCACATTGGTAAAAAAAAAAAAAAAAGCTGTGTTACTACAAACTTAATAAATCTTGATACTACACATTACATCATAAATAAATAAAAATAGAAACATCAAATAAAAACATATATTACCTATGTAAGTGTTAGCACACTTAGGAGGGTGGTAGCTTATTTGGTTAGTTTTTCATTTGAGAGAGGTGCAGGTTTTTTTTTTTACGATGTGTCTCAGGAGGCTACAGATGAGAAGGTGAGCAGGACAGGTGACATAATTCTCGCATAGGCAAGAACTGAGGTGGGGGGGGGGGATATATGTCAAAAAAGGTACTCCCTGTAAAAAAAGAAAAGGAAAATAGCTCAAATGGTGTTAAGGGTGGGGAGGGGAGGAGGATGAGGGGTGCTTGCACTTTTGAGTGAAGGTCCGCTTTAATTCCACACTTACATTAGTATTGACAGATGCGCGCTTGGAACAATGTAAGTATGTATACCTCATACATGAAGGTGGACAGGAGGGGTTGTGATGCCACAATCCTCATCTCATCCAATCAAGAAAAACCTTGTATTCATAAAAAAATATAAGATGTTCTGTAAATGGCAGCAGTGCAGAGCAAGGTGCCAGTACTGATTTTTGTGATTGGCCACTTACACATCCAGTACCCTTTCATAGGTTTACATTTACAACCTGAAGCTTACACAGGGCTAACTGTTTTCGCTTCCATGGGGCAAATCGCAGACGATAAAGAGAAACTGCAGGGAGAATACAATGGGTGGGATTTAGATTTCCCGTCCTGCATACTCCTATAGTTTAATATATGTTTCTGCCAGTACACAAATTTACTGGTCATAAAATAGTCGTATTTAGTGGGTGCGCAAGGATCCTACTGCTATGGCTGGGTACAAAGCAAAACCCATAGTAGTTTCACCGTGCCTCCTGTATGCCTTTCAGTGGTTATTTTCAATTCTTACTGCTGGGTACCTATACATTTTCCTTTCAGAGTGAGCATATTTTAAAAAGCCACATGTATATGTTGAACATGCTTCACATTTAATAGGCACCTAGCCTGAGGTCTCCCCCATCCAACTAAAATATAACAGCTGAATCACAGGAATTTACTCCCCTAAAAAGGGTACATGTTAGTGTCAATGCATCAAGCAGAATTAATTATTTAAAAGCATTCTGCAGTAAAGGTGAGGTCTAATGGCCATATATCATTCTCAGATGCGATCGCCTTTCATTCTCTATCCTCACCAAGGAGAGATGTTCATTTTCCACCCAAACCTGACATAGCGATCTTATCAGTCATGAAATTTTGATTAGGCATGACAACCAGCTGAGAAAGGAGAACTATCAAGCATCAGACACCTGCCTTATGGTGTCACTAGGCCTCCGGGGATAAGTATAAATTCTCCCTTAACAGTTAGTGGGCTAATTCTCATTTCCAATGCATGATTTAAAGCCGCTTTTTCACCTTGCAATGTATATGTCAGCTGCTTCGAGAGGAATGTATTCTGCCAGAGAAAACACCTGCTTCATCACTTATATGTTGCAGAGCAATACGAAAGAACTTTAGATCTTTGACACTGAGCAGTGTGTACATGTGTATGAGTGGGTGAATATGTGTGTATAGGTTCATACATGTTTGTGTGCAGACACATGTGTAGATAGATATACAGTAACTAACTAGATAGATAGCCGACAGCAGCATGTCAACTCTGCTAGTGATTTCACGGACCAGTTACTTATATTTGCTTCAAATAAATGTAATCTGCATTTATGTTTATTGATCTAGTAATAGGCTTTAAAAGGACTCCTTTATTGGTCTACTGGGAAGCCCATGTTCTGACTCAAAAGGACTCTGTACTTGTCCACTAGGAAAGCCTATTTTGCCTCCTCTCATTGCTGGTCTCCTGGTCCCACCATGAGAAAATATATTACTACTTACCAGGGCAATGATATCTATTGGGAAAGAAAATATTACCTTATAATCCCCATGCGATGGCTTAAAGCAGATGTCTCCAAACTGTGGCCCTGGGGCCAGATGTGGCCCTTTGCTTGCCTTAATGCGGCCCTTGGGGTACTATTCCATCCAACTCTAATTGGGCATAATTCTTGTTGCTGACACCATTGAGGCACTATTCCTCCAACTGACACCATCAATTCTTTCCATTGACACCAACGATGGGGCACTAGTCCTCCCACTGACACCAAATATATGGTATTATTTACTCCCACTGGACATTTTCTACTCCCAATGGCCCTAGTCTGGCCCCACCTAAAGTCTTAAGGACCGTAAATTGGCCCTTTGTTTATTAAGTTTGGAGATCCCTGGCTTAAAGGGACCCTCAACTTGTCCTCTAGGGAAGCTAATGCTTCCTCCTCTCATTGCTGGTCTCCTGGTCCCACCATTAGAAAATATATTACTTCTTTACCAGGGCAATAATGTCCATCTGGTAAGAAAATTCTGCCATATAATCCGCATGCTCTGCCTTAAAGGGACCCTTTACTTGTTCACTGGAACTTTTCAGGTTCTCCACTCATTGCCCCTCTTCTGGTCTTACAATTGGACAAATAATTTCTTCCCCACCAGGGCAATGATGTCACAGAGAGTAGAAAATCTTGCCCCATGATCCCTTGGTTCCTTTGCTGGTAAATTAAAAAATATAAACTTAATCCCTATTGGATCCTTCTTACCAAATGAGAAGCCTGCGATGAAGTGTAGGCTTTCTTGATGAAGTATCAGTTTACAAGTTCATTGAGCAGATAGGGGTATATTTCAACTCAGATGAAGCAATCTACACTTTACTAATGATCAGGGCTTTATTTCTCAGACAATAGGTGCAGGAACTCCCCTTTTCCGAGTCACTTGTTTTCTCCGCCCCTACCCACCTCCGAGCAACGTCCCTTGGTTCCATCCCCTACCCACCTCCCAGACCCGCCCCTTTTAGACAATACAGAACCAAGTGTCATTTTTTGGTGCTAAGTAATTTGTATGGAATTTGGTAATGATATCAAGAAAAATAAAATAGATCCCCTTCAGCCAGCAACAAAAGATTCCCCTAACAATGTACCACCCACAACAACATTTTCCCCCAGTAACAATAGACTCCCGGCAGCATCAACAGATCTCCACACAGCCAGCATTAATAGACTCTCTGGCAGCCATCAACAATAGACCCTTCCCCCAACAGTAGATCTCCTTCAGCAACAACAGACCCCCCAGCAACAATAGGTCCCCCCACCAGCAACACTAGACCTCCTCAGCAACAATAGACCCCCCTGCAAAAATAGATCCCCTCCAGCTAGAATAGATCCACCAGCAGTGAGCATCAATACCCTGCAGCACACCCCAGCACCCCTTGCAATTACATACAGTCAGTCCAGGAGGTGCCGGAACTGCGTTCCCCCCACGTTCCTGCTGAAAAAAAGCCCTGCTAATGATAGATAATATCCATAAGTGTGCATTTAATTTAAATTACAAATAGACGCTTATATTTTGTACTGATTTCATTGGTTATAAGGTGTACCCCTTATAGGCCAGCTTTCTGCAAAACATTTATTTTTGGATGGTTGCCTAAATTCCTCAGGAACTCTAGTAATAAGATGTCTCCATTGTTCCCTGTTCCGGAGATACTGAATACTATCAGTACACCAACACAATGGATATCATGTAACATGGAATCCACAAAATAATAAATTGAGAGTCTGCTTGCAAAACATCATCACCATATGGCCTTGTGGGAGTGGTAGGAAACATACATTTGTAAGGTAATCTAACCACTGGAGTAAACCTTCAAAGATATACTCCAAGCCAAATCGGAAATTAAACTTCTCCCTTTACCGGTGAAAACAGTCCGATGGACTTTTCTCATCGGACAAACCGATCGTATATGGGGCGGGCCCCATCGGTCTTTTTTACATCTGTGAAAAAAAATAGAACATGTTTTAAATTTATCCGATGGGAAAAAAAACGATAGCAAATTGCGATCGTCTGTGTTGAACTCCATCGGACAAAAAACCCACGCATGCTCAGAATCAAGTCGACGCATGCTCAGAAGCATTGAACTTCATTTTCTCGGCTTGTCGGAGTGTTTTACGTCACAGCGTTTGGGACGGTCGGATTTTTGACTGATGGTGTGTAGGCAAGACTGATGGAAGTCAGCTTCATCAGATTTCCGATGGAAAAATCCATCGGATTAGAATCCATAGGAAATCCGATCATGTGTACAGGGCTTTAGTCCATGGAAGTCATATTTTTTTATACATTGTACTGATGAGGTCCAACAAGCCCAAAACAGCTACAGTGGGGAATATAATTATCTGATCCCCTGCAGATTTTGTGAGTTTGCCCATTTACAAAAAAATGAAGGGTCTATAATTTTTATCATAAGTGTATTCTAAAGGATAGAGACAGAATATCAACCAGAAATCCAGAAAAAATACATGATACAAATGTAAAAATTTGAGTCGCAGTTCAGTATGTAAAATAAGTATTTGATCCTCAAGCAAAACATGACTTAGTACTTGGTGGATAAACCCTTGTAGGCAAGCACGGAGGTAAGACGTTTCTTGTAGTTGGTTACCAGGTTTGCACACATCTCAAGAGGGATTTTGGTCCACTCTTCTTTACAAATCTTATCTAAATCCTTGAGGTTTCTTGACTGTCACTTGACAACTCAAAGTTCCAGCTCCCTCCATACATTTTCTATAGAATTAAGGTCTGGAGACTCGCTAGGTCACTCCATGACCTTAATATGCTTCTTCTTGAGCCACTCTTTTGTTGCCAAAGAGCTTGATTTTGGTCTCTGAAGTTTGCCAATGAATATGCTGTGGTCAGATGAGACCAAAATTGAGCTTTTTGGCATTACCTTGACTTGCCGTGTTTGGAGGAAGGGTTTCTCCACCAAGTACTAAGTCATGTTTTGCTTGAGGATCAAATACTTATTTTACTCACTGAACTGCAACTCAATTTATAACATTTGTATCATGTGTTTTTTCTTGATTTTTGATTGATATTCTGTCTCTATCATTTAACATACACCTATGATAAAAATTATAGTCCCTTAATTTCTTTGTAAGTGGGCAAATTTACAAAATCTGCAGGGGATCAAATAATTATTTTCACCACTGTATATACAGTTTGGAAAAAATGGTTTTATAAGATTATGGCCCTGGGGGCATGAAGTGTGATTTGTATGTAGGTAAGGTGCAGCTTGGTACGGCAGCAGTAACACACACAGTCCAAGTGTGATGAAAGAACTTGTATTGAAATAATGCAAGGACAGTTCACAATTAACCTGGTGGGAAGATAGTCCAGCCGGGAACACTCACAGGTCCAACAGCATGTAGAGAGTAGGGTTCAGTCGAACTAACAACTCCGCTTGAGAGGGGAAGAATGCGGCCTGGAAATCTTGTGCCCAACCAGGAAGATGTCCAGAGAAGTTGCAAGCCCTATGCTTTCCCTCCTCATCCAGAACCTTACCCTGCCTCTAGTTCTGTCCCCACCGCCACCTGTCCCTACTCTATTCACTTGCAAAATGCATGCCAAACCTGGGAGCCAGGGCCTTAAATAGGCTCTGCCTGACCCACGATGGCTGCTAGAGTCACATGGGGTGGCAGCATCCAATGGGTTAGCTTCTCCGGTGATCCAGGAAACCATAGAAGAACCATGTTCCTCTTGACTTCCTCTCCAACTGCAGTGCCGCTGCGGAAGAGCACTACCTGCAGTGGAGAAAGTAGACAGCACTGCCTAGATGGATAGCTCTATTCAATATCCTTATAACATATTATTTTTGGGGCTTTGTAAAGTGAGGTATGTAAATGCCTTATGTTTTAAGAAGGCTCCCCTGGATTTAAATTGAACCCGAGATGCATACAGGGAGTATAGCCTACCTGCTGATTAATTCCTGTGTGCATAATAGACATGGAATTCTACAGAACTCAGTTTAAGCCCACGTTCACACTGGGGCTGCGGGAGTGAAGCCTGCGAGTTCAGCTGAACTCGCACGATTTCACTCCTGCTGGCAGTCCCGATTTCAAAGACATCTGAAACAGATGTCAATGTAAATCGTGGCTGAAATCGCAAAAAGTAGTACAGAAACTACTTTTTGTAATCGTTGCAGAGCCGCAGATGCGGCGTCGCACCGATTAGGACGGTGCCATTGCCCGCAATTTGCGGCAAATTTAGCCGATTTGACACGCGATTTGACATGTCAAATCGCATGTCAAATCGCACCAGTGTGAACCAGGGCTTAAACTGAGTGAACTTTAGATTTTTCACAGACGCAGCTCTTACAGGATAGCAATAGTAATGCAACAAATTGCTGTTTTAAGTGCAGATACAGCAACAGGTACAGTATACATGATTTCTGGGTTAAAACAAAACTAAAAGCTATTGAAGAGTTATATTAGGGTAACCACACAGAGCAAAAAAACAGCCCTACATGATTTAATTCAAAACCAGAGGAGTGATATTTTAACCTTGAGCCTGGAAGCAATGTTAGGCTGATGTATTACAAATTCCCTGTTCAGGGGCAATGGTCAGCCTATCCACCAGACTACATCAATGTTTATTTGTGTGAGGCCAAAGAACAAGGGCATAATAGAGAGTATATAGGCAAGACCCATGCCTATGATTAACTGCAGACTTGTTATTTTCATCCTTGACAGTTGAACTTTTTATCTACGGATATACTTTATTTTTCTTTCTTACTTCTCCTGGTTTCATTACACAGTGTACAGCGGCATAAAAAGAAGCCAACTCCCACACAGATATGACCAGCTGAACAAAATGGGATCCATATCTATATATATATATACAGGGTACAAAGAGCATTCACCATTGGTGTGAAAATTCAGTCAATTAACTGTTAGTCCCGTGCTTTTCTGGTTGCGGAGTCTTGTTGGAGTAAGCTATGCAAATGAACAGGGACTGCAAAAGCAGACTTCATTGGTTCAGTCTAGCAAAATGCAATACAAATAGAGATCTTGCTTTGCGTTGAGCTCTGGGGTGTAGAAAACAATGAAATCAGATATTTCCTGTTCCAAACATTAGCAAACTCTTGGAAGGCACCAAGGTACATGTCCTGTGCTCTTGGAGCCTGTATATACCCCCATAAGGTATGATATTCACTGGTTGATTTGCTGGTTGGTTGCTGATAAAAACATCATGCTTTAGGGGACCGAGGACAGTAGCAAACCATAATATTGGGTCTAAGAAACATGTCATCAAAATCAGAGACTCAGTAAAAACTCTGCCTATGAAAATTAAGAGTTTAAAGACCCCCATTCATATTTTACATACATGTAGCATCAACCGGGGATGGTGAAGAAGTGGGAAAACTTCAGCAAGTGCCAAGCCAGGGACCTAGCGGGTTAGCAGGGGTGACACTTGAAGAGTATCTGTGAGTGCCAAGCTAGGGACCCAGCAGGATAGCAGAGGTGACACTTAAGGAGCATCAGTGAGTGCCAAGCCAGGGACCTAGCGGGTTAGCAGGGGTGACGCTTGAAGAGTATCTGTGAGTGCCAAGCTAGGGACCCAGCAGGACAGCAGAGGTGACACTTAAGGAGCATCAGTGAGTGCCAAGCCAGGGACCTAGCGGGTTAGCAGGGGTGACGCTTGAAGAGTATCTGTGAGTGCCAAGCTAGGGACCCAGCAGGACAGCAGAGGTGACACTTAAGGAGCATCAGCGAGTGCCAAGCCAGGGACCTAGTGGGTCAGCAGGGGTGACGCTTGAAGAGTATCTGTGAGTGCCAAGCTAGGGACCCAGCAGGGAAGCGGGGGTGACGCTTGAGGAGTCTAATGAGAGACTGGAAGCTCAGTGAGTGGCCGTCCACTGTATAGCTGTCTACCTATAGAAGTTTTGGAGTCTGCCAATTGTCATTGCATCTACCTAAGGGTGTCCTGGCCTTACCTAAAATACCTTAAATACCTTGAGGCTTTAGAACCTCTCTGTACACAAAATACTCCCCCCCCCCCCCATGCTCACCTGAGCCCAATCTGATCCAGCAATCAAATGCTGTGCCGAGCTAACGGCTTTCCATGAGGGCACTTGCCGAAGAGAAGAAGGAGCCTGGTGTGTCGATCGTGGACCCCAGAAGAAGAGGATCAGGGCTGCTCAATGCGAAACCATGACAGGTTAATTATTTTAATAAAATATAAAATGAAGCTTTAAAATCTCTTTATCTAATGTGATCAGGGAGATTTGCCTAACTATACCCCACTAAGACAGGTTATTTCCAATATGTGATTGCGTTTAAAACATTTTCAATAGTTTGCCTGTGGTTAAAGTGGTTCTATAGGCAGAAGGTCTTTTACCTTAAAGTTTTACTAAACCTACAACAGTAAAATCGGTCTGTATGCAGCAAAGCATGCGTGTTATACTCATTGTGGAACCTAAGGGGCTGTTTGATCCTGTCTTCTCTGATCCTCCCCTAGCCATCTCCTGATAAGACAGAGCCTTGGGGGAACTCTGCACATGCTCAGTTTGGTGTGTATTACTAGAGAGTTTTATTTACCTTGGGAGGGTGCATGTGATCAGCACTGTCCAGACAGAGGGTCAGAGCCTCATAGTACTGTAGCATTACCCCTGTAGGAGCTGCTAGTTAGTTTTGGGTTTTGCACGTTACCTCTTCAGCTTCGTTGTCCAGGTAGGAAAGTCTGTAGTAATGCAATGTCCACACAGATGTAAAACCTTCAACAGTCAGGCTTTATTTTCTTATGCAGTAAACGTTGAGAAAGTAGAAGGAAGAGAAGAGCAGGGGAAGGTTCAGGCACTCGCCACAACTATGCAAAGGTGTCAGTTTAAAGTCACTCACCACTCTCAATGTTAGAGTGGGTATTGGTCACCCGGATAGTCCCCTCTCACATGGCCTAGACACACGAACCAGCAACAGGGCAGTCTCTGCCACAGACTGCCCAGGATGAATTTGGTCTCTGCCACAGACCTTTGGAAGTTTAACAAAGTCTCTGCCACAGACCTTTGAATGTTGAGCAAATGGATAGTCCGGGAATCCTCTGCCACAGGATTTCAAAGTCCCAAACTTCCAGCCGTGCAGTGTAAAGAGCCTTTAAGCCAATCCGGCGAACTGCAGGGCTTGTGATATGATGGATCCCTACTCAATAAAGTTACCAGGCCTCACCCAAGACGTCAGTACTCTGCCGGTCTCCTCCAGGGCAGGTCCTCCCCTGGTCTCCTTCATTAAGACAGCTTCCTCCCCATTCGGACGGACAGCTTGGGATCCCCTCTCTGTATGCAGGCCCTAGCCAGACTAGCTGGGCCTACTATGTAGTGATGCAGCCTCGGGCCAACGTGGCCCCGAGACCAGAACCACACACACATACCTCGAGCCCGGAGGGCCACGAGGTGAAAAACGACCTCCAGCAATGGCGTCTGCCCCTTAAGTATCCCCTCCCAGCTGGCACAGCGGGGCGACCACTCCCACTGTACCGTTGCCGAGAAGGGTCACTCAATGCACCATGGTTCACCCGCGTTCCAACAGGTGCCTGAGGTGGTAACGCCACCTTCAGGCAAATAGGGAAACTACCATCGGGTGAACCACAGCTAGAACAGAAGCAAATCTCAATGTAATTCAACAGTCTGAGCCCAGCTACTGGCTCAGACATCCCTCTAAATTTAAGATAGCGTCCCAGCCTTTTGGGGAGGGCACTACAGTACAATCAGGGGAGAATGAAAACTCCTCCTACAAGCTTTAACCAGACATTGATAGAAGTCACAAGACTGCTATATACTGCTGATGAGAAAGGGTATTTATCAGTTTAGATTTACTAAGATAATTGCATTCCCATGTCCTGTGTACTGTGGGAGACCAGATATAGTGAATGCAGGGTCCTGGGTTTAGTAATACTTTAATGCATCTTAAAACCTTCTGCGTGCAGCTCCCGCCAGCCCCCCCCCCCCCCCCCCCCGGCTATCAGTTAGCCACATAAGTTCTATGAGTTTCAATTTGGCTTTTTATTTGTAATAAACCCATTGATGCAGCACTCCTTGTGTTCCTTTTTGGCTTCCTATGGTGGCACAACAAGGAGCGCTGGCAAGGGACCCTAGAAGGTGAGGATCAGGGCTGCTCTGTGCGAAACCATTGCACAGAGCAGATAAGTATAACATGTTTATTATAAAAATTAATTACCCTTTACAAGCACTTTAAACCACAGATGGTTTACTTCTGGCTTTGATTGTTGTTGCAAAAATAGAACGACGTCCTGTCTTGTCAGGTGTCCTCATGAACTGACCTTAAAGGGGAGCTTTGTGCCACTTAACCAGTAGTTCTAATTTCCTTCATTTAATGTGTGCCAATAATATGGGAGCCCTGTACCACTTGACTAGTAGCTCTTATCTTTTTCCACCTTCACAGCAGTGAATTAAGCAATTATTGAAGCAGATTGGACCATCACAGCTAATGTTCTCATAATTTATAATGGATTGAAAACAACTAGTATGGTCAGCTGATTGTTATCATTCATGCTGTGCTATCGCATGGCTGGGAAAATAGATACACTAGTACAATGTATCCGTAGTCTTTGTATGACTACTTTGTCCTTTACAAGGTCTGGTGAATGACTTAAAGAGGAATGGAACGATTGAAACTCCACCAGTGTTGTCTGTGTGGAGACAGCCATCTTGGTTGAGGCAGGATTTTGCTTCCTAATGCCAGAACCTACATCAAGGTGAACAGTGAGCAGCACTGTAGTAACAGGACCACATTGTGCTACAAATCTACTGGCGCTGTCATTCAGAGGCAGTAGTATCTTAGCTCTTACACTGCAGATATATAGATATGAGGTTGTATGCAAAGGAGTACCTAGGCACCCGTACATAACAGGAAGTGCTTGGGGAGAATTTAACACAAAAGGAACATTTTCAGGGTATTGCTTTAGGCACATTTAACATTTCAAAATGTTTCCTATAACATTCCTATAGAAAATGTTCACTTTTTGAGTTCAGGTCTACTTTAACCATTTAAGGACCGCCCCACATACATATACTGTGGCAAAATCACGTACCTGTACGTAATTTTTTTCTTCAGGTTCAGGGGGGTGCACTGCCACGGACCCACTTTTCCGCTGTGATTGGACACAGCGGAGGCCAACCAGTGGGTTTGGCGGACCTGATGCCTGCCGGGATCCCGCCGATCATTCCGAAAGAGGCAGATCACCGTTCTGCTAGTAAGGAAGACAGAGATCTTGTGTTTCTGCTAAGCAGGAACACGGATCTCTGTCCTCCTACAGTTAAACCATATCCCACACAGTAAGAAAGCACTCCCAGGGAACACATTTAACCCTTAGATCACCCCTGATGTTAACCCCTACCCTGCCAGTGTCATTAGTACAGTGACAGTGCAATTTTTTTAGCACTGATCACTGTATTAGTGTCACTGGTCCCCAAAAAGTGTCAGTGTCAGATTTGTCCGCCGCAATGTCACAGTCCCGCTAAAAATCGCTGATCGCTACCATTACTAGCAAAAAAAATGTTAAAAAATAAAAATTCCATAAATATATCCCAGACGCTATAACTTTTGTGCAAGCCAATAAATATATGTTTATTGGGATTTTTTTTACCAAAAACATGTGGCAGAATATATATTGACCTAAATTGATGAAGAAATTTAGATTTATTTTTTTTAAATGATTAGATGTGTTTTATAGCAGAAAGTAAAAAATATTTATAACATTCCTATAGAAAATGTTCCATTTTTGAGTTCAGGTCTACTTTAACCATTTAAAGACCGCCCCACATACATATACTGTGGCAAAATCACGTACCTGTACGTAATTTTTTTCTTCAGGTTCAGGGGGGTGCACTGCCACGGACCCACTTTTCTGCTGTGATTGGACACAGCGGGGGCCAACCAGTGGGTTCGGCGGACCTGATGCCTGCCGGGATCCCGCCGATCATTCCGAAAGAGGCAGATCACCGTTCTGCTAGTAAGGAAGACAGAGATCTTGTGTTTCTGCTAAGCAGGAACATGGATCTCTGTCCTCCTACAGTTAAACCATATCCCACACAGTAAGAAAGCACTCCCAGGGAACACATTTAACCCTTAGATCACCCCTGATGTTAACCCCTACCCTGCCAGTGTCATTAGTACAGTGACAGTGCATTTTTTTTAGCACTGATCACTGTATTAGTGTCACTGGTCCCCAAAAAGTGTCAGTGTCAGATTTGTCCGCTGCAATGTCACAGTCCCGCTAAAAATCGCTGATCGCTACCATTACTAGCAAAAAAAATGTTAAAAAATAAAAATTCCATAAATATATCCCAGACGCTATAACTTTTGTGCAAGCCAATAAATATATGTGTAGCGGCCTCACTCTCTCTCCATCTTCTTCATCGGTTACACGCCAACTCATGTCTAGGGGTTCCTGGGTTGTGAGAGTGAGATGCGCTACGGCCCATGTCCTCCCCATTGTAGTAGGGAGGTGAAGGCCACTTCCTGATGTTTCCTCGGGCCGGTGTGTTCTGTGAATGCACTGAGTCTGTAATTGCAAGCTCACCAGCCTCCCCTTTGCTTCCAGTAACTGGAGTTCACACACCGAAGAAAGGTCCAACACTTGTTTATTTGACACTCCAATACGCAAAGCACAATAAACAGTTCTTTTGCAGCAAACTGGTTGGGACCTATAACCTTGCCAACGGTGGGCCGAGCAGATCAAGGCACTTCCTAAAGTTTCAGTTCTATGCCACTGTACTATGACCAGCGGCGCCTAAGCCAATCCGGCTGTTACAGAACAGGAAGGATGGGGTCTCTTCCAGCAACCCCTATGAACAGCAATGGAGCCCTCTTCGATGCGCTGTGGCCCCTATCAGGGGGATGTGTCCTCCCAAGAGAGTTCCCAGAGGCCCACTGTCACCGGGTCGGTGCTGCACCGGGTCTTCAGTGGGTAACCTCCCCGGCCTCCTGACCTCAGGTACGAGTCCCTCCGCTCAGGGACCCTCGGACAGTCCACCCTAGCGGGACCCAGTCGAAGGTACTGGGCCCCAGGCCTCCTCGACAGTACCTCACCCCAGGCTAAAGGTGCCTGGGATGGACGCCAACATGACTCCGGACCAGGCCATGGGCGCCTGGACCAGACTCCTGGATCTTCAGCACCCAGGCCTAAGGTGCCTGGGTGCGGGCCGCAGCCCTCCTCCTCCGAGGACCTCCTTCTCCGCCAAACGACGACGACCTCGTGGCCCAGGCGTCTCCCCCTTTTATCTCCTCCCTTCAACGGCCCGGCGGGTTCCCCGCCCCAGCCATACCATCTCCGGGAAGAGACCAAACAGGGAGCACTGCAGGGGATGATTCTACCTGAAGCCTGTGGGTACCTCGCCACCCACAGGCAAAGGAGAATATTACATCCTCCAATCCTCCACGAAACAAAAAGGGGTCTGAATCCTAACACAATTATACACCTGGGTCACACTATTGCCCAGGTGTATCCCATCAATTTGAGGACCCCGCTACACACTCCCCCCTGTAATTTGACGCTGGTCCCCAGCGTCAGGTGCACACCCATACCTCCCATAAAGTAGTGGCATGGAGTGAAACCCCTGAAGCAATTCCTCTAAAAAAAAATTCCCAAGTGGCAAGACCTGCTCAGGGAATGGGGAACATATAAAACAACTTATGTCATAAAACATTTTTAACATCTGCATAATCACAACCCCTCTCCCACACTGTCTAAGAGCCACCCACTCTCAATGATCTTGACTGACGATTCTCCTGCAGGGGAAAGAAAAACAACATCCTAACATAATTTCGTGTCATTTGGGATGAGTGGGCCCGTCAGCCGAGAGACCCACTCACTCCAACAAGCAAGGTGATGTGTGTGTGAAACATTTTCAGACATTTGTTGCGCAACACTGCCACCTGGTGACAGCGCCGCGGTCATGACACTCAACGAATCTTCGTTCTTCCAGCTTTTCCTACTCTGCCACTATTCCCAAATGTCCTTGCCTTTGGCACATGAAGAAAAGGGGAAACACGAAAACACAACAGTCCCCAAGTCTCTGCAAGCGGGCCAAAGGTGGTATAGTGGCTCTCTCTCCAGTTCCAGGCAGCACAATAGCTTCCGGATGCCGAGGTACCTTTACCAGCTCCCTGGAAATGACTTTCGGCGCTCTCAGAGAAGCGCGGGGTGTCCCCACAACCAAAGTAGGTGAGGTAACAGTAGCTGAGGACACAGGTGGAGGGGTAGGCTCCCTCGTAAGCTGCGGGTCTTCCACCCGAGGCGTGCTGTCTCCTGTGTACATAGGTGAATCCCGTACCGCACGGGAAACAAGAAGTGGCACTCTATCCCAGCCCTTGCGGCTGAACAGTTCGTCTATCTCGCCATCATCTCCGCAATCAGACAGCGACTCTAGGTCGGAGGTGTCATACATCTCCGCAGGCAGATATCTTCCGGTGGACACAGAATCAACCTCCCCGGGGGCTCCACCTCCAATGGGCCCCCGACACCTCCAACCACCACCACAGTCCCAGCCCCTGGCTCACCTGACCCTTGTAGACTGGGATGTCCGGGACTTCCTTCTCGACCGGCGCCATCCAGGCCAGGCAAGCAGTGGGGTGAAGCTCGACCACGTCCATAGGATGCCTGTACTAGGCCAACTTTCCTCTTCGGGGGTGGGAGCAGAGAACTTGTGGCGACCGAGGCAGCATCCTCGGATTTTTCTCTGTTGGGCAGTCCATCGCCCTGGTCAGCGCGCACGGGAACCTCGACAGAGGCCTTGACCTCCCCTTCCGGAGTAGCAGTACCCGTGAGGTGGTTGAGGCGAAGGGCCCGGGCCTTGCTGTGGACGACTCGACCTCAAAAAGGAATTCTCTGCACTCCTCACATCGCCCGAATGGCTTCAGGGTGACCACCAGTCCCGAGCAGCCGGGACAGATCACACCGAGGGCCTCCGTGTCTCTGCAAGTGTACAGAGCCAACCGCCCTCGGGGCCTAAGTCTTATCCCCGTGTCTGTGATGGGGGCAGCAAAGGAAGTCATTCTCGTGGGGTGAGGAACCATAATCCACGGGGCACTTGAGGTCATCCCGACTATCTGCTGCTCCATCATGCACTGACCCCGCGCCGGAGTCTCCACGTGTATCCCCACACTTGGCCAGACTCCTCCCATGAGCTGTACATTTTCGCGGGCTTCTTCTTGACTCCGCCCACGAACGATGTCGCCATGGGGTGCCTCGTGGCGCAGTGCGTTAACAGTCCCCACGTGCAGTACGTCACACGGCTGGACCTCTCCCTTTTTCCGCTCCTCCGCATGGGCCTTTCCCTTGTTAGGGTCATTTCCACAACTCCGAGCAGGGACGCACTTTGGCCAGTAATATGGCCGATCTGCTCGGAACTCCTCTGGGCAGCAAAGTTCAAATGTAGACATTCTCAAGTCCATCTTTAGAACACACTCTATCCCGGACGAGCCCCCACGTGTAGCGGCCTCACTCTCTCTCCATCTTCTTCATCGGTTACACGCCAACTCATGTCTAGGGGTTCCTGGGTTGTGAGAGTGAGATGCGCTACGGCCCATGTCCTCCCCATTGTAGTAGGGAGGTGAAGGCCACTTCCTGATGTTTCCTCGGGCCGATGTGTTCTGTGAATGCACTGAGTCTGTAATTGCAAGCTCACCAGCCTCCCCTTTGCTTCCAGTAACTGGAGTTCACACACCGAAGAAAGGTCCAACACTTGTTTATTTGACACTCCAATACGCAAAGCACAATAAACAGTTCTTTTGCAGCAAACTGGTTGGGACCTATAACCTTGCCAACGGTGGGCCGAGCAGATCAAGGCACTTCCTAAAGTTTCAGTTCTATGCCACTGTACTATGACCAGCGGCGCCTAAGCCAATCCGGCTGTTACAGAACAGGAAGGATGGGGTCTCTTCCAGCAACCCCTATGAACAGCAATGGAGCCCTCTTCGATGCGCTGTGGCCCCTATCAGGGGGATGTGTCCTCCCAAGAGAGTTCCCAGAGGCCCACTGTCACCGGGTCGGTGCTGCTCCGGGTCTTCAGTGGGTAACCTCCCCGGCCTCCTCACCTCAGGTACGAGTCCCTCCGCTCAGGGGCCCTCGGACAGTCCACCCTAGCGGGACCCAGTCGAAGGTACTGGGCCCCAGGCCTCCTCAACAGTACCTCACCCCAGGCTAAAGGTGCCTGGGATGGACGCCAACATGACTCCGGACCAGGCCATGGGCGCCTGGACCAGACTCCTGGATCTTCAGCACCCAGGCCTAAGGTGCCTGGGTGCGGGCCGCAGCCCTCCTCCTCCGAGGACCTCCTTCTCCGCCAAACGACGACGACCTCGTGGCCCAGGCGTCTCCCCCTTTTATCTCCTCCCTTCAACGGCCCGGCGGGTTCCCCGCCCCAGCCATACCATCTCCGGGAAGAGACCAAACAGGGAGCACTGCAGGGGATGATTCTACCTGAAGCCTGTGGGTACCTCGCCACCCACAGGCAAAGGAGAATATTACATCCTCCAATCCTCCACGAAACAAAAAGGGGTCTGAATCCTAACACAATTATACACCTGGGTCACACTATTGCCCAGGTGTATCCCATCAATTTGAGGACCCCGCTACATATGTTTATTGGGATTTTTTTTACCAAAAACATGTGGCAGAATATATATTGACCTAAATTGGTGAAGAAATTTAGATTATTTTTTTTTAAATGATTAGATGTGTTTTATAGCAGAAAGTAAAAAATATTTTTATTTTTTTTTCAAAATTGTCGTTTTGGTTTATAGCGTAAAAAATAAAAACCACAGAGGTGATCAAATACCACCAAAAGAAAGCTCTGTTTGTGGGAAAAAAATGACATCAACTTTGATTGGGTACAGCGTCGCACGCCCACGCAATTGTCAGTTAAAGCAACGCATAAAATGGCCTGGTCATGAAGTGGGGTAAACTTTTCAAAGCTGGTTAAAGTAAAAAGGAAGACCCTTTTATGTGCAACCTGTTGATAATGCTTATGAATACAATGTGCAATACCAAATAAATATTTTAAATTACCGGTGTCCCTGTTTACAACAGGTTTGTTTTAATTTTCTACTGAGATACTGATGTTATGATTTACTATTCTCCTCTGGCCAGCAGGGGAAGATCTGCAGCCAAGCAAGCCCATAGTGCTGAGAATCCTGGGTGTTGTAGTTTGGGAAAGCAGCCATATAATGGGAACCATAAACTCTTTGGACTACAAATCCCATAGACACTGTGCAGTAGGAGGTGTGGAGAGAGGATTTTTATCAAACTACCTGGGGAAAGTTTTTCCTCATGGCATCTAGTAGAAAGGGAGAGAGAAGAGCACCGCTATCAGAGTAATCATCTGGCAGCAGGGATGCGAGACTGAGAGCGAGGACAGTCGGGGGCAACGCAGCACCACCCACAGCTGCAGAGAGGCTGGAGCATCCACTCCCCCTATGCTTCCCACCACTGATCACCGGAGGCTTGCAAAGAGAGACTAAGGGCCCCCCCCCCCTTCTACAACGAGCATCCACAGCAGCATCCCAGGATCTAGTGAGAGGGATATCTGCCCATTATTCATACTACTAGCCGAGACTGTGCCACTAAGAGCAGGACACTAAGTACATCCAACCCATACCGCATCTATACCAGCCCTATACCGCCCTTCTGCCAAACCTATACTGCACCCAAACGAACCCTAAACTGTAGTTATACTGAAATGTCTTTGCATTTGACTGATATCTTCGTTGTACACTGCACCTGTAACACTCCTATACCACACTGTGAACGCATTTGTACTGCATCTTTACGGCAACTATACTGCATGCTGGTTTACTACAATTGTCATTAAGTACATCACCACTTCTTAAAGGGCCCTAATGATAGCCAGCAGAAGAACAACATCTAGGACTGCCTCTCCAGCAAAACCATGCCACAAATCCCTTTTGAACCCTTTTCCCCTGTCCTACATTTTTTTAGGGACAGTGCACATCCAGTCGACCTAGGCCTGACTTGGTCACCATTAATGCATTTTGACAGTATATTCTCCTGTATTTGGTAAATCAAGCTTTATTATTGCCCACTGCTGCACTTTAGGTGACCACCTTGCTACTGTTTATGCTGATCTGGATGTTAAAGGGGTTGTAAAGGTTTTTTTTTTTGGGTTTTTTTAAACAAACATGGTATACTTACCTCCTCTGTGAAAGGGTTTTACACAGTGATAATATAAAGTGACCTCGCGCGGTGATATAAAACACTAAAACACAGTTCCCAAGGGATTAAAAAAGTGCAGCGTGTAGCGTGTACTACACGTGTAATAAATGGGTGTAAAAATATCCCCAAAAATATTGTCTATAATAAATCCAGTGAAAAATCGTGAATACTAAAAAGGAGGATCATGAAAGTCAGAAACATAGATAAAAATACTTCAAATAGAGTTCTTCAAAAAATATATCTAAAAATAGCCAGTATGTATATATGCAAATTGCTGTAATCTTCTATAACTGATCTTCTATAAATAGTCTCACAGAACTCTCACCTCATATATATGAAGAAATTTGCCACAATGTATCATTATCTCTTTCCACAACTTCTTATTGGGTCCTGTTCATACTCCCATAAGGCTATTCTGGTGTCCTAGGTTAGTCTTCCAATCGTGTATAACCTCCACAGGGCGGTCCTGCAAACAATGACCACATAAGCATCCAGCATGCATGAGTAGAGATCTACTCTCCTTCAACATACTGCCACTCATTTTCATTTTGGGGCAGGATATTTCCAAGATCTGCTACCAAATGCTTGAAATCCAGTACTGGTAATATCACTCTGCAGAAAAAGAAACCAAATGCCATCTGAGCAATAACATCACAAATTGGAGCATCAGGTTCCCACCATATTACATAGCATTCTGCATTTATTATGTTTCACAGTCCAGACTGCTGTATCACTCCCTCTCTGATGCTATAATATTTATAGTAGATCATCTACCCTAAGTTTTCTTGTATACTGAGAAATGACCCTCCCAAAAAAGGATAGTGTTCTTTACCTGTAGGTTAATAGGAGAACCAGAATCCTTGTTACGTGGAAGAGTGGATTTGATTAAAAAAAGTTGTCAGGGCCTCCACTCATGACTGGGCCTCTGTAAACAGAGGGGATTCCCTTCCTGGGAATTAATCAATAATCTAATCAAAGTAATTGGGAGCAAAGGAACTACTGCAACAAGCATATAACATTAACCACAAGTATATAGATACACACCAGTATAGAGATAATGCAAGCTTTAAATAAGAAAAGATTATTAATAGTACATACATTCAATGCACAAACACTCGGTCAAAGGCCCCAAAAGTGTTCTGGTGGATTTGTGCACATATACCTGGATATATCTAGTTATTAATAAAGTTACCTCCAGATGAGTTTACATTTCCAACAGTCTATTTAAGAACTTTGTGAGTAGGACAGGTGTGTACTGAAGGGACCTGAGTTGCAATGGTAAGTAACACTCAGCAGATATTGAAGGCTTAAAGCCAATCATTAAAATATGTTTCTTCTTTTCATCCCCTCAAGTCAGCCTTGACAACTTTCTTGACCATAGCCTCTACAGCACATGTGTCAAACACAAGGCCGAATCCGGACCTCAAGGCCATTTCATGTGGCCCTCACAGCTCTCCTGCAGCTACTGAACCTCCCTTATCTCAGTCCCCACCTTTTCTCAGCAAATGGCATGGCAGCAGAGAGAAGGACAGAACTCCTCCGCCAGATCCTGTGCTTCTTCGTGCAGCCACAGAGAGGCTCATCTCTGCCACAAATCACAGCAGTTGGCAGCAGAGAGGAGGACAGAACTCCTGAACCTCTCTGTGCATCCACAGCATCCCCTCTTTTCTGCCTCCACTGGTCTCAGCATTCAGCAGATTCAGACAGCTGACTCCAGCCCTCCTCTGGTCCTCCTCGAGGACCCTACACTTTCTGCTTCCCAGCTCCAGCCAAGCCCAGAAGCAACACATGGTAAGGGGGGCGTGCACTGTGATGTAAGGGTGGGTGGGAGACTCTTGACATCTGATGGTGGGGGTTACAGATAGAACCAGCCCTCTGAGGACAACCATAATGCTGATGTGGCCTACAATGAAATTGAGTTTGACACCCCTGCTCTATAGTTTGGTATACACACTCAGGTTTCTTCCCTGATCTTTCACATTCTGCTGGAGCAGCAATATTCCTTCTTCTCCTTTGCATGGAAGATATGTAACTGAAAGAATGCAGACAAGAAGTCTTCCCCATATACCACTCCAGAGCATACTCCAGTCTTCCATTCCTTCAGTGTACTGAATACTAATACTAATAATATGATTTTTCTAATTAAATTCAAATTATTATGTGCATTTATGGTTTTTTTTAATCTTTACTGAATGTTGGTTACAAGGATGTATTATGACTGTGTAATCATGTGTAGTGAACCCAGCACTAAAGAGGGGCATTGCATTGTCTAATTGCTTTATCACCATGCGGATTTGTGTTACTGTATATTAAGCCACCAGATCAGCTGCAAACAAAGTGATGACAACTTTGCTAAAATGTAAACTTCAGCGTATGCTAGATCTAAATATTCAGGAAATATGTGAGATAACAAAGTGTACAGACGAACCTTGGGCAACACCATTCCTCAGCCACTGTATACCATTTACAGCCTTACAGCTTCTCAGCCTGTCTGGTATGTATATCATCCATATAATACATGTACTGTATATATTAGCAGCTTTAGACCTTAGTGCTCTGTATTGATTTGAATAATAAAGATTGCCTCTACAGTAAATATTGGAGTAGGGGGGGGGGGTGCCTTCATCCCGAATTGGATTAATAGAAAGTTGGTGGGGATAGATATATACAGGGATAACTCCTAACTCCCTCATCACCCGATAGAACGTTGGGACTATTACGGCACCCGGACAAAGCATAGATGTAAAATTTAAAACATTTTATTTAGAACAATGTTAACAGAAAATCGAACAATTGATATAAAGGTACATAGTACATTCACATAACAATAAAACAGGGGGAGGTTGTTTACAAACTCCACAGGTGTGCAGAGGAATTGTACTGATATAGTTGACGATTCCCCGACATGTTTCGCGGTGTAGACCGCTTCTTCAGGAGGCGT
Source organism: Rana muscosa (assembly GCA_029206835.1). Taxonomy (NCBI): domain Eukaryota; kingdom Metazoa; phylum Chordata; class Amphibia; order Anura; family Ranidae; genus Rana; species Rana muscosa. Next base: position 72,991,234 of record CM055118.1, read on the forward strand.
CAAAACAGTACAATCTAAAAGATAATCATAGACTAATGTAAATGCAATATCACAATTGTTGTTAGTGTATGGCAAACAAAACCATAAACAATCATAACCATAGTATAGGAGTATATTGATAAAGACGGATACAGACCTGGCTCACCAAGTTGGTCGAACGGGACCAAAAGATGCAGTGCGCTGAAGCACCCTGTAGGGGTGCTCCCCCTGGGACGGGCACGGGAGGAATGGGACGGCACTGGAATATTAATGACACAACATGGGGTTGAGGGCCTAGGTGGATATATTAAGAAGGAAGAAGTGGAATCACATGCCACTAAGGAGGAGGGCCATGCATTAAGGGGATGTATTGATTTAACTTGGTGTCTCCGTCACCAACGACGCTCCCCTTGTCTCCCAACCTACTGAGAGTGTTGATGTACAGAGCACCAGCCATCTCTAGTGCCTGAAGCCAATAGGGTGTTAATAACTGCAGACCTTTTTTAGTAAGTTTATCACTTTGTAACATTGTCACCTACACCCTAATGACATACCTGTAAATGAATCTCATACATAAGATCCAAAATTGGGGTCGCTATGCTCTAAATTTAAGGGCAGCCTGAGCAATAGTTTGGCTCAGGTTCTCCAATTCTGTTAGTTTGGACTCTGCTCTGCTGTAATGTTGCCTGGAGTATAGTTCCCCTTGACCTGTGGGTGGCGCTGTTGCCCAGGTCTCAGGTTGAACCACAGGTGACATTGTGGTGTGATTGGGTGTCCTCTCTCAGCTACCGTGCGGTGGGTGGGTTTTGCCTGCTGTGCATGCCGGAGAGGGTACATAAAGGGCAGATGCCATGATCTGGTGTGGTGTGCCGGGGGGGATTCCAAGGAGGACCCCTGGTGGCGAAGTCGTGCCCTTTGGCCCTGCTGGCCGGGGGGTGAGTTAACTGGTCGAGGAGTCTCGGGCACCTTTAGCCCGAGGCTACAGAGTTCCAGGTAGGCCCAGTACCTTCAACTGGGTCTACAACCAACCACTGGAGTCCTAGGGAGCCCAGGTGAGGGTGGCCCACTCTGAAACAGAGGAAACCGGGGGAGGACCTGTCCGATGGATCGGTGAAGGAAGTCACGGTCTCGGGGAGGCCTGGTTGCCTACCAGAGGGAAGGATTCGTGAGTTGCAAGATAGCTCCTGTAGTGTGCCCCATTGGCACCTATGGTCTCTAATAATCTACAGGCGTTAGGAAGTTCTAAATTCAGGAACTAAAGGATTCTGTGGCAGAGGATCTCCTGAACTTGTCTTTGAAGGGGACTAAATCTAAAGTGTCATGTTCTGCTTCACTCCGGCTGCTAGAACTGTGAGAGGGATCTATCCGGATGAGCAATACCCACTCAGGCTTGAGTGGAGAATAGGGTGAGTGGGTGCTGCGTGCCTGAACCTATCTTCCTACCTAATCCTATTGCTGTCTTCAACCTTTTTCCCAATTTGTTTCAAGCGAGGAATATAAACTCATCTGTTGGAGTTTTAATACTGTCTGGACATTGGCTTTCTTTCTGGAAAGAATATACTTTTCCCTACATTCTAGGGACGAGAACCAATGGAGGGAGGTAACTCGCTGCAGGACCCAAAATTGTAAGAACACCGCTCAGCCTCTTATACCAGGAGGATACGGGCATGTGGCATGGTGTGCCTTTACCCCTGCAAGTGAAGGTAGGCAGGAAAAAAGGGTCTGTGTGCTACAGATATAAAACAGAAGGCTTCATTAGTCACAACACATACAGGCGTACTTAATAGGGCAGCACAAAGAGCAACAATGACATACGAAGCGGATTAGTCATTAACAATCAGAAATCAACTTTTAACTAAGCTAATTACAATTAACGTAAATCTGATCGGTCGTTGTAGATCACATTTGTACTTATGAATTACATGGGGGGGGGGGGTTAAAATTACCAAAAACAAGCCAGACAGGTTTAATTGGAGTTGGAATAATTCTTTAAAACAAATCTGTTAATCTACAGACTGCCATTGGTGGTGTGCTTTTGAGAGTGCTCGCTGTCTGGCTGTCATACTAATTAGCTGCCTCTAGGGATGGGCCCGGTGTTCGATTCGAACCCACGTTCGAATCGAACATCGGGCGTTCGCCCGCTCGGCGAGCCCAGAACTATTTGGGCCGTTCGCATCACATCACATTATCATTACTACTGAATACTGATCATTTGATTGCATCACTGATTCATTCTGCTGATTGCACTGCTGCTGAGTGGTGACATTATCTGCTGCTGAGTCTAACTGCTGTGATTCTGGGGATTAGTCTGGTGTGTGCGTGCTGTTAGTACAGCATTGCCGTATCACCTTCTGTCCTATTGTGATCTAAGGCAGGCAGGTATTTATAGGAGCTAGTGTGTGTGTGTGTGTGCTGTGTTAGTACAGCACACATAAAACCACCTCAGTCACTCTATCTGCTATAAGGCCCAGTTGTTGTCATCGAAGGCAGCCAGGCATCTCCAGGAGCTAGCTTGTGTGTGTGTGCTCTGTTAGTACAGCACACATAAAACCACCTCAGCCTCTCTATCTGCTATAAGGCCCAGTTGTTGTCATATAAGGCAGCCTCTATCTGCCGTAAGGCCCAATTGTTGTCATCGAAGGCAGCCAGGCATCTCCAGGAGCTAGCGTGTGTGTGTGTGTGCTCTGTTAGTACAGCACACATAAAACCACCTCAGCCTCTCTATCTGCTATAAGGCCCAGTTGTTGTCATATAAGGCAGCCTCTATCTGCCGTAAGGCCCAGTTGTTGTCATCGAAGGCAGCCAGGCATCTCCAGGAGCTAGCGTGTGTGTGTGTGCTCTGTTAGTACAGCACACATAAAACCACCTCAGCCTCTCTATCTGCCATAAGGCCCAGTTGTTGTCATATAAGGCAGCCTCTATCTGCCGTAAGGCCCAGTTGTTGTCATCAAAGGCAGCCAGGCATCTCCAGGAGCTAGCGTGTGTGTGCGTGCTCTGTTAGTACAGCACACATAAAACCACCTCAGCCTCTCTATCTGCCATAAGGCCCAGTTGTTGTCATATAAGGCAGCCTCTATCTGCCGTAAGGCCCAGTTGTTGTCATCTAAGGCAGCCTCTATCTGCCGTAAGGCCCAGTTGTTGTCATCTAAGGCAGCCTCTATCTGCCGTAAGGCCCTGTTGCTGTCATCTAAGGCAGCCATCTGCAGGAGTTAGTGTGTGTACTGTGTGACTCCAGCACAATATACGCTACCCACTACAATGCCTGGAAGACCGCCAAGGAGAGGTAGACAGTCCCGAGGCAAGAACACAGGGCAAGCAGGCTCTGTTTCTAGAGACAACAGTGCTGGTCGTGGACGTGGTCGTGCATCGTCATCAGCACGTGGCCATGGGACACGCTTGTCCTTGTTTTCGGCAGCTGGACATGTTGAGCCGCATCATGCCGAAGGCTTGGTAGAATGGATGACCAAGCCCTCCTCATTCTCCTCATCCTCTCTCACCCAGGCTCAGGGTACTGGCAAAGCAGCTGCCAACGCGTACTCAATGGCATCATCAGGCACCCCTTCCCTAGACCCACCATGTCCTCCTGAGGAGTCCCCCGAACTGTTTGAGCACAGTGTTGGGTACATGCTCCAGGAGGATGCCCAACGTTTTGAAGGCTCGGATGATGATACCCAGCTAGAGGAAGGCAGTAGCGTGAGCGCAGAGAGAGGGGATGCTCAAGGACAGCAATCTGGCAGTCATGTTCCACCAGCTGCAGCTTACTGCCAGGTTTGCTCCAGTGGTGAAGAGGGAGGGGATGATGAGGTCACTGACTCCACGTGGGTGCCTGAAGGGAGAGAGGAGGAGGAGGCGGCGGCACATGTCCAACGAGGCAGGATGCCCTCCGGAGGCCAGCTAGAGGCCAGCACACCAACTGAATCACACCGCAGAGCTCCGCCTGTGCAGGGCGCTGCCTCTGCACGTTATCACAAAAGTTCTTTGGTGTGGGCCTTTTTTGAGACGAGTGCATCAGATCGCACCACTGCTATTTGCAACATATGTCTCAAGCGTATCTCGCGTGGCCAAAACATCAGCCGCTTGGGCACCACAAGCATGACCAGACATATGTCGACCTGCCATGCAGCTCGTTGGCAAGCGCACATTAAAGACCCACACCAAAGAACAAAGCGGACCACTCCTTGCTCCTCATCAGCTGGGATCTCCAACCCCACTATATCTTCAGTCCTCTCTGAAAGCTGCTCTGAGAGGAATGAAGGTGTAGAATTAGGTGTGTCACAGCCAAGTACTTGCGGGCACTCTGTTAGCAGTACACCGACGTCCGATTCTACCAGGCAAATTTCCCTGCCCCAGCTGCTGGACCGTCGAAAGAAGTTTACTCCCAGCCATCCACATGCCCAGCGGTTGAATGCTAGCTTGGCTAAATTGCTAGCACTTCAACTGCTGCCTTTTCAGTTGGTAGACTCGGCCCCCTTCCGTGAGTTTGTTCAATGTGCGGTTCCTCAGTGGCAGGTTCCCAAACGCCACTTTTTCTCACGGAAGGCGATTCCGGCTCTCTACCGGCATGTGGAAGGCAATGTCCATGCCTCGCTGGACAGGGCGGTCAGCGGTAAGGTGCATATTACCGCTGACTCATGGTCCAGCAGGCATGGACAGGGATGTTACCTGTCTTTCACAGCCCATTGGGTCACTCTATTGGCAGCTGGGAGGGATGCAGGACAAGGTGCAGTAGTGTTGGAGGTTGTTCCGCCACCACGCCTCCAAAATGCTACTACTGGTTGTGACACACCTCTCTCCTCCACCCCCTCCTCTTCTTCTTCCTCCATGGCCTCTTCGAGTGCTCTGTCCTCGGAACCAGCGGTGCTCCGTAGGCGTACAAGGGGCTACGCAAGTACGCAGGCAAAAAGATGCCATGTCGTGCTTGCGCTGGTGTGTTTGGGGGACAGGAGCCACACTGGGGCAGAGGTTCTGGCAGCTCTGCAGGGGTAGGCCGAGAGGTGGTTGACGCCACGCCAGCTTAAGCCAGGAATGGTGGTTTCTGACAATGGCACCAACCTCCTCTCTGCCCTGCGACAGGGGCAGCTGACCCATGTGCCCTGTATGGCTCACGTCCTCAACCTGGTGGTGCAGCGGTTCTTGGGCAGGTACCCAGGCTTACAGGATGTCCTGAGGCAGGCCAGGAAAGTCTGTGTGCATTTCCGCCGATCGTATAATGCCAGTGCTCGGCTGGCTGAGCTGCAAAAGGAGTTGAACCTGCCCAAGAACCGCCTTATATGTGACATGCCCACCAGGTGGAACTCAACTTTGGCCATGCTGCAGCGACTGCACATGCAGCAGAGGGCCATCAATGAGTACCTGTGCGACTACGGCACCAGGACAGGGTCAGGGGAGCTTGTATTTTTTTCCCCACGCCAGTGGAGCATGATCAGGGATGCATGCACTGTCTTGTCACCATTTGAGGAGGCCACGAGGATGGTGAGCAGTGACAGTGCATGCATCAGTGACACTGTACCTCTTGTCCACCTATTGGAGCATACGCTTTGTGGGATAATGGACAGGGCACTTGAGGCAGAACAGAGGCAGGAAGAAGAGAACTTCCTTGCCTCTCAAGGCCCCCTTTACCCAGACAGTGTTCCTTCTCTCCCACCCATCACACAGGAAGAGGATGAGGAGGAGGAGGAGGAGGATTGTGTGAGCATGGAGGTGGAGCCTGGCACTCAGCATCAGCAGCAGCAGTCTTTTAGGGATGATGTACAGTCCCAACAAACCAGTGGACTTGTACGTGGCTGGGAGGAGGTGGCTGGCGATCATGTCGTCCTCAGTGACCCAGAAGACTCCGGACCGAATGCCTCAGCTAACCTACGTTGCATGGCCTCCCTGATCCTGCAAAGCCTGCGGAAGGATCCTCGTATTCTTCGGATCAAGGAGAGGTACCATTACTGGCTGGCCACTCTCCTTGATCCACGGTACAAGGGTAAGGTTGCGGATCTTATCTTGCCGTCGCAGAGGGAGCAGAGGATGAGACATCTCAGGGAGGCCTTGCAGAAAGGTCTGTGCAACGTGTTCCCAGAGACTGGGAGGTTACAAACTCCTGGTACTGGACGACGAGTTGCTGAGGCTTCGGTCAGTAGCAGAAGGAGCGGTGGGGAAGGTGGACGTCTGACCGATGCGTTCAGACAATTTTTTAGTCTGCAGCCCCAAGGCATGATCGGTTCCAGCAACCATCGCCAGCGTCTGATATACATGGTGCAGGAATACCTAGGGGCAAGGTCAGACTTGGACACCTTTCCCACCGAAAATCCTCTGGCTTACTGGGTCTTGAGGATGGATCACTGGCCAGAGCTTGCACAGTATGCAATTGAGCTACTGGCCTGTCCTGCATCCAGCGTTCTTTCCGAACGCACATTCAGTGCTGCTGGAGGCTTTGTCACCGATCACAGGGTGCGCCTGTCCACCGACTCGGTTGATCGACTGACCTTCATAAAGATGAATCAGTCTTGGATCACCACCAGCTACCAGGCACCTGAAGCGGATATAACTGAATAATTTATAATGTCACATCCCTTCAAGACTGCCTATGCTGATGCTGAGTAACTGTCCTGTTATGTTCACTGACTATCCTCTTCCTCCTCCTCAATAATCCATTCCTTGATAGCTTGGAAGAACATTTTTGTTTCTGGGTGCCACCACACCAGTGGCTAAGGCCCAATTTTTCAGCCCCTGTTTAACAGGGGCGTGTAATTAAAAAAATGTATGCAATGCTTTGCAACAGGTCTCATTGCTGTGCTCAGAATACAGTATCTGTGAGGGGTTGCAGTGTTGTGGCACCAGCACCAGTGCCTAAGGCACAATTTTTCAGCCCCTGTTTAACAGGGGTGTGTAATTACAATTTTTTATGCAATGCTTTGCAACAGGTCTCATTGCTGTTCTCAGAGTACAGTATCTGTGAGTGGTTGCAGTGTTGTGGCACCAGCACCAGTGCCTAAGGCACAATTTTTCAGCCCCTGTTTAACAGGGGCGTGTAATTACAATTTTTTAAGCAATGCTTCGCAACAGGTCTGACTGCTGTGCTCCAAGTACAGTATCTGTGAGGGGTTGCAGTGTTGTGGCACCAGCACCAGTGCCTAAGGCACAATTTTTCAGCCCCTGTTTAACAGGGGCGTGTAATTACAATTTTTTAAGCAATGCTTTGCAACAGGTCTGACTGCTGTGCTCCAAGTACAGTATCTGTGAGGGGTTGCAGTGTTGTGGCACCAGCACCAGTGCCTAAGGCACAATTTTTCAGCCCCTGTTTAACAGGGGTGTGTAATTACAAATCTTGATCTAATAGTTCACAGCAGGGCCCATTCCTGCGCCCACCAAGAGTAACTGTGAGGGCTTACAGTCTTGTGGCAACACCGTCCACCACCACCACCAAAGGCCCAATTTTTCTGCCCTGTTCAATAGGTGCATGCAATTACAAATCTTGATCTAATAATTCACAGCAGGGCCCATTCCTGCACCTACCAAGAGTAACTGTGAGAGCTTACAGTCTTGTGGCAACACCGTCCACCACCACCACCAAAGGCCCAATTTTTCTGCCCTGTTCAACAGGTGCATGCAATTACAAATCTTGATCTAATAATTCACAGCAGGGCCAATTCCTGTGCCCACCAAGAGTAACTGTGAGGGCTTACAGTGTTGTGGCTACACCAACATCTAATGGGGCAAATTTCTGCAGAGTATATACGGCAGGCCCCTACTTTCAAACATCCAACTTACAAACGACTCCTACTTGCAAACGGAAGGAGAAAACAGGAAGTGAGAGGAAATCTACCCCTAGGAAGGGAAATTCTATCCTGTTAGATTTAATGTGGGAAAAAGGTATCTCCTCTCTACTGATGCTTTATCACCAATCCTTGTTTCAATAAAAACCCCACTTTTCCAAAAACATTTGTCATTGGGACGGAAAGTGAGGTGAAATGTTCTGAACAGGTGCACAGACAGCAAAACAAATGTTACAGGGGTGATAACCCTTACCTATGTTTTCCAAAAAGCTTAAAAATAGATTTTTTTTGGATGGAGCTACACTTAAAAATGTACCTGTTCAGATTCTACTTAAGAACAAACCTACAGTCCCTGTCTTGTTTGCACCACCTGTATACGGCTGTTCAGAGTATATAGGGTTGTAGGTATAGGGTTTTATTTTGGGTGCGGTGTTCCCCTTAATATCCATACAAGACCCAAAGGGGCTGGGGTGGGGGGGGGTGATGGGGTAGCCATGCCATTTTTCTCAAGGATTTTCAGCCATATTGCCAGGACAAGACATGACATTAAAGCCGCAAGCGGTTTTAAATGGCTTCTTTTTTTCCTTTAGAAGTGTCATTTTGTGCAGGGACAGTTCTAAACACGGGAAACACATGCCACTTCACAGGCATACTTTAGACACCCCCCTGGTACGATATTTAAAGGAATATTTGACTTTTTTTTTTCACTTTATGCATCATTAAAATGACTGCTCCCGAAAAAACTTTAGTTTTTAAAACTTCTTTTTGCATTGATATATGTCCCCTGGGGCAGGACCCGGGTCCCAAAACCTGTTTTATGACATTAACATGCATATTGCCCGTTATAATTAGCACTTTTGATTTCGAACGTTCGAAGGTTCTGGTGCGAACCGAACCCGGGGGTGTTCGGCCCATCCCTAGCTGCCTCCAATTCTTTCAGTGTCAGTGACCTAGAACAGTTATGCAGTCCTGATTTTTCTGGCTACAAACTTGTCTTACAGTACAGAGGCTAGAAGTATAGCATGATGGCCAAGCCTCCAGCTTTTCTAAATGCCATTTCCACAATGGCAGCCAGCATGTTCTTCTCATGAGAAGTTATCTTTAACGAGAACCAGCTCTAAACAAGTCTGACACATTTTGTGAACTCTGCAACTTTATTTGTGCTCCAATGTCAAACTAACTTGGGGGCATATTCCATTCAGGATCCACAAACACATTTGGATCTTTTATGGCAATTTGCCCTTCTAACAATCGTCCGACACTCTACACTCACCGTCTCTTCATTTATAACAGGATTAGTGTGCACTGGGCAAATGTGACAGCTGGTAACAGCTAGTAAATGTCAAACCTACAATGTACTGTAAAAACAGCTTTTGACCCGGCCGGTGAATTTTCCAGCCTGAGCTCTCCATAGTGCTGAAACTGTGTTTTTAAACAATTTCAGCTCTAGGAGGGTGAAATACAGTACTTCCTTCTTTTAACAGAAGCTGTTTGCCCATCCTCACTTCCAGTACAAAACCTAGGTTATTTTCATGGACAGTTTGTAAAAAATAAATAAAAATTATTTCTCCTGTCCGTAAAAGTCTATGGACAGGAGAAACTGTCCATGAAATATTGGTGGCTGGCCGCGGCTCTCAGTGCTTCCTTCCTTGTCTTGGTGGTCTCTCTCCAGAAGAGCCCTAACCTAGTACTCAGTGGTCAGCTTCAGCTAGCCGGGTGGAGAGGGGCCTGCTAGGCCTTTTGGCTAGGTGGATCAGAGTGTCTTGCTCTTGTCAAGAGCCTTGCACCTTGTGGGGTAAGGGAAGCGTCCTGTCTCTTTGGAAGGGGACTATTGACATGTACTGTGTACTTATTTGTGTTTTTCACATGCTCTTTTTTTCTCTTTTTTTTGTGCACCCATTGCAGGTTAGAAAAAATACCAGCTCTAGGAGGATTAAATGTATATTTCTGTAACTAAATAAATAAATACATTTTGAGTTAAATTGGTTAAGAAAAAAAGTGTTTGTCCCCCTCTAAAACATAACCAACCTGGCAAATCCTTATGTTAGCTGATATACCTATGCCAATGGGCAGCCAGCGTGAAGCCTTCTGTCATGCTGGTACCAGTTTGCATTTTCTTCATATTGAGGAGTGTTTTGAGAGCATGGGTGTTTGATGAGGAGTAGCTCCAGGCACTTCCAAACAGTGCCAGGATGGGGAACCAGAAAGGGGGCTTTATAGAGGATTGGTAAATAACAGATAAACCACCTTCCTCCCACTCCTTTCCCAAACATCACCCTCTACTGGTCAACAAGGTGGGGGAGTTAAAGAACCCCTTTCAAAACGCTGCCCCAATGATGAAGGGCATGGAGTTTGCATTGCTTGTGCTGGTTGTTTCTAGAGGAGGAAAACAAGTTGTTTTTTTCCCCTTTTTAACAGAGTTTAAAAAATACAAACTAAAAAAAACTTTAAATGCTGCAATTATATTAAAAACATTTGTTCAGCACTCATCACTAGCAATTGCATTTCATTATAAAATACAAAGATTGAACATCGCAACAAGGAGGATTGTATTATCAGCTGTGTTCAGTGGATGTCAGGCAAATCTACAGGAATATGTGCTTTATAAATAGGGTGAATGTTACCCAGTGAATGTTGGGCAAACGTTGCTTAAAAGTACAGTGCATTGGCCAGCAAATCCTTTAGTAGTAGTAGTCCTTTAGTTTAGTAGTTTAGAAGTATTCATATGAAATGTACACACAGCATATGGAAGATGACAGTTTAGTGAAAGATGATAATTAAATTACACTGTCCTACAGTGCGTCAATGATGGGAATAGTAATAGACTACACTTACAAAAAAAGTGTGTGTGAAAACATTACCGGTGGGCAGTTCCTGTTTTATGTGCTTGCAAAGAAATTTTTATTTTTAGAGGAGAGTCTCAGTTTAATTTAGGGAACAAATTTTCCCATGAATCTTTGCTTTATTCCTATAAAATATGTAATTTGATCACCAAGAAACATACAAACTCCAAAAGATGTCAAAAAGAATGATGTCATATGCCCATTAGTACCTCATCATAGACAACCAGGTGGTACTGCTTTGGACAGTGCTGTCTGTAAATATGCTGATTGGAATAAAAGGCAGAGTTTTAATGGCAGAGGGATAAGCCTGTTATTGAGCTGCTGCTCCTTTATTGTCCTATTACAGGTTGGGGGTGGGTCCAAGATCAGGCTGTATTGCATAGAGTGACACTAAACTCTGGTTTAAAAATAATCTATTTAAGGATGTACTCCTAATGCAGTAGTATAAGTCTTGCATAAAAGAAAAAACTTCTCCCTGCAAGTTAATGTCATAATGTGCTAGTATGCATCACATACTAGAACAATTATGAGAGACTTACCTTAAAACGAATCCCTCCAGCGGCGCGCTGTCATGGCTGGCAGAGCTTCCATCTTCACCTGGTCTTCCTTCCGGGTTCACGGGTTCCAGCTGTTTGAATGGCCAAGCCGCAATGATGTCAATCCGGTGCATGTGCACGGGACTCACTGCTGTGGCACAGAGCTCTTAAGTGTAGCACCCTGGAGTTTAGGCAGGGTTGCTCCTCACAAATTTACTTGCTGTAACCAGTTATCCTAGTTGATTGTTAGAGATCCATTGATTTCTCCCTAAGTTTGGCCTTGTTGCACTCTTCTCTTCAACCACTAGGTGGCCAGGTACTTGGTGGTGCTAGATATGAGAAGGGCAACCCTAGGTCAGGTTATGGGTATATAGGGTATCTCAGCCAATGGGCAGGGGTTTTCTTGAATCCCTTGGCCTGCTGGGAGAGCCTATATATTCAGGTGAGGTCAGGTGATCTATGTTCTGTGCCACCTGGACGGCTGTCTAAGTGGACGGGTGTTGTATTGCCTGGGCTGCTAGGCCAGAGATTGGGCCTATCCCGGGCACATCTGGCTGCTGGGCTGTCTGAGGGCCTATCCAGAAGCAAGAGAGCAGAGAGCAGTGCAGGGTTGGGACTGCGGCTTGCAGTCCAACCAAAAGTGATGGTTCTGCCGGCCGGAGAAACCAAACGTGGTCAGAGGTAGAGGAGAAGCTGTCGCCAGTAAGGGACTATCCGCCTAATTACCAGGGACCACAGTGAGTAACTGAAGCAAGTACTGGAGCAGTATTCTCACCAACCAGGGAAGGTGAAGAATCGGGAAACTTCATTGGGAATCAAGCCAGGGACCCAGCCAGCGGAGGGGATGCTTGCAGAGCAGCCTTGTGTGTCAAGCTAGGGACTGAGCAGGCAAAAGGGGTGAAGCTTGAGAGGTATCTAGAGTGCCAAGCTAGGGGCCCAGCAGAGAAGCGGGGGTGACGCATGGAAGATACCACTGTGAAGTTTGAAGGAGCTCAAGATATTCAGTGGCAGTGAATCAGAGTGAAATACCGGGAGCTCAGTGTGCAGAAGAACTACAAGGAAAGATTGTAGTAAAAGTGAAGGAACAGTTACTTTTGTGTTAGGAACTGTCAAAGGATGTTGCCATAGGAGACAGCATTCCTGCACATGCAGATGTAGCATCTTGCTGGATGCCTTTCCCTGCATGGCTGTCCTCCTATTGAAGTCTCAGAGTCTGCCAATCAATCTTGCAAATACCTAAGGGTGTCCTGGCCCAAACCCTCTCTCCCCCATAAAAGTTTGCTAAGAGAAATAAACTTTCTTTTGCATTCAAGAAGTGTCTGGTGACAATAACTTTAACTACTCTGCACCCACCATGCCTCACAACCCACTACATACAGAAGGATGTCCGCTGTCCCTGGCCCTGGAGGTTCGCATTAGTTTAAAGGAGGCCTTGGACCTTGCTACATAAGGGACAGCATGAGTATGTCGTCCCTTCAGAGTGCATGCGCCAGTGACTTTACCAGCTGCAGAAACAGTGAATATCTCCTAAATGTGCACCTTTAGGAGATATTCCTTGTATCTACAGGTAAGCTTTATTATGAGCTTACCTGTAGGTACAAGTGTCCAAGAGGTGTTTACAACCGCTTTTACTCCTAAAAGTACCTTCTATTGCTCTCAGTCTTCTCCAAACTCATTTTTGATGTGCTGAGGATGGAGTGATCTAACTTCCTTTTAGAGGGTGGCTATGTTCATTCTTCATAGTCACACTGTATGTAGGAATGTAACCTTCCGCTCTTACACTCTCCCAAGATTTACTAAGGACTACAGACTATGTGGTGTATAGTGTGCACATATCAGGGCATATGACCATAATAAATGTGCACTGCTCATTCTAAATAGAACTGAGCAGGGAAAGCAGAGGTTCAGGAGCTTACGTGGAACATTACAAGGAGACAGAAAAACGCAAATGAAAGACAGAGTACAGGGCTATTAAAGTGGAGCTCCACCCTAAATAGCAACTTTTGCTATTTGGAACCCTCCCCCCCTCCGGTGTCACAATTGACACCTTTCAGGGGGGAGGGGGGTGAAGATACCTGTCTAAGACAGGTATTTTCACCCACATCCGGGAGTCCTGTCTCCGGGAATCTGCGGGAGTTACGTCACTTCCCGCAGACTTCCCTTGGTGTTCTGGGAGACACTCGGCTCCCAGAACACAGGCGCACCAATCAGAACGGCGCAGCGCGACTCGCGCATGCGCCGTAGGGAACCGGGCATGAAGCCGCAGGGCTTCACTTCCTGGTTCCCTCAGCGAGGATGGCGGAGGGAGCAGCAGAGCGACGAGCGGTCGCTCGTCCTCTGCTGCGGACGTCGCTGGACTCCAGGACAGGTAAGTGTCCAAATATTAAAAACCAGCAGCTGCTGTAGCTGTAGCTGCTGGCTTTAAAAAAATTTTTTCCGGTGGAGCAACCCCTTTAAGTAGTGTGATGTGTATGGATTATTTTTGGAGAATATGCACATTGTTTAGTGTCACTTTAATTGCAGTATACCATGCAAAAGGGTACTGGACCGGGCTGTGACTTCTGGATCAAAAGAACATCTGAACAGAATTACAAATAGTGTGGTAGGCATACATGTATTTCCACTGTGTATTTGGCTGTTGCTGCCTGAAGTTCAGCATTAGGGCTCATGCACACAGGACGTTTTTACAGCTACTGTTAGAGGCGTTTAACATTTTTCTTAACTGCCTCTAAAAGCCCCTCCATGTTAGCCTATGGGGTTGATTTACTAAAGGTAAATCCACTTTGCACTACAAGTGCACTGCAAGTGCACTTGGAAATGCAGTCTCTGTAGACCTGAGGGGAAGATCTGAAATGAGGAGAAGCTCTGCTGATTTTATCATCCACTCATGTACAAGCAAAAATGCTGTTTTTTATTTTCCTTGCATGTCCCCCTCGGATCTACAGCAACTGCACTTCCAAGTGCACTTGGAGTGCAAAGTGGATTTGCCTTTAGTAAATATACCCCTATGTGTCCATGCACACATAAAATGTCAGAGGCATTTGGAGACATAAGCGTTTAGCCCTGGTTCACACTGGTGCGTTTTGACATGCGATTTGACATGTCAAATCGGCGGCATTTGCCGGCAATAACACTATCCTAATCAGTGCGACGCTGCATCTGCGGCGCTGCCCCGATTTCAAAAAGTCGTTTCTGTACTACTTTTTGCGATTTCGGGCTGCGATTTACATTGAAATCTGTGCAGAAACCTGTACAGATGTCTCTGAAATTGCGGCCAAAATCGGGACTGACGTGCAGGAGTGAAATTGTGCAAGTTCAGCTAAACTCGCACGGCTTAATTCCCGCAGCTCAGTGTGAACCTGGGCTTAGGGGCATCCTGTGCTTCCAAAAGCAGTAAAAATGAGCTGTAAAAACGCCCAAAAACTCTGCGTATGAAGTTTTTGGGCGTTTTTACAGTATAGGGAGTGTTTTTAATGAAAAAAGGCCCAAAAACGCTAACGCCAAATATCGTGCAATAACGTTATGTAAAAAGGTGACTACATGCGAAAAAAAATGCATTTTTAGTGCTGCTGTAGCACTGAGCCCTTAAACTGGAGCTTATTCCTAACGACTGAACTCAGGCAGCCGTTATTTTCCCATGCAGCCATATTTAGATAATTAAAACTTACACACACCTAGAGCGACTTTCCGTTTACCCCCCCTGACAAGCACACAAATCTGCTTCGCCATGTATTTACAGATAAGCTAAAATTAATTGCTTATTCATACAACAGGAAAGCTGACATTTTCACCCACACAATAACCCTCAGCTATGACTCCATAAACATTCTGAAATACCTAATAGCGTGCTGTCATGCCTGTGCAATCACGCCTGATTTCTAAAACTATGTTTAACCTTGATTAAATTGTAAACACCTATATTATATCCTTCTTGTTTACCAGCAACAACTCATTTCATTTTCTTGTCTATGCTATTACTTAATGGAAAAAACCTGGCATATGGTCTTGGAGTAAAGGTAAAGTATCTTAGCAGGACATTCTGTATATTTAGATGGAGCGGAGTTTACCAATGACAGGTGTAATTTGGCAAACGCTCTGACTGGGACAGAGTTAAAGCGCAACTAAACTTTCTCCAACAACATTAAAGAGGAACTGCAGTCTGCTCACATAATTTGTAATAAAAACATATTTGCCATTCTGAAGCTTCCCTCCAACCACTTTGCATATTATTTTACATACAGTCAGGTCCATAAATATTGGGACATCAACACAATTCTAATCTTTTTGGCTCTATTAACCACCACAATGGATTTGAAATGAAACAAACAAAATGTGCTTTAACTGCAGACTTTCAGCTTTAATTTGAGGGTATTTACATCCAAATCAGGTGAACGGTGTAGGAATTACAACAGTTTGTATTTGTGCCTCCCACTTTTTAAGGGGCCAAAAGTAATGGGACTGATTAACAATCATAAATAAAACTTTCACTTTTTAATACTTGGTTGCAAATCCTTTGCAGTCAATTACAGCCTGAAGTCTGGAATGCATAGACATCACCAGACGCTGGGTTTCCTCCCTGGTGATGCTCTGCCAGGCCTCTACTGCAACTGTCTTCAGTTTCTGCTTGTTCTTGGGGCATTTTCCCTTCAGTTTTGTCTTCAGCAAGTGAAATGCATGCTCAATCAGATTCAGGTCAGGTGATTGACTTTGCCATTGCATAACATTCCACTTCTTTCCCTTAAAAAACTCTTTGGTTGCTTTCGCAGTATGCTTCGGGTCATTGTCCATCTGCACTGTGAAGCGCCGTCCAAAGAGTTCTGAAGCATTTGGCTGAATATGAGCAGATAATATTGCCCACAACACTTCATCCTGCTGCTTTTGTCAGCAGTCACATCATCAATAAATACAAGAGAACCCGTTCCATTGGCAGCCATACATGCCCACGCCATGACACTACCACCACCATGCTTCACTGATGAGGTGGTATGCTTTGGATCATGAGCAGTTCCTTTCCTTCTCCATACTCTTCTCTTCACATCACTCTGGTACAAGTTGATCTTGGTCTCATCTGTCCATAGGATGTTGTTCCAGAACTGTGAAGGCTTTTTTAGATGTTGTTTGGCAAACGCTAATCTGGCCTTCCTGTTTTTGAGGCTCACCAATGGTTTACATCTTGTGGTGAACCCTCTGTATTCACTCTGGTGAAGTCTTCTCTTGATTGTTGACTTTGACACACATACACCTACCTCCTGGAGAGGGTTCTTGATCTGGCCGACCGTTGTGAAGGGTGTTTTCTTCACCAGGGAAAGAATTCTTCGTCATCCACCACAGTTGTTTTCTGTGGTCTTCCGGGTCTTTTGGTGTTGCTAAGCTCACCGGTGCGTTCTTTCTTTTTAAGGATGTTCCAAACAGTTGATTTGGCCACACCTAATGTTTTTGCTATCTCTCTGATGGGTTTGTTTTGTTTTTTTCAGCCTAATGATGACTTGCTTCACTGATAGTGACAGCTCTTTGGATCTCATATTGAGAGTTGACAGCAACAGATTCCAAATGCAAATAGCACACTTGAAACAAACTCTGGACTTTTTATCTGCTCCTTGTAAATGGGATAACGAGGGAATAACACACACCTGGCCATGGAACAGCTGAGCAGCCAATTGTCCCATTACTTTTGGTCCCTTAAAAAGTGGGAGGCACATATACAAACTGTTGTAATTCCTACACCGTTCACCTGATTTGGATGTAAATACCCTCAAATTAAAGCTGAAAGTCTGCAGCACATCTTGTTTGTTTCATTTCAAATCCATTGTGGTGGTGTATAGAGCCAAAAAGATTAGAATTGTGACGATGTCCCAATATTTATGGACCTGACTGTATACTGTGATTATGTACTTGCCAAATATGCTGCAGAAATCTCCCTCCACTGAGTCTGGCTGCAGCCTTTTTAACTGTGGGCAGCCAAAGCTGCTGCCTGTTCACTTCCTGGATTTACACAGACACACACCTCCATCTCTGCAGCTCTCATTGGCCCTCTTATGACTCATCCCCCCTTCCTTCCTGACGAACGCTCACGAGAATGATAGAGAGAGCTGTGCATGATGTCATAAGCCTAGGATTTTTACCAGACAAGAAACAGGAAGTGGGCTGTATAAGGTATTTACTGGCAGAACAAAAAATGTTTTACTATCCAAAGATAAAACAACAAGGGCAGAATATTTAAGAGATGGAAAGATGAAAAAATTACCACTTTAACTATTTTAAATTTTAGGCTGGGTTCACACCTATGCGAATTGAATGCGTGTTTCTCCGCATTCAATTCGCATAGCAGGAGAATGTGCCTGGCTGTCTATGGAGACGGTTCACATATCTCCGCAGCGGGTCCAGTGCAGTGTGCCGGAAAAACGCGTGCCTTTTTTGGCTGAAATCAGACCTGAATTGGTGAACCAGCACGCCCCGGACCCCTGCTGTGAGCCGCATGTGGCGGCGGTGTGAACCCGGCCTTAGGTTGCTAGCTATGATCACATGTAATATCTGGACTTATCAGCTTTCAGGAACAAAATACTGGTTCCCCTTATCAAGTGGGGTGCCAATTAGTAAATCCTGATGTAATATGGTGGGTACGGTAAAAGGGCTCCTTTCCTCCAGGGTTCAATCTGGCCTGGTTTACCAGGCTTGTCCCCAGATGAAGGCAGAGCTATCCCTAATTACTAATGCCTTTATGGTTGGAATGGGGCTTCATTTGACTAGCCAGGGGCTGGGAGGTGCAAGGAACTCCTAGTGATGTGCCCGCTGGGAGTGTGTCCCAGGGGTGCTAGAAAAAACACTTTGGGCAGTAGTACCCCATTGAGTTTTTACTAGCACTCGGGCACGTCTCTTTGGCTTTTCTTGTACACGCACAAAAACTGTGATTCATGGCAATGTGATACGCAATGCGGGAGGGGGTTGTAAACTTCAAAAATCATGTGGAACTCCGCTTTCATTATTTAATCATTTTTTGTGAGCACTTTAAGGGGTTGGTTGCCCTGGTTTCCACATAGTATGCCTTGCCCCTGTCAGGAGCCTTGGCGGGGGGGGCTCAGGGTTTGAGGCCCTTACTTTTCAGAGGTTGGGTCATTATTGTACCCTCCTGCATGTTTGTGTGTGCTGTGATTTCAAGGTTCACTTTTTCTGTTCATAGGGTTTTGTCAAGCACTGTACCGCAGAAGTTCGGCCCCCCCTCCTCCTTCCTCCACCGCCTAGCCAGTTAGAAAGCGCAGCACGCTTCGCGCATGCACAGTAGGGAACCGGCTGTGAAGCCGAAAGGCTAAACTGCTGGGTTCCCTTACTAGAAATGGCGACGGCTGCACCCGACAGCTGATCCGAAGATCGGCTGGGGTGCCGACATTGCGGGCTCCCTGGATAGGTAAGTGTCCATATATTAAAAGTTAGCAGCTGCTGACTTGAAATTTTTTGTGGGGGGACTGGACCTCCTCTTTAATGCATAGAATGCATTAAAGATCACTGGGCACAGCGTTGCCTCCTCCCAACTGATTTAAACCTCTAATTGCTGTACTACCATGTCGCAATCACGTGCATTGCACAGCAATCATGGGTTTAAGTCAGTTGGTGAGGAGGCAACAAATCGCCTCCTCACCACCTGTCAAAGACTATTGGATAATTTTTCAGGGGAGCAGCAATGCCTGCTGCACTTGTGAATGAGTCCTTAGTGCTCGTCCACATGTAAATTTAGGGGGTGATAAAACCCTGCGGTTTAGTCATGGTTTTACCGCCCAATCCCTACCCCCTTTAGCTGCCGAGGCAGCAGCCAAAGGTGTACACATGTCACAGCAGGAATTAAGCCCCGTGATGCTTTTGGTGGGTGCTAGCGCCTGCCAATCGCGACCCATTCAAGTAAATGGGGCCATTCTGCAAGTGTGGGGTCCAAGGGGTTAAAGTAGGTGGTGAGAAAGCAACCAAAAGCTGCCTGCTTTAACCCCTTGTTTGCTGTACTCACAAGGTTGCAGGGCACTTGCAGAGTGGCCTCATTCACTTGAATGGGTCATGCTTGGCAGGTTCTACAGCCACCAACCATGTCAGGGCGTATAACTCCTGCTGCGGTTGCGACATATACAGTATACACCCCTGGCCACTGCAGCTATTGGGATGGGGGTGATAAAAATATGTCTTAACTATGGGGTTTTACCACCCCTGCTGCTGGCACCACTCTGCTAGCCGAGATAAGAGGTGGAGTGCAGTTGGTATAACTACATGGGACAGGAGCCAGCACTACAGAGGAGGTATTTCCTTATGTGGCTCTTGCTCCCTACTACAGACCTTACTATAGTCTCTCTGCATTGCACTCTGATGCTCTGGGATGGCAGGTCAGCAAGCCTAGACCGCGTTCTACCAGTCACCTGTCCACGATCTACTGGTTGCTGACCCCCACTTTACAACCACTTTAAGCCCTGACGAAGGGGGAGTGTGGTTGGCCCCTGAAACGTGTTGAAGTTATTCTGCTATGAATCAGTTTTATCATTAAATTATGTTGTACCTTGGACTCTTGGACATTTGTTTATCACGTTCATTGGATTGTATGTGTGTTTTATTGCTGTCTGTGTCACCTGTAGGGACACTCACCCTCTAAGTTTGTCCTGGACCATTGTCACTAGGACTGAAAGTGAGAGAAAACTCGCCAGAACAGGGATTAAAAAAAAAGCCTTCCAACTGAGACATTTACTGTAGTCCATTGACAAATGATATAAACAAGACCAAGGATAAATCCAAGGAAAGATCCAAACTTTACTCCATTGACAAATGCCTAATGCCGCGTACACACGACCGTTTTTAATGACGAGAAAAATGTAATTTTTTAAAATGGTCATTAAAAATGATCGTGTGTGGGCTTCAGAGCATTTTTCACGACGAGAAAAACGGCCATGAAAAAATTGGAACATGCTCTAATTTTTCACGTCGTTTTTTACATCGTCGTTTTTCTCGTCATGAAAAATGGCCGTGTGTGGGCTTTAACGACGTGAAAAAAATGCGCATGCTCAGAATCAAGTATGAGACGGGATCGCTCGTTCTGGTAAAACTAGCATTCGTAATGGAGATAGCATATTCTGTAACGGACTGAAAAGCACGAGGCTAAAAAGCGCGAATCGTCGCTCAACAAACTTTACTAACATGAAGGGTGGCGCCATCCGAATGGAACTTCCCCTTTATAGTGCCGTCGTACGTGTTGTACGTCACCGCGCTTTACTCAAACATTTTTTTCCACGATAGTGTGTAGGCAAGGCAGGCTTGAGAAGAATCACGTTGAGAAAAATGCCGGTTTTTTCAATGACATTAAAAACGGTCGTGTGCACGCGGCATAATTTTATTTTATTTCCTGTTGTGTCAATAATACTGAAAGTGATGAAAATTCTCCCCAATGGGACAAAGACAGCAAGAAACCTTAGCAGGATTTTTTATATTTTCGAAACCTTTGCAAAACGTAAAAAAAAAAAAAAAAAGTTTGGGTTTCAGAGTGAAGGTTTCAGAGTGCATTTTCTGTTTAGAATAACGAGTGCTACCCCTGATGCTTGTATTCTCTATGACACACTGCACTTGGAGCAAAGGACATGCTGAGCCAAAGATGCATCTCAGTATTTGGCCGCTGTAGGTAAAAAAGTAATAAATAAGTAATATTGCGAGCTCAACTCGTACTGCTACTTGCTAAGGCTGTAAACCAATACACTAGACAATCGTTGCAAACCAATGATCAAAACAGCCACATTGCTCATGGATAGCAAACATTGCATTACTTTTCATAGAATAGGGAATCCTGACATATTAAAAAAACTAACCGCACAATGAAAATATATTGTATGACATGATCATGAATCATGATCATTATAGCTTCATGAAAATACTTTAGTCTTATGCTCTCTTTTAATAAAAATCTATTGTAAAACAGGATGTATTTCCAGGAATCTTCATTTTTATTGAAGGTTGGGTCAGGGCTTTTTATATTTTCATGAAAACAACCTCCTCACCCCATACGTGACAGATTTTGTCCACTAATGCAGCAGAAGCCCAGCTGCCATGCAAAAAAAATAAAAAATTCTGCAACTTTGCAGATCTTTCTGATTAAGTGTGAAATGTGAATCACATGAAAAAAAATTGCCCGTCGTTAATTACTTCTTCTCGATTGCCAAAACTTTCCAGCGATTTATGGAGATTACATTGTAAACAAGATGCAAGCATTGGGGGTGCTGGGATTCCATCTGCTGGCACAGACTCTTTGGCATCCAGGCTATTGTGGGCATTGGCTTTCTGCTGTCATAGCTCCGGCAAGAATCAATATATATGTATTCACAGCGCAGGAAATGGGAGCATGGAATAAGAGAGTGTTCTATGATGAAACGGAGGAAAAAGATGAACAGATGGGAGATGACGATGGAGAGAAGAGGCTGGGATGTCGTTAATGAATATTAGTGCTTTCTGTAGTGGGTTTGCTTATTAGGCTGGTGGGAATGTACGTAAAATGAAGTAAATAAATCAAGTATGACGGAGGAGTAGAGTTTCCATAGATGTTCAATGAACAAAAATGGTTAAATTAACAGAGACAGGAATCAAGTACCCACTTTCATAGCGAAGCAAGGTGAAAACACCCTCTACACACAATCATGCATGCTCCTTTACCTTCACTTGATGCTTTGTTATAAAAAATAAATGATAAATGGCTGTAATATATACAATACACTGCCATAGATATGCATGATAGCTAGTAATGAGACATTACACCTCCAAATATGGTCACCTAATTTTGGCTACAAGAGTTGTAGATTGACCTTCCAAGAAAGACAGCCAATAAGAAGTTCTGCATGAGCTCTGACTCTTATGCCGCGTACACACGATCGGAAATTCCGACAAGAAAAGTTGGATGTGAGCTTTTGGTCGGAAATTCCGACCGTGTGTAGGCTCCATCGGACATTTTCTGTCGGAATTTCCGACAACAAAAATTTGAGAGCTGGTTCTCAAATTTTCCGACCAGAAAAGTTCTAGTCGGAAATTCCGATCGTCTGTATGCAATTCCGACGCACAAAAAAACACCCATGCTCAGAATCAAGCAGAAGAGCTGAACTGCCTATTGAACTTCATTGATCTCGGCTCATCGTACGTTTTGTACGTCACCGCATTCTTGACAGTCGGAATTTCCGACAACATTTGTGTGACAACACAAGTTTGAGCCAACATTCCGTCGGAAAAAAATCCACGGTTTTCTTGTCGGAATTTACGATCGTGTGTACGTGGCATTTAGCTGACATCACATGACCAAATGCCTAGGCATATTAGCCTTGTGAATGCACCCAGGATCATCCTTAATACATATGGTGTACTTCCTACAAAGCAGGCTAGGAGTTGCAGGGAAGAGGGTAGCAAACTTAAATTTGCACAAATTTATGTGGTTATTTGAAAATTTGCCGTAGAGGGTGGATGAGGCTCAATTTTGGAAGTTGCCACATTCACACCAAGCAGGCTGGTTAGTGGTTCTGTCTGAACATTGTACACAGGGCTGGTGCTACCACTAGGCAAACTATGCAGCCGCCTTGGACGCACTGCTGCCTAGGGCGCCCGGCCACTGGTGTTCCTACTCTCTTCTCTCTGCAGCAAGCAACTAAGTCTCAGCATCAGCAGGCAGCCGCGGCTCTGTTCGCACATAGTGTCAGAGGCACAGCGGCGGCGAAGAACTGCGTCTGTGTCCCGACTCCCGAATGAATGGAAGCAAGCAAACATCCATTGATGGGCACTGGTGAGCCTGCATTGATGGGCGCTGCTAGGCTGCATTGATGGGCGCTGGTAGGCTAAGGTGACCAGATTTTTAAAATGAAATCCGGGGACTTTTTTTTTTTTTACTAGTAATGGCAGCAATCAGAGACTCATAGCGGGACTGCGATATTGCGGTGGACAAATCGGACACTTAGTGACACGTTTGACGCTTTGTGGGAGCCAGTGACACTAATACAGTGATCAGTGCTAAAAATATGTACTGTCACTGTACTAATGACACTGGCTAGGAAGGGGATAACATCTGGGGGGAAATCGAAGGGTTAAATGTGTGCCTAACAAGTGTTTTCTTACTGTGGGGGAGGTGCTTTTACTAAGGTAAGGCATAGATCCCTGTACCTGCTTTGCAGGACCACAGGATCAATGTCTTCCCTACTGACAGAACAGCAAACTGCCTTGTTTACATAGGCAGACCACCGTTCTGCCTGTGTACATAACAATCAGTGGGTACCGGTGCTCATCGAGTTCGCCGGACCCGCTGATTGGCTCCAATACCCAGAAATGCAGGATCACGTATATACGTGATCCTGCGCAGCGCGACCACCCTCTAGCAGTAAATCTGCTATGGGGCCGTTGGCAACTGGTTAAGATCATCAGCATTCTGATAACTCACAGGCAGCAGGCACTCTATCATGACTCTAGCTGGCTCTGTCACAGTGTGTCACATAACATGGCCGCTGGATGCTGATTTTGTTAACTTGTGACCAATAAGTGCCCGCTGCCTGTGAGTTATGATACCATCCATTATGCCAGTGAGACAGACAAAGTGCAATGTAGTCTATTCACAGACACCCCCAAAGTACACCTGTGTTGAAGCCTTGAAGGCACTGGCAGCCCCACGATCGGATCCTCTTCCCCTCTGTTCCTGCTGCTGGACACCGTCAGCTGAGCTCAGCTGCCTCTCTCTGCCCGTCGCCACCGCCACCCGCATCACAGCCTCTCAAGTCCCCGGCTACTACTGGGTGAAGACCGGAGGAAAATCACTCTACCTGGGAAGGCAAGGAGATAAGCAGGCAGGGGGCTGGCTGGGATTTGAGCCAAGGCAAAAGAACAAGCGAGCGGAGCTGAATGGGCATGCGTCCGAAACTGAAGAAATATTCGACCAGCACATGATCATCAGAAAGGGACACAGATAATGGAAACAATACACCCCCCTAAGCTAGTAGGAGCGTGGGTGTGTAATTCAGATTTTTATTTTTTTATTCTGCACTGACGGTCTTTGAAAATTGCCCCAGCTCCTGTTGAAATCAAATCCGGGGACAAAACCGGGGACAGACTTGGTCCGGGGACAGTGTCCTCAATCCGGGGACTGTCCCCTGAAACTGGGGACATCTGGTCACCCTATGGTAGGCTGCATTTGATGGGTGCTGGTAGGCTGCATTTGATGGGTGCTGGTGAGACTGCATTTGATGGGCGCTGGTGAGACTGCATTTGATGGGCGCTGGTGAGACTGTATTGATGGGTGCCGGTAGGCTGCATTGATGGGTGCTGGTGAGGCTGCATTTGATGGGCGCTGGTGAGGCTGAATTTGATGGGCGCTGATGGACTGCATTTGATGGGCGCTTCATTAAAAAGGTGGGGCATACATGGGAAGGGGGTGGGGCCAAGGGGAGGGCGGCAAAATGAGGTTTCGCCTAGGGTGTCAAAAATCCTTCCACCAGCCCTGACTGTACATCCCTTCCAGCAGAAACCATATGACTGTCACTCATTACAAAATAATAACCTGCTTTTCAATTAGAGCAGTGTTGCTGAAAGCAAGGACTTCCTATGTAGTTTATCAGTTGAAACTAAACATTTTGTAGCGGAGATGTGTGCTGTAGCCAGTACACGTTGGTCTTGGTTGATGTGAACGCTCTGCTGTCGTTGAACCCATCTGTTGTCAAAGGTTGTTTGACTGCCAACAAATGCCATTTTGCATACTTCTATTGAAATGTGCAGTCGTCCTGTCTGGCTGGAGTTTGACTATTCGCCAGCATCAAACTTCAGCTTCTTTCATCTGAAAATATGTTTCTAACCACAGGAATTCTGATGATTGGAGGTTTTGTGGCTAGTGGACCACTTGGTACTTTTGTTAATATATGAGAGGCCAGAAATAAGCAGCTAGCTTGATTGTGAATATCCAACTCTTTTGTGCAGTTGTGATCTGTATGTTTTTACTTTGCTTACAGAAGAAGGGGCATCAGATGTACTGTTTTTATATTTTGTTATTAGTTGACTATCACTTATTGAACGTAGTCACCTCTACAGAATATATAATCAAAATCAAATATGCAATGTGAATCCACATATAACATTTGTTGTACACTAGCTCTTGTGTCAGTAAATGTAAAGTGGCCTGATTTGAGATGTGGTTGCAAAGGGAAGTGCAGCATGTATCCTGTAGAGAAGAGCTCATGCACATGGGTGCTTTTGGGCATAAAATTTAATTTGCAGGTATATTCTGCTGCATAGATCTGCTCATAGTAATGAATAGGTGTACACAGGGTTTGCACAGCTACTAGCGTATTTCAAATAATCGGTATTGGTCAGAAACGTACCAATATTAACGATGTTATCAATATTACCGACATTGGTCAGACCTCCTCCCCCTGTCCCCGCGCAGCACTCGCTGCAGTCTCTGTCAGCGGTGCGGCGGGCAGCAGAGACATCATCTCTCACTTCCCGCCTCGCATTAGCACTGTTCCACCCCTACAGCAGGGCCGCAAAGGCTGCTCTTGACAGAGCTGCTGCTCTCACTACCCGCCACATGTGGAAGTTTACCCGCTTAGATGGCGCTGGGGAGAGGCTGCCAGAAGTAGTGTAAGTAGTGACAAGCATGTGGGTGTCAGGAGACAGTGGCAAGTGACACGCTGCATCTGGGTGGCAGGTGACAGTGGCAAGTGACACGCTGCATCTGGGTGGCAGGAGACAGTGACACTGACCACTACACTAACCTACCTGATCCCTACACTGACCATTACACTGACCTACCTGATCCCTACACTGACCACTATACTAACCTACCTGATCCCTACACTGACCACTATACTAACCTACCTGGATCCCTACACTGACCTACCGGATCGAGAAAACTGCCGGGAATCTCGACGAGAAAAATAGAGAACCTGCTCTCTATTTTCTCATCAGGATTCTCGTTTTTCTCGGATTCTCTTCGGCCGTTTTCCCGACGAGAAAACCGTGTGTGTGTACGAGGCTATAAGCTTACCTGTCCTCCGGGAAGCCTGCGCATGCTCGATGAGACTTCGATGCATGCGCGGTAGCTTACAAGGGTAGTGTAGGGTGAAGCAAGATGGCGGCGACGGCATCGAATGTGACGAGCGCATGCTCGTCGTAGTCGATGACGTCACCGCGTTCTTGCCATTCAAAAGAACGGAAATTCTTTTGAATGCCTGTCAGTATGCACGGCTTGGCAAGAAAAGCTTGCCAGGAATCTCGTCAGGAAAACCGACGTTTTTTTTCCTGACGAGATTCTCGGCCATGTTTACAGGGCTTTAGTCTCTTAGTTCCATGAAAGGCCTCAGGAACTGAAGCTCCTCTGCATAGACATATGGAACAACTCTTTTTGATCCAGAGCCACTTCTACCCTCTTGTAATCTTCGTAGATAACGCTTGAAGCAGTCTCTCAACCCTTTCCACCGACTTTGTAAACTTGCCACTGCAAAACATAAACAGAAACATAATCAATTATGTATTTTTTCATTCAGATACCTGGCAACCGGTCATTCTATAGTAAGCCTACATTATGAGTTCATGGCGGGCAAGTCGACAATCAGCTACATCATCCGTGGAACCTGACAAATTTTACGGGATATTGCTGAAATATTTTGGAGTCGGTGCAATTTCCCCAATTGTCTTGGAGCCATAGATGGGAAGCACGTGCGTGTCATTAAGCCTGTTGGTAGCAGAAGTATGTTCTTTAATTACAAAAAATATTGCTCCTTTGTACTGCTTGCCATGGCCGATTCGAACTACTGTTTCACCTACATAGATATAGGATCTTACGGAAGTAGCTGCGATGCTCGTATTTTTGCTAATTCCTCCTTCGGTCAAAGGCTACGAGATAATCGACTTGATGTTCCTGAAAACTGTCCTCTTCCTGGCACAAAAGAACCCCCGCTACCCTATGTGTTTGTCGCGGATGAGGGTTTTGCGTTGGGGGAACACATTATGAGGCCATACTGTAATCGGAACCTGACTACTCCAAAGAAGGTTTTCAACTATCGTTTAACCAGGGCAAGAAGGGAGGTTGAGTGCAGTTTGGGAATTCTTGCCAATAAATGGCGTTTCTTACGTACACCTATAGCCTTAAATATAGAAAATGCAATTATTGCTGTCAAAGCAGCATTCGTGCTGCACAATTATGTCAGGGTACGTGACGGATACTGTTTTGAGGATTCCCTCATGCACGACATGGAAAGTGCACACCTCAGTGCTACGAGGGGATCCAGTGACGGTGCCACTGTGCGCCATCAATTTACTTCTTACTTTGTTTCACCGGCTGGTGAAATACAATGGCAAATGGACGCCATTTCATAACTTCATTGCTATTAACTGCTTTCAAAAAATATATTTTCATTCAGTTATTTTATTCTGTAAAGTTTAATAGAGCCTGCGGGTATTGATTTTCTAATTTTTTCATGTTATGTTATACTGGCGTTAATGTATTATATTAAATAAATTTTTTTGGGTTAAAATTTTGTGATGATTATTTTGGCTATGGTTATATTGTTCAATCATTACCGACATAAAATTACGTTAGAGCTAGACATCAGTGACAGACTTCACCAGGGTTCTCCATACTCTGGCCCTCAAGTTGTCCTTGAAACACTTCTTTTTTGCAGCAGGAACGTGGGGGAATACAGTTCAGGCACCTTTAGTACTCAGTGTATGGGGTGGTCTACTGCTGCAGGCAGGTGATGTACTGTTGCTGGCAGGGAATCTATTGATGCTGGCAGGGGATCAACTGTTGCCAGGAGGAGATCTACTGTTGCTGGCAGGGGATCTATTGGTGCTGGCAGGGGATCAACTGTTGCCAGGAGGGAATCTACTGTTGCTGGCAGGGGATCTATTCATGCTGGCAGGGGATCAACTGTTGCCAGGAGGGGATCTACTGTTGTTGGCAGGGGATCTATTCATGCTGGCAGGAGATCAACTGTTGCCAGGGAGATCTACTGTTGCTGGAAGGGATCAAGTGTTGCTGGCAGGGGATCAAGTGTTGCCGGCAGGGGATCAACTGTTGCCGGCAGGGGATCAACTGTTGCCGGCAGGGGATCAACTGTTGCCAGCAGGGGATCTACTGTAGCTGGCAGGGGATAAGCTGTTGCCAGGAGGGGATCTACTGTTGCTGTCAGGGGATCTATTGATGCTGGCAGGGGATCTACTGATGCTGGGAGGGGATCTACTGATGCTGGCAGGGGATCTATTGATGTTGGCAGGGGATCTAGTGTTGCTGGCAGGGGATCAAGTGTTGCTGGCAGGGGGTCAACTGTTCCCGGCAGGGGGTCAACTGTTCCCGGCAGGGGATCAACTGTTGCCACGAGGGGATCTACTGTTGCCACGAGGGGATCTACTGTTGCCACGAGGGGATCTACTGTTACTGGCAGGGGATCTACTGTTGCTGGAAGGGGATCTATTGATGCTGTCAGGGGATCTACTGTTGCTGGCAGGGGATCACCTGTTGCTGACAGGGGATCTATTGATGCTGGCAGGTGATCTACTGTTGCTGTCAGGGGATATATTGATGCTGGGGTGTTCTATTGTTGCTGTCTGCAGGGGATTTATTATACTAATTTTATTTTTAACAAGGTCTATACAAAACTGTTAGTACCACAAATCTCCAGAAGGGGTGGTCTTGGGAGGTGGGTAGTGGGTGGAACCAAGGAATGCTGCTCAGAGCTGGGTAGGGCTGGAGACAAGGGGCGACTTGGAAAGGGGGAGTTCATGCACCTATTCTCTATGAAAAAAAGCCCTGTATGGAGCTACAACCATCATGCCTAGTCAAAGATAACAGACATAAATATAATAAATGTTAAACTTACATTTGTCAGTGCGGTCGGTCTGCGACAATACATCCCAGTCCTGGAAGGAGAGGCGGCAGATATCCAGCCAGGCATTGTCCCTCTTGATTTGATCCTTATAATTTGGGTCTGTCTTGTCGTACAGACATTTTCTCTCCCTGATGTACCTGATCAAGGACTCATTGTCGACCACCTCACGTGTATTTTCTTCCCTGGCTCTGGTAGACATTGTTGTATACAGGTTTTTTGGTACAGAAGTATACAGAGCTAACGGACAAAATGGAAGTACTCTGTGTGTGAGAAGGAGGGGGCTGGCTGTTTAGTGGGGGGTACCTGGGTAAATTCCTTTCTGCTTCCTGTAAGCTTCCTGTAAAGTTGCCTCACTATGAACGGTGATCCGACTTGGAGGCGACTTCCATTTAAATCTATGGGTACAAGTCGCCTAGAAGTCAGATTGAAGTAGTACAGGAACCTTTTCTGAAGTCGGAGCATTAAGACGGCTCTCATTCACTTACATTGATTTTATCATGTCACGCGACTTGGGGTGACTTCAAGTCCATAGTTGCCAACATTGCAAAAAAAAAATCCGGGACACTTTTTTGCATGTAGGAGGAGCTTTGCTATAATTAGGGGGCGGGCCATTTGTTTGTAGGCGTGTCACACTCTAGTATAAAAATGTGGCGCGCGGAGCGAGCCGCGGCAAAATATGGGCGTGGTTTACGCACAATGGTGGGCGTGGCTTAAATTGCCGTGGCTTGGAAGGGGTGTGGTTAGAGTCCGAGATGAATGAGGGAAGCAGAAAGAAAGAAAGAAAGAAGCCACATCCTACACCACAATAGAAATGTGTGTATTTCAGAAAGTTTAACAAACTCGGCAGATAAAGATACCCCAAAACACCTGGGGTTAGCGCTTCAATCATCCCGGCACCATGGTTGTCATGGTGTCAGGGTGATTAAAGTGCATTATTTCTATTATTACAATGGGGAGGCACCTGATGCAAGGACGAACTGCTGGGGAGGCATCTGGTGGCAGGTGATGTGGCAGGTGACACGCTCAGGGCTTCCACTGATTCTGCATTATGGTGAGTTGAATGATTTTTATATGATTTGAGTTGAATGAGTTTTATATTACAATGGGGGTTATTTACTAAAGGCAAATCCACTTTGCACTTCAGTGCACTTGGTAGTGCAGTCGCTGTAGATCTAAGGGGAAGATCTGAAATGAGGGAAAGCTCTGCAGATTTTATCATCCAATCATGTGCAAACTAAAATGCTGTTTTTTATTTCCCTTGCATGTACCCCTCAGATCTACAGTGACTGCAATTCCAAGTGCACTTGCAGTGCACTTGTAGTGCAAAGTGGATTTGACTTTAGTAAATAACCCCCATTGTAATATAAAACTCATTCAACTAAAATCATATAAAAATCATTCAACTCACCATAATGCTGAATCAGTGGAAGCCCTGAGCGTGTCACCTGCCACGTCACCTGCCACCAGATGCCTCCCCAGCAATCCGTCCTTGCATCAGGTGCCTCCCCAGCAGAGTCCGTCCTTGCATCAGGTGCCTCCCCAGCAGAGTCCGTCCTTGCATCAGGTGCCTCCCCAGCAGACTCCGTCCTTGCATCAGGTGCCTCCACAGCAGAGTCCGTCCTTGCATCAGGTGCTTCCCCAGCAGAGTCCGTCCTTGCATCAGGTACTTCCCCAGCAGTCCGTCCTTGCATCAGGTGCTTTCCCCAGCAGAGTCCGTCCTTGCATCAGGTGCAACACGCACTACACTGATTACTACAACACGCACTACACTACACTGCTCACTACACCACCCACTACACTGATTACCACTACACCACACTGACTACTACACTACACTGATTAATACACTACCAGGGGTCTCCAAAATTTTTACTTCGAGGGCCACATTGTATATTTTACAGATATTCGTGAGCCGAAAATAAAAGTTATTTCTAAAAGAATCCCCAGCCATGAAAGAGAATAGAATTTAAAAAAAAAATATGTTCCCATCACAGCCACCCCCTACACATTTGTGTCCCCATCAGAACTCCTGCCACACACTTGTGTCCCCTCAGAGCCACCTCCCCACACCCATTAAAATCCTTCCTGACCATGTCCCAATCAGCGCCCCCACATGTGTGTCCCACATCAGAGTCCCCCCCCCCACATTTGTGTCCAACATCAGAGTCCCACCCCCCACATTTGTGTAACTCATCAGAGCCCCCTCCACACTTGTGTCCCCCATCAGAGCCCCCTCCACACTTGTGTCCCCCACCAGAGCCCCTTCCACACTTGTGTCCTCCATCAGAGCCCCTCCACATGATTGTCTGTCCTCCATCAGACCCCCCTCCCCCTGACCATCTGCTTTCCCATCAGAACACCCTCACTACATATCTCATGAGCTACTGGCCTTTGTGGATTCGGGAGCCGAACAAAATTTTATTGATCGAGCGCTGGTCACCTGCTTGTCTCTAAAAACTCATGGTCTGGACTGTCCTAACTGCCTGATTTGTGTGGATAATCAGACTCTCTCATAAAACCAAGTACTATGGGTCACTAACATGTTTCAGCTAAAATTGGGACCTTCACACTAGGAAAAATGTTCTTGTCTAGACATTAATTGTCCGTCCACATCTTTGATTCTATGCCTACCCTGGCTTCAAGGTCACAACCCAGTGACTGATTGGAGCACAAGCAATGTCTTGGCATGGTCCAATCAGTGTGTACAAACCTGCATACTGTGTTCTATCCAGATTGCTGCCTGCCAAGTGGAACAGATTTTGCCTTGTTTTAGGGACTCCTTGGATGTACCTTCTAAAGTGTTGGGTGACACCTTCCCAGTTATGACTATTCCATTTATCTTTTACCTGGTGCTACACCATCTTCAAAAAAACTTTTGCCACTGTTTTAGTCAGATGCCAATGAACCTGTGCCTGCTGCAGAGCCAGTCTCAGATCAGCCTGTGCCCAATGCCTCAGTTCAGCCTACCTATATCAGCAGCTCCAGTCCAATCTGACCCTGTATTAGCAGTTCGAAAACAGCCTTGCTCAGTGCGGCAGTCATGCCATTTTCTGTGCCAGTTGCTCCAGTTCTGCCTGTCTCTGCACCTCAGTTGGGCCCGCCACAGTTTCAGATGTAGGTCTGTCTGCTCCTGACTCAGTGCCAGCTTGAGATGATGTTATTCAAAGCCGGCGGCGGCGGGAGCGGCGGGTGGAGGACGATCACATCATATGTTCAGTGGAGAGCGGGGAGGGGCCGCCAAAAGAGAGAAGCCGATTGGCTGCCCTCTCCTGTGCACTGAAGACAAGAGTAAAAGAGGACACAACACTCGTGGTTTTTTGCCTAAAGCATTCCACAATTTCCCAGGACAAAAATATCCCATGAAAACAAGCGGGACAAACACAATTCGGGACAAGGGTCCCAAATCCGGGATTGTCCGGGGAAATTTGTGACTGTTGGCAACTATGCAAGTCGGATTCAAAGTCGCCCCTGTGTGAATGGGCACTCACTGCATCCTATATGAGGTAGTCACTGTTCATCACTGGCAGCAGCCACAGCTCCGTGAACAATAACAATTCCACATCCATGCTGTTTACTGTGGATGGGAGAATCAAGTGATTTTCTCTCTGTCGCTAATGGGCTGATTGGCCATTAATTTGAGCCATCTATGCCCATCCAAGGGCATCCTAAGACCAGCCAGAAAAATTGTCAGTGGCAGGATTGCTAAAGTGGCTGCCTGTCTGTAAAAGTATTAGTTTAGTTAATGGCTGGCCCAAGCTGGGGGGGGAAACAGTTAATATGTGTCTTGCTGTTCCCGGGCTTTTTGGATCCAGCCAACCCACTGGTGATATAAATATGGGGGAAGGCTGGGTTTGGGATCCTTTCAAGCTGCACTGAGCAGGCCATGCTGTGACTACTGTGGAGGAGGACTGCTGTGCCTTACAGTCCATCTGAGGATTTGAGTCTGGAGATCACCCCAGGACTTGGAAAACACCTAAAATGGACTACTAGCTTTTGGAGGTATGCCGGAGCAGCCAACTAGCGATAGATAGGGACCTTCTAATACTAATGTCCATGTTGAACTGTAATGCTAAAATACTTTTATGTAATGCTGCATCAGCTGTTCTAAGCCTGGTCTGAAGTTATGAAAAGGGTGCAAGTTTGTTCTGGCGTATAAAATAACTTGGATCAGTAAAGCCCATGTTTGGTATGAAGCAAAGCTGCTACAAACAGTCTACTCGGCAAGACAAGCAGGGGGAGTAATGCAGTTGCTATGGGTAACCAAGAACTAGTGCAAGGTACATTGCAGACAGTCATAAAGCTTGGTACCTGGTGTAGGTGACAGGTCCTCTGGTAGTGAGGGGTCGGGGATCTGGCTCCTTCCACAGTGGTCGGTCTCCCATAGCAATCGGGACCGAACCCACGTTATGGAGACCCTTGGCCTAGCAGCATGAAGGGAAAGAGTTAACAAGTTCACACGTGATGTCCACACTATGTACTTGGCTGGACTCCATTCTGTTACTGGGTTGGAGGTAATGGAGGTATGCTGGACTGGTGGAGAGGGCACAGGCTCAGTGTGTAGTGTCTCTAGGGGTATCTCTAAGTCAGGGAACTGCCTTCGTTTTAGACTTTCACATGTCCGCAGTCCCCGCCTGGTCCTGGGCATTGATGAGCGCATTCACGGCGAAAGGTACTCTTACGTGCAGGGCGAGTGGCCCGGTCCACATGTCTGTCCCTATGGAATCGCTCCCTCTGTAGCCAGACACAGCGAGATGTCGCCCTGTCGCTGGCCCAAACGCTGCTCAATCTCGATTGCTAGCAATGGGAGCGACATCCCAATTGCTCAGCTATAGAAGCAGTGATTCCACAGGGGCAAACAAACAGACAGCCTCCTAGCGAACCCTGCCATCGGCGATTTTGACAAATTGCAAGCGACAGGATCGCTAGCGGCAGAGTCGCCCGACTGACTTCAGCCTTACCTGCATTTAATCAGCTGCAGATCTTGTGCGATTCCTAAGTGTGACAAATGAAAGGGATGGGTTGGCTTCTCTACAGGTAACCCCTTCAAGGCACACGATTCTCTGATAGCGAAACAGAGACACAGGAAGAATATTGTGTTTATGTCTGTGAAGCTGTAGGAGTTAAACAAACCCTTGATGCATCCACTTCTGCGGATTTACACTGCCATCCTCTAGCATTCAACTCAAAAGCACAGCATGCCCTGGGCGATGCCCCTGTATGTTTGTTGTTTGCCCAGCCTGGCAGGGAGGCGGCTGAGCTTCTCTCTTATGCTGACCGCAGTGACAGCTCGGTGTTCCCTGCCTGGAAAGCTCTGAGCTGATGGAGAGATGCAGCACCTCCTATGGAAGCCTGAACGCCTTGAAATGTAGGCAGCAGCTCCACCTTTTATCTGTCAGTGGAAGTGCACAAGCTCTGAATGCAAACTGTAAATCCTGTCTTCTGTGCCTCTCCATCCAGCAAAGGCGACTGCGTTACGCCGTCTGCTCACGATACAGGGCAGTGGCGTCTTGAATTCGGCAAGAGCCTTGCGTTCGTTCGTTACATCCTCTCTGGCAACCCGAATGGAAAAAAATGTTGCATCCTGTTAACCCCTTCAACACTTCCAGCTGATTGCCTCTCTCGCCTTTATTCTTCAGATGGATCGCACATTGAAAGAAGATCTTCAGTGGGATTTAAAGGAGAACTCCAGGTAAAAAAAAAACACAACATTAAAGTGGTTGTAAAGTCAGTAGGTTTTTTATCTTAATGTATTCTGTGCATTAACCAGTTTCCGACCAGCCGTTGCGAATCGACGTACTGGTACGTCGGTTCATGCATTGGCTTTTGCGGGCACGCGCCCGCCGCCAGAGAACTTGATGTCCGCCAGCCACCCGCGATCGCGAGAAAGAGAGGAAGAACAGGGATCTACTTTTGTAAACAAGGCAGATCCGCATTAGGACCTGGGAGGAGAGAGAGATCAGCTGCTCAGGAACAGCAATCTCTCTCTACTCCCAGTCAGTCCGTCCCCCTGAAAGTTATGCTGGCCATACACTATACGAAAAATCATCCGAAATTCGGTCATTTAGACAGTCCGTTTGTTTTTTGGGCAGTGAATGGGCACAAAATCGATAAGCGTTGGGACGTTTTTGAGCCAAAAAACGAAAGACAAGTTTGGAAATTTTTCTGCCGAACGAACAATAAATTAAAAGGTTAATGTGTTTCCCGTCTGAACTGTCTGCACTAGGTATATGTAAAAAAACGAACAGAAAATGCATTCATTTATGTCCACTGAACGATTTATCTGTCATTACATGATTGCACTATCATTTACGCTCACAGCCGAATGTTCGTTTTTCGAAAATGGGTTCGGCCGATTTTTCTTATAGTGTATGACCAGCATTAGAAAGCACCTCCCTAGGAAAAACGTAACCCTTTGATCACCCCCTAGTGTTAACCCCATTCCCTGCCAGTGCCATTTATACAGTGATCAGTGCATTTTTATAGCACTGATAACTGTATTGGTGTCACTGGTCACCAAAAAGTGTCACTTAGGGTCAGATTTATCCGCTGCAATGTAGCAATCCCGCTAAAAATCACAGACCGCCGCCATTACTAGTAAAAACAATTCAAAAAATAAAAAGTCCTTAAATCTTTCCCCTATTTTTTTAGACGCTATAACTTTTGCCCAAACAAATCAATATTCGCTTATTGCGATTTTTTTTCACCAAAAATATGTAGCAGAATACATATTGGCCTAAACTGAACTTCGTTTTTTTATACATTCTTTTTGGATATGTATTATAGCAGAAAGTTAAAAATGTTGTTTCGTTTTTCAAAATTGACGGTCTTTTTTTGTTTATAGCGCAAAAAATAAAAAACGCAGAGGTGATCAAATACCACCAAAATAAATCTCTTTTTGTGGTACACAAAAGGACATGTTTGGGTACAATGTCGCACGACCGCAAAATTGTCAGTTAAATTAACGCAGTGCCGTATTGCAACAAATGGCCTGGTCAGGAAGTGGGTACATCCTTTCAGGGCTGAAGTGGTTAAAGTGGTTGTAAACCCTTTTATCTTTTTTTTTTTTTTTTTTTGACTAACCTGCAAGACAAAGCTATAATGAGCTAGTATGACTAGCATACTAGCTCATTATGTACCACTTACCTTCGATCGGGGCCCCCGAAGTCGTCCGTGTCCCTCCTCTAGCCGCATCCATCGCTGCAGCGATAGCCGGAATGTTACTTCCGGGTATCGCCGCTGCAGCCAATCACAGCGCTGCTCCGGCGCTGTGATTGGCCGGAGCGGAGAAGACGTGATTTCGCGCATGCGCGCGTGAGCTGTCGAATTCGGCTACGTCGTCGAATGTTGCGACCTAGCCGAATTTGTGAATGGGGTGACGTCAGCGTCGCCGCATTTACATACAAATATCTCCTTAACCGTGTAGGTTAAGGAGATATTTCTTGCACCTACAGGTAAGCCTTAATCTAGGCTTACCTGTAGGTCTTTGTTTAAAAAGTGGGTTTACAACCACTTTAAGATAAAAAGCCTTATGTGTGCAGCGGCCCCCCCCTAATACTTACCTGAACCCCATTACTTTCTGGCAATGTCCACAAGTGCCTCACCCATCCAGGACTCTCCTCCTGATTGGCTGAGACACAGCAGTGGCGCCATTGACTCCCTCTGCTGTCAATCAAAGTCAGATAGCCAATCAGTAGAGAGAGGGGGTAGAACCGAGGCTCCGTGTCTGAATGGACACAGGGAGATGTGACTCGGCTCAGGTGCCCCCACAGCAAACAGCTTGCACTTGACAGGAGGGAGGGGCCAGGATTGCCAAAGAGGGACCCGAGAAGAGGAGGATCTGGGCTGCTTTGTACAAAACCACTGCACAGAGGAGGTAAGTATAACATGTTTGTTATATTTAGAGAAAAAAAAGAGATTTTACAATCATTTTAACTAATAAAAATAGAAAAAGAAAAGATGTTCAGCTGTGTTTCCTGTTTTTTTGTAGCACCGATTGTAAGAAGAAAAAAAAAGGATAATCCCTAAAGCTGGCTTGTATCAGAAAATGGAGGCGGTGTCAGACAACGTCCTAGTTCTAGGGGTTTTGGACAAAGTGCAGCCATTATATAAAGTGCATTTTGATCCAGCCATGATTCCTTCCCAACCCACTGCTCTTGATTAAAGGAAGTTATTACATTCTTCCGCTTTGTGGGGCATAGAAAAATTCATAGCAGATATATCGTTAGCTCACAATCAGAAAGGGCAAGACAAAGAAATACTCGAATATAAAATTAAATAATACAATATTAAATGTCACAAAAGACACAAAATGTATCACACCACAGAGAGATACTGTAAGCAGAGCTGCTACCACCTATATGTGCAATCACTATACACATAAAAAACAATCAATCAGATTAAAGTGAAGCTCTCCACACTGCAAACATAAAAATAGATATAAGACAATAATGAAAATAAAAATAAGTCCTAAATAAAGTCCCAAATGTCACACATGTGAAATATGAAGTGATTAAGAAATCCCATATACAGTCCAATTGAAATCTTTAAGTAATAGCTCCACACCACAAACAAAAGTAAATATGAAACAGCAAAATAATACAATAATGCAAATTTAAAAAAGTCCCAAATAAAGTCCCAAATACCACACACATGAAATACGAAGTGACTACGTGAAAGTCCCATATACAGTCCAATTTAAATCTTTAAGCAGAGCTTGATCTGGCAAATAATCTGTGACCTTCAAGAATTCTTCAGCGTATACAAACTTGTCCAAAACACCCTGACTAACAGTGACCACCACCGCTCACAGTGAAGATGTCTCCTCAACTTGTAACGCAAACCTCATTAACCATTTCAATACCACGCCATAGCCGAAAGACAGCTACAGCACAGCTCTATTGTTCTGGGAGGGCGTCCATGAACGGCCTCCCAGAACCCACCTCCCGTGCCCCCTGGGCACAGCTAATCACAGTTTGAAGTAATCAGCCAATCAAAGAGGCCCTTTAACGTGTGATCAGCTGTGTCCAAGCATAGCTGATCACATTTAAACAAACTTGCCAGTTATCGGCACTCCTTTCCTCACGCGCTGTCACTGCGCGAGGAAAGAAGAGCCAGTAACTGGCAAGTCTGACAGGGCACATTTACACTGATAATCAAGGCACTGATTATCAGTGCCCAGATTATCAGTGCAGTTTATCAGTGCCCATCAGTGTAGCTTATACATAATCCATCAGTGCTACCTATCAGTACCGTCTCATCAGTGCAACCCTGTCAGATCCCCCTCATCAGTGCCCATTAGTGCAGCTTATCAGTGCAGCCTCGCCAGTGCCCATCAGTGCAGCCTCACCAGTGACCATCAGTGCAGCTTCAAATGTGCACATCAGTGTAGCTTCATCAGTGCCCATCAGTGCAGCCTCGGCAGTGCCCATCAATGCAGCTTCAAAGGTGCACATTAGTGCAGTCTCATCAGCGCACATCAGTGAAGAAGAAAAATTTATTATTTGCAAAATTTATAACATAAACTAATAAAAAGGTTTTTTGTTATTTTCAGAATCTTAATTTTTTTTAGGTTGTTTTGCAAGAAATTAAAAACCCAGTGGTGATTAAATACCACCATAATAAAGCTCTATCTGTACCCTTTAATTTGTATGACCGCGCAATTGTCATTCAAAGTGCGACAGCGCTAAAAGCTGAAAATTGTGGGGAAGTTTAAAGCAAAGTTATAAAAAAATATTCCAAGCTTTGAACATTTCAGGCCAACGACCCTAAACATACAGCCAGAGCTACAATGGAATGGTTTAGATCAAAGCATATTCTTGTGTTAGAATGGCCCAGTCAATGTCCAGACCTAAATCCAATTGAGAATCTGTGGCAAGACTTGAAAATTGCTCCTCACAGACCCAATATAACAGAGCTTGAGCAATTTTGTAAAGAAGAATTTACAAAAATGTCACTCTCTAGATGTGCAAAGCTGGTAGACACATACCCAAAAAGACTTGCAGTTGTAATTGCAGCGAAAGGAGGTTCTACAAAGTATTGACTCAGGGGGGCTGAATACAAATGCACGCCACGCTTTTCACATATTTATTTGTAAAAAAAAATTAAAACCATTTATCATTTTCCTTCCACCTCACAGTTATGTGCCCCTTTGTGTTGGTCTATCACATAAAATCCCAATAAAATACATTTACGTTTTTGGTTGTAACATGAGAAAATGTGGAAAATTTCAAGGGGTATGAGTACTTTTTCATGGCACTGTAGTTATATAGTTATTCTGATTGAAAAGACACAAGTCTATCCAGTTCAACCCACTCCTAACAAAAGTAAATAACTGCCGCAGCTGGTTTTCCTTTTTTTTGGGGGGGGGGCGGGGCGGCGGCAAACAAAAACACCTTCCCCTAGATTGACAATACTACTATCCAAAGGTGCCCCCTGTACTCCTTCATCCAGAGTGGGGACACTCTAATACAGGAGGTGTGTTACTGGCCAGATTACCAGGTGAAAACAGAGGGGAAAAGCCAAAGAAAATAAAACAAATGCAGCCACCATATATAATGATTGGTAAGCTGAAATATATTGCATTTTTGGTTTTGAATTTACTACCGCTTTAAACAAGAGAGGCTGGTTATCAACCAATTTATGATTGGGCAGGAAAGGAATATTGTGACACCATGAGCTCATCCCTAATTTCTTTCCTATCAACAATGTTCAGCCTGATTGGCTGAAAATACTCAGCCACATGGAGTGTATATTGTTTCTCAATCAGACAGACCTGTCTGCAAGACCTGAAGTTAAAGAGAAAAATGGTAGGGCAGAACCATTGTACTGTACCCCTAGGGGCCAATTCAGACGGGTCATTCGTTTCTCAGCAACAAGGTTCTGCAGCAGAGAAACTTCAGCCCCATGCACATGTAAGGGGGTAGGCAGGTGACATTTCCTCCATGTTTCCCTTCTTTTTGAATGCCAAGTGAGGGTCACGTAGGACCCTGTGGTGGGTTCTTCTGGGCTCTGCTGAACACCTTAAGCTAGGTCACTGCCTTACACATTGGGTACCTTTATTTGAACAGATGACTAAACTCTAGTTAGCCCCCTAGGTGTTAATGTACACCATTATGTTCAGGGTTGCATTAAGGGGGGACACGCAGAGCCGATGCCCTCTTGACCTGTCCAACGAATCACTGCATCC
Organism: Rana muscosa; assembly: GCA_029206835.1. Classification (NCBI taxonomy): domain Eukaryota; kingdom Metazoa; phylum Chordata; class Amphibia; order Anura; family Ranidae; genus Rana; species Rana muscosa. Next base: position 73,031,395 of record CM055118.1, read on the forward strand.
TCACTCCCACTAGTGAAATTTGGTCCCGCCGTGCACCTCTCGTGGACTCCACACATGCACTTCACTTAACTCTTCCTCTTTTGTACCTGTGTACAGGCTGAGGAGCTCTGCGGTGCTTATCTACTCCCATTAATATGGGCGACGGACAACAACTCCTCCTGCAAGAGGCTAACCCCACCTATCACATATACACACTTGTGACAGGCTGCTTGAAAAACTTTTGTTCCCCATGGTAACCACTTGTCTTTACAATGTATTACTCTTGTAATGCTGTCTTCATACCTCAGTGTGTATTATTGACCCAACTGTGAATTATGTGTGACGGTTATTTGCATTACACCTTTTTAGTAACTTCAGACCAGGCAAAGGACAAAGTTTCAAAAGCTTTACTAAGCACTACCAGCATACAAAGCAAAGTGTACAGTCTTTTCTTAACATCCCTATCTCATGTTTTGTAGCTGCCCCATCATACCTGCACAGAATGAGAGTCCATTCATGGCAGAGTCCATAGTGGCAGATCTACAGGAACTGATGTCTACAGGGAGCACTACAGGTCCCAGCAATCGCCCCACATGGTGGATATGACAGCAGGCAGGCTTGCTCTCCTAGGTGGAACTGCTCCCCCTTCTCTCTTGTCTGTAACCAGTTGCAGATTACATGCTGTGTCTTGTGTGTGTCTTCTTTCCCATGCAGCAGAAAGCAGACTGTCTCTGTCTGGGCAGAGCCCTCTGCCCTTTTATTATCAGCACAGGGAAAGAGGCAGAGCTCAGTAGAAAGTGCAGGAAACCAGGTTAACAGTTTTGCCTCCGGATGGTGCAGCAGCTCTTTATGTGAACACCCGAGGCCAGCAATGACATTGTATAGATAATGGCCAGCTCTGCTGCTGTTTGCATGTAACGCTCATCTGAGTGATTGCACATGTTTAGGGGCTCTGACTGGCCTTGGATACAGACAATACGTCCATGGATGGTGGTTCTGACCTCATACAAACTGGCCACAGCCAATCCTCCAGTTTGTATGTGGCCATAGCACAATGCAACAGCCTATCCACTCTCATTCACCTGTCTGAATGTAATCTAGAGTGGCCATACACACCTCAATTTTTTTATCCGATCAATGTGTGATTTAATCAAAACAATCAAATCTGCCAACAATCCATTAGCTATAACTCCCCTTCTGATTGATTTAGACTCAATTTTCATTGGATTCTATCAAACTGAGTCAGTAGGGCAGGGTAGAATATTATCGATCGTTTGTTCCTAAATATGATCGTATTTTGATTGATCAGATTATGAGATATCCCTGGAAAAAGGGATGCAATCAATAATTTATGATCATTAGCTTTGGTCGTATCTTAACTAGCAATGTAAATCTGCTTCCCCCATATGTGGTATATCGATTGAATTGGTTGTCAACTATAGATTGATTATTTCAATTAGAAGAGACTGTTTGAAAAATAAATTGATTATTTATCAAAGTGTGTAAGGCCATCATAAGGGTTGAAACACGTTACAATCTGACCAATCAACATTAGATTTACCAAACCTATGTAATATGAGGACCTACATAGTTGTTGTTGGTAGATCTAAAGTAGATTGTACAGTCAGATTGTTACGTGTATGGTGAGTCCTAAAAGCATAGCTCATTCTTACCAAACACTGAGATCAGAGCTACTGCATCAGGGGAGAGAAAGGGCTTGTGATTGTGAATAGGTTTGAATCAGAGATAGAGCTTGCTCCTGTGATGGTGGGGGTGAGCAGTAATACAGTAGCCGGGAATCTCTTAGTAACATCCTGGCAACAAGGTACGATGGAGGTTTGCTGTCTCTGGGAGTTTTACAGTCAGGCTTCATAAGGTACAGTGCCTTGCAAAAGTATTCATCCCCCTTGGCATTTTTTGTGTTTTGCTGCTGGCACTGGGGACCTACAGTTCATTGAGGGAACAATGAATACCAACATGTACTGCGACATACTGAAGCAGAGCATGATCCCCTCCCTTTGGAGACTGGGCCGCAGGGCAGTATTCCAACATGATAAAGACCCTAAACACACCTCCAAAACGACCACTGCCTTACTAATGAAGCTGAGGGTAAAGGTGATGGACTGGCCAAGCATGTCTCCAGACCTAAACCCTATTGAGCATCTGTGGAGCATTCTCAAACGGAAGGTGGAGGAGCGCAAGGTCTCTAATATCCACCAGCTCCGTGATGTCGTCATAGTTACATATAGTTACATAGTTACATAGTAGGTGAGGTTGAAAAAAGACACAAATCCATTAAGTCAGACCTATTTGTGTGATTATATAGCCTCATACACACGAACGGACTTCCAACTGACTTTTCCGTGGATTTTGCTCCGAAGGGCGTTGCCAGTGAACCTGGTATGCATACACACGGCAGGACTTTTTTAGCAAACTTTCATCAAATCACGTGGTTTTTCAGCTCTTTACCGCCACCCTGTGGGCAACTTCTTCTATTGTTGGCTGATCTTTAGCATTGGTTCTGAGCATGCGTGTTTGTACTTTGGATTTTAGTCCGATGGACTTGTGTACACATGATAGGATTTGCTCCATCGGACATTTGTTGCCGGAAAGTTTGTCTGTTCTCACAGCGTTGAAAAAGTGAAAAATTTTGTCCGATGAAGCGTACACACGGTCAGATTTTCCACAAAAACAGGTCCGTCTGGGGTTTGTTGTCAAAAAGTCAGATCGTGTGTATGGGCCTTAAAGTGGATGTAAACCCGAACAATTTTTTTTTTTTTTTTTTTTTTTCGATGTCACAATGTAGAGAATAAAATTTCCTATCATCTGTGCCCAGTCTTGCCACACAGAGTTAATCCAGCTCTGAGCAATCCTCTTTTATTGTTCAGTGCAATAAATCTTGACAAACAGAGAAAACTTTTGTCAAATCCTCCCCCTTGCTTTGAGTGACAGGTGATTTACATATCTCATGCACTGGCCTGAGACAGGCACATCCTGTGTAAAAAGTTCACAATTCACATCCCCCTCCTCTCCCCTCCAGCTCTCCCAGGATTGGCTGCCTTTACTGTGTTTTGACTGGATGTTTCTCATTATGGGGTGTGATCCACAGATCAGGGTGACAAGGAAATGTATGCTGCAGTGAACAGCCAGCAGAATATAAAGACAAGAGATTAGGGGAGATGTATTTAGTCAGAGCTGGGCAGAGTATAAGATCTGGATTATTATTATAGTGCAGTGTGTGTGTGTGTGAGGTCACCTGATCACAGTTGCAACATTCCTTTCCATCACCAGGATGTGTTATGTGGGGGGAGGGGTGGATTGCTCACTTTTTCTAATTGCACCCAGTAAGGCTGAATGAGCTTAGTGCTGTTTCACATTAGTGCGCTGTGCGAGATCGCATATGATTCGCACCGCACTGCAGTGCAAATCACATGCGATGTCCGTGCAGTGCGATTTCAGAAATACAGATAGTATGGCTGATATCGCACCGCATTTAGACCAAACTCGCAGAGGACCCTTTTTTTGGTCCGCACCAGAATCGCATGGGTATTCACACCTATGCAATCCGATTCATGTCCTAACTGTCAGTTCGCAGTGCGATATGCGAGCTGAAATGGGGGTGTCGTTAACATTGTATGACACTCCACAGCAGTTCACATGTGGCAGTGTGAACTGCCGTGCGAGTCGGGTGCGATGTGGGAACAACACCCCCATTTGAGCTCGCATATCGCACTGCGAACTGACAGTTAGAACATGAATCGGATCGCATAGGTGTGAACACCCATGCGATCCGATTCTGGTGCGGACCAAAAAAAGGGTCCTGTGCATGTCAGTAGAGCAGTGGACGGTGTCAATATATTTTTTTTAATTTATATGTATTTTTTTTTACAATTTAATTTGTTCTTAATTTTTTATTCACAATCCTTTTGGGGGGAGGGGGGGGGGGTGTCAGTACTTTTCTTTTATCTTTTTTTTTTACAATTAATTTTTTTAATTTTCATTGCAGTTTTTTTTTGTTTTGTTTTTTTATCAATAACTGTTTTATTTAAAGTTATATCAGATACAGTTATAATGCATCGGTCTTACAGCAAACAGAATAATCGCCTTCTGATCTGGGTTACATGTTTGTGAGAATTGCTGAGCGTGTAAGCACTGTACATCTGCCAACTATGCAGTTTTCTGATCTTATCGGGTTATCTTAACATTTACTTAAAGTGCTATCAACCAAACCTTTGAACTGATAAGGCTATTAGATACTCGAGTGCATGGGTCCCATAAGGACTCCCATGGAAAGGGAAAGAATAGAAAGGAAAAGGAAGAGAAAAAAAAGAAAAAGAAAACAGGGAAGGGGGAGAGAGAGGGGGGGAGGAATGTCATCAAGGTGTACCTGGCTCCGAGTCACTGTGGTCCTCCCGGCAGAGCCACAACTCCCAGACCATGTTGTGCGCGTCTAGGCGATCGTAAATCCTCGCCGTCATCCTCTCCATCAATTCTACATCCCTAATCCTGTCATACAGCGCTCCCTCCGGAGGAGGGGAGCTGCGCTTCCAGTCCAGTGCCACTAAGCAGCGAGCTGCCGTAAGGACATGTCTGGCTAGTTTCTTATATGGGCGTGGGGCCTTCAGAGACATCAGTCCCAGCAGGAAAAATTTAGGGGTAAATGGTACTTCCGTCTCGAGGAGACGAATCAGTAGTTGGTGAACAGAGTTCCAGTGGGGGATTATCAGCGGGCATGGGATCACATGCATCATGCACACCCCCGCAAACATGCATAGAGCACAAAAAACACCAGAGCAAGTTATAACTTAAACAACCAATTTTATTAATCTCCATGTAACATTTTTTATTTTTATATATATTATTATTTTATTATTTTTTTTTGGATAATTATTGGCCACGGCCTGATTCACTGGTTTTCAAAACATAAATCCATAATCCACCAATTTTAACTTTTAAAACATACTTTCCAACCAAGTGTTTATCAATACCCGTACTCAACCCAGCCACTGAGACTCGAGCTGATTATTACTTGAACTTGACTTTCCTTAATTCTCCCCTCTGGCAATTCACCAGAGGGAGCCTACCACATGAATTGGCCGCGACGGGAAAAAGATGGGGGGGGGGGGGGTAGGGTGGGGAGCTCCTCCTGCTGGAATCTTCTGGTATCGCACCACTAACCTGCCTGGAACTGCTCCTTAAATGGACCAGAAACCAGCTTCTAGAATTTTCCTGATCTAACACCTGATTTCACTAACCAATCCCTTACTGATTCTCAGATTTCCAGAACTCTCTAACACACCTGAGCTTAATCAAATCTACTGACTGGGGTTTTTTTTTTTTTTTTTATAAACTATTGACTCTCTAGCCCTGTAGCTAAACCTTCTTAGAAACTTATGTATTAACCTTGCAGTTACAGTGACCCCATGAGGAAAGGGGAGCCTATATGGCTACTCCCTTTCCTTCCCCATGGGATCACATGCATCATGCACACCCCCGCAAACATGCATAGAGCACAAAAAACACCAGAGCAAGTTATAACTTAAACAACCAATTTTATTAATCTCCATGTAACATTTTTTATTTTTATATATATTATTATTATTTATTTATTTTTTTGGATAATTATTGGCCACGGCCTGATTCACTGGTTTTCAAAACATAAATCCATAATCCACCAATTTTAACTTTTAAAATATACTTTCCAACCAAGTGTTTATCAATACCCGTACTCAACCCAGCCACTGAGACTCGAGCTGATTATTACTTGAACTTGACTTTCCTTAATTCTCCCAACCGACGGGAGGGGGGCTTGCAGCACCCCTCCCGTCCCCAACCCCCCAAACCGCGGCCAACTCTATGCATGTTTGCAAATTTGTGTTTAAGATATCTAGACCTATGGGCGATAGATGCACCCCGTCATCCCTATATAGACCCTGTAAACCGCCCTCCAGCTCATGGTGCCGAAATGAAAAACCCATACCATCGCTCAGAAACTTCGCCATGGCTCTATTTATCCGCTTGCGGACCTTCTCTAGTGGCTTGAAAACTGCGGATTCCAACCACCTCAGACGTGGAATTATCTCTGAGAACCCAAACACCGTATTTGGAGAGGCTAAACGTAAAAACTTAAATGTATCCTTCATATCGGTAATCAGATCAAATGTCTTTAACTTCCCAATGTCATTACCACCAACATGTATAATTATTATATCTGGAGCCTCATGTAAAGCGTATAGCCTACTTAATTCAAACAACAAATCCTCCCACATCATTCCCCTACGACCATACCAATGAATCCGGAAGGCTGCAGGGTCCAGGCCCAAATTCTCCGAATATATTCTATCAGCAGCTCTCTTCTGTGCCCAAAAAATAAAAGAATGCCCTATAATCCAGACTGTATGTAGGGGACCTGAAATAAAATAATTAATTAATATGGACGAATGTATAATTTGTAACAATCTGACCTCCATCTACCAATCTTCTTAATTGTACTCTCCTCTAGACCAATCCTGGCAGCCTCTGTGGCTGCTCCTATTCGAAACGAGTGAGTCGTTATTTTAGTGTTGCTCAACTGAAGTCTTGCTAAACATTTCTTCAATACTGATGAAAACTGGTAAACTGTTACTGGTAAACCATCCTTGTGAATGAACAAAAACCCTGAACTGGGCGGGCGAACTGCCATGTAAGCCTGAAGGGTCCTTACTGGGCAGATATTCTCAACACTATACCTCTTTAAAGCCACCCAATTACCAACACCAACCGCATCCGTCTTACTTGTAGCTATAAATAACTTTATATTATCTGAACCCATAAACAAATTAGATAATAACATGCCTATGTTACTTCTCTTTGATGCAGGAAGGATCTCAGAAATCCGAAACGCACCGAAGAATGCGAGCGTAAACACTGATTTAAAAAGGACAGCTTCATAAGCAGAAAAGCATACTTCTGAAGTTATCCCACAAATCCGTGCTAATATAGCCGGGGTAATTGGGGACCTCATATCCTTTCTAAAATTATTCTTCCTGTATCCCTTTAGCACCTGCCGCACCGAGAAAAACTGTGACAAGCCGGCAGATTATAAAGGCGCAGAAAAAATGACACCCCTGATAATGTCTTACTAATGTGAGACCAAGAATACTGTTTCAACATTAATGATTGTAGAAACAGAAGTACTAGGTCCTCCGAATGATTAGATAAAGACAGACTCATCGATGCTAAAAAGATTGACCACAATAACCATGAAGAACTGTAGCTCTTCCAGGTAGAAGCCGCCACAGAGTCCTGGATGTTTTGGAAAATTATGCTATCTCCCATAAACGGGAAGGGAAGATTACCCCCACTGGATCCGCTTCTGGCAGCAGCTTGAAAAACCGGTCCATCTGCAGGCGAGAAAGAGCGTCAGCAACGACGTTATTCTTTCCTGGGACGTATTTCGCTTTTAACCAGATGTTCCATTTTAAACACAGAAAAACCAAATATCTTAAATAAGAAACCACGGGAGGAGATTTAGATGACAAACTGTTAACTGCAAAGGCTACTCCCTTGTTGTCAGTGCTCACCAGCAACCTTCTATTGGCGAATAAACTGCCCCATATTTCCAATGCCACTACCACTGGGAATAGCTCTAATAATACTATATTTCTGCAGAACCCATTGATGACCCACCTGTGAGGCCACCCAGCAGCGCACCAATGGTTTCTCCAAACCGCCCCAAAGCCAACCGAGCCAGCTGCATCTGTTTCAAGGTGAAAATCCTTGTCCAGCACAAAATCATGCTGCCACATGGTTTTCCCATTAAATTGCTCCAGAAATTGCAACCAGACCATCAAGTCCTGCTTGATCTCTAAAGATAGCCTGATATGGGCAAACGGGTTCTTTAATCCTGAAATGGCAGCATACAATCTTTTGGAAAAAACCCTACCCATGGGAAGAACCCTAGTGGCAAATGCCAATTGCCCCAAAAGGGACTGCATTTCTTTCAATGTCACCTTTTTTCTACCCAAGAAAAAATGCAAAGATTGGGATAATTTGCCGATTTTTTCACCAGGCAACCGAAATTCCATGGTGACCGAATCCAGTGTTATACCCAAAAAATCAATACATGTTGTAGGAAAAACAGTTTTATCTTCCGCCAATGGTATCCCAAAATGTTGGCATACTAATTTGAATGAAGATAATAGCTGACCGCAGTCCTCTGAACCTTCCTGGCCTAAAAATAAAAAGTCATCCAAATAATGAATAATAAAGGTGGAATGTGATACCATACTTACCACCCATTCTATAAATGTTGAGAAAGCTTCAAAAGTAAAAACAAGAAATTGAGCAGCCCATCGGCAATGCTTTACCAAAGTAAAATTTATTGTCAAAACATATACCGAGTGAGTTGAAACAATCTGGGTGCAAAGGAAGAAGCCGAAAGGCTGATCGAATATCTGCCTTTGCCATCAAAGCATTTTTCCCTAGCAACCGTATCTTCTCAATTGCTAAATCAAAAGATGAATAAGACACTGATATAGCCTCAGTGTTGATTTGATCATTCAAAGAACTGCCAAAAGGAAATGATAAATGGTGTATCAAACGAAACTCATTTGGCTCTTTCTTAGGTACCAAACCCAAAGGGGAAATCCTGAAATCCAAAAAGGGGGGATGGTCAAACGGACCCTCCATCCTTCCTGACGCGACCTCTTTTAGCAATTTTATTTTTACTATTAAAGGTGCCTCATTAACAGATCTCAGATTTTCCACTACTGTACAACCTTTACCTTGAAAACTAGGTAACTGGAAACCCACTGTGAACCCGCTAATTAGCAATGAAGCTATCTGCTGGTTTGGATAGAGAAGCAGCCATGGCAGCATGCTTGAGAGCATCACTGGTGTTGCTGCTTTTGGAAATACCTTCCTTTGCATTTGCTTGTAATTTCCGAAAACATTTGGAAACTGGGTGATTCCCAGCACAAAAAGCGCATTCGTGCTTGTATTTACAAGACGCCATCCATTTGCAATGCGCATCATTGTAAGCAAAGCACACACCCTTCTTATAATTTACATTAGATGATACCTGGGGCCCTGCAGCCGCAGCTGAGCGAAAAATTGATTGTTTTTGAGGCAGAAATAAATTGAGCCATAGGCCAACATCTTTTGAACCCCATTGTAGAGATGGCTGCACCGCTAGCTTCTGCCTAAATGCTTCATCGTATAGCAACCATGACAAGCCACTGAAACTCCTGTAGGCTTCTAAAACGATATCAATGTGTTGAAATAAAAGGGGGCTTAATTCAGGGGATTTTTCACAAAGCACACTAGCGTATATTATAAATGATTGTAACCACCCATAAAAGGACTTAATGAGAGCTTTGCGACGCTCCTCATCTGTCCTATCATCTTTTTTATCAAACCTGGATGGTTCTTTTGAAGGGGGAGGAATTGAACTGAGATCAATATATTCCCCCCTCCAAATCTTTTCCTTTACTGTAGAGGCTAAGTGAAACCCCAGCGGGGACAGAAAACAAGGCATGCACTCTTTTTGCCCTGTGACTTGCACCCCTCTTACTGCTTCTACATTACTGTTATTAGATGCACTAGCTAACTTAGATATACACATGGGCTCAGCTGTACAAGCTGGCCAAACCCCTGCACTGTTATCTCTGGGAACCTGCTGATTTGTAGCCTGTGCCTGCATTACAGTTAACAATCGTTCTAAGGATTTAGCTAATATAGATAATTGATGTGCTGTGTTTGACTCACCAACTGCCCCCTGAGCAGGGATCACTCCAGGGGATGACACCGGCGATGCACACCACACAGGGATTCTGTCGGCTTGTTGGATTTCAGGCTGTGTGGTCACACATGCAGCTCTCTGTCCTCCCTTTCCGCCCTTGCGAGCCCCCTGCCGACCACGGGCGGGCTGCTGGCGTACTTCTCCTGTTGCTGTTGTTGTCCCCAGCGTGCTTTGTCCCCTCTCTCCGGGCTCTGTCATTGCGCATGTGCGCCGGCTCCTATAAGGGAGAGAAGAAAAAGTTTGGCTGCCATGGGCAGAAGCGGGTTGATCCGGGCTTGCGCTCCTCCTCAATGGGCGTCTTCTCTTGCTTGACCTCCGACCAGCCTCCTCTTCTTCTTCTGCGGCGTCATCCGTCCCCGCTGCTGTATGATGGGGGAATCCCGCGACCGCTCCCTCCGCTCCAGGGCATGGCTGTTGGTGTGGTCCCGCCGCGCTGTTCGTTTGCCCAGCTGATCGGTCCTCCACGCTGCTTGCTTCGGGATCAGGATATGAAGGTGAGGCAAGACACTGTCGAATCCATTCTTCCCCTCCCGCAGCCTCGGCTTTTTCGATCAGTTGACGAATCAGGGCTTCCATGACGATACGTGAGCTCCTCCTGCTGGAATCTTCTGGTATCGCACCACTAACCTGCCTGGAACTGCTCCTTAAATGGACCAGAAACCAGCTTCTAGAATTTTCCTGATCTAACACCTGATTTCACTAACCAATCCCTTACTGATTCTCAGATTTCCAGAACTCTCTAACACACCTGAGCTTAATCAAATCTACTGACTGGGGTTTTTTTTTTTTTTTTTTAACTATTGACTCTCTAGCCCTGTAGCTAAACCTTCTTAGAAACTTATGTATTAACCTTGCAGTTACAGTGACCCCATGAGGAAAGGGGAGCCTATATGGCTACTCCCTTTCCTTCCCCATTCTCAATAGATATGATACAGTGTTCCCTTTGCTCCCTGGCATTTCTAGCAGTGGTCCGAGCTGGCCGGGTGGATGGCATGGAGAACATCAGGAGTCATGTACCAGAAGTACAGTATCTTGTATATATTTTCCTTGTAAAGCATGCATAGCGACGTTTTGGACGCCTGATTCCATATGACCCTCCATTGTTCCACAGGTATCTCCTCTCCCAGTGCCTTTTCCCATTTGATCATATAATTGTGTTTGCCCATTGAGTCAAAGGGCCTCTCATTCAATATTTTGTAAATATCCGAGATCAGACCTCTCTGTGCAGAGCCTGCCAGAATGAGGTTTTCAAAAGGGGTAGGAAGGGAAAATTGCAGAGTTGGAGCGAAGGTTAAGGCATAGTGGCGAATCTGGAGATACCCGTAGAAAACCTGCTTAGGGAGGCCATATTGGGACTGCAGATCTGCAAAGGAACGCAGTTTACGGGTGCGAGGGTCTATCAAATTTCCAAAATGAAAAAGGTTTCTCATAGTCCAGGGGGAGGACATTTGGTAGGTTAAGCTATCTGGCATATTGGGGTTGCAGGCAAATGAGGTCAGGAGCGAGCTGTCAGAGGCCAGTCTATGTTGTCGTGTCAGTTTGCGCCATAGCCTCCTGAGCTGCGCCATCGGGCTTAGTAATCGTGCAGGTTCCACCTCAGCGTTCGCATTCCATAGAGGGTTGTTTGGGTGTATCGGAGCTAACCACAATTTCTCTATCTCGGTCCATTTATTATAAGAACGGAGTGTAAACCAAGAAGTTATTGCCCTCAGTTGTGCCGCCTGGTAGTATTTAGTAAGGTTAGGGAAGGCTAGGCCACCATCCGACCTAGCTGCTTGCAAAACCGAACGTGGGATTCTATGACTCCCGTAGTTCCAGGTGAATTGCAGTAGGTCCGCTTGTAAGTGTTTCAGTTGGCCATAGGGGACGGGAATGGGTAGGGTCTGAAAGAGGTACAATAGTTTCAGGAGGATCGTCATCTTCACAGACGCGATCCTTCCGAGTAAGTAGATGTGGTGCTTTCTCCATTGTTGGAGAAGGGTCCTGATATTGTGAAAAAGAGGGGAGAAGTTTTCCTGGTACAGAGTAGAGTATTGCGGGGTGATATTAATTCCCAAGTACTTTAGGGCGGTAGATTTCCAGCTATAGGGGAAATTGGCTTTCAGGTGCGCTACCTCCCCCTCTGATGTATTGATTGGGAGGGCTTCCGACTTAGAGGCATTCATTTTATATCCCGATAGAGCCCCATAGCGATCTAGTTGAAGGATGGGAAGGGAGGTTCTGGGTTGGATTAAGGAGAGAATGATGTCATCTGCGAACAGGGAGATTTTAAACTCCCTGTCCCGTACCCTTATGCCCTTAATGTCCGGGTTGTTACGAAGTGTTGCCGCTAGGGGCTCAACACATAGTGAAAAGAGCAGGGGCGAGAGCGGACACCCCGGTCTGGTGCCATTCTGCACTGGTAGCGAAGCGGACAGGGCGAAGGGGGTCCTGACTTGGGAAGATGGGTTTGAGTATAGGTGTTGTATGGCACTATAGAAGGGTCCCCTGAATTCCACATGGTGGAGCGTGGCGAACAGGAAGGGCCACCCCAGGTGATCGAATGCTTTTTCCGCGTCCAAGCTCAGCAGCGGGGCTTGTTCGCCACCTCAACCAGGTCTATTATCTTCCTAGTATTGTCTCCTGCTTGGCGGAAAGGGACGAATCCCACCTGATCTTTATGGATCAGGGAGGGTAAGACCGTGTTCAGGCGTATAGATAGGAGTTTAGTGAATATTTTAAGGTCCGAATTCAGCAGGGCGATTTGCCTGTAGTTAGCACAAAGGGAGGGGTCTTTCCCGGGTTTGGGGACCACTGTGATAAAGGAGCTCTGCATATCCCTCGGGATCGGGGTGTCATGAAGGAAGGCATTGAAGAGCTTGCTCATGTAGGGGAGGAGGAGAGGGAGAAATTCCTTGTAATACTCGTAAGGGAAGCCATCTGGGCCTGGGGCTTTGCAATTGGGTAGGGACTTGATGGTCTGCTCTATTTACTCTTGTGTGATCGGAGCATTCAAGGAGTCAAGATCTTTAGATTGGAGCTGCGATACCCCCTTAAGGTCCAGGTATTGCTGGATACGTTTAGTCAGGTCAGGCGAGGGGGGGTTTGCGGGGATATCAGGGTTATTGTACAGGGCCTTGTAGAACACTTCAAAGGAATGGGCTATGTCAGTAGGGTGGGAGACCAGGCAGCCTGAGCTGTTCTGGATCTGGTGTGGGGTCGACATTTGAGTGTTGTCCCGAAGCTTCCGGGCCAGAAGCGTGTGGGCTTTATTCCCCTTGTCATAAAACATCTGTTTCAGTTTGAGTAAGGCTTTCTCTACTCGGCCCAGGGCCAGGTCTCCTAACGTTGCCCTGAGGGCCGTAATTTTTTTCAGGAGAGCCAGTGTGGGGTTGGATTGAAGCTGCTTTTCTAGGTTTCTAAGCTCCTTTTCTGTGTGCCTCTGCAGAGCCTGGGCGTCCTTTTTCATGGCTGAGGAGAGGGCCATGCATCTGCCCCTCATCACCGCCTTATGGGCTTCCCACAATGTGGATACGGATACATCCCCCGTGTTATTGTCTGCCAGATAGTGTTGTATTTAGTTCCGTTTTTGAGGGGAGGTGTTGTAATAGGAACGTATTTAGACGCCAAGTGCAGGGTCTGCTTGTTGGGGTGCCTAAGTCCAGGGTTATCTCTACCGGGGCGTGATCAGACCACGAGATTGGCAGAATCTGCGCAGTTCTGGTCATGCGCAGGGTAGTATTGTTAACAAAGATGTAGTCTATGCGGGAGTGCGTGCGATGGGGGGCCGAATAAAAGGTGTACTGTCGGTCGCCAGGGTGGAGAGCCCGCCAGGCATCAAAGAGGGCATACCTCCTGGTAATTTGGCAGAAGAGCTTCGAATTTCTAAGTGCTCTCGATGTGGGCGCCCTGGGGTCCACCCCCTGACGATCCGCCAGCTCCGATTGGGTTAGGTTAAAGTCCCCCCCACCACTAACACCCCATGATCCGAACGAAAGAGGCGAGCTAGCGCTATATTTAGGAATCCAGTCTGCCTGACATTTGGGACATAGACTACACAGAATGTGATCTCTCTGTCCAGCCATAGGCCCCGGAGGATAAGAAAGTGACCTTGGGGATCGCTGTAGTGGGACGAGTATGTGAAGGGGGACCCCTGTTTGATTAGGATGGCCACACCCGCCCTCTTGTGGGGTCCTGATGACAGATAGATTTGTGGGTAGTACCTGGAGGCGAACGCAAAGGTGCCCTCTTTGTCAAAGTGAGTTTCTTGTACCAGTATAACACTCGCTCCTGACTGTCTAAACTCCCTCAATGCCAGATGCCTTTTACGATTAGAATTCAGGCCGTGAACATTTAACCACTTAAGCCCCGGACCATTTGGTAGCTAAAGGACCAGAGGTGAATTCAGAATTTTGCACTGCGCTGCTTTAACTGTAAATTGTGCGGACATGCAATGTTGTACCCAAACAAAATTTGCGTCCTTTTCTTCCCACAAATAGAGCTTTCTTTTAATGGTATTTGATTGCCTCTACGATTTTTATTTATAGCGATATAAACGGAAAAAGACCGAAAATTTTGAAAAAAAATTATATTTTCTACTTTTTGTTATAAGAAAAATCGAATAAACTCAATTTTAGTCATACATTTAGGCCAAAATGTATTCAGCCACATGTCTTTAGTAAAAAAAACGTCAATAAGTGTATATTTATCGGTTTGCGCAAAAGTTATAGCGTTTACAAACTAGGGTACATTTTCTGGAATTTACACAGCTTTAAATTTATGACTGCCTATCTCATTTCTTGAGGTGCTAAAATGGCAGGGCAGTACAAAACCCCCCCAAATGACCCCATTTTGGAAAGTAGACACCCCAAGGAAATTGCTGAGAGGCATGTTGAGCCCATTGAATATTTTTTTTTTTTTGTCCCAAGTGATTGAATAATGACAAAAAAAAAAAAAATTACAAAAAGTTGTCACTAAATGACATATTGCTCACACATGCCATGGTTATATGTGGAATTGCACCCCAAAATACATTCTGCTGCTTCTCTTGAGTACGGGGATACCACATGTGTGGGACTTTTTAGGAGCCTAGCCACGTACGGGACCCCGGAAACCAAGCACCGCCTTCAGGATTTCTAAGGGCGCAAATTTTTGATTTCACTCCTCACTACCTATCACAGTTTTGAAGGCCATAAAATGCCAAAATAGCACAAAACCCCCCCAAATGACCCCATTTTAGAAAGTAGACACCCCAAGGAAATTGCTGAGAGGCCTGTTGAGCCCATTGAATATTTTTTTTTTGTCCCAAGTGATTGAATAATGACAAAAAAAAAAAAAAAAAAATACAAAAAGTTGTCACTAAATGATATATTGCTCACACATGCCATGGTTATATGTGGAATTGCACCCCAAAATACATTTTGCTGCTTCTCCTGAGTACGGGGATACCACATGTGTGGGACTTTTTAGGAGCCTAGCCGCGTACGGGACCCCAAAAACCAATCACCGCCTTCAGGATTTCTAGGCACAAATTTTTGATTTCACTCCTCACTACCTATCACAGTTTCGAAGGCCATAAAATGCCAAAATAGCACAAAACCCCCCAAATGACCCCATTTTGGAAAGTAGACACCCCAAGCTGTTTGCTGAGAGGCATGGTGAGTATTTTACAGCTCTCATTTGTTTTTGAAAATTAAGAAAGTATTTTTTTTTTTCTTTTTTTTTTTTTCAATTTTCAAAACTTTGTGACAAAAAGCGAGATCTGCAAAATACTCACAATACCTCTCAGCAAATAGCTTGGGGTGTCTACTTTCCAAAATGGGGTCATTTGGGGGGGTTTGTGCCATCTGGGCATTCCATGGCCTCCGAAACTGTGATAGGCAGTGAGAAGTGAAATCAAAAATTTACACCCTTAGAAAGCCTGAAGGCGGTGATTGGTTTTTGGGGTCCCGTACGCGGCTAGGCTCCCAAAAAGTCTCACACATGTGGTATCCCCATACTCAGGAGAAGCAACAGAATGTATTTTGGGGTGTAATTCCACATATGCCCATGGCATGTTTGAGCAATATATCATTTAGTGACAACTTTGTGCAAAAAAAAAAAAAAATTGTCTTTTTTCCGCAACTTCTGTCAACATATAAAATATTCCATGGACTCGACATGCCTCTCAGTATATCGCTTGGGGTGTCTACTTTCCAAAATGGGGTCATTTGGGGGGGTTTTGAACTGTTCTGGCATTTTATACACAACATTAGGAAGCTTACATCCACTCTTCTAACCACTTGAAGACAAAGCCCTTTCTGACACTTTTTGTTTACATGAAAACATATTTTTTTTTGCAGGAAAATTATGTTGAACCCCCAAACATTATATATATTTTTAAAGCAAAGGCCCTACAGAATAAAATGGTGGGTGTTGCATTTTTTTTTCTACACAGTATTTGCGCAGCGATTTTTCAAACGCATTTTTTGGGGAAAAAATACACTTTTTTTATTTTAATGCACTAAAACACACTATATTGCCCAAATGTTTGATGAAATAAAAAAGATGATCTTAGGCCGAGTACATAGATACCAAACACGACATGCTTTAAAATTTCACACAAACGCGCATTGGCGACAAACTACATACATTTTTAAAAGCCTTTAAAAGCCTTTACAGGTTACCCCGTTAGATTTACAGAGGAGGTCTACTGCTAAAATTACTGCCCTCGATCTGACCTTCGCGGTGATACCTCACATGCATGGTGCAATTGCTGTTTACATATGACGCCAGACCGACGCTTGCGTTCGCCATTGGGCAAGAGCAGGGCAGGACAGGGGTGCTTTTTTTTTTTTTTTTTTTTTTTTTATTATTAATTTTGCTTTTTTATTTTATTTTTAAATTGTTCCTTCCATATTTTTTTTTTTTTATCATTTTTATTGTTATCTCAGGGAATGTAAATATCCCCTATGATAGTAATAGGTAGTGACAGGTACTCTTTTTTTGAAAAAACTGGGGTCTAGACCCTAGATCTTTCCTCTGCCCTCAAAGCATCTGACCACACCAAGATCGGTGTGATAAAATGCTTTCCCAATTTCCCAATGGCGCTTTTTATATCCGGGGGGGGACATTCCCTCCCACTGCTTGTAAAAGCAGTCCAGAGGCTAATTAGCCACTAGGGTTGCTTTTACATTAAAGCCGGCCGCTGGCTGAAAATAATGATACCAAGATGATACCTAAACCCGCAGGCATCAATCTGGTATAACCATTCAAAGTCCAGCAACATACCAGTACGTTGCTGGTCCTTGTTGGACATGTATTGTAATCTTTTTATTTCATGCAGCCAGGTGGCTGAACGAAAAAAGAGACTGATCGGTGGGTATGCCCACCATTAGAATACCGCCCTTCATCCACCCACTTCTAATGATGGGCACACATGCACCATTTATATATGCCGAAGCATGGGGGCATCCTCCCGCAAAAAAGTTATGCCGCACACACATGGTCGGACTTTTCCACGGGCAAGCCTCCGTCGGAATTTCGACCGTATGTACGCGGCATTAGGAGCAAAATCGCTCCTCCGCCCCTGCTGCCCCAATGCTTCGGCATATTTGCTTTTTTTTTTTTTTTAACTGTGGTGGTGAAATCACCTCCTACAGCACTGGAGTCGCAGGGATCAGGCCTGTCTCTGCGAACGCTGCAGTTATGTGTGTTGTGTTTTGTAAGTGACAGTGATCGATCGATACTGCACTTGGGTGGCCTGGGCTGGACGGAGGGGCAAAACGCAGGTGCTAGCAGGTATCTGGGCTGATCCCGCTAACACTGCATTTTTGGGAACCCTAAACTGCTGGGGACGCTAGTATAGATCTGATCAGATCAGATATTGATCTGTTCAGATACTATACCACTAAGGGAGGTGTATGCTTCACGCGTGGGTGTTAGCGTTACTGGCACTAACCTGACGCTGCCTGGGGTGTGACGCAGACCCTCTCTGACGCTAAAACCTAATTGATATCACCCGCCGGGCGATCAGGGGGTTAAACCTTTATTGGGTTATATACGGCGGGTGCCCTGACACTATAAAAAGCAAACTAACTAACCAGCGTCACCCGTAACACTTACAGGTATATGATGATTACTGGTGAAAGGGTTAACTAGGGGCAATTAGGGGGTTAAAACCTTTATTAGGTAATATATTGGGGTACCTGACGCTATAAAAACCTGCGGCGAACCTAAAAAAAATTACTGGCTACCGATCTGCATCACCGACGCTAAGACATCGATCAGAAAAATGATCACTTAGCGACAGTGGTGATAGGGGGTGAAAGGGTTACCTGGGGGCGATCAAGGGGGTTAAACCTTTATTAGATAGGTGTACCTGACGCTATAAAAACCTGCGGCGAACCTAAAAAAATGACTGGGTACCGATCTGCATCACCCACGCCAAGACAGCGATCAGAAAAATGATCGCTTAGTGACAGTGGTGATAGGGGGTGAAAGGGTTACCTGGGGGGCGATCAAGGGGGTTAAACCTTTATTAGATCATTTATGGGGGTACCCGACGCTATAAAAACCTGCGGCGAACCTAAAAAAAAAATACTGGCTACCGATCAGCATCACCGACGCTAAGACATCGATCAGAAAAACGATCGCTTAGTGACAGTGGTGATAGGGGGTGAAAGGGTTACCTGGGGGGCGATCAAGGGGGTTAAACCTTTATTAGATAATTTATGGGGGTACCCGACGCTATAAAAACCTGCGGCGAACCTAAAAAAATTACTGGGTACCGATCTGCATCACCGACGCCAAGACAGCGATCAGAAAAATTATCGCTTAGTGACAGTGGTGATAGGGGGTGAAAGGGTTACCTGGGGGGCGATCAAGGGGGTTAAACCTTTATTAGATAATTTATGGGGGTACCCGACGCTATAAAAACCTGCGGCGAACCTAAAAAAAAAAATACTGGCTACCGATCAGCATCACCGACGCTAAGACATCGATCAGAATAACGATCGCTTAGTGACAGTGGTGATAGGGGGTGAAAGGGTTACCTGGGGGGCGATCAAGGGGGTTAAACCTTTATTAGATAATTTATGGGGGTACCCGACGCTATAAAAACCTGCGGCGAACCTAAAAAAAATTACTGGGTACCGATCTGCATCACCGACGCCAAGACAGCGATCAGAAAAATGATCGCCAAGCGACGGCGGTGCTAGGGGGTGAAAGGGTTATCTGGGGGGTGATCAAGGGGTTAAACCTTTATTAGGGGGGGGTTAGGGGGCTACACTGGACCTAAAACTAAATGTAGTGACACTTTTACAGTCACAAATGTCACTGATTGCAGTGATCAGTAAATAAATGGTCACTGCAATCAGTGACACTGTGACTGGGGGCTGGGGGGTGATCTGGGGGGGCTGGGGGGTGATCTGGGGGGGGCCTGGGGGGGCGATTTATGTGCCTATGTGTGCTGGTGTTAGTGTAGTGTTAGTGCACTGACCTGTGTGTCTTCTCTTGTACGACGCTCGGTATATGTGAGCGCCGCACAGGAGATGACATCACTTCCTCCTGCTTTCTCTGTCTGTGTAAACATTACACAGACAGAGGGGGCATTTCTATTCGCCGGGAGCGATCGCGGGGGGGTGGTCGGAATCGAACGGCCGCCCCCCCATCTCGGAACGCTCCCAGACGAATTCCGACCGCTCACTGTACAGAAGGGGGGTCCGATCGGACCCCCCAACTGTACAAAGGCAATCACGTATGCTCTACGTGATTGTGCCTGTCGGTGCCATTGTGCCGACGTATATATACAGTGAGCGGTCGTTAAGTGGTTATGGATGCAATCTTAGCCATGGGAACTAGGGTGGGGGGCATAAATACTCATCTGGTGTTGTTGAAGATGGTCCGGACGGCCATGGCCAGGGATGGGCCCCGCATGGGAGGAGATCCGGAAGGATTGGTGACTTCGCTCGGTGAGCCAGGTGATGACAAAGGAAGGGAGGGGGTTAAGAAAAGCTAGGAAAAAGAGAAGAGTAGTTAGTGTGGCAACATCATGCATAAACATAAAAAGTAACATCAACAGACCTGAAGAGGCCAGCCGGCCCAGGTCCAGAAGGCCTCTCGTGGGCCTCCCCACTCCCACCCGGATAGGGTGAGCCAGGGAGGCCCAGGGGAGCCCAAAGTCTAACATGCAAGACAGTGGTAACCCGCTTGCTCTAGTAGTCTAGTAATCTAAGAGGGGGGAGGCAGGGGGGTGCCCGGACAGTCTCTCTCTAAAGTCTTTTTCAAGACTCGCCAATGATGTCGGTCAGTTCTGTAGCGAGGGCGCCAAAGGTGGGTCAGTGCATGGCCGATTGCCAGAGTAGCTTCACCATGGGGTGCAAAAATCAAAAGAAAAAGATAATAAATAACAAGGAACAGTAAAACGTAAACAGGGACAGGAGTGATCCTTCAGGTATTTAGCGAGTCAGTCAGTGGAGGACTCGATCAAGATCTCCTCTGCTGCAAGCTATGACCCCTCGGGGATCTCTCCGGACCTCGGGAGCGCTTGGGTGGGGGGACCTTCTGCCACACTGTGGGCGGCGGTAGTGGAGTTGCCACAAGATCCCAATCAGGAAGCTAGGGTGCTCTAAGATCCAAGGTGTTACAGAAAGGTTCTAGGTCCTCCGGGTACCTCAGGGTCGCCGTCTTGCCTTGATGCTTGGCCGTGAGGCTAAATGGGAATCCCCATCGGTACGGTATATTTTCTTCTTGGAGAATGCGCAGTAGTGGTTGGAGTAGTCTTCTCTTCTGTAGGGTGATCCAGGACAAGTCCAGGAACAACTGAATGTGATGGTCTCCAAGGGTCACCTTGCGGACTAGGCGGGCCTGCCTCATGATATCCTCTTTCAAGGGGTATGATGTCAGCCTGGAAATGATATCTCGGGGTCTGCCTCATGGGGAGTCCCAAGATGGCCGCCGGGGACGTGGGGAGGATGGCTGCAGGGAGGACCGTAGGCCCGAGAGGGGGACCCACCGCTCCCTGATCCTGGATCGTCTCCCCGGCTGGCTGCTGAGAGGTTTCTGGGCCCGAGGGGTCCCGATGCTGCTCCGGAGCCTGGATGGAGGTAGGATGGGGCGTTGCGGCCTGCCCAGTAGTGCCGGCCGGCGCCATCTTAGCCGGTCCGCCTGGCTGGGTAAAGTAGTCCCGGAGGTCGGAGGATGTGCCCGGGAGGGGTTGTGAGGACCCCCGGGGCTTCGTGGATCGAGTCGCTCTGGAGCCACCCATTATAGTGGGGTGTAAACACCTATTTCAGGCTCTATAGCTGCAAGCTGAGAGAGAGCTCCAGGTCTATGCTGCCATTCAGGTCGAGTTCCGGCCACGCCCCCGCAGTTTTATTTTTTATGAGCCCTGTTGGGGGGATTTTGTGAGATATCAGGGGTTTAAACGGACCCCTTACATCTCCCCTTTGAGACAGAGAACGGGAGTGAGGTCACAGATTTCCCACTCCCTTTCTCACACTGAAGATGAATGGAGGGGACGGTAACGAACGCTCTCCATGTCCCATTCAGAAAAGGAAAGGACCGGTAAATGACATATATACCGGTCTTTTCCTCCACTCTCCATCCTGACAGATTAACCACCCCCCCCCGGGAGAGCAGAGTAGGGGAGCCGGCTGCGGGGGACAAGGGTGGGGGCGCAGAGGAGGAAGACACATAGCGGGCGGATGAGGAGGACAGAAGAGGGGCCAGAGAAGAAGGGGAATAGGAGGGGAGGTGGTGGTGGAGGAGAACACGTCAGGCGTTGGAGGAGGAAGACACAAGGGACAGTCGGAAGTGATCGGTGCAGCGGAGGGACAGCTGTGAGCACCGATCTCCCTGCATGGCTTTAGATCAGCCGCTTCTTCTTCTCTCCCTCCTGTGGCTTTCAGTGGAAAAGCCATTCAGGGGGATCCGTGCTCAAATCTGTTCCCGCCGCACAATTATGCCTGGCTGTCACTGGACAGTGACACATGAAGTGACAGCAGCCATAAGCGCGCTCTTCTTCTCCTGTGTTTGCACTTTTCACTCTGGCCAGGCGCGAGTGTAGAGGTGGGCGGGGAGTCTGGTGATGTCATGACTCCGCCCACCGAGTGCCGTACAACAGGCCCGCCCACTGAATCCACTGTTTTACGGGGCTCCAAATAAAGAAGGGGGAGATATTTGAAAGGTAAGGATACATGCAGGAGGCATGTATATCCTTATAGATCAGCACTATGCCATTACTTTAAAAAAGATAAGAGTGGGTTTCCACATCCTGCGGAGAAGTTATTGCCCTGCTTAGCTTAGTATCGTCCGCAAATACAGAGATTGCACTGCTTACCCCATCCTCCGGGTCGTTTATGAACAAATTAAACAGGATTGGTCCCAGCACAGAAGCCTGGAGGACCCCACTACCCACCCCTGACCATTCCGAGTACTCCCCATTTATCACCACCCTCTGAACTCGCCCTTGTAGCCAGTTTTCAATCCATGTACTCACCCTATAGGAGTGGAAAAGAACAAGTGGCAACCTGTGAAGCTCTGGTGAACTCCATACCCAAGAGGCTTAAAATAATGATGGCCACACAAAATATTGACACTTTGGGCCCAATTTGGACATTTTCACTTAGGAGTGTACTCACATTTGTTGCCAGCGGTTTAGACATTGATGGCTGTGTGTTTGTTGAGTTATTTTGAGGGGACAGCAAATTTACACTGTTATACAAGCTGTACACTCACTACATTGTAGCAAAGTGTAATTTCTTCAGTGTTGTCACATGAAAAGATATAATAAAATATTTTCAAAAATGTGAGGGGTGTATTCACTTTTGTGAGATACTGTGTATATATATATATATATATATATATATATATATATATATATAGCACACAGACCCTTTTTTTCCTGCCCACCTTCACTTGCAGGGGTAAGGGCACACCATGCCACATGCCCGTATCCTCCCGGTATAAGAGGTTGAGCGGTGTTCTTTCAATTTTGGGTCCTGCAGCGAGTTACCTCCCTCCATTGGTTCTCGTCCCTAGAATATAGGGAAAAGTCTATTCTCTTCCCCCGAAAGAAAGCCAATGTCCAGACAGTACTTAAACTCCAACAGATGAGTTTATTTTCCTTGCTTGAAACAAATTGGGAAAAAGGTTGAAGACAGCAATAGGATTAGGTAGGGAGATAGGTTCAGGCACGCGGCACCCAGTCACCCTATCCTCCATTCAAGCCTGAGTGGGTATTGCTCACCCGGATAGATCCCTCTCACAGTTCTAGCAGCCGGAGTGAAGCACGAACAGTCACTTCAGATTTAGTCCCCTTCACGGACAAGTTTAAGAGATCCTCTGCCACAGAATCCTTTAATGCCAGAATTAGAACTTTGAAACCCCTGTAGATTATTAGAGACCATAGGTGGCAATGGGGCACACTACAGGAGCTATCTTGCAACTCACGAATCCTTTCCTCCGATAGGCAACCAGGCCTTACAGAGACTGTGACTTCCTTGATCCATCGGACAGGTCCTCCCCCGGTTTCCTCTGTTTCAGAGTGGGCCACCCTCACCTGGGCTCCCTGGGACTCCAGTGGTTGGTTGTAAACCCAGTTGAAGGTACTGGGCCTACCTAGAACTCTGTAGCCTCGGGCTAAAGGTGCCCGAGACTCCTCGACCAGTTCACGCACCCCCCGGCCAGCAGGGCCAAAGGGCGCGACTTCGCCACCAGGGGTCCTCCTTGGAATCCCCCCGGCACACCACACCAGATCATGGCATCTGCCCTTTATGTACCCTCTCCCGGCATGCACTGCAGGCAGAACCCGCCCACCGCACGGCAGCCGAGAGAGGACACCCAATCACACCACAACACCACCTGTGGTTCAACCCAAGACCTGGGCAACAGCGCCACCCACAGGCCAAGGGGAACCATACTCCAGGCAACATTACAGCAGAGCAGAGTCCAAACTAACAGAATTGGAGAACCTGAGCCAAACTATTGCTCAGGCTACCCTTAAATTTAGAGCATAGCGACCCCAATTTTGGGGGTCCGCTACACATACCCCTCCCTTGAAAAGCCACTGTCCCCAGTGGCTGGAAGAGATCAGAAAGACCCCTCAATCCTGAGTGGGTTCCGGTCTTTTCCAACTATGTACAGCAAAATATTTATTTTATTTTATTTATTTTTTGGTGCCTGAACCAACAAATTGGGAATAGCAGAGAAAAAGAAAAGAAGGAGAGCATGTAAAAATATACATTACAGTTTGTATAAAACACACAATTTTAAATAATTACAATCCCACCCCTCCTAACATATCTACCCCACCCATTCTCCGGCAGAGTTGATTGCAGATCACCTGCAGAGGGAGAGAAAAGGAGGAAGAAAACACAATATACAATTCTATACCTGAGATATGCAGAGGAAAACCACCTCCCCGGAGAGAGATGATTATCCTCAGATATATATATATTCAGTTTGCATTACTAAGCCTAGCCTCACTGAAATTTCTGCAAACACCACCACCTAGTGGCAACTTAAATCAATACACTTCAATGCTGCGCGTGGGCATACATGTATTTCACATGAACTCTTAATCTTGACCACGACGGTTTCTCACTTTGGCCCTGACTAACCTACTACATTGTTCAGTAGAGAGAAAAAAAAAATTCTTTCCCTTGCGGAGCTGAGGAGAGAGAGAAAAAAAACAACAACTCTCCAATTCCTAAGTTGAGTAGATACCCCTGCAGCAGAGGGCAAAGTCATGAGTGAGTTCAGGGCAGGCTATTCCTGTGAAACGGAATAATAAACAGCACACAAGTTCCATTTCAAAAGTAATATTGAGGATCCGGGAGAACAAGAGTCTTCCATTGTTTATCTAGGGTCTCTATAGAATACACAGTATCCTCTTTCTTCTTGCAACAAATCACCACACGATCCGCATGGATGTGCCAACCATAACTCCACTCTTTACGGCACCCCTTGCAACGATCTGCTATGGTAGCAGAACACTTTAGATACCTGCGGCCTCTGTGCACTTCCAAATGGTCCCAAATGAAGTCCGCGTACCACCATTCCCTGTAGGCCTCGATTTCAAAGAGTAACTCTTTGGGAACGTAGGGGTATTCCCACCCGTACTCCGCAGCAATTTTTCTGGTTAGGAGCCGCTCCAACCGGGCTAAAGGTGGCATGGTCGCCCGATCTCCTGCTCCAGGAAGAACGATAGCATCTGGGGACCTTGTTATTTGAGCTGGCTCCAACAGTGGCAAAGGTGGCCGCAACGGCGGATGTCCCTCCGTAGCAGTAGGCACGGACAAAGCAGGTGCAGGCAGAGCGGGTGTGGGCATGAGTTTTTCCTTTAAGGCAGGGGCTTCCACTCTAGGTGTAGTTTCCCCAGAGTCCATTGGCGAAATCCCCTTGAGGCTGCGGGGTGAAGTCACTGGAACTTTGTCCCATCCCTTTTTAATATAAACCTCATCAATCTCGTAGTCATCCCCCACGTCGGACGATGATTCCAGATCGGAGGTGTCATACTTCTCTGCCGGCAGGTAATTCATGGTGGACACAGACACATTGTCCCCAAAAATATAAAGCTTCCGCGGGCTGGCTGTCCACGCATCCCCAGTAGTGTGGGGTATGAGCTTCTTTCCCTTCCCCGGCAAACTCAATGTCACAGTTCCCCCAGCCTCCTTACCGTCCCCTGACGTGGATCTCCTGGAGGTCCCTCCGGCTTGAGGATCCGGTTCAGGCAGACGCTGGGGCAGGCTGTGACCGTGGCCGCGGGAGGCCTTAACATAGCCCACCTTTCATTTGGCAGGCGGAATGGAGGTCTTGGTTGTGGCAGAGGCAGCATCCGCTCCGGTATCCGCCGATGGCTCTGCAGCAGCTGAGTCATCTCCATTGGCCACATCCATGGCAGCCAACGCGGTGCGCGTGGGCTCAACTGTGGGAGTACAGGTTTCCTCCTCAGAAGTGATGGTACCCGTAAGGTAGTTGACCTGGTAGACCCGGGGTTTCTCGGTGGGTTGGTCTACTTCGAAGAGAAACTCTCCACAGGTTACACACCTTCCAAAAGGCCGTAGCTGCACCGCTAGTTCTTGGCATCTGGGACAGAGCATTCCCAGGGCCTCCGCATCTCAGCAGACATAGAGAGCGAAGCGGCCCCTAGGCTTTAGCCGGATCCCTGTGTCCGTCAGGGGGGGGGCAGTGAGGGGAGCAATGTCCATGGTTGAGGTGGTTTGGAAGATCCGAGGTCCCGATGCAACAGAAGTCCATGGAGCAGCGGCCATCTTACTTCTCTCTCACTGATCCAGCTTGTTCTGGCCCTTTGGCGCCAATTGCACACGTGCAACTCACAATTGGCGGGGGCTCCTCCCCTTTTTTTTTGCTGCACGTAGCTTGCGGGCTTTTCTATATTTGAGGCACGCCCACGAACTACGCAGTTAGAAAAGTCAAGTACAGGACTTTACCTCCATTTTTCACACAAATTACGCAGTTCAACTTTTCCCAAATGGCCAACTTTCACAGAACAACATCATACACGTGGGGAAAAATAGTCCAACTTCCAGGGGGGTAGCTGCAAAACATCCCGGACTCAAGCCCCCATGTGTAGCTCACAGACCCTTTTTTTCCTACCCACCTTCACTTGCAGGGGTAAGGGCACACCATGCCACATGCCCGTATCCTCCCGGTATAAGAGGTTGAGCGGTGTTCTTCAAATTTTGGGTCCTGCAGCGAGTTACCTCCCTCCATTGGTTCCCATCCTTAGAATATAGGGAAAAGTCTATTCTCTTCCCCCGAAAGAAAGCCAATGTCCAGACAGTACTTAAACTCCAACAGATGAGTTTATTTTCCTTGCTTGAAACAAATTTAGAAAAAGGTTGAAGACAGCAATAGGATTAGGTAGGGAGACACCCAGTCACCCTAACCTCCACTCAAGCCTGAGTGGGTATTGCTCACCCGAATAGATCCCTCTCACAGTTCTAGCAGCCGGAGTGAAGCACGAACAGTCACTTCAGATTTAGTCCCCTTCACGGACAAGTTTAAGAGATCCTCTGCCACAGAATCCTTTAATGCCAGAATTAGAACTTTGAAACCCCTGTAGATTATTAGAGACCATAGATGCCAATGGGGCACACTACAGGAGCTATCTTGCAACTCACGAATCCTTTCCTCTGATAGGCAACCAGGCCTTACCGAGACCGTGACTTCCTTCACCGATCCATCGGACAGGTCCTCCCCCGGTTTCAGAGTGGGCCACCCTCACCTGGGCTCCCTGGGACTCCAGTGGTTGGTTGTAGACCCACTTGAAGGTACTGGGCCTACATGGAACTCTGTAGCCTCGGGCTAAAGGTGCCCGAGACTTCTCGACCAGTTCACGCACCCCCCGGCCAGCAGGGCCAAAAGGGGCGACTTCGCCACCAGGGGTCCTCCTTGGAATCCCCCCGGCACACCACATCAGATCATGGAGTCTGCCCCTTATGTACCCTCTCCCGGCATGCACAGCAGGCAGAACCCGCCCACCGCAAGGCAGCCGAGAGAGGACACCCAATCACACCACAACGCCACCTGTGGTTCAACCCAAGACCTGGGCAACAGCGCCACCCACAGGCCAAGGGGAACCATATTTCAGGCAACATTACAGCAGAGCAGAGTCCAAACTAACAGAATTGGAGAACCTGAGCCAAACTATTGCTCAGGCTACCCTTAAATTTAGAGCATAGCGACCCCAATTTTCGGGGTCCGCTACACATATATATATATATATATATATATATATATATATACACACACACACAGTATCTCACAAAAGTGAGTACACCCCTCACATTTTTGTAAATATTTAATTTTACATACATTTATATATATATATATATATATATATATATATATATATGTATGTATACACCTGGCATTCTGCTTTAAGTGCCTCCAGGACTTCTCCCGAGTCTCTCCCATCATATGGGACTCCCTACTCCAGTCTGTCTGGTGATCTCCTACTCTATCCACTTTTAGGCGATCCCCAAAAACATTTCACTTCAGGGAAGACTATCCTGCCCCCACCAACAACTGTACTTTTATTTTCTCCATCAGCTCACCCCCCACAGTTATTATCTTGAGTACCACTTGACCCTCCCTCCTAGATGGTAAACTCTAATAAGCAGGGCCCAATGATTCCTCCTGTATTGAATGTATTGTAATTGTACTATGTGTCCTCAATCCTCATGTTGTAAAGTGCTGGGCAAACTGTAAATCCTGCATAACAATAATAATATCACTCAAGTATGTAACTTCTGGCAGCCTTCTTGTACATAATCTACCTTTGTGACCTAAAACACAATAGAGAATGAGGGGGAGGGAGGGGGTTACCGCAGGAGAGGATACTAATTGCGCTCCCATTAGTGCATAAGACATCAGTTGCCAAGACACTTAACTGAAGGCATCTGAACGCATAACGAGTGTTATTATACACAAGGGTGTATGTTGTATGTGTGTGATCTGACCCCAAATAACTGTCAGCAAATATCTGAACAGACATTAGATGTGAACAGCAGCATGGGGCTTATATGTAAAGAACACAGGAAACAATGCCAAACAATGTCAGCACACTGGATTAATATGATATATTGGAATTCTAATGGGTATTTTATGCTACATTATATAACCTCATATACTGCCAACAGGTTGTGTAACAATTTAGTTGACTTTACTTTTCCTAGGAATAATCATACAAAACAGTACTTTTTTTTTTTTTTTACAGAAAAACGAATGTATTGGTAGTGGAATGGCCCATTTACTGTATGTATTTGCATTTTGTTAATATGCAGTAAAATGTATGTTGCACTACACATACATTCCCGCAATGTGAAACTGTTAATGCCGGTCACAATCTCCTGTCATGCGAATTGGATGCGGAGAAACCTGCATCCAATTCACATAGGTGTGAACCCAGCCTTTAAGAGGAAGTAAACCCTGATGGGTTTTACTTCCTCTTTTGTTCCCTGTAAACCCTGTAAAGTAAAAGCATAATGGGCTAGTATGCATCGCATATTAGCCCATCATGTGGTACTTACCTGCAAACGAAGCCCGCGCTGTCCCCGCTGGTGGTCGCATCCATCTTCACCCTTCTTCCTTCCAGGCTCTGTGACTGGTCAGAGCCGCATGACATCACTCCCGCGCATGCACGCCGGAGCCGCCAGTCACGACACTCGGAAGGTGTTATTCAGGTACAGACGCCTAGAGCGAGTTTTCTCTTCAGTCATGGCACTCGCTCGGGAAGAAACGGTACAGAGGGCCATTTCTTCAAAGCGCATACGCCGATGACATCATCGGTGCACTACAAGGTAAATATCTACTAAAAAGCGCACGTTTAGGAGATATTTACAGTACCTATAGGCAAGCCTTATTCTAGACTTACCTATAGGTACAAGTTCTAAAAAGGGGTTTAAGGAGCAATGCAAGCCCATCCAAAAAATAATAATGCAAAGCATCATCTAAATGGGCACTAAAATTGGCCTTAGACAGAACACATTTTGCCCCATTTTAAAAGTGGTGTGGACAATGTTGTAGCCTTTGTAAAGAAACTATCCTAATATAGAATTGTAACACAGAGAACCATGAGTTTCCCACATTTAGAAATAGTGAGGGTTGGCGCTTTTTCTAGTTTGAGTAGTTGCTCTGGATAAGCAGTACAAGTCCTTTAAAACAAGCCCTTATTCATATCTGTATCTAATCTATAAGCATTTTTAAGATATACATTTTTAAAGTTCACAACACAGGCACTGTGTTTTTCCACAGATCTTGACGGGCTTCATGCCAGCCCTGTAATGTAATTAAACAGCAGTTGCCTCTAAGATGTCTAAGCTGTTGGTCCTAGCTGCTGCCTTGTGAGCTAAGGTGCTGCTGTCCTGTGACATATGTCACCTGAGGATATGTCACCTCCCTCACACCTGTTTGAAGAGGTATTTCTGCCTGGTTATGCTGCCTGACAGTGCTCCTGCTCCCAGTATGTGCTAGGGCTTCAGTCCACACCAATGAGTTGCGAAAGGGATAGAGATATAGAGAAAGAGAGACATACAGGATGGGTTTACACTAGTGCGAATTAGATGAGGGTTTCTCCACATCCAATTTGCATGACAGGAGATTGTGTCCGGCTCTCAATGGAGCCGGTTTGCACATCTCCGTGGTGGCTGCAGAGCAAATTGCACAGGGGCCCTGTGCGTCTTTGGCTCTGTTTCAGATCCGAATTCAGGCAAAAAATTTGGCCTGATTCGTCCCTGAAACGAAGAACACATATAAAGCAAAAAAAAAAACAGCGGTGATCAGAAACCACCAAAAGAAAGCTCTATTTGTGTGGGAAAAAATTATATAAATTCCATTTGTGTACAGTGTTGCATGACCACACAATTGCCAGTTAAAGTAGCACAGTGCTGAATAGCAAAAAAATGCTCTGGTCATGAAGGAGGTAAAACCTTCTGAAAGTCAAGTAAAAAGTCCCACAATGTGCAGTACATTCATCATCTATCATGTCACCTGGTAATCCAGATCCAAGTCAATCATAATGAATGAACAATCTGTTCCTGTTCAAGGGGGGGGGGGGGGGGGTGGTGCTGCGCTGTTTCTAATGTATGTATATAGTAATAAATAATAGTGCACAAATGGCTAATAAATATCAATCAATATAAAATAAAAGTAAATAATAAATACAACTGATCTAATATAGTGATGTATAAATACTAAAACCATAAAATCAGTAGTAAAAATATAAATATATATAAACTGTAAAAGTAAATAAATAAATATATATAAATAAACCTGTAAATAAATACCCAGGTGCACGTTGCTGTGCAAATATGCTGTGAAAAATTAGATAAACGAAAGAAGACGCCTGCAAGTTGCAGTATAATAATAAGTGCACAAATGTGACTGCTAAATAAACAAAGTGCAGTACAGTGCTAAGGTGAAGCAAAAAAAAAAAAAAAAAAAATTATATAAGTAACGAAAGGTGAAAATTGTCCAATAAGCAAAGGAACACAAATTGAACTCCAAAAGTTCATAGAAGAAGAACAATAGTAGGTGGTGCCCGTGCAGATCAATTTCTTATAGGTGACAATCCTGCAGCTTCCTATATGTAAAAGGTGCTGTGGTGATGGGGTGTGTGGATCTTCACTTCCGGTGTCACACACTGTAGTAATGGGTGGCCTCTTACCTTGCGGTAATGAGGTAACCGCTTTTGTATAATGGGGGTCGGTAAACTCCTTTATCGCGATCCTAGCGTCCAATGGGAAAACCTTTGTGGCAGGATGCTGCTGTTCCTCATATATGGAATGACCTATACTGGATCTTAAGGGTTTGTTTACATCTCCCAATGATGGCCGGGTTAAAAAGAGAAAGATGGGGTCTCGATCGTGAAGTACGTTTTTGCAAGATGTGTACTTTAATTTTGCATAGGTAATACAAGTTGCTTACATAAACTCACAATTAAAAATATTAAAAACATGAACTTATCCTAGACGAGCGGCGAGCTCGTGTGCCTCCGTCTGACTGTCTGCCTCTTCGTCCCTACGCGTGGCGTCACGGTCACGTGACTTCATCAGGGGATGAACGCCACGCGTAGGGACGGAGAGGCAGACAGTCAGACGGAGGCACACGAGCCCGCCGCTCGTCTAGGATAAGTTCATGTTTTTAATATTTTTAATTGTGAGTTTATGTAAGCAACTTGTATTACCTATGCAAAATTAAAGTACACATCTTGCAAAAACGTACTTCACGATCGAGACCCCATCTTTCTCTTTTTAACCCGGCCATCATTGGGAGATGTAAACAAACCCTTAAGATCCAGTATAGGTCATTCCATATATGAGGAACAGCAGCATCCTGCCACAAAGGTTTTCCCATTGGACGCTAGGATCGCGATAAAGGAGTTTACCGACCCCCATTATACAAAAGCGGTTACCTCATTACCGCAAGGTAAGAGGCCACCCATTACTACAGTGTGTGACACCGGAAGTGAAGATCCACACACCCCATCACCACAGCACCTTTTACATATAGGAAGCTGCAGGATTGTCACCTATAAGAAATTGATCTGCACGGGCACCACCTACTATTGTTCTTCTTCTATGAACTTTTGGAGTTCAATTTGTGTTCCTTTGCTTATTGGACAATTTTCACCTTTCGTTACTTATATATTTTTTTTTTTTTTTTTTTGCTTCACCTTAGCACTGTACTGCACTTTGTTTATTTAGCAGTCACATTTGTGCACTTATTATTATACTGCAACTTGCAGGCGTCTTCTTTCGTTTATCTCATTTTTCACAGCATATTTGCACAGCAACGTGCACCTGGGTATTTATTTACAGGTTTATTTATATATATTTATTTATTTACTTTTACAGTTTATATATATTTATATTTTTACTACTGATTTTATGGTTTTAGTATTTATACATCACTATATTAGATCAGTTGTATTTATTATTTACTTTTATTTTATATTGATTGATATTTATTAGCCATTTGTGCACTATTATTTATTACTATATACATACATTAGAAACAGCGCAGCACCACCCCCCCCCCCCCCTTGATTTAGACCTTTACTTTACCAGGTTAGGATTAACCTGCTAGGTGCTTGCGATAGTTTCAGTCACCCCCACATTCCTCCAGATTGGTAGCGCAGGAATACCCACTCTATAATCTGTTCCTGTTGCTCACCGAATAACATCTTCTGGGCAAATGTAAACAAAGGGGTGGGGTCTTGTAGGTGATGTTATTGTCCAAATATGGGCATATGGCCAGATTTGGTCAGTGATGTTCGTGCAATCTCGCTCCTCTGTTTACATGGCTGAGGATTCCTAGACAGTAAAAGAATGGGGATGGATAATGTCACTGGTTGCTAAGGGCAGAGTGCATCAATCATTGACAGGAAGGAAACTGTCATATACTGTATAGTGGTGGTAGAAATACAGTACTGCAATTATACATGTGTAGCGATACCCCCATAGGAGCCGCTGGATAAGATGGGTCCTCTGTTCTTTGCCTCAACCTTCTCAAGAACCTGCAGCCCCTCTGACACACCAGGTTGAGTGTACAAACGTACAATATCACAGGAATTCACTTAAAGTAACACTTAGTATCCAACAGAAGTGCTATATCAAAGAAAACAGGCAACAAACCAGTTAGTAAAGGCAAACGTATGGTTTGTAACCAGGCAAGCATTAAATGGATTAACAATGGAAGAACAATTTAGCATACAAAGTGATCAACAGTAAGGACTAGGCATAAGATAACATTTGGCAGTCTCTCCCCCGAAAGCCTCCGGTGATCGGTGGTGGAAAGCATAGGGTGAGTGGACGCTCCAGCGGCAGACGTGGAGGTGCTGTGATCTGGGCACTGCTGTGCTGCCCCTGGGTGTCCTCACTTTCAGTCTTAGGCTTGGATCTCCACTGGTATGGTTTCTGTCTGGAAGGCGAATATTCAGAGAGAGGTGCTCTCTCTAATGCCCTCAATGCCAAGAAGAAGAACTTTCCCAGGCAGTTTATTAAAAATCATCTCTCCGCTCTTCCTTCTGCACAGTGCATAATGGGATCTGTAGTGTAATAAGTCTGTTTGTCCCATTATATGGCTGCCCTCTCAAACTACAACTTCCAG
Organism: Rana muscosa; assembly: GCA_029206835.1. Classification (NCBI taxonomy): domain Eukaryota; kingdom Metazoa; phylum Chordata; class Amphibia; order Anura; family Ranidae; genus Rana; species Rana muscosa. The sequence goes on from CM055118.1 coordinate 73,064,750, forward strand.
GATTCTCAGCACTCTGATAGAAGTCAATGGGCTTGCTTGGCTTTAGCTCTCCCCCTGCTGGCAGGAGGAGAATGGTGCAGCATAACATCAGTATGTCAGTAGAGGGAGAGGAGAATAAAAGGCATTGTCCCCTTCTCCATATTGCTGTAGCCCAGCACCTGGCTACACATGACATTCGGCTCCCCACAAATTAGCAAAAACTAGTGTCTAGATACATGCCCAAAACAGCCAAAGTTGGATCAGAACCTGTATTTGCTCTGAGTCTTGAGCTCTCCTCTACTTACCATGTACCACAGAGAGATTACAAACTGGCCCTAGACTTAGAGACGCTACAAGGCCCCAAAGGCACACAGACCCTTTGCCTGTACAGTTGGAGCACATAAAGCCTGTTATCACCTTTGCCTCCTGCTGCTCTTAGCAAAGCATGTGAGAGCGGGGAGAAGAGAGAGAACAGGTGCTGCCGGGCACAGCGCTGGATCGAGCCGCCGGTAACGGCACACTGACTGAAGAAACGGCACATACAGTACATGCCATTGCTTCAATTTTCTTTAGTGCGCATGTGTCGATGACATCGGCACATGCAGGGGACAGGGGATATCTCCTAAACGTGCAGGTTTAGGAGATATCCTGGGTAGCTACAGGTAAGCTTTATTATAGGCTTACCTGTAGCATAAAGTGGTTGTAAAGGGTTTACAACCACTTTAAATACATAATTTGCATCCTTAAGCATTTTCTTTCCTGCAGAGACATGGAGATGAAAAACAAAACAAAAAACACTGGTATAGAAAGTTTACATTAATGCTCAACATCTTGAAGAGGAAGAACAGTCTTCCTATTTAAAGTAAGCCTATAATATGTTTTACCTACAATATCTTTAAAGTAAATATATTTACTATATACGCCACCGCCGATGTCATCGGCGCATGCACACTGAAGGAACAGCTCGCTTGTGCCGTTTCTTCAGGGCCCGTGCCGTGACTGGCAGCTCCCGTCATCTCGGCTCCAGCCAATCACAGCGCCGGAGCCCGTGAACCCAGAAATAACTCCAGGAAAGATGTCGGCCCTGTCAGCAGTGTGCCGGCACTAATTCAGGGCACCATTCTAAGGTAAATATTTTGATGCATACTAGTTCATTATGCCTTTGTCTTGCAGGTTTTTTATTTGTTTGTTTTTTTGGAGGTTTACAACTTCTTTAACCACTTAACGACCGCCCACTGTAAATATACGTCAGCAGAATGTTACCGACAGGCAGAATCACGTATATGTACGTGATTGCCTTTGTATAGTTGGGGGGTCCGATCGGACCCCCCTTCTTTACAGTGAGCGGTCGTTTTACCTTCGGGAGCGATCCGGCATGAGGGGACGGCCAATCGATTCCGGCCACCCCCTCTCGATCGCTCCCGGCGAATGAGAGAGCTTCCCCTGCCTGCCAGGAAGGAGGAAGTGATGTCATCTCTCCTGGGGCGCTCACATATACCGAGCGCCGTACAGGAGAAGATGCAGGTTAGTACACAAAACAGCACACTGACACCAGGACACATAGGCACATAAATCGCCCCCCCAGGCCCCCCCAGATCACCCCCCAGCCCCCAGTCACAGTGTCACTGATTGCAGTGACCATTTATTTAGTGATCACTGCAATCAGTGACATTTGTGACTGTAAAAGTGTCACTACATTTAGTTTTAGGTCCAGTGTAGCCCCCTAACCCCCCCTAATAAAGGTTTAACCCCCTGATCACCCCCCAGATAACCCTTTCACCCCCTATCACCACTGTCACTAAGCAATCATTTTTCTGATCGATGTCTTAGCGTCGGTGATGCTGATCGGTAGCCAGTAATTTTTTTTTAGGTTCGCCGCAGGTTTTTATAGCGTCGGGTACCCCCATATATTACCTAATGAAGGTTTAACCCCCTTGATCACCCCCAGGTAACCCTTTCACCCCCTATCACCACTGTCACTAAGTTATAATTTTTCTGATCGATGTCTTAGCGTCGGCGATGCTGATCGGTAGCCAGTAATTTTTTTTAGGTTCGCCGCAGGTTTTTATAGCGTCGGGTACCCCCATATATTACCTAATAAAGGTTTAACCCCCTTGATCACCCCCCAGGTAACCCTTTCACCCCCTAGCACCGCCGTGGCTATGCGATCATTTTTCTGATCGATGTCTTAGCGTCGGTGATGCTGATCGGTAGCCAGTAATTTTTTTTAGGTTCGCCGCAGGTTTTTATAGCGTCGGGTACCCCCATATATTACCTAATAAAGGTTTAACCCCCTTGATCGCCCCCCCAGGGTAACCCTTTCACCCCCTATCACCACTGTCACTAAGCGATAATTTTTCTGATCGATGTCTTAGCGTCGGCGATGCTGATCGGTAGCCAGTAATTTTTTTTAGGTTCGCCGCAGGTTTTTATAGCGTCGGGTACCCCCATATATTACCTAATAAAGGTGTAACCCCCTTGATCACCCCCCAGGGTAACCCTTTCACCCCCTAGCACCGCCGTCACTATGCGATCATTTTTCTGATCGATGTCTTAGCGTCGGTGATGCTGATCGGTAGCCAGTCATTTTTTTAAGGTTCGCCGCAGGTTTTTATAGCGTCAGGTACCCCCATATATTATCTAATAAAGGTTTAACCCCCTGATCGCCCCCCAGGTAACCCTTTCACCCCCTATCACCACTGTCGCTAAGCAATTGTTTTTATGATCGTTGTCTTAGTGTCGGTGATGCCGATAGGTAGCCAGTAATTTTTTTTTAGGTTCGCCGTCAGGTTTTTATATAGCGTCAGGTACCCCCATATATTACCTAATAAAGGTTTTAACCCCCTAATTGCCCCTAGTTAACCCTTTCACCAGTGATCATCATATAAGTGTTACGGGTGACGCTGGTTAGTTAGTTTGCTTTTTATAGTGTCAGGGCACCCGCCGTATATAACCCAATAAAGGTTTAACCCCCTGATCGCCCGGCGGGTGATATCAGTTAGGTTTTAGCGTCAGAGAGGGTCTGCGTCACACCCCAGGCAGCGTCAGGTTAGTGCCAGTAGCGCTAACACCCACACGTGAAGCATACACCCCCCTTAGTGGTATAGTATCTGATCAGCTCAATATCTGATCTGATCAGATCTATACTAGTGTCCCCAGCAGTTTAGGGTTCCCAAAAACGCACTGTTAGTGGGATCAGCCCAGATACCTGCTAGCACCTGCGTTTTGCCCCTCCGTCCAGCCCAGGCCACCGAAGTGCAGTATCGATCGATCACTGTCACTTGCAAAACACAACACACATAACTGCAGCGTTCGCAGAGACAGGCCTGATCCCTGCGACTCCAGTGCTGTAGGAGGTCATTTCACCACCACAGTTAAAAAAAAAAAGCATGGGAGAGGCGCCTCTGAGTGCAGACGTTTTAAAACAATTTAATAAAAGATAGTGCTACAAGCAACTCACATTTGTATGGTTAAAAACGTGCATTGTACGAAATCCAGTTAGAAGAGGAAGATGTCATCAGGTCTGTCACGGAGTATCTCCTCCTGCTGGGGCACTGTGCTGCTGATAGTCAGTTCACTGCTGTAGATGGTATGGATACGGCCGTCAGCGGTGAAGAAAAGCAGTGCAGGGCCTTGGAGATGTTGATTGAATAGCAGGCGAGGGCCGATGACGTCACTGGCGTGCGACGCGTTTCCCGAGCCGGCGTACTGCGTGTAGTGTGGCAGTCGCGCTCCTTTGTCAAGCTAGTGAATGGGTTGGAGGAGCTAGTATTTGATAGACAAGGCAGTGGGCGGACGGAAGCGGAGGGGGCGGAGATAGAAGAGAGACGGAACTGGGGCGGGGGAGGGGGGGGGGTTTGTTTGGAAGTGTCAGCAGAGAGAGCTCTAGATAATGGGACCAGATGAAGGTGGTAGTATGGGGACAAATTGAACATGAATTGACATATAAAAAATATATAAAATAAAAACGGAAATGGAGAGGGAACTGATAGTGTGGGAGGAGGGCAGGAAATATACATATACAAATGTATTCATGGGGAATAGCAGGGGCCAGCTGGGGTAGATGAGAAAAAATAAATAAATAAATAAATAAATAAATCTGTGCATAATAATGGTTTGAGGGGGGGGGGATGTTTGTGGGTTATTAGGGGGCTGTTTATGTTATTGTATTATATTAGCTAACACATATATTTGTATTTATATTTATATGGGGAGGGGGGGGGGAAAGGGGGGGGGAAAGGATTGGTATAGTGACCAGCAGCGGATGGTGTATGTGCATATGGATGCCGAAGGTGTATGGAATGGGACCATAATGTCTAGAGGGATATATGAACATGAGGGACGGAAAAATATACACACATATATATACATACACACATACACATATACATACATATATATATACATACATATATACATATATATACATATACATATGCACATGCATAAAACACACATATAAAAACATGCATACATAGAAAAGCATGTACAAAATATGCATGAACGACCAAGGTAATGAAAGTTATGTGTGCACATACATGCACATACATACACGCACATACAGATGCAAGTACATGATTGAAAATAACATGGGGTACATAGTAGTAGTAAATATGGCATTACAACAATACACAGATATCGAAAAATATGAAGAAATGTGTATACGTATGCACATATACACATATATACACATACACACATATACACATACATGAACAGCAACAGTAATCAATCAGGAAAAGGGGGGGCGGGGGTTAGAGAAGGGAAGGGGATAATAAAGAAAAGAAGTAGGAGAGGGGGTGGGTAGAAACAGCAAGAGGGGGGGGGGGAAAGGGGGGAAAAAAAAAAAAAGGGAAGGGGGTAGGGGGGAAAAGAGAAAGAGGGGGGGGGTTGATTAGAAGAGAGACAGAAATATAGATAGGTGGCACAGGAGGGAAAGATAGAGAGGGGTCCACGGGGGGGGTTGTTGTTTTTGGGGGCTATACTTACACACACCCGCCACCCCCAAGTATCGAAACAACAATATACGGTATATGATAACCTGTAAAACACATATAGTATCAGAAGTGGAATTACATGTGGAATTACATGTTGGCAGGATAGGTTATCACAGTATTAAAGATATTAAAAATATTATTAAAAATATTATGTATTGGAAATGGTCTCAAGATTGTTAGATTAAAGTTAATAATAGCAGCAGTAGCATGGAAGAGGGAAAGAAAATATTAAAATATTGAAATATTAAAATATTAAAAGATTTTTATTAAAAATATTATAAGATGGTGTGTATTTCGATGCTCTCATTGATACCTCCAGGTGAGAGAACATCTAGGCTATAAATCCAATAGGTCTCGCGGGCACATAGTTTCTTGAATCTTTCAGCTGCAGGGAGGGATTTATCGATTTGTTCGATAACCCACACCTGGAGTCCTACAGTGGCTCCTTGATGGAATCTGGCGAAATGTTTGGGGACGCTGTGAGGGTCTGTACCACCCTCTATAAATCTACGGTGTTCCCCAAATCTCTGTCTTAATGGACGTATGGTACGGCCTACGTACATTAGGCCACAAGGGCAACTAAGGCCGTATACCACAAAGTCTGATGAGCAGTTGAAGAATTCCCTCAGCTGATATGTTTTCCCTTTTGTACTGAAACTTTTTTGGCCATGTTGAACAAATTTGCACGTTTTGCAAAGTGTTTTGCGGCATTGATACATTCCTGTGATGGGTATGAGAACAGGTATGGGTGTAAATGAAGTAATGGTTGGTTTGAGTTTGCTGGGGGCGAGTTTGTTCTTCAAATTCGGAGCCCTTCGGTAGGTAACTCTAGGGTGAGATGGCAGTTCAGATTTCAAATGTGGGTCCTGCTGGAGGATGTTCCAATGTTTGACTAGAATTTTTTCCATGTTCTTGTGTCTGGAATGAAACGTGGTTACGAATCTGATTGAATGGTCACTTGTTTTTTTCTCGGTCTTTGGTGGTTTGCCCTGAAGGTAGAATTTGTGTGCATCATCAACTAGATTTTCGGGATACTTTTTGTCCATAAATTTCTTTTTGAGGTTGGTACTGAGTTGAATGTAATCATTGTCTCTGGTGCAATTCTGTCTGAGTCGACAGAATTGGCCCCTGGGTATATTATCAATCCATTTTTTGGTGGTGGCAGCTCTTATAATGTAGATATGAGTTTCCAGCCGTAGGTTTGATATAGTTTCTGGCGAAAATGGTGTCGTTGTCATGTCCAAGTTCCAAATCTAGAAAGGCTATGGTGGAGGGGTCGCAAACGGACGTAAAAGACAGCCCATAAGTGTTGTTGTTACAATATTGTACAAAGGGATGGATAAGTTCAAGGGGGCCATCCCAAATAATGATGATGTCGTCTATATAACGTCCAAAAAAGACGATATTAGCTGCGAATGGGTTATTGGTATGGACATGATGGGTCTCCCAGAAGCCCATGGCTAGGTTGGCATATGAGGGAGCAAAATTGGCCCCCATAGCTGTGCCTTGTGACTGCAGGTAGAAGTCTCCATTGAAATTAAAATAGTTGTGGGTCAGACAGAATTGGGTGGCTAGTTTGATGAAGTTGGCCTGTCGGGGATTGACGAGTGGTTCCAAAAGAAGAAATTGTTCCAGTGCCATGAGCCCAAAAGTGTGTGGGATGGATGTGTATAGTGAGCATACATCAAGTGACAGCCAGGAATAGGAGGATTCCCACCTGTAGGGAGAAAGAAGTTCCAAAAGGTGTGTACTGTCACGTATGTAAGATGGTAATTGACGAACAATGGGTTGAAGGAATAAATCTATATACATGCTGAATCCTGTAGTCACACTGTTCATGGCTGCTACAATAGGTCTACCTGGTGGGTTTTCTGGGTTTTTATGAATTTTCGGCAAGTAATAGAAGTATGGAATGTGATAGAATTGTTTGCGTAAAAATGCGCTTTCTGTTTTGGAGATAATGTTGTCTTTGAGAGCATGGGTTATTAAGACATCTGCTTCTTTAGCAAATTCTATGGTTGGATCTTTGTTGAGTTTGATGTAGGTGGTACTGTCAGACAGGAGTCTGTAGGCTTCCTTTAGGTAATCGGTTTTGTCTAAGATGATGATGCTTCCTCCTTTATCAGCAGGTTTTATTACAATGCTGTCCTTGTGTAATAATAGATCTAATGCTTTAATTTCTGATGGTGAGAGATTGTTGTGTTCGGAGGAAGAGGTAGAGTTACATAATTCAACCAGGTCTGCATAGACCACTTTATAGAAACTTTCAATGTATGGACCTTTTGAGGGAGTAGGAAAGAAAATAGATTTTGGTTTAAGGGAGGAATGAACTACCGGAGGTGATGTGACGAAATGTTGGGTATAAAGTTTGGAAATGTTATCTAGATCATCACAGGAGTCCTCAGTGAGAGAATCAGTGTTGATTTCGAGATTATTTTCCAGGAGAGATTCAAGAGGATCATGATTGGGTGATATGGGGATGGTGGAACTAGCCAGTACATTACTGGTATGGCTGTTATTATCTTTTTCCTGTTGGATATGAAAATGTCTTTTGAGAGTTAAATTGCGTATATAGTGATTAAGGTCTTTGAAAAGAAGAAATGGGTTGGGTTTATTGATAGGAGCGAAGTTCAATCCATGGCTAAGAAGAGAAGTATCGGCGGTGGATAGAGTATGAGAAGAAAGATTGAATATTTTTACCGTTTCTGGTATTTTTGAATCTGTGGATAGTTGTTTTCCTCGTCCTCCTCTACAGCCTCTCCTGTGAGTTTTCTTTTTCTTGAGGCTGAGAGTAGAGGAGGACTGGACACTAAAAAAGATAGTGTCGGGTCTACGATGGGAGGGAGTGTGGAAGTGGATATGATGGGGAATGGAGTATGTGTGTCTGTAGAATCCACGGGCATGGGTGGTGTGCAGCTGGTGACCATACTGGTGGAGGTGGCCCGTGTGTCAATTATACTGGTTGTGTCGGGATGGTCCGAAATGGTAAGAGAGGTGCCGATATAGAATTCTTGATCTTTTTCATGGCTATGGTTAGTATTCACAGCAGTAGAGGCTGTGGTGGATGATCTGTTGTAGAACAAGTTTAGGGTGGTGATAAGGCCATCCTTTTTGTTGTAATTATATTTATTATACGTTCTATTTTTATTCTGATGGAGATGACTCTTGGTGGTGTGAGTGTTAGTCCAGAGGGGCAATGATTTGGTGATGCGAGAGGAGAGAGGTTTCTCATAATGTCTACCCAACGGTGGATAGTTGTGGAACTGAATTTCCATCAGGGGCTGAAGAGGTAAGGAGGAAGGAGGTATCTGTGGGCGTATGTGTGGAGTAGATAGGTTGGCATGAGTGGTGGGTAAAGTTGCATCAGAGTGAGGAATGTTCTTATTCCAAGAAAAGACTCTGTTTGAGTTGTAGTCGTCAAGATCACGTTTAAATTTGCCCATTTTCGTGCTGACGATATGGTCCTCCTCTTTTTTGGTGTTGTGTTTGAGAGTCTCGAGCCAACTGAGGGGAATAGGCACTGATAGGTTAGAGATATCCTCTATGATGGTTTTGAGTTGGTCTTTAAAATGGTTATATCTATTGTTCCTGTGGGAGATAAGTATTCCCATCCATTTAGCTGTGCAGAATTCTGCAATATTAGTCCATTCATTGGAGTTGCTGGTATCTAGGAACGTGGGGCATTCTTTCATCACACGTAGACCTCTGGGCGAGATCTTGGTGTCAATATATTGGGATAGAAAGAATTTATCCCACCACTGTTGATTGGTGGTCTGGGTAATTCTTTCTAATTGTTTAAATTTGCCACATAAGTTATGGCGTGTTTTGCCTGTAAGTCTAGCATCTATAGAGAAATTGATGGTAGATAATGTAGAGTATATCTGTTCTAAAACCATATATCTATGGCTCTCAACCGTGGATATGATATCCATGGTAGCTGAGTGTGGGTGATGGTAAAAGATAATAGTATAAAAATAATAATAAAAATAATAAGAGTTTGTATAAAGAATATGTGTATATAGTAATAACTATCCCGTGGGATGGGTGGCAAGCAGGATAGTGTTTTATCTGTACATATATTAATAGATGAATAAGGTGACCATAAGCGTGTTATATAATACATAAAACATAATATGGAGTTTAAATTTAAAACATACTAAAAGATAGGAGATTGGTCTGCAGCATAAATGAGGTTTCAAAGACATATATAACACAAGTAAAAAATGCGCATGAGTCCAAAGTCACTAATATCTCAAAGGTATATAATCAAATGGCGCATGTACAAAAAGATGTACAGTCAGTGAACATGGGGTCCAGGCTCCGGGGGGAGAGGGATGAAGCGGAGGCTGGAAGAATAGTAATAATAATAGGAGAAGTCACATGTGCAAGCTCAGGGCTGCCATTCAAGGTGAAACAGAAACCATGTTCCAGGGTACTGTAAAGAAAAGCAAGGGAGAGGCGCCTCTGAGTGCAGACGTTTTAAAACAATTTAATAAAAGATAGTGCTACAAGCAACTCACATTTGTATGGTTAAAAACGTGCATTGTACGAAATCCAGTTAGAAGAGGAAGATGTCATCAGGTCTGTCACGGAGTATCTCCTCCTGCTGGGGCACTGTGCTGCTGATAGTCAGTTCACTGCTGTAGATGGTATGGATACGGCCGTCAGCGGTGAAGAAAAGCAGTGCAGGGCCTTGGAGATGTTGATTGAATAGCAGGCGAGGGCCGATGACGTCACTGGCGTGCGACGCGTTTCCCGAGCCGGCGTACTGCGTGTAGTGTGGCAGTCGCGCTCCTTTGTCAAGCTAGTGAATGGGTTGGAGGAGCTAGTATTTGATAGACAAGGCAGTGGGCGGACGGAAGCGGAGGGGGCGGAGATAGAAGAGAGACGGAACTGGGGCGGGGGAGGGGGGGGTTTGTTTGGAAGTGTCAGCAGAGAGAGCTCTAGATAATGGGACCAGATGAAGGTGGTAGTATGGGGACAAATTGAACATGAATTGACATATAAAAAATATATAAAATAAAAACGGAAATGGAGAGGGAACTGATAGTGTGGGAGGAGGGCAGGAAATATACATATACAAATGTATTCATGGGGAATAGCAGGGGCCAGCTGGGGTAGATGAGAAAAAAAAAAAAAATATCTGTGCATAATAATGGTTTGAGGGGGGGGGATGTTTGTGGGTTATTAGGGGGCTGTTTATGTTATTGTATTATATTAGCTAACACATATATTTGTATTTATATTTATATGGGGAGGGGGGGGGAAAGGGGGGGGAAAGGATTGGTATAGTGACCAGCAGCGGATGGTGTATGTGCATATGGATGCCGAAGGTGTATGGAATGGGACCATAATGTCTAGAGGGATATATGAACATGAGGGACGGAAAAATATACACACATATATATACATACACACATACACATATACATACATATATATATACATACATATATACATATATATACATATACATATGCACATGCATAAAACACACATATAAAAACATGCATACATAGAAAAGCATGTACAAAATATGCATGAACGACCAAGGTAATGAAAGTTATGTGTGCACATACATGCACATACATACACGCACATACAGATGCAAGTACATGATTGAAAATAACATGGGGTACATAGTAGTAGTAAATATGGCATTACAACAATACACAGATATCGAAAAATATGAAGAAATGTGTATACGTATGCACATATACACATATATACACATACACACATATACACATACATGAACAGCAACAGTAATCAATCAGGAAAAGGGGGGGGGGGCGGGGGTTAGAGAAGGGAAGGGGATAATAAAGAAAAGAAGTAGGAGAGGGGGGTGGGTAGAAACAGCAAGAGGGGGGGGGGAAAGGGGGGGGGGGGAAAAAAGGGAAGGGGGTAGGGGGGAAAAGAGAAAGAGGGGGGGGGGTTGATTAGAAGAGAGACAGAAATATAGATAGGTGGCACAGGAGGGAAAGATAGAGAGGGGTCCACGGGGGGGGTTGTTGTTTTTGGGGGCTATACTTACACACACCCGCCACCCCCAAGTATCGAAACAACAATATACGGTATATGATAACCTGTAAAACACATATAGTATCAGAAGTGGAATTACATGTGGAATTACATGTTGGCAGGATAGGTTATCACAGTATTAAAGATATTAAAAATATTATTAAAAATATTATGTATTGGAAATGGTCTCAAGATTGTTAGATTAAAGTTAATAATAGCAGCAGTAGCGTGGAAGAGGGAAAGAAAATATTAAAATATTGAAATATTAAAATATTAAAAGATTTTTATTAAAAATATTATAAGATGGTGTGTATTTCGATGCTCTCATTGATACCTCCAGGTGAGAGAACATCTAGGCTATAAATCCAATAGGTCTCGCGGGCACATAGTTTCTTGAATCTTTCAGCTGCAGGGAGGGATTTATCGATTTGTTCGATAACCCACACCTGGAGTCCTACAGTGGCTCCTTGATGGAATCTGGCGAAATGTTTGGCGACGCTGTGAGGGTCTGTACCACCCTCTATAAATCTACGGTGTTCCCCAAATCTCTGTCTTAATGGACGTATGGTACGGCCTACGTACATTAGGCCACAAGGGCAACTAAGGCCGTATACCACAAAGTCTGATGAGCAGTTGAAGAATTCCCTCAGCTGATATGTTTTCCCTTTTGTACTGAAACTTTTTGGCCATGTTGAACAAATTTGCACGTTTTGCAAAGTGTTTTGCGGCATTGATACATTCCTGTGATGGGTATGAGAACAGGTATGGGTGTAAATGAAGTAATGGTTGGTTTGAGTTTGCTGGGGGCGAGTTTGTTCTTCAAATTCGGAGCCCTTCGGTAGGTAACTCTAGGGTGAGATGGCAGTTCAGATTTCAAATGTGGGTCCTGCTGGAGGATGTTCCAATGTTTGACTAGAATTTTTTCCATGTTCTTGTGTCTGGAATGAAACGTGGTTACGAATCTGATTGAATGGTCACTTGTTTTTTTCTCGGTCTTTGGTGGTTTGCCTGAAGGTAGAATTTGTGTGCATCATCAACTAGATTTTCGGGATACTTTTTGTCCATAAATTTATTTTTGAGGTTGGTACTGAGTTGAATGTAATCATTGTCTCTGGTGCAATTCTGTCTGAGTCGACAGAATTGGCCCCTGGGTATATTATCAATCCATTTTTTGGTGGTGGCAGCTCTTATAATGTAGATATGAGTTTCCAGCCGTAGGTTTTGATATAGTTTCTGGCGAAAATGGTGTCGTTGTCATGTCCAAGTTCCAAATCTAGAAAGGCTATGGTGGAGGGGTCGCAAACGGACGTAAAAGACAGCCCATAAGTGTTGTTGTTACAATATTGTACAAAGGGATGGATAAGTTCAAGGGGCCATCCAAATAATGATGATGTCGTCTATATAACGTCCAAAAAAGACGATATTAGCTGCGAATGGGTTATTGGTATGGACATGATGGGTCTCCCAGAAGCCCATGGCTAGGTTGGCATATGAGGGAGCAAAATTGGCCCCCATAGCTGTGCCTTGTGACTGCAGGTTAGAAGTCTCCATTGAAATTAAAATAGTTGTGGGTCAGACAGAATTGGGTGGCTAGTTTGATGAAGTTGGCCTGTCGGGGATTGACGAGTGGTTCCAAAAGAAGAAATTGTTCCAGTGCCATGAGCCCAAAAGTGTGTGGGATGGATGTGTATAGTGAGCATACATCAAGTGACAGCCAGGAATAGGAGGATTCCCACCTGTAGGGAGAAAGAAGTTCCAAAAGGTGTGTACTGTCACGTATGTAAGATGGTAATTGACGAACAATGGGTTGAAGGAATAAATCTATATACATGCTGAATCCTGTAGTCACACTGTTCATGGCTGCTACAATAGGTCTACCTGGTGGGTTTTCTGGGTTTTTATGAATTTTCGGCAAGTAATAGAAGTATGGAATGTGATAGAATTGTTTGCGTAAAAATGCGCTTTCTGTTTTGGAGATAATGTTGTCTTTGAGAGCATGGGTTATTAAGACATCTGCTTCTTTAGCAAATTCTATGGTTGGATCTTTGTTGAGTTTGATGTAGGTGGTACTGTCAGACAGGAGTCTGTAGGCTTCCTTTAGGTAATCGGTTTTGTCTAAGATGATGATGCTTCCTCCTTTATCAGCAGGTTTTATTACAATGCTGTCCTTGTGTAATAATAGATCTAATGCTTTAATTTCTGATGGTGAGAGATTGTTGTGTTCGGAGGAAGAGGTAGAGTTACATAATTCAACCAGGTCTGCATAGACCACTTTATAGAAACTTTCAATGTATGGACCTTTTGAGTGAGTAGGAAAGAAAATAGATTTTGGTTTAAGGGAGGAATGAACTACCGGAGGTGATGTGACGAAATGTTGGGTATAAAGTTTGGAAATGTTATCTAGATCATCACAGGAGTCCTCAGTGAGAGAATCAGTGTTGATTTCGAGATTATTTTCCAGGAGAGATTCAAGAGGATCATGATTGGGTGATATGGGGATGGTGGAACTAGCCAGTACATTACTGGTATGGCTGTTATTATCTTTTTCCTGTTGGATATGAAAATGTCTTTTGAGAGTTAAATTGCGTATATAGTGATTAAGGTCTTTGAAAAGAAGAAATGGGTTGGGTTTATTGATAGGAGCGAAGTTCAATCCATGGCTAAGAAGAGAAGTATCGGCGGTGGATAGAGTATGAGAAGAAAGATTGAATATTTTTACCGTTTCTGGTATTTTTGAATCTGTGGATAGTTGTTTTCCTCGTCCTCCTCTACAGCCTCTCCTGTGAGTTTTCTTTTTCTTGAGGCTGAGAGTAGAGGAGGACTGGACACTAAAAAAGATAGTGTCGGGTCTACGATGGGAGGGAGTGTGGAAGTGGATATGATGGGGAATGGAGTATGTGTGTCTGTAGAATCCACGGGCATGGGTGGTGTGCAGCTGGTGACCATACTGGTGGAGGTGGCCCGTGTGTCAATTATACTGGTTGTGTCGGGATGGTCCGAAATGGTAAGAGAGGTGCCGATATAGAATTCTTGATCTTTTTCATGGCTATGGTTAGTATTCACAGCAGTAGAGGCTGTGGTGGATGATCTGTTGTAGAACAAGTTTAGGGTGGTGATAAGGCCATCCTTTTTGTTGTAATTATATTTATTATACGTTCTATTTTTATTCTGATGGAGATGACTCTTGGTGGTGTGAGTGTTAGTCCAGAGGGGCAATGATTTGGTGATGCGAGAGGAGAGAGGTTTCTCATAATGTCTACCCAACGGTGGATAGTTGTGGAACTGAATTTCCATCAGGGGCTGAAGAGGTAAGGAGGAAGGAGGTATCTGTGGGCGTATGTGTGGAGTAGATAGGTTGGCATGAGTGGTGGGTAAAGTTGCATCAGAGTGAGGAATGTTCTTATTCCAAGAAAAGACTCTGTTTGAGTTGTAGTCGTCAAGATCACGTTTAAATTTGCCCATTTTCGTGCTGACGATATGGTCCTCCTCTTTTTTGGTGTTGTGTTTGAGAGTCTCGAGCCAACTGAGGGGAATAGGCACTGATAGGTTAGAGATATCCTCTATGATGGTTTTGAGTTGGTCTTTAAAATGGTTATATCTATTGTTCCTGTGGGAGATAAGTATTCCCATCCATTTAGCTGTGCAGAATTCTGCAATATTAGTCCATTCATTGGAGTTGCTGGTATCTAGGAACGTGGGGCATTCTTTCATCACACGTAGACCTCTGGGCGAGATCTTGGTGTCAATATATTGGGATAGAAAGAATTTATCCCACCACTGTTGATTGGTGGTCTGGGTAATTCTTTCTAATTGTTTAAATTTGCCACATAAGTTATGGCGTGTTTTGCCTGTAAGTCTAGCATCTATAGAGAAATTGATGGTAGATAATGTAGAGTATATCTGTTCTAAAACCATATATCTATGGCTCTCAACCGTGGATATGATATCCATGGTAGCTGAGTGTGGGTGATGGTAAAAGATAATAGTATAAAAATAATAATAAAAATAATAAGAGTTTGTATAAAGAATATGTGTATATAGTAATAACTATCCCGTGGGATGGGTGGCAAGCAGGATAGTGTTTTATCTGTACATATATTAATAGATGAATAAGGTGACCATAAGCGTGTTATATAATACATAAAACATAATATGGAGTTTAAATTTAAAACATACTAAAAGATAGGAGATTGGTCTGCAGCATAAATGAGGTTTCAAAGACATATATAACACAAGTAAAAAATGCGCATGAGTCCAAAGTCACTAATATCTCAAAGGTATATAATCAAATGGCGCATGTACAAAAAGATGTACAGTCAGTGAACATGGGGTCCAGGCTCCGGGGGGAGAGGGATGAAGCGGAGGCTGGAAGAATAGTAATAATAATAGGAGAAGTCACATGTGCAAGCTCAGGGCTGCCATTCAAGGTGAAACAGAAACCATGTTCCAGGGTACTGTAAAGAAAAGCAAGGGAGAGGCGCCTCTGAGTGCAGACGTTTTAAAACAATTTAATAAAAGATAGTGCTACAAGCAACTCACATTTGTATGGTTAAAAACGTGCATTGTACGAAATCCAGTTAGAAGAGGAAGATGTCATCAGGTCTGTCACGGAGTATCTCCTCCTGCTGGGGCACTGTGCTGCTGATAGTCAGTTCACTGCTGTAGATGGTATGGATACGGCCGTCAGCGGTGAAGAAAAGCAGTGCAGGGCCTTGGAGATGTTGATTGAATAGCAGGCGAGGGCCGATGACGTCACTGGCGTGCAACGCGTTTCCCGAGCCGGCGTACTGCGTGTAGTGTGGCAGTCGCGCTCCTTTGTCAAGCTAGTGAATGGGTTGGAGGAGCTAGTATTTGATAGACAAGGCAGTGGGCGGGCGGAAGCGGAGGGGGCGGAGATAGAAGAGAGACGGAACTGGGGCGGGGGAGGGGGGGGTTTGTTTGGAAGTGTCAGCAGAGAGAGCTCTAGATAATGGGACCAGATGAAGGTGGTAGTATGGGGACAAATTGAACATGAATTGACATATAAAAAATATATAAAATAAAAACGGAAATGGAGAGGGAACTGATAGTGTGGGAGGAGGGCAGGAAATATACATATACAAATGTATTCATGGGGAATAGCAGGGGCCAGCTGGGGTAGATGAGAAAAAAAAAAAAAAAAAAATCTGTGCATAATAATGGTTTGAGGGGGGGGGATGTTTGTGGGTTATTAGGGGGCTGTTTATGTTATTGTATTATATTAGCTAACACATATATTTGTATTTATATTATATGGGGAGGGGGGGGGAAAGGGTGGCGGGTGTGTGTAAGTATAGCCCCCAAAAACAACAACCCCCCCCCCCGTGGACCCCTCTCTATCTTTCCCTCCGTGCCACCTATCTATATTTCTGTCTCTCTTCTAATCACCACCCCCCCTCTTTCTCTTTTCCCCCACTACCCCCTTCCCTTTTTTTTTTTTCTTCCCCCTTCCCCCACCCCCCCTCTTGCTGTTTCTACCCACCCCCTCTCCTACTTCTTTTCTTTATTATCCCCTTCCCTTCTCTAACCCCGCCCCCCCCCCCCCCCTTTTCCTGATTGATTACTGTTGCTGTTCATGTATGTGTATATGTGTGTATGTGTATATATGTGTATATGTGCATACGTATACACATTTCTTCATATTTTTCGATATCTGTGTATTGTTGTAATGCCATATTTACTACTACTATGTACCCCATGTTATTTTCAATCATGTACTTGCATCTGTATGTGCGTGTAGGTAGTGCATGTATGTGCACACATAACTTTCATTACCTTGGTCGTTCATGCATATTTTGTACATGCTTTTCTATGTATGCATGTTTTTTATATGTGTGTTTTATGCATGTGCATATGTATATGTATATATATGTATATATGTATGTATATATATATGTATGTATATGTGTATGTGTGTATGTATATATATGTGTGTATATTTTTTCCGTCCCTCATGTTCATATATCCCTCTAGACATTATGGTCCCATTCCATACACCTTCGGCATCCATATGCACATACACCATCCGCTGCTGGTCACTATACCAATCCTTTCCCCCCCCTTTCCCCCCCCCTCCCCATATAAATATAAATACAAATATATGTGTTTAGCTAATATAATACAATAACATAAACAGCCCCCTAATAACCCACAAACATCCCCCCCCCCTCAAACCATTATTATGCAAGATCTTTTTTTTTTTTATTTTTTTTATTTATTTATTATTTATATTTATTTTCTCATCTACCCCAGCTGGCCCCCTGCTATTCCCCATGAATACATTTGTATATGTATATTTCCTGCCCTCCTCCCACACTATCAGTTCCCTCTCCATTTCCGTTTTTATTTTATATATATTTTATATGTCAATTCATGTTCAATTTGTCCCCATACTACCACCTTCATCTGGTCCCATTATCTAGAGCTCTCTCTGCTGACACTTCCAAACAAACCCCCCCCTCCCCCGCCCCAGTTCCGTCTCTCTTCTATCTCCGCCCCCCTTCGCTTCCGTCCGCCCACTGCCTTGTCTATCAAATACTAGCTCCTCCAACCCATTCACTAGCTTGACAAAGGAGCGCGACTGCCACACTACACGCAGTACGCCGGCTCGGGAAACGCGTCGCACGCCAGTGACGTCATCGGCCCTCGCCTGCTATTCAATCAACATCTCCAAGGCCCTGCACTGCTTTTCTTCACCGCTGACGGCCGTATCCATACCATCTACAGCAGTGAACTGACTATCAGCAGCACAGTGCCCCAGCAGGAGGAGATACTCCGTGACAGACCTGATGACATCTTCCTCTTCTAACTGGATTTCGTACAATGCACGTTTTTAACCATACAAATGTGAGTTGCTTGTAGCACTATCTTTTATTAAATTGTTTTAAAACGTCTGCACTCAGAGGCGCCTCTCCCTTGCTTTTCTTTACAGTACCCTGGAACATGGTTTCTGTTTCACCTTGAATGGCAGCCCTGAGCTTGCACATGTGACTTCTCCTATTATTATTACTATTCTTCCAGCCTCCGCTTCATCCCTCTCCCCCCGGAGCCTGGACCCCATGTTCACTGACTGTACATCTTTTTGTACATGCGCCATTTGATTATATACCTTTGAGATATTAGTGACTTTGGACTCATGCGCATTTTTTACTTGTGTTATATATGTCTTTGAAACCTCATTTATGCTGCAGACCAATCTCCTATCTTTTAGTATGTTTTAAATTTAAACTCCATATTATGTTTTATGTATTATATAACACGCTTATGGTCACCTTATTCATCTATTAATATATGTACAGATAAAACACTATCCTGCTTGCCACCCATCCCACGGGATAGTTATTACTATATACACATATTCTTTATACAAACTCTTATTATTTTTATTATTATTTTTATACTATTATCTTTTACCATCACCCACACTCAGCTACCATGGATATCATCTCCACGGTTGAGAGCCATAGATATATGGTTTTAGAACAGATATACTCTACATTATCTACCATCAATTTCTCTATAGATGCTAGACTTACAGGCAAAACACGCCATAACTTATGTGGCAAATTTAAACAATTAGAAAGAATTACCCAGACCACCAATCAACAGTGGTGGGATAAATTCTTTCTATCCCAATATATTGACACCAAGATCTCGCCCAGAGGTCTACGTGTGATGAAAGAATGCCCCACGTTCCTAGATACCAGCAACTCCAATGAATGGACTAATATTGCAGAATTCTGCACAGCTAAATGGATGGGAATACTTATCTCCCACAGGAACAATAGATATAACCATTTTAAAGACCAACTCAAAACCATCATAGAGGATATCTCTAACCTATCAGTGCCTATTCCCCTCAGTTGGCTCGAGACTCTCAAACACAACACCAAAAAAGAGGAGGACCATATCGTCAGCACGAAAATGGGCAAATTTAAACGTGATCTTGACGACTACAACTCAAACAGAGTCTTTTCTTGGAATAAGAACATTCCTCACTCTGATGCAACTTTACCCACCACTCATGCCAACCTATCTACTCCACACATACGCCCACAGATACCTCCTTCCTCCTTACCTCTTCAGCCCCTGATGGAAATTCAGTTCCACAACTATCCACCGTTGGGTAGACATTATGAGAAACCTCTCTCCTCTCGCATCACCAAATCATTGCCCCTCTGGACTAACACTCACACCACCAAGAGTCATCTCCATCAGAATAAAAATAGAACGTATAATAAATATAATTACAACAAAAAGGATGGCCTTATCACCGCCCTAAACTTGTTCTACAACAGATCATCCACCACAGCCTCTACTGCTGTGAATACTAACCATAGCCATGAAAAAGATCAAGAATTCTATATCGGCACCTCTCTTACCATTTCGGACCATCCCGACACAACCAGTATAATTGACACACGGGCCACCTCCACCAGTATGGTCACCAGCTGCACACCACCCATGCCCGTGGATTCTACAGACACACATACTCCATTCCCCATCATATCCACTTCCACACTCCCTCCCATCGTAGACCCGACACTATCTTTTTTAGTGTCCAGTCCTCCTCTACTCTCAGCCTCAAGAAAAAGAAAACTCACAGGAGAGGCTGTAGAGGAGGACGAGGAAAACAACTATCCACAGATTCAAAAATACCAGAAACGGTAAAAATATTCAATCTTTCTTCTCATACTCTATCCACCGCCGATACTTCTCTTCTTAGCCATGGATTGAACTTCGCTCCTATCAATAAACCCAACCCATTTCTTCTTTTCAAAGACCTTAATCACTATATACGCAATTTAACTCTCAAAAGACATTTTCATATCCAACAGGAAAAAGATAATAACAGCCATACCAGTAATGTACTGGCTAGTTCCACCATCCCCATATCACCCAATCATGATCCTCTTGAATCTCTCCTGGAAAATAATCTCGAAATCAACACTGATTCTCTCACTGAGGACTCCTGTGATGATCTAGATAACATTTCCAAACTTTATACCCAACATTTCGTCACATCACCTCCGGTAGTTCATTCCTCCCTTAAACCGAAATCTATTTTCTTTCCTACTCACTCAAAAGGTCCATACATTGAAAGTTTCTATAAAGTGGTCTATGCAGACCTGGTTGAATTATGTAACTCTACCTCTTCCTCCGAACACAACAATCTCTCACCATCAGAAATTAAAGCATTAGATCTATTATTACACAAGGACAGCATTGTAATAAAACCTGCTGATAAAGGAGGAAGCATCATCATCTTAGACAAAACCGATTACCTAAAGGAAGCCTACAGACTCCTGTCTGACAGTACCACCTACATCAAACTCAACAAAGATCCAACCATAGAATTTGCTAAAGAAGCAGATGTCTTAATAACCCATGCTCTCAAAGACAACATTATCTCCAAAACAGAAAGCGCATTTTTACGCAAACAATTCTATCACATTCCATACTTCTATTACTTGCCGAAAATTCATAAAAACCCAGAAAACCCACCAGGTAGACCTATTGTAGCAGCCATGAACAGTGTGACTACAGGATTCAGCATGTATATAGATTTATTCCTTCAACCCATTGTTCGTCAATTACCATCTTACATACGTGACAGTACACACCTTTTGGAACTTCTTTCTCCCTACAGGTGGGAATCCTCCTATTCCTGGCTGTCACTTGATGTATGCTCACTATACACATCCATCCCACACACTTTTGGGCTCATGGCACTGGAACAATTTCTTCTTTTGGAACCACTCGTCAATCCCCGACAGGCCAACTTCATCAAACTAGCCACCCAATTCTGTCTGACCCACAACTATTTTAATTTCAATGGAGACTTCTACCTGCAGTCACAAGGCACAGCTATGGGGGCCAATTTTGCTCCCTCATATGCCAACCTAGCCATGGGCTTCTGGGAGACCCATCATGTCCATACCAATAACCCATTCGCAGCTAATATCGTCTTTTTTGGACGTTATATAGACGACATCATCATTATTTGGGATGGCCCCCTTGAACTTATCCATCCCTTTGTACAATATTGTAACAACAACACTTATGGGCTGTCTTTTACGTCCGTTTGCGACCCCTCCACCATAGCCTTTCTAGATTTGGAACTTGGACATGACAACGACACCATTTTCGCCAGAAACTATATCAAACCTACGGCTGGAAACTCATATCTACATTATAAGAGCTGCCACCACCAAAAAATGGATTGATAATATACCCAGGGGCCAATTCTGTCGACTCAGACAGAATTGCACCAGAGACAATGATTACATTCAACTCAGTACCAACCTCAAAAAGAAATTTATGGACAAAAAGTATCCCGAAAATCTAGTTGATGATGCACACAAATTCTACCTTCAGGGCAAACCACCAAAGACCGAGAAAAAAACAAGTGACCATTCAATCAGATTCGTAACCACGTTTCATTCCAGACACAAGAACATGGAAAAAATTCTAGTCAAACATTGGAACATCCTCCAGCAGGACCCACATTTGAAATCTGAACTGCCATCTCACCCTAGAGTTACCTACCGAAGGGCTCCGAATTTGAAGAACAAACTCGCCCCCAGCAAACTCAAACCAACCATTACTTCATACCTGTTCTCATACCCATCACAGGAATGTATCAATGCCGCAAAACACTTTGCAAAACGTGCAAATTTGTTCAACATGGCCAAAAAAGTTTCAGTACAAAAGGGAAAACATATCAGCTGAGGGAATTCTTCAACTGCTCATCAGACTTTGTGGTATACGGCCTTAGTTGCCCTTGTGGCCTAATGTACGTAGGCCGTACCATACGTCCATTAAGACAGAGATTTGGGGAACACCGTAGATTTATAGAGGGTGGTACAGACCCTCACAGCGTCCCCAAACATTTCGCCAGATTCCATCAAGGAGCCACTGTAGGACTCCAGGTGTGGGTTATCGAACAAATCGATAAATCCCTCCCTGCAGCTGAAAGATTCAAGAAACTATGTGCCCGCGAGACCTATTGGATTTATAGCCTAGATGTTCTCTCACCTGGAGGTATCAATGAGAGCATCGAAATACACACCATCTTATAATATTTTTAATAAAAATCTTTTAATATTTTAATATTTCAATATTTTAATATTTTCTTTCCCTCTTCCACGCTACTGCTGCTATTATTAACTTTAATCTAACAATCTTGAGACCATTTCCAATACATAATATTTTTAATAATATTTTTAATATCTTTAATACTGTGATAACCTATCCTGCCAACATGTAATTCCACATGTAATTCCACTTCTGATACTATATGTGTTTTACAGGTTATCATATACCGTATATTGTTGTTTCGATACTTGGGGGTGGCGGGTGTGTGTAAGTATAGCCCCCAAAAACAACAACCCCCCCCCCGTGGACCCCTCTCTATCTTTCCCTCCTGTGCCACCTATCTATATTTCTGTCTCTCTTCTAATCAACCCCCCCCTCTTTCTCTTTTCCCCCCTACCCCCTTCCCTTTTTTTTTTTTTTTTTTTCCCCCCCTTTCCCCCCCCCCCTCTTGCTGTTTCTACCCACCCCCTCTCCTACTTCTTTTCTTTATTATCCCCTTCCCTTCTCTAACCCCCGCCCCCCCCTTTTCCTGATTGATTACTGTTGCTGTTCATGTATGTGTATATGTGTGTATGTGTATATATGTGTATATGTGCATACGTATACACATTTCTTCATATTTTTCGATATCTGTGTATTGTTGTAATGCCATATTTACTACTACTATGTACCCCATGTTATTTTCAATCATGTACTTGCATCTGTATGTGCGTGTAGGTATGTGCATGTATGTGCACACATAACTTTCATTACCTTGGTCGTTCATGCATATTTTGTACATGCTTTTCTATGTATGCATGTTTTTATATGTGTGTTTTATGCATGTGCATATGTATATGTATATATATGTATATATGTATGTATATATATATGTATGTATATGTGTATGTGTGTATGTATATATATGTGTGTATATTTTTCCGTCCCTCATGTTCATATATCCCTCTAGACATTATGGTCCCATTCCATACACCTTCGGCATCCATATGCACATACACCATCCGCTGCGGTCACTATACCAATCCTTTCCTCCCCCTTTCCCCCCCCCTCCCCATATAAATACAAATATATGTGTTAGCTAATATAATACAATAACATAAACAGCCCCCTAATAACCCACAAACATTCCCCCCCCTCAAACCATTATTATGCACAGATTTTTTTTTTATTTTTTTTTATTTTTATTTTTTTTCTCATCTACCCCAGCTGGCCCCTGCTATTCCCCATGAATACATTTGTATATGTATATTTCCTGCCCTCCTCCCACACTATCAGTTCCCTCTCCATTTCCGTTTTTATTTTATATATTTTTTTATATGTCAATTCATGTTCAATTTGTCCCCATACTACCACCTTCATCTGGTCCCATTATCTAGAGCTCTCTCTGCTGACACTTCCAAACAAACCCCCCCCCCTCCCCCGCCCCAGTTCCGTCTCTCTTCTATCTCCGCCCCCTCCGCTTCCGTCCGCCCACTGCCTTGTCTATCAAATACTAGCTCCTCCAACCCATTCACTAGCTTGACAAAGGAGCGCGACTGCCACACTACACGCAGTACGCCGGCTCGGGAAACGCGTTGCACGCCAGTGACGTCATCGGCCCTCGCCTGCTATTCAATCAACATCTCCAAGGCCCTGCACTGCTTTTCTTCACCGCTGACGGCCGTATCCATACCATCTACAGCAGTGAATTGACTATCAGCAGCACAGTGCCCCAGCAGGAGGAGATACTCCGTGACAGACCTGATGACATCTTCCTCTTCTAACTGGATTTCGTACAATGCACGTTTTTAACCATACAAATGTGAGTTGCTTGTAGCACTATCTTTTATTAAATTGTTTTAAAACGTCTGCACTCAGAGGCGCCTCTCCCTTGCTTTTCTTTACAGTACCCTGGAACATGGTTTCTGTTTCACCTTGAATGGCAGCCCTGAGCTTGCACATGTGACTTCTCCTATTATTATTACTATTCTTCCAGCCTCCGCTTCATCCCTCTCCCCCCGGAGCCTGGACCCCATGTTCACTGACTGTACATCTTTTTGTACATGCGCCATTTGATTATATACCTTTGAGATATTAGTGACTTTGGACTCATGCGCATTTTTTACTTGTGTTAAAAAAAAAAAGCATACATGCCGAAGCATTGGGGCAGCAGGGGCGGAGGAGCGATTTTGCTCCTAATGCCGCGTATATACGGTCGAAATTCCGACGGAGGCTTGCCCGTGGAAAAGTCTGACCATGTGTACGCGGCATAACTTTTGCGAGAAGATGCCCCCATGCTTCGGCATATATAAATGGTGCATGTATGCCCATCATTAGAAGTGGGTGGATGAAGGGCGGTATTCTAATGGTGGGCATACCCACCGATCAATCTTTTTTTTTCGTTCAGCCAACAGGCTGCATGAAAAAAAAGATTACAATACATGTCCAACAAGGACCAGCAACGTACTGGTATGTTGCTGGACTTTGAATGTTTATACCAGAATGATGCCTGCGGGTTTAGGTATCATCTTGGTATCATTCTTTTCAGCCAGCGGCCGGCTTTCATGTAAAAGCAATCCTAGTGGCTAATTAGCCTCTGGACTGCTTTTACAAGCAGTGGGAGGGAATGTCCCCCCCCCCGGATATAAAAAGCGCCATTGGGAAATTGGGAAAGCATTTTATCAGACCGATCTTGGTGTGGTCAGATGCTTTGAGGGCAGAGGAATAATCTAGGGTCCAATAGACCCCAGTTTTTTCAAAAAAGAGTACCTGTCATTACCTATTGCTATCATAGGGGATATTTACATTCCCTGAGATAACAATAAAAGTGATAAAAATAAATAAATATGGAAGCAACAGTTTAAAAATAAAATAAAAAAGCAAAATTAATAATAAAAAAAAAAAGCACCCCTGTCCTGCCCTGCTCTTGCCCAATGGCGAACGCAAGCGTCGGTCTGGCGTCATATGTAAACGGCAATTGCACCATGCATGTGAGGTATCACCGCGAAGGTCAGATCGAGGGCAGTAATTTTAGCAGTAGACCTCCTCTGTAAATCTAACGGGGTAACCTGTAAATGCTTTTAAAGTCTTTTAAAAATGTATGTAGTTTGTCGCCAATGCGCGTTTGTGCGAAATTTTAAAGCATGTCGTGTTTGGTATCTATGTACTCGGCCTAAGATCATCTTTTTTATTTCATCAAACATTTGGGCAATATAGTGTGTTTTAGTGCATTAAAATTAAAAAAAGTGTATTTTTTCCCAAAAAAATGCGTTTGAAAAATCGCTGCGCAAATACTGTGTAGAAAAAAAAAATGCAACACCCACCATTTTATTCTGTAGGGCCTTTGCTTTAAAAATATATATAATGTTTGGGGGTTCAACATAATTTTCTTGCAAAAAAAAATATGTTTTCATGTAAACAAAAAGTGTCAAAAAGGGCTTTGTCTTCAAGTGGTTAGAAGAGTGGATGTAAGCTTCCTAATGTTGTGTATAAAATGCCAGAACAGTTCAAAACCCCCCCAAATGACCCCATTTTGGAAAGAAGACACCCCAAGCTATATACTGAGAGGCATGTCGAGTCCATGGAATATTTTATATGTTGACACAAGTTGCGGAAATTTTTTTTTTTTTTTTTTTTTTTGCACAAAGTTGTCACTAAATGATATATTGCTCAAACATGCCATGGGCATATGTGGAATTACACCCCAAAATACATTCTGTTGCTTCTCCTGAGTACAGGGATACCACATGTGTGAGACTTTTTGGGAGCCTAGCCGCGTACGGGACCCCAAAAACCAATCACCGCCTTCAGGCTTTCTAAGGGTGTCAATTTTTGATTTCACTTCTCACTGCCTATCACAGTTTCGGAGGCCATGGAATGCCCAGATGGCACAAAACCCCCCCAAATGACCCCATTTTGGAAAGTAGACACCCCAAGCTATTTGCTGAGAGGTATTGTGAGTATTTTGCAGATCTCGCTTTTTGTCACAAAGTTTTGAAAATTGAAAAAAAAAAGAAAAAAAAAAAAAATGTTCTTTCTTCATTTTCAAAAACAAATGAGAGCTGTAAAATACTCACCATAATGCCTCTCAGCAAACAGCTTGGGGTGTCTACTTTCCAAAATGGGGTCATTTGGGGGGGTTTTGTGCTATTTTGGCATTTTATGGCCTTCAAAACTGTGATAGGTAGTGAGGAGTGAAATCAAAAATTTGCGCCCTTAGAAATCCTGAAGGCGGTGCTTGGTTTCCGGGGTCCCGTACGTGGCTAGGCTCCTAAAAAGTCCCACACATGTGGTATCCCCGTACTCAGGAGAAGCAGCAGAATGTATTTTGGGGTGCAATTCCACATATAACCATGGCATGTGTGAGCAATATATCATTTAGTGACAACTTTTTGTAATTTTTATTTTTTTTTGTCATTATTCAATCACTTGGGACAAAAAAAAAATATTCAATGGGCTCAACATGCCTCTCAGCAATTTCCTTGGGGTGTCTACTTTCTAAAATGGGGTCATTTGGGGGGGGTTTTGTACTGCCCTGTCATTTTAGCACCTCAAGAAATGAGATAGGCAGTAATAAATTAAAAGCTGTGTAAATTCCAGAAAATGTACCCTAGTTTGTAAACGCTATAACTTTTGCGCAAACCGATAAATATACGCTTATTGACATTTTTTTTACTAAAGACATGTGGCTGAATACATTTTGGCCTAAATGTATGACTAAAATTGAGTTTATTCGATTTTTCTTATAACAAAAAGTAGAAAATATCATTTTTTTTCAAAATTTTCGGTCTTTTTCCGTTTATATCGCAAAAAATAAAAATCGCAGAGGCAATCAAATACCATTAAAAGAAAGCTCTATTTGTGGGAAGAAAAGGACGCAAATTTCGTTTGGGTACAACATTGCATGTCCGCACAATTTACAGTTAAAGCAGCGCAGTGCAAAATTCTGAATTCACCTCTGGTCCTTTAGCTACCAAATGGTCCGGGGCTTAAGTGGTTAAAAGGTATGGACGTCAGCAGCAAATTGTTTTTAGTGGGAGGTAGATTCCAAGAATCATAAAATGTATGGACATTGAAAGAAGAGGTGATAAAAGAGAGCCACACACTGCACCAAAAACTGGGTTCAGCTAAATTGTTTAGAGGTAATGTTTACCACATTAATGAACACTGTAAAAATATGTTGAGCAGACATTGGTAATTATGCAGTGTGCTTAGTGAATAAGAACAAGAATCACTGCCAGGATGCAAAAGAAGTAGTGCCAGTGTCTATGCAGGCATAAGAACATACTGAGAATTATGTCCAGCATACAGAACATGAGCAAAGCTACAGAACAGCTACATAATATGAACAGATTCTAAGAATTAAAGTGGATGTAAACCCTGATTTTTTTTTATTTTTTTTAAAACCTGCAAGACAAAGCCATAATGAGCTAGTATGACTAGCATACTAGCTCATTATGCATTACTTACCTTAGATCGAAGCCCCCGAAAACCGTACACGTCCCCCCCCTCCGGCCGCAGTCATCTCGCCGGAAGGTTACTTCCGGGTATTGCCGCTCCAGCGCTGGGATTGGCCGGAGCGGCGAAGACGTCACTCCGCGCATGCACGCGGGAGCCGTCAAGTCCAGCAAGGCCGTATTTGTGAATGGGAATTACAGTGAGCCTGCGCCGTTGTCTGCGCCGTACACAACGGTGTAATCCCTTTGGCAAATATCTCTTAAACGGTGTAGGTTTAGGAGATATTGCAAACACCTACAGGTAAGCCTTAATCTAGGCTTACCTGTAGGTGTAACTTGCAAAGGAGAGTTTACAACCAATTTAAACTCAGCATACAGAACAAGAGAAGTGCAACTCTGCAGAGTCCATACATACAGTACCAGAACAATGCTGAAAAAAGCACCTGCAGTGCCCCCTGATAGCTGGTTGATAAGCCAGTACCCATTCTAGGGATGAGCCGAACCCCCCCCCCACCCCGGTTCGGTTCGCAGCAGAACATGCGAACAGGCAAAAAATTTGTTCGAACATCCGAACACCGTTTAAGTCTGAGACACGAACATGAAAAATCAAAAGTGCTAATTTTAAAGGTTAATATGCAAGTCATTGTCATAAAAAGTGTTTGGGGACCCGGGTCCTGCCCCAGGGGACATGTATCAATGCAATTTTTTTTTAAAACGCCCATTTTTTCCAGAGCAGTGATTTTAATAATGCTAAGTGAAACAATAGAAGTGAAATATTTCTTTAAATTTCGTACCTGGGGGGTTCCTATAGTATGCCTGTAAAGTAGCGCATGTTTCCCGTGTTTATAACACTGCACAAAATGAGATTTCTAAAAGAAAAAAAGTAATTTAAAACTACTCGCGGCTATAATGAATTGATAAAATTCATTAAAAAAAAAACAGCATGGGTTCCCCCATAGTCCATTACCAGGCCCCCAAATTCCATATCAGGCCCTTAAGGTCTGGTATGGATATTAAGGGGAACCCTGCGCCAATTTATACATTTTTTTAAATGGCGTGGGGGTCCCCCTCAAAATCCATACCAGACTCTTCAGGTCTGGTATGGATTTTAAGGGGGACCCCGCGACAAAATGAAAAAAAATGGCATGGGGTTCCCCACCAAAAATCCATACCAGACCCTTATCCGAGCACGCAACCTGGCAGGCCGCAGGAAAAGAGGGGGGGACGAGAGAGCGCCCCCCCTCCTGAACCGTACCAGGCCACATGCCCTCAACATGGGGAGGATGTCCCCATGTTGATGGGGACAAGGGCCTCATTCCCACAACCCTTGCCTTTGTGGTTGTGGGGGTCTGCGGGCGGGGGGCTTATCGGAATCTGGAAACCCCCTTTAACAAAGGGGACCTCCAGATCCGCCCCCCCCCTTATGTGAAATGGTAAGGGGTACGTACCCCTACCATTTCACAGAAAAAAAGTGTCAAAATGTTAAAAACCACAGGAGACAGCTTAGGACAAGTCCTTTTATTAAAAATAAATAAATAAATAAAAGATTCCAGCGATGTTATCCATTCTCGATCTCCAGCAATGTAATCCATTCTCGATCTCCAGCGATGTAATCCATTCTTGATCTCCAGCGATGTAATCCGTTCTTGATCTCCAGCGATGTAATCCGTTCTCGATCTCCAGCGAGGATACCACGCACATGATCCTGCCTCCACGGGAGGCACTCAACGAATGACGCGCTCCAGCCTGAAAGTTCTAATATAGCTGAGGGCGGGCCACCCGTCACATGACCCCGCCCCCTCTGACGCAAGGGGAAACGCCGGGGGTTACCCAGTGACGTGTACGGGTGACCCCGCCTCCCTCCAATGCAGGGGGAAATGCCGGGGGTTACCCAGTGACGTGTATGGGTGACCCTGCTCCCCTTGATGCAATGCAGGTTTCCCAGAGGGGGGCGGGGTCACCCGTACACATCACTGGGTAGCCCCCGGCATTTCCCCTTGCGTCGGGGGGGGGGCAGGGTCACGTGACGGGTGGCCACGCCCTCAGCTATATTAGAGCTGTCAAGCTGGAGAGCGTCATTCGTCGGGTGCCTCCCGTGGAGGCAGGATCGTGTGCGTCGTATTCTCGCTGGAGATTGAGAATGGATTACATCGCTGGAGATCCAGAATGGATTACATCGCTGGAAATTATTATTATTTTTTTTTAATAAAGGACTTGACCCAAGCTGTCTCCTGTGGTTTTTAACATTTTGACACTTTTTTTCTGTGAAATGGTAGGGGTACAATGTACCCCTTACCAATTCACATAGGGGGAGGCGGGATCTGGAGGTCCCCTTTGTTAAAGGGGGCTTCCAGATTCCGATAAGCCCCCCACCCGCAGACCCCCACAACCACCAGGGAAGGGTTGTGGGAATAAGGCCCTTGTCCCCATCAACATGGGGACATCCTCCCCATGTTGAGGGCATGTGGCCTGGTACAGTTCAGTAGGGGGGGGGCGCTCTCTCGTCGTCCCCCCCTCTTTTCCTGCGGCGTTCCAGGTTGCGTGCTCGGATAAGGATCTGGTATGGATTTTTGGGGGAACCCCACGCCATTTTTTTTTGTTTTGTTTCAGGGTTCCCCTTAATATTCATACCAGACCCAAAGGGCTTGGTAATGGACTAAGGGGGAACCCATGCCATTTTTTTTCAATTTTTTTTATCTGTATTGCCCGACAATTCTTCTAGATTGTAAGCTCTAACGGGCAGGGCCCTCTGATTCCTCCTGTATTGTATTGTATTGTAATTGTACTGTCTTCCCCGATGTTGTAAAGCGCTGCGCAAACTGTTGGCGTTATATAACTCCTGTATAATAATAATAATAATTATAGCCGCGAGTAGTTTTAAATGACTTTTTTTCCTGTAGAAATTTCATTTTGTGCAGAGACTGTTATAAACACTGGAAACATGCACTATTTTACAGGCATACTATAGGCACCCCCCAGGTACGAAATTTTAAGGAATATTTCACTTTTATTGTTTCACTTTAAGCATTATTAAAATCACTGCTCCCTAAAAAACTGATGTTTTTAAAACTTTTTTTTGCATTGATATATGTCCCCTGGGGTAGGAGCCGGGTCCCCAAACACTTTTTATGACAATAACTTGCATTTTAACCTTTAAAATTAGCACTTTTGATTTCTCCCATAGACTTTTAAAGGGTGTTCCGCGGCTTTCGAATTTGCCGCGAACACCCCAAATGGTTCGCTATTCGGCGAACAGCCAATGTTCGAGTCAAACTCATGTTCGACTCGAACATAAAGCTCATCCCTACCTACAGAGATGGAGATAAACTATCTCTAGGTTTTTAGTAGTTGCAGCCCTTGACCATGTTGGAAATTATTTGTAGATACACTTCGGAGTAGGTAGGTACAATCTCTCTTTAATTACTGTGGTTACAGGTTAAGTGCATGTAGGTACCACAAAACACCTGGGCCTGTGACACAAGAGGGCCCAGGCCACTGAGCACATACACTTAAAGAACCCATACTTATCACTGCAAGGCGAGTGGACCCTCCACTGCCAGACCACCACACATTCCCAATCCAAAACCATTTGTCATGTTCACATTCCCCAAATATTGGCAGTGCCATCTAATTTCTTAGAAAATACAAGATCAGTATTCTTAGATCACATGGCTGCTGAACACTTACTACTAAGCTGAGCTTTGTGTCACATGCTGTTGATCTTTGCAGATAACAGCCATGAGAAACGTCTTAGTTGCAAAACATTTACTTAACGTTTTGTCTACTGATGTAACAGAAAGCTGTTTAGATCCTTAAAATTATAGTCCATAAAGATGGTAATATCATGTACAATACATGATAAAGTTGAGTGAATATGACTTTGTAGGTCATACTTTTCCTGATAGCTTATTGACTACTTTGCTCAACCGCACCGGATTTTGCACTCTCCAGTTTTAGTAAATCAACCCCTATAAGTCTAAGGCCTATTCATTCTCCCCAAAGGAAACAACATGCACACGTCTTTTCTACACAGTTTCCACGTTCCTCCATTGTGGCTAAAGCCACTAACGAGATTAACATCTCACCTTGAAGCTCTACATAGTGCTGTAGACTGCTGTAGACTGTGGGGCTACATACCCTTTCCTTCCACTCCCCTGAGGTCTATATATGTCCAAAGTGGGCAAGACCCAAGTTGTGACTAACTGGGAAAGGGATGGGGAAATCCTTACAGGGGACTAACACCCCATTACATCTCAGCATACAGGACAAGAAAAATTCTACTGCACAGAGTTGATGCATGTAAAATCAGAACAATACTGAGAATAACGCCCTGCATATGGGACTAGAGAAGTGCTACAATGCAGAATCCATACATACCGAATTAGAACAGATACTGAGGAGAATACCTAGCATACAGAAGATGGGAAGTAGTGGTACTGTGTTGCTTACATAAAAAAAAAAAACAGAATTGCATTGCTTCCAGTGTGTTCAACAAAATATGTATTATTACTAAGGGCCCATTCACACAGGGGCGGCACGACTTTGGGGGCGACTCAGCAAGGCGATCTGAAGAGGACTTCAGAGGCGACTTGCAAAATGACTTCTGTATAGAAGTCAATGCAAGTCGCCCCGAGTCGCCCCCAAAGTCGTACAAGAACCTTTTTCTAAGTCGGAGCGACTTGCGTCAGAACGGTTCTATTGAACAGAGCGGGACGCGATTTGTCAGGCGGCTGAGTCCCCTGACGAGTCTCCCCTGTGTGAATGGGCTCTAAGCCAAATGTTGTATTATAGAGACAGTATCCAAGACACCAAAATACACATTTAGCGCATCATACAAATACCATATTTAATTAAGTAAGATTGATGGGTGTATAACTGGCACCGCATCCCTAAAAGTACATATCAAAATATTGTGAAATAGTTGTGGGGCTTTGAAGGTGAAAACATATGAACTAAAACGTTATATAAAAACAAACTTTTATTTTACAAAAAGGTAAAACTTCTAATTCTTTTTTAAAAAGAAATAGCATTCAATGCATTATACAGATTGATGCAACATTAAAGAAAATGATACTCGTACAAATGTTCCTGACTTCGGCAACTACTAACAAACCCCTGTATAGTTTTGCATACAAAAGAAATACTGCACTTGTGCAAACAAAAGGATATATCATACAAATAAAATTAAACGATTACAGTGTAAATATTCAGCAGCACCACTAAAGTGAGATATATTCACATTACAGAGCATATACAAAAACAGTGTTGCGCTAAATATAAAATTGCTCATAAAGTGTTGATAGAAAATAGTCCAATTGTAGAAAAACTCAAAAAACACGAATCCATGAAATTGCAGATGAATCCAGAAGACCCTCTCCCCGTGCATATACCGCCACCTCAAGCAATATAGACTCTTACCAGAGAGCCGGGACCATTTATTAAAGGCTTGATGTAATAATCTTTGCAGGAGTCATTAGCTGGAGATGTGTCCTCAGAACAAATTTAAGTGGAAGTCTAGTCAAAAATGAAAAAATTTCTATTAATTCTATGTAAAATATCTTTATCTTTGACATTATTCATTTTCTGTATAGCTGATTGTTTCGCTTTGAAAGTCTAATCAAAGCCAGACAATCAGCTTCTTCCTGTTCTTCAGGGACAACCTTACTTCCTTATTTCTGAATTCTGCGAGGGGGCCCCTCACTTCCTGAAAACGTTGTCCTCTTCTACATGCTCCACCCCCATCCCTCCTCTCCTTTTTAGACAGACATGCCTAGACCTGCCCAGCCCTCCCCCATCCCTCCTCTCCTTCTCAGATCTCCTCCTGTCTTCATAGACTCATTTTGGCTAGCAGTTTCTCCTGTGAGAGAGGGGGGGAATGGAAATACTTTGAAAGTATTTTTATGTTTGTTAGAAATTGTAATATAGATTACAATGCAACATGCTGCAGATTTTCTACAGTGTACAACCATGTGGTTGTTTCTGTTGTTTCTGCATGGCACTGTGATGGGCATTGTGTGCATGGTGCGGCACTGTGATGGGCGCTGTGTGCATGGTGCGGCACTGTGATGGGCACTGTGTGCATGGTGCGGCACTGTGATGGGCACTGTGTGCATGGTGCGGCACTGTGATGGGCACTGTGTGCATGGTGCGGCACTGTGATGGGCACTGTGTGCATGGTGCGGCACTGTGATGGGCACTGTGTGCATGGTGTCGCACTGTGATAGGCACTGTGTGCATGGTGCCGCACTGTGACGGGCACTGTGTGCTTGGTGGGGCACTGTGATGGGCACGGTGTGAATGGTGTGGCACACGCCCAGCTGAGGGAGCTACATGTGAGTAATGAGTTTAAGACTCCTTTTCCACTAGTGTGACT
This sequence comes from Rana muscosa, assembly GCA_029206835.1. NCBI lineage: Eukaryota > Metazoa > Chordata > Amphibia > Anura > Ranidae > Rana > Rana muscosa. The sequence goes on from CM055118.1 coordinate 73,098,670, forward strand.
TTTATTGCGACTTTGGACACATAAAGTCCTATGACAAGTCACAGCCCATTGATTTCAAATGGCAAACGTTCCCATCTATGCGGCTTTAAAAAGGTGCCTGCACTACTTTGATGCGACTTTTGATGTGACTTTGATCCAGAGTGTAAGGTTGGAACAAAGCTGCATTCAAAGTCGCACTCTAAATCGCACAGGTTTGGAGTCGCACTAGTGGAAACGTAGCCTAAGGCTAAAGTGCGACTTTGGAGTGTGACTTTGATGCAACTTTACACCCACTGGATAAAAGTTGCATCAAAGTAGTGCAGGTACCTTTTCAAAGTCGCTGATTGGTGCCATTGAAATCAATGGGCTGTGACTTGTCATGCGACTTTATGTGTCCAAAGTCGCATGACAAGTCACACTAGTGGAAACAGAGCCTTAGTGTGGTTGCCTGTACTATGATCATTGTTTACTGTGAGCTGAAACTCCAGAGCACTTCTATCTACACTGACAGCACCCCCCCCCCCCCGTGTCCAGCTCCCTTCTCCTGTGCACAGCTATACTGTATATGTGCCCTGCACCTCCCACCCCCCTCCTGTATGGATGGGGCTTTTTATTTCTTAATTTTCTCATAATTTAAGATGTATAATGCATTCTTACTGATGAGAGAACACTGGGCAGGAACCTATGATTATCCTGGATACGCCCACTGACTACAGAGGAACAGTGCCCCTCCCAGGAAGTGATGTCACTAGCTTTCAGTAACCACACCCACTTGCTGATTTTTGTCTCAGAAGGAAGTAGATTCAAAGTCATGTGACGGCACTGGATTCTGCCAAATAAAGGGTAGAAAAACTGTGATTTTTTCATTTTGAGACATAAGGCTGAACTTAGCTCACATTATTGATTGCAGGTGAGAATTTAAGTGTTATGCCGCGTACACACGATCATTATTCACGGCGGTTAAAAAACCGCCGTGAATAATGTCATTTAAAACGGGGGAACAGCTTGTTCCCCACACACGGTCGTTTTTCACGTCGTTTTTTCTCTTGTCGAGAAAAACGACCGTCTGTGGGCTCCGCGGCAGTGTTTCCCTATGGGAAACACTGCCGCGGAAAAAATGTAGGAAAAAACGACGAGAAAAATTAGAACATGTTCTAATTTTTCTCGTCGTTTTTAATGCCGTTTTTCTCGTCGTGAAAAACTACAAAATGCCCACAGACGATCATTTTTCTCGTCAAATGGGAAAAATTTCGTTTTTCCCGACGAGAAAAACGGCCGTGTGTACGCGGCATTAGGGTGGACTTCCACTTTAGGAAATTTCACGGCATAATCAGACTAGGCTCCATTCACCCCAAGACCAGATTTAACCATGCAAATGAAGAAGACACCAGATAGTGTAAAATCCCAAAAGACTCATTTAATAGAAGGTATTGCACTTACATTTGTTTAGATAAAAACCAGCATTGTATACAACATAAAAACATCCAGATACTGTAAACAGGAACGCAATAGCTGTAAACAGCTCCTTTACTCTATATCAGCGATATGCAATTAGCGGACCTCCAGCTGTTGCAGAACTACAAATTCCATGAGGCATAGCAAGACTCTGACAGCCACAAGCATGAAACACAGAGGCAGAGGCATGATGGGACTTGTAGTTTTGCAACAGCTGGAGGTCCGCTAATTGCATATCCCTGTTCTATATCGTTTTGTCATATATAGCTTTATATAGTCAATCTCATGATATACACAGGGCGATGGGTATGTCCCAGTCTTCTACACGTTTCGCTTCATGGCTTCCTCAGGAAGAGATGTTGAGAACGTATGTTGAAGGAATCTGTAATTTTACTTAACATAGACATCAAATAAGCTTATATATCCCTTTGTTATAAGCAAATATAAACATAATAATCATTGAATTATGCTGCATACCTGTACATCAAACTGTGAGGAAGAAGTGCTGAAAAGTCCCACAGAAAACAGAGTAGAAGGAAACCAAAGAACCCTTGTGCATTAGAAATCTTCTACAATGTCAGTAAATAGGCTTACTTTTATTTCTGCTTCAGTACTGCAAAGGGTGACGTCCCTATTCTTCTGATGAGATCCTGGAGAATTGATGATGATGTCACCATTGTCTAGGCATCATGGGCAGGAGTGGGGGTAAGGTTAACTATAATATTAACTACTTTTTCTCCTGGTAACACAGCACTTTAGCATGGGTGAAGGGTTCCTTGGTAAATAAGCAAATCTTGCATGTTTAGTGCAAGGGTTTAGTAAAGTCCGCTTTAAGCTCTTCCTTTTTCAATCGTGATCTTGTTTTCAGGATTATCACTTGCAAGTTGGGAGCTTTCCTAAACCAAGCTATATGCACAATATATATAACAGTGACCAGACTTTCCCAGGTGTTGGATGCTTATAAAAAATGCATGTCACAGAACTATATTGATGACAGTGCAGACCTACAGAATAAAACTTTCATGACTGCCCTGCTTAAAAATTAGGTCTGTTCACTTTATACTGCATATATAATTTCATGGGTGCCAATGACCTTCTGTCCACAAGAGACATTTCTTTAAACCTGATGTCACACGTCTGCTCCTAGGCCATCATCATCTATCATATGTTTGCAGTATAGAAAGTGAAACAAAAAACAACTTTTCTCACACTGTTACATGTTCGCAGTATAGATAGGGGAACTAAAAAAAACTTCCGTCCTCACGCAGGCAGTCAAATGTTCACCGCTGTTTTGGGAAGTGGATGCATTCTAATACCAGGCACAGCTTGTTGTGATATCATTTTGTGCTCCTCATGCCGTGTACACACGACCGTTTTTAATGACGAGAAAAATTAAATTTTTTAAAATGGTCATTAAAAATGATCGTGTGTGGGCTTCAGAGCATTTTTCACGACGTAAAAAAACGGCCATGAAAAAATTGGAACATGCTCTAATTTTTCACGTCGTTTTTTGCATCCTCATTTTTCTCGTCATGAAAAACGGCCGTGTGTGGGCTTTAACCAATTGCCGACCGCTCACGGTATATATACGTTGGCAGAATGGCTCGTACAGGCACAATCACGTACCTGTACGTGGCCCTTTAACTGCCGACGTCGGGGTCACGCGCGCGCCGCCGGTGGCGCGCTCGCGACCCCCTTGCCTTCCCCGTGAGTGGGATCGCGGGTCCCGCGGACTCGATCGCCGCGGGGATCCCCGCGACTGTCTCACGGAGGCTCGGAGCGGGGAGATGTGTGTGTAAACACAACATCTCCCCGCTCCTCTACTGACAATGTCAGCGATCTCCGCTCTGTGTAATCAGAGCGGAGATCGGTGACGTGTCAGTCGTAGCCACGCCCCCCCTCAGTTAGTAACACGCCCCTAGGCACACTTAACCCCTTCAGCGCCCCTAGTGGTTAACCCCTTCACTGCCAGTGTCATTTTCACAGTAACCAGTGCATTTTTATTGCACTGATCGCTGTGAAAATGACAATGGTCCCAAAAATGTGTCAAAAGTATCCGATGTGTCCGCCATAATGTTGCAGTCACAAAAAAATCGCTGATCGCCACCATTACTAGTAAAAAAAAAAAAAAAATTATAAAAATGCCTTAAAACTATACCCTATTTTGTAAACGCTATAATTTTTGCGCAAACCAATCAATAAACGGCAATTGCGATTTTTTTTTACCAAAAATATGTAGAAGAATACGTATCGGCCTAAACTGAGGAAAAAAAATGTTTTTTTATATATTTTTTGGGGATATATATTATAGAAAAAAGTAAAAAATTTCATTTTTTTCAACATTTTCGCTCTATTTTTGTTTATAGTGCAAAACATAAAAACCACAGAGGTGATCAAATACCACCAAAAGAAAGCTCTATTTGTGGGAAAAAAAGGACGCCAATTTTGTTTGGGAGCCACATCGCACGACCGCGCAATTGTCAGTTAAAGCGACGCAGTGCCGAATCGCAAAAAGGGGCCTGGTCATAATGGCCCGTATTGGTCCGGGGCTTAAGTGGTTAATGACGTGAAAAAAAATGCGCTTGCTCAGAATCAAGTATGAGACGGGAGCGCTCGTTCTGGTAAAACTAGCGTTCGTAATGGAGATAGCACATTCGTCACGCTGTAACGGACTGAAAAGCACGAGGCTGAAAAGCACGAATCATCGCTCAACAAACTTTACTAACATGAAGGGTGGCGCCATCCGAATGGAACTTCCCCTTTATAGTGCCGTCGTACGTGTTGTACGTCATCGCGCTTTATTCAAACATTTTTTTCTTGATAGTGTGTAGGCAAGGCAGGCTTGAGAGGAAACACGAAACATCACGTCGACAAAAACAACGTTTTTTTCAAGGACATTAAAAACGGTCGTGTGTACGTGCCATTAGAATTTGTGCAATACGCTTGGACGGGATAAAGTTAATTTCAGAATAGATATTGGGTCAGTAGTCGGGACATTCTGTTCCCTGCCAGGAAAGAAAAGTGCTGATATGGTCTTGAAACCATGAATACATGTTTGTAGTGTAGAAACCCTGTCTTAAGCTGGAGTGTTCCTAGCTAAATTTGATTCAATTTGTAGTTAGGCTGTAGCCATTCTGAGCTCTGTGCTCTCAAGATTTCTACGACAACCATGGCATTATTATTTTCTGCATGGTGCTGTTGAATTGTCTCCAGTGGTTAGTGTGAGAAATAACAATGTATTGGGTTATGAATATTTATCTGCCTTGGCCAATCACTGGGTGGGTTTTGTTCCAGTCATGCCGGAGAAGATAAATATTTAAAGCAACCTTCTGGAAGGGTCATTGTCTTTCCCTCCTGGGCTTTTTTCTGAAGAGAATACCACAGTGAGGAGATCTCTTTTTCTTGGGACCTAGCCCCAGCCATGGCTTGTGACAATACCCAAGAAGTCTGAGCTGGTCTTTTCTAGGGCCTAAATGAACAGATAAGTGGCTGCTTATAGAAGAAATCTATAACAAAAAGGCAGAGGGAAGGGAACCCTAGAGCAAAAAGGTGGCTACCCAAAAGGGTAACATCTTCAGGGAAGTCTACTATGTAGAGGACGGTCTAGGAGAGTTTAGGATTAGCTGCTGCCAGATGAACATTGCATGGGGAACTCACTATTCAGAATTATAAGGTACATAGACTGCATCAGGGAGATTGAGTAAATGGCAATGCCCAAAGATGTTTGTGTGTGTCAACAGTTTAGCTTGTGGATCTATAGACAGGTTGCTTAATTCTGCCTAGTTAGGTACTGCCCCAGGCGGGAAGGGATACAGTAAAAAAAAGTGGGCTTCTTGGGTCCGATCCACTGGTACTGTGTGAATATAAAAGGGTCAGGTGTCTGGATCCATGGAGTCTTTTCTGCCAGTGTCGTTCTAACTGTTGATGCCGTTGCCGGAGTCCTTCCTGTCAGCCTGCTGTGTCATGAAGAGTCCAGAGTGCCTATCTAATGTACCTCTGGCCTAAGCAGCCTCAAGCATCGTAGGGGGATTGCTGGGATCTGCAGTCCACCCTGAAGATAGCAACCCTGGATAATGCCACCTTGGACTTTGCCAAAGATGAATTCTTACATGGGCAGGTACGCAGGAGCAGTAACAAGCCTGAGTTGGGGATTAGTTTAAGGAAAGACAGTTTGCCTTTGTGTGACTGTCATGTTTAAATTATTTCAAGTAAAGCTTTTGGAAACGTTGTCTTTGCCTGGTCCGAAGTTACTAACGAGGTGAAATGCAAGTAACTGACACACATAGTCTACAGCTCTGGTCAGTTAAGACACATTGGGGAATGTAGACACAAATGGTTACCAAGGGTAGCAAAGGTTTCACTAGCAGCCTGTCGTAAGTGCGTGTGTCAGGAATGGTGTCATTACTAGGCTCACCTGCTGGTGGTACTGCTGCATTCGGCACAAGTGGGTGTAGTTCTGGTGGCCACCAGCGGGTGTCTCCCTGACAAGAATTCCAACCAGCCATCAAGCACACCTGATCTGGGTCTGCTGGACTATATAAGCCCACCCTTAACAAAGAACACACTCCGGGGTAGGCCTCCAATGTGACCCACACTTGGCACCCAATGAGGAGGGAAACATGGAGGAGGTTCCACCCACCTACCCTGCAGACCTATGCATACAAGCTGTGAGTGCATCAGCGCATTTTTACTAGTGTGCATGCCCATTAGTGTGAATTGACCATCATGTGCATTGCTTATGCCACCCAGTAGACTATATAAGGCATTGTGAAACTAAGGAGAATTACTGAGACATTGTCAGCTTTAGTGACTTGATGATAGATGTCTCTACACATTCCACAGGATCCACTTCCTGCTTCTTCAGAAGATTAGAGGGGAGAAAGTACTATGCAGTATGTACCCAAATCCCGACCGGTTGGCAGGTCAAAGTAAAAATTGCACCTAAGTATGTCCCCCCTTGTGTGAGCACAAGAGATACCAAAACAGGACAGCGTGGCCAATGACCCACAATGGCATATATAAGATGTTTAAGTCATCCAAGCTGTATGTATAAAGAGGCTAGTATTTAACATGGAACCCCCAATAAGAAGACATAATACAGCCTAAAGGAAGTGGAACATACGAAGAACCACCTGTACCTAAATACTGTATATATATTTTTAATGTTTTTGATAGGGTATCGAATGTGTAGTAATCCATGTCAACTTTTTTTCTGTTTATGTCCAATTAGGGAAAATTCATGTCCTGGAAAAGGAAGTTAAAAAAAATTGTCTCTGAAGTGATGGGCAATCCCGTATTAGAAAGCTGTCACTTTCCACCACCAACCAGTCATACTTATGTAGCACACCTCCGCAGGAGCTGCTGGTTTAAATTTGGGCCTTGCACGTTACCTCACTGTTCGTTGTCTAGGGGATGAGAGTCTGTAGAAAGTTCAATGTCCACACAAACTATGAATCCTTTTCGTCAGGTTTTATTTCCAAACAACTTGCATAGGTAGAGGGATGGAGGGTTAGGGGAGGGTTCAGGCACACACAGCAGATCACTGGGGAAACTCCAAAAGTTACACTCACCCGGATAGGCCCCTCTTACTTGGCCTAGCAGGCGGGATGATGCACGAACAATTAAAGAAATAACAGTCTCTGCCACAGACCTTTAGAACGATTAAGTTGAACTGTTCAACGATCCTCTGCCACAGGATTTTAGTACCCCGATATCCAGCTTTACAGTTTCAGAGCCTTTAACCACTTAACGACCGCCCACCGCCGATTTACGTCGGCAGAATGGCACGGACAGGCAGAATCACGTAGATCTACGTGATCGCCTTTGTGCAGTTGGGGGGTCCATCCGGACCCCCCTTCACTGCAGTGAGCGGCCGTTAAGTGTTCGGGAGCGATCAGGCATGAGGGGGCGGCCGCTCGATTCCGCCCCCCCCCTCGCGATCGCTCCCGGCCAATGAAAATGCTTCCTCCGCCATGTGATGTAAACAAGGCTGGAGGAAGTGATGTCATCTCCCTCGCTGCGGTCTTTCCGTTCCCGGCGCCGAGCAGAGAAGAAGCAGGTTAGTGCACCAACAGTCCACTGACACGTAGGTACACATAGGCACACAAATCACCCCCCAGTCACCCCCAGATCACCCCCCAGGTCACCCCAAAGCCCCCAATCACAGTGTCACTGACTGCAGTGATCATTTATTTTACTGATCACTGCATTTAGTGTCATCTGTGATTGTAAAAAGTTGCAGGGCAGTTAGGATTAGGCCCCTTTAGGTCCAGGGTAGCCCCCTAACCCCCCCTAATAAAGGTTTAACCCCTTGATCACCCCCCAGGTAACCCTTTCACCCCCTAACTTCAGCGTCACTAAGCGATTGTTTTTCCGATCGCTGTATTCGTGTCGCTGGTGTTTTAGATAGGCAGTTATTTTTTTTTTAGGTTCGCCGCAGGTTTTTATTAGTGTCAGGTACCCCCATATATTATTTTAACCCCCTGATTGCCCCTAGAGTTAACCCTTTCACCAGTGATCGCCGTATAAGCGTCACTGGTGTCACTGGTTAGCCAGTAAGTTATTTAGTTATTTAGGTTACCCGTCAGGTTTTTATATAGTGTCAGGTACCCCCATATTTAACCTAATAAAGGTTTTAACCCCCTGATTGCCCCTAGTTAACCCTTTCACCAGTGATCACCATATAAAGGTTACGGGTGACGCTGGTTGATTAGTTTGCTTTTTATAGCATCAGGGCACCCGCCGTATATAACCCAATAAAGGTTTAACCCCCCTGATCGCCCGGCGGGTGAGATCAATTAGGTTTTAGCGCCAGAGAGGGTCTGCGTTGCCCCAGGCAGTGTTAGGTTAGTGACAGTAACGCTAACACCCACGCGCAAAGCATACACCCCCCTTAGTGGTATAGTATCTGATCAGATCTGATCAGATCTATACTAGCATCCCCAGCGGTTTAGGGTTCCCAAAAATGCAGTGTTAGCGGGATCAGCCCAGATACCTGCTAGCGCCTGCGTTTAGCCCCTCCGCCCAGCCCAGCCCAGCCCAGCCCACCCAAGTGCAGTATCGATCGATCACTGTCACTTACCAAACACAACACACATAACTGCAGCGTTCGCAGTGCTTGGTTTTTGGGGCCCTGTACGCGGCTAGGCTCCCAAAAAGTCCCACACATGTGGTATCCCCGTACTCAGGAAAAGCAGCAGAATGTATTTTGGGGTGCAATTCCACATATAACCATGGCATGTGTGAGCAATATATCATTTAGTGACAACTTTTTGTACATTTTTTTTTTCTTTTTGTCATTATTCAATCATTTGGGACAAAAAAAAAATATTCAATGGGGTCAACATGCCTCTCAGCAAATAGCTTGGGGTGTCTACTTTCCAAAATGGGGTCATTTGGGGGGGTTTTGTGCCATCTTGGCATTTTATGGCCTTCAAAACTGTGATAGGTAGTGAGGAGTGAAATCAAAAATTTATGCCCTTAGAAACCTTGAAGGCGGTGCTTGGTTTTTGGGGTCCCGTACGCGGCTAGGCTCCCAAAAAGTCCCACACATGTGGTATCCCCGTACTCAGGAGAAGCAGCAGAATGTATTTTGGGGTGTAATTTCACATATGCCCATGGCATGTGTGAGCAATATATCATTTAGTGACAACTTTGTGCAAAAAAAAAAAAGTTTGTCATAGTCCCGCAACTTGTGGCAAAATATAAAATATTCCATGGACTGAACATGCCTCTCAGTAAATAGCTTGGGGTGTCTACTTTCCAAAATGGGGTCATTTGGGGGGGTTCTGTGCTATTTTGGCATTTTATGGCCTTCGAAACTGTGATAGGTAGTGAGGAGTGAAATCAAAAATTTGCGCCCTTAGAAATCCTGAAGGCGGTGCTTGGTTTCCGGGGTCCCGTACGTGGCTAGGCTCCTAAAAAGTCCCACACATGTGGTATCCCCGTACTCAGGAGAAGCAGCAGAATGTATTTTGGGGTGCAATTCCACATATAACCATGGCATGTGTGAGCAATATATCATTTAGTGACAACTTTTTGTAATTTTTTTTTTTTTTTGTCATTATTCAATCACTTGGGACAAAAAAAAAAAATATTCAATGGGCTCAACATGCCTCTCAGCAATTTCCTTGGGGCGTCTACTTTCCAAAATGGGGTCATTTGGGGGGGTTTTGTACTGCCCTGCCATTTTAGCACCTCAAGAAATGAGATAGGCAGTCATAAATTTAAAGCTGTGTAAATTTCAGAAAATGTACCCTAGTTTGTAAACGCTATAACTTTTGCGCAAACCAATAAATATACGCTTATTGACATTTTTTTTACTAAAGACATGTGGCTGAATACATTTTGGCCTAAATGTATGACTAAAATTGAGTTTATTCGATTTTTCTTATAACAAAAATTAGAAAATATCTTTTTTTTTCCAAATTTTCGTTATTTTTCCATTTATATCGCAAAAAATAAAAATCGCAGAGGCAATCAAATACCATTAAAAGAAAGCTCTATTTGTGGGAAGAAAAGGACGCAAATTTCATTTGGGTACAACATTGCATGTCCGCACAATTTACAGTTAAAGCAGCGCAGTGCCGAATCCCAAAAACAGGCTTGGTCCTAATGGTCCGAAATGGTCCGGGGCTTAAGTGGTTAAGCCAACCCGGCAGACTGTAAGGTAAATTAGCTACGGTGCATCCTCCAATAGGGTCACCAGGCCTTCCTCAAGAAACCAGCCTTCCGCTTGGTGTTCTCCAGGACAGGTCCTCCCCTGGTTTCCTCCATTGAGTGGCTTCCTCCCTCAGGATGGACAGCACAGGATCACCTTCAGAGTGTAAGCCCCAGTCAGGACAACTGGGCCTACCTGGCATAGATACAGCCTCGGGCCAGCGTGGCTCTGAGGCTGAAATCCCAGTAACACATACCTCGAGCCAGGAGGGCCACGAGGCGAAGAGAGCCCCGAGAAATGGTGTCTGCCCCTTAAGTACCCTTCCCCAGCATGCTCAGCGGGGAGACCACTTCCACTGAGCTGTTCCCGGGGAAAAGTACCCAATACACTTTGGTCTGCTTGTGTTCCAACATTGGCCTGGGGTGGTAACGCCACCTACAGGCAAACAGTGGGAAGTCCTTCCAAACACAGCCATAGCCGGAACAGAGGCCGATTTAGCCCCAATCATCACCAGGTCTGAGGTCTGAGGTCTGACATCTGTGCATGAATCCACACAGGTGTCTATCAAGTAGCACCTGAAATTGCGCTGACCTTGCTACTTTGAAATCGCACTACTTCAAGTGAAGTAGCGCGATTTCAAAGTAGCATCAATGTGAACCAGGGCTAAGCCCAGTAGAACTTTCACACCTTTTTATCTATTAGGCTTATTCACATGGGCATACACCCAAGCAAAAGGTCGTCTTTGCTCATAGGGATTCACAGGTGTGCATCTGCGCAGTCTGTCCCATTAATGTCTTTTGGGATTCAGCTGCTGGTCCCAATTTGACAGATGTGCAGGTGCATGTCCCCAGACACACAAGGGTTGATTTACTGGCGAGTTCAAAATCTGGTGCAGCTGTGCATGGTAGCAATCTGCTTCTAGCTTTAGCTTGTTTAATTAAGCTTTGACAAAAAAAAAAAAAAAACCTGAAAGCTGATTGGTTTCTATGCAGAGCTGCACCAGATTTTGCACTCTCCAGTTTTAGTAAATCAATAAGACACTGTCAGCATACAGATTCATGGAACACCTATGCATCCCGTTCAAGTAAACACGTCCCTTTGCACGGGTGTGCATATGGGTACATCCAGGTGAATGAGACCTTATTGTCCTGTACGCCCACATGCTTTTGTTATAGGGACCCTGTCACCAGAGCATTTATTACAACAATAAGATTATATATGCAATTACCATATTTTATGCATGATATTTACCTGCAAAAGCCTTCCCTTTCTAAACATCCAAAGGCCCGAGACTGCTGCTTGGTGCCACCATGCTGGATGTGATGTCAGTATCCTAATGGCCCGTACACACGATCAGAATATCGTACGAAAACGATCATCCGAAGAATCGTACAATAATCGGATCGTTAGTACAGAGCTTTCGAGAGCCGATGACGACAATTCATCCGATATTATTCGATCGGACAAGCACGAAAATTTTCATCATACGACACCAGATCGTACGATTTTCGTTTAGTCAGTATAGTTGCCGTCCGAAAATACAATACAAATACATTACAACACATGACATCACTACCAATTTTTTTTTTCGCTCGTACGAGAATTTTCGTGACTTTAGTAACCTATTCCATTTCTACTTGTGACTAGTAAACGGAAAAAGTTGGACGATCTGTCGTCCGATTTTCGGATCGTGTGTACGGGGCATTAGAAGACAGTTGTCACTTCTTGATCTTTGTACCCCTGAGGAACCCTTAAAAAAAAATTGGAGGTCTCAAGCAACCCTTGCTAAAAAAAAAAAAATGACATTCAGATCCTGGTACATTAGCATAATCGGTGAATTACAGAACATTTTAAATAGAGGATTAAAGAAAATGGCATAACTAGAGTATTTGTCACCCATAGCAGAACAAACAATAATGACCACAAAAAAAGGTTTTGTAAAGCAACCCTTTTATGTTAAAACACACAAAATGGACATCAGATACAAAATAGTTGACGGTGTAACAACATTTTGGTTGATACAGTGATTAGCATTGAACATCTGTAATTTCCTACACAGTGGTTTTTGTAGTCTCTAGTATATGGTTACCAGATTTTCAACATGAAATCTCAGAATAACCTACTGACCATGCCCACTTTGAACCACAGTTACAAAAACACTCCCAATTTGTAGCTGCACCCACAAAATCACATTCCTATTTTTAACACACCCTGAAACAATAGGTCTCATTGAAGGTATAAAGAGCCTATGGGGGAAGGAATGATGCATGCCAAGATAAATTGTGGGTGTAGCCAAATTGTGGTAATAGTAGCTAAATCTTTAAGGGGTATGACAAAATAAAACCTGAGCCTACTCTGCTCTGAGCCAAGAATGTGTAACAAACAGACAGCAGGGGGGTCAGGAGCATATACCACAGAATACAAGAGTTGAGAGTGCATGGAGTACAAAAGTTAGAAGTGATTAAAGCCAGAACACAGGGATCAGGAGTGTGAGGCACAGAGAAATGGGATAAGTAGTAGAAACACACAGAGTACAGGGATCAAAGGTATGTAATGGACAGAGTGCAGGAATTAGGAGTATGTAACACAGCATACAGAGGTCATGAGTATGTAAAACACAAGAGTGCAGGGGTCAGGAGTGCATTACACATGGAGTGCTGTGGTCAGAATTGTGTAACACATGGAATGCAGGGGTCGGGAGTGTGTAATACTGAAAGTGCAAGAGTCAGAAGTGTGTAGCGTGGTTCATAGAGTTCAGGAGTCATAATATACATGCCAGTGCACACAGAACCAAAATACCCCCTCCTCTGGTGAAAAACCATATCACCCCCAGTTCACACTTCCCCCCAAATACCCCTCAGTACAGACTTCTGCCTCAATATAGAAGACCTCTCTCTCCCAGTACAAAGCTCTCCTACCAGTATAGACCTTCTTCCTCAATTCAGACCCCCCCCCTTCCTTTTGTACAGACCTCTTCCCTTTTACTAGTACAGACCTTTCCTTCACCTCATCCCCCAGTATGGACATACAGCCTGCCCCTTTTTTCTAAAGTCTTTGTACCTCAGATACAGTGGCAGGGCACAGTGAGTGGGAAGTCCTCGTCAGTCCCATGTGTCACTGCACATCAGAGCCAAGGAGGAGCTTAGGAGGAGCCTAGGGGGAGCCTTCCTTGGCTCTGTACAGCTGCTGTGTCTGGGATATAAACAAGCCAGCGGTTGCAGTGCAGATGACACTGCAGTGCCAAAACTAACAAAAAAGTAAGGCCATTAGGGCATCACAACCCAGGGCATTCCATATGAGAAGGGGATGCTGGGCAGCCAGGGACAACTCCAGTGACCCTTGATTCCCAGGGACAGACCCATTAAAACAGGGACTGTACCTCCAAAACTGGGATGAATGGTAACCATGATCTAGTGACCTACAGATTTATTAATTTTTTTAATACCAATGATTGGTTTTATTGTAGAATAGGAATAACAGAAAATACACATACAAAAACTTGTACATAGCGAGTAACAAAACAGTGCAATCTGCTCTATAATAACATACTTTTTGTTCTGGTATATGGCCAGTGGCCCAATTGGGGACATTCAGAGCGTGTCATTTAAGACTGTCTCAGCCATGTTTCACATGTGATTAGTGTAACAAATTAACAGAAGAAAATCATAAAATGAAAGGGAGAAACATACATAAAGGTATTAAAACTATGTGTGTAACATTAATAGCTACTCATGAGTCGTGACTCTATACAACCACAAACCCATACTCCGACCAAGGTTCCCATTTTCTGTTATAAATCGGCATTGTGTCAAAAATAGTATGATGCACCCTTTTCATGAGCTGGATAGCCACCATATGTTTTAGAATCTGATCCCATGGGACCCTAGGGGTGTGCCAAAATAATGTAATAGCCCAGTGAACAGCATTAAACAAGGTGTGGACCAATTTTTTGTTCTGAAGGAGAGACCTCGGGTAAATTGGCAAAAAGAAGGCACATTTGATATGTCAGGGCTAATTGCATACCCGTGATCAGGGCAACCTTGAAGGAAACGCTCTGCCAGATCTGGACAACCTCTGAAGCAATTTTCTGGAACCATGGGGTAGAACCTATGTAGTTTAAAAGGTGTGTAATACCAATGTAGTGATGTGATCATTTCTTTGCCCATTTACCAAGTGTATACTCTTGTTATGCAGTGTTTGTTTGCCCTTTTCCAATATGGTTGCTATGCTCTCTCTCTCACCAAGGATGATGTCATCAAGAAGAGCAGAGGATGGCAAGGGGATTTGTGGGTAAGTGGGTGGAGAGACAGACATGTGAGGATAGAACAGTAATGGTTGCTAAGAGAATACAGACTAGGTGCTGCTGCTGCAGATTCACCTCACTGAGAAATACATAGAGACTGTTAATGATTTCATGTTCCTGTTTGGAAAATACTTTATGTTGGATGGTTCACTGAATGTTATTTCTTCAATACATGGACTTTCAAATACAATGCTGTGTGGATTACTGTCTATGTGAAGATATATTTCTCAATTGGGATTTCACTTGCTATTCACAAGCCCCAATTGAGTGGAGGCACTACGCTTGTTATGCCGAGTATACACGACCGGATTTCCCGTCGGAATAAACTTTGATGAGTTTTTCCGACGGAATTCCGCTCAAGCTGTCTTGCATACACACGGTCACACCAAATTCCACCCGTCAATAACGCAGTGACGTACAACACTACAACGAGCCGAGAAAAATGAAGTTCAATGATTCCGAGCATGCGTCGGAATTGCATAAAGACGAACGGTATTTCCGTCGGAAAAAAAGAAACCATGTTCTCTATCTAAGTCCGTCTGAATTTCCGACAAAAAAAGTCCGATGGGGAATACACACGGTCGGAATATGCAATGAAAAAATCCCATCTGACTTTTTCCATCGGAAATTCCGACCGTGTGTACGCGGCATTAGAGATCCTGTCCTGATCACACAGATTATGAAGACTCTGCTCCTAAAATACTTTACAGGTTGCGCGATCATACCTCAGTAGCTGCAGAGAGAGAAAAGAATAGTGCTACACCACCTAGTGTTGGGTTTGTTTCCTTCACTGCCATGGACTTAGTGCATTTATGCAAATTATATATCATATCTAACTAGTCCTCAGGGGATATTTCCTGGCTCGTCTCCTCCTCCCAGCCCATCATCGCTGAGAACTTGGTTGGAAGACCCTTCCCATTAAGGCAACTGTACAAAGTAGAAATTGTACCCCTCTCTGGAAGAGGACACGCACAGATGCTCAAAAGTGGAATCTGTGCTAGGCCCGTCCAAGGTGAAATGGGTGGCAAAAAAGTGCCTAACCTGCAATATTTGTAAAATTCTGTTCTGGGGAGGGAGTAGCTCGACTGGAGGTAGGAGAAAGAGCAAAATGCGCGGTCTTTCATCAATGAGTCCAGGGTAAAAAGGTCATGACCTACAGATTTAAATGATCCTAGGGTCCATATTTATAAATCAGTAAATGTGACATTCACAGAAAATTCACAGCAGGTGAACCTTCATGGTGTATGTAAATGTATACTTGGTAAACCTCACAATCTCTTCTTTATAAATAGGCCTATGGTGTGAAAGAGCACAAGCTTACTCAATTTCCCTTTCACTCTATACTACATGCAGTGTTATATAGGATTAATAGGAACACTCTTTCTGAAAAGTATCCTTTATTAGGAGAGCTGATCTCATGCAGTATTATATTGGGTGCATCAGCAAAAGAATGTGAGTATGAAATATTTCCTAACGTGCAGATAATGTTGCGCTCTTTTTTTTTTATATGTTTATTCAAAAATATTGCAATGTGCAAATAAAGTCATAGGCAGTTAGAAACACTTTGTCAGTACTGTGCATTTCATGTTGTATGCCTTTTGCAATTATATTTATCTGGATTCATAAATAATTAATATTTTTAGTATGGTTTATGCATTTTCCATGTACATGTAAATACTATGCATTAAAGTATAACTAAAGTCAAACCTTTTTTTTTTTTACATACATTTTGGATACAGTGTAGAGGGATTAGAATGCGTGTGCGTTTTTATTTCTGTCTGTGCCCCCATTAAGGAGATACACCCTCTCTATTTGTCCTATTTACCATTATTACTGAAAGCAAAAGTAAAAGAAAAACCCAAATTTTGGGTTTTCCCCAGAAAAGTAATAGTGGGGAAATCCTCCAATGGGGACACTAGTTCTGGTGATTTGGGGGCCCCAAGGAATTCCTTTATTGCGCAGGGATTTTCTCTCACTTCCTGTTTGGCTATGAGACATGAATAAGGTTGCCACCTGTCCAGGATTCACCCAGACAGATCGAGTTTTGAATCATGTGTCCGGGTTTCAGTTCGCCTGTGGCTCCTCAAGTAACCAAGATAGTTACACACACAAAAAATCTGACAGGGGTTATAACCTCCCCTTGCTCTATCCAAAATGAAAAAAAAAAAAGTTCTACTTTAACTAAGTATGTCAAAAATGTAACTAATAAACAACACCAGTGTAAGTTTTCATCTAGATCAGCTCAAACTTGATTGAAGCGCTGTTATTGTGTGTACTGGCTACTATATAGTAGATGTGATGGGCACTGACTCATAGTGGTTGTTATTCAAAGTTGTAAATGTGTCTTTCTGTCCATTCCTTTATCTCACTGTCTTACTCTCCATTTTTCTTTCTCTCTCTTTTCTCTCAAACCCATTTGACCATCTGTTTATCCCTCTGTCGATCTTTTTATGTATCTGTTGTAAGGACCATGCCAAAAGTTGGAGCATCCCTAGTCCAAATTTAGTGTTTGAAGCTAGGCTGTAGCCAGCCTGAGCTCCGATTGTTATTGTTTTCTGGATTTGTTGAGTTTTCCCTTAGCCCAGGACATTGTTTTCATCTGCCTGCTGCTGGGGAGTGTTCTCTTGTAGATAAAGTGAGAACATACAGTGTTATGGTTTGAACATTTATTTTCACCAAGACCAATCGCTAGGAGGTGATGTGAGCTGGGGAAAGGGGTAAATATTTGGTTTATGTGCTGCCTTATCATGGATTGCATTGGGGCACATGCATTTGTAAGCAGGTGTTTCCATACTGTTGCCTGTGATAAATGTTTTTTTTTTTTTTTTTTTTTTTTTACTTTTATGGGTTTTGGTAACCTATTCTGCTTGTCTGTGAGTAAACTGCATATTCTAATTAAAGTTCATTATATTGTTTACTTTTGTTGCACTGCTGAGATGGTGAGCCCTGAGAAGTAAGGGGTAATACTGCTGGTCCGGTGTTCCCGTGCTTTTCAGGAGAATATGGCCCCCTGCAGGTCAAAACATATAAAAGGGGGGTCATTTGGCCCTTTATGGAGGGGGGGGAGGTGATACTGTGAAGGATGTAGCTGCCACTCTGCTGTTTTTCCTCCCTTGTGGGAACCCAGTTGGGGTTAGATGAGGTAATTAACTTATGCTGCCAATCATGGACTCTTGACTTTCCAAGGTATTCTAATGGACTTTAAGGACTTTCACACCGAATAAGGTATGCCTACCTCATGGGGCAAAAGGGAGCATAAGGGGCACATCAGAAGGTAACTTTAGAGAATATGTACAGAGAATATGTGGAAGCTAGCTGGTTGAATTGTTCATCTGTATTCTTTAACTACTTTAGCAAAGAACTTTGTTGTGATTCGTAATGACTGGCCTGAAGTCACTAAAGGGTTGCATGTATGGTATATCCAAAGAATGGGGAAGGAAAGGGAGTAGCCATATAGGCTCCCCTTTCCTCATGGGGTCACTGTAACTGCAAGGTTAATACAGAAGTTTCTAAGAAGGTTTAGCTACAGGGCTAGAGAGTCAATAGTTTAAAAAAAAAAAAAAAAAAAACCCCAGTCAGTAGATTTGATTAAGCTCAGGTGTGTTAGAGAGTTCTGGAAATCTGAGAATCAGTAAGGGATTGGTTAGTGAAATCAGGTGTTAGATCAGGAAAATTCTAGAAGCTGGTTTCTGGTCCATTTAAGGAGCAGTTCCAGGCAGGTTAGTGGTGCGATACCAGAAGATTCCAGCAGGAGGAGCTCACGTATCGTCATGGAAGCCCTGATTCGTCAACTGATCGAAAAAGCCGAGGCTGCGGGAGGGGAAGAATGGATTCGACAGTGTCTTGCCTCACCTTCATATCCTGATCCCGAAGCAAGCAGCGCGGAGGACCGATCAGCTGGGCAAACGAACAGCGCGGCGGGACCACACCAACAGCCATGCCCTGAAGCGGAGGGAGCGGTCGCGGGATTCCCCCATCATACAGCGGCGGGGACGGATGACGCCGCAGATGAAGAAAAGGAGGCTGGTCGGAGGTCAAGCAAGAGAAGACGCCCATTGAGGAGGAGCGCAAGCCCGGATCAGCCCGCTTCTGCCCATGGCAGCCAAACTTTTTCTTCTCTCCCTTATAGGAGCCGACGCACATGCGCAATGACAGAGCCCGGAGAGAGGGGACAAAGCACGCTGGGGACAACAACAGCAACAGGAGAAGTACGCCAGCAGCCCGCCCGTGGTCGGCAGGGGGCTCGCAAGGGCGGAAAGGGAGGACAGAGAGCTGCATGTGTGACCACACAGCCTGAAATCCAACAAGCCGACAGAATCCCTGTGCGGTGTGCATCGCCGGTGTCATCCCCTGGAGTGATCCCTGCTCAGGGGGCAGTTGGTGAGTCAAACACAGCACATCAATTATCTATATTAGCTAAATCCTTAGAACAATTGTTAACTGTAATGCAGGCACAGGCTACAAATCAGCAGGTTCCCAGAGATAACAGTGCAGGGGTTTGGCCAGCTTGTACAGCTGAGCCCATGTGTATATCTAAGTTAGCCAGTGCATCTAATAACAGTAATGTAGAAGCAGTAAGAGGGGTGCAAGTCACAGGGCAAAAAGAGTGCATGCCTTGTTTTCTGTCCCCGCTGGGGTTTCACTTAGCCTCTACAGTAAAGGAAAAGATTTGGAGGGGGGAATATATTGATCTCAGTTCAATTCCTCCCCCTTCAAAAGAACCATCCAGGTTTGATAAAAAAGATGATAGGACGGATGAGGAGCGTCGCAAAGCTCTCATTAAGTCCTTTTATGGGTGGTTACAATCATTTATAATATACGCTAGTGTGCTTTGTGAAAAATCCCCTGAATTAAGCCCCCTTTTATTTCAACACATTGATATCGTTTTAGAAGCCTACAGGAGTTTCAGTGGCTTGTCATGGTTGCTATACGATGAAGCATTTAGGCAGAAGCTAGCGGTGCAGCCATCTCTACAATGGGGTTCAAAAGATGTTGGCCTATGGCTCAATTTATTTCTGCCTCAAAAACAATCAATTTTTCGCTCAGCTGCGGCTGCAGGGCCCCAGGTATCATCTAATGTAAATTATAAGAAGGGTGTGTGCTTTGCTTACAATGATGCGCATTGCAAATGGATGGCGTCTTGTAAATACAAGCACGAATGCGCTTTTTGTGCTGGGAATCACCCAGTTTCCAAATGTTTTCGGAAATTACAAGCAAATGCAAGAGAAGGTATTTCCAAAAGCAGCAACACCAGTGATGCTCTCAAGCATGCTGCCATGGCTGTTTCTCTATCCAAACCAGCAGATAGCTTCATTGCTAATTAGCGGGTTCACAGTGGGTTTCCAGTTACCTAGTTTTCAAGGTAAAGGTGGTACAGTAGTGGAAAATCTGAGATCTGTTAATGAGGCACCTTTGATAGTAAAAATAAAATTGCTAAAAGAGGTCGCGTCAGGAAGGATGGAGGGTCCGTTTGACCATCCCCCCTTTTTGGATTTCAGGATTTCCCCTTTGGGTTTGGTACCTAAGAAAGAGCCAAATGAGTTTCGTTTGATACACCATTTATCATTTCCTTTTGGCAGTTCTTTGAATGATCAAATCAACACTGAGGCTATATCAGTGTCTTATTCATCTTTTGATTTAGCAATTGAGAAGATACGGTTGCTAGGGAAAAATGCTTTGATGGCAAAGGCAGATATTCGATCAGCCTTTCGGCTTCTTCCTTTGCACCCAGATTGTTTCAACTCACTCGGTATATGTTTTGACAATAAATTTTATTTTGATAAAGCATTGCCGATGGGCTGCTCAATTTCTTGTTTTTACTTTGAAGCTTTCTCAACATTTATAGAATGGGTGGTAAGTATGGTATCACATTCCACCTTTATTATTCATTATTTGGATGACTTTTTATTTTTAGGCCAGGAAGGTTCAGAGGACTGCGGTCAGCTATTATCTTCATTCAAATTAGTATGCCAACATTTTGGGATACCATTGGCGGAAGATAAAACTGTTTTTCCTACAACATGTATTGATTTTTTGGGTATAACACTGGATTCGGTCACCATGGAATTTCGGTTGCCTGGTGAAAAAATCGGCAAATTATCCCAATCTTTGCATTTTTTCTTGGGAAGAAAAAAGGTGACATTGAAAGAAATGCAGTCCCTGTTGGGGCAATTGGCATTTGCCACTAGGGTTCTTCCCATGGGTAGGGTTTTTTCCAAAAGATTGTATGCTGCCATTTCAGGATTAAAGAACCCGTTGGCCCATATCAGGCTATCTTTAGAGATCAAGCAGGACTTGATGGTCTGGTTGCAATTTCTGGAGCAATTTAATGGGAAAACCATGTGGCAGCATGATTTTGTGCTGGACAAGGATTTTCACCTTGAAACAGATGCAGCTGGCTCGGTTGGCTTTGGGGCGGTTTGGAGAAACCATTGGTGCGCTGCTGGGTGGCCTCACAGGTGGGTCATCAATGGGTTCTGCAGAAACATAGTATTATTAGAGCTATTCCCAGTGGTAGTGGCATTGGAAATATGGGGCAGTTTATTCGCCAATAGAAGGTTGCTGGTGAGCACTGACAACAAGGGAGTAGCCTTTGCAGTTAACAGTTTGTCATCTAAATCTCCTCCCGTGGTTTCTTATTTAAGATATTTGGTTTTTCTGTGTTTAAAATGGAACATCTGGTTAAAAGCGAAATACGTCACAGGAAAGAATAACGTCATTGCTGACGCTCTTTCTCGCCTGCAGATGGACCGGTTTTTCAAGCTGCTGCCAGAAGCGGATCCAGTGGGGGTAATCTTCCCTTCCCGTTTATGGGAGATAGCATAATTTTCCAAAACATCCAGGACTCTGTGGCGGCTTCTACCTGGAAGAGCTACAGTTCTTCATGGTTATTGTGGTCAATCTTTTTAGCATCGATGAGTCTGTCTTTATCTAATCATTCGGAGGACCTAGTACTTCTGTTTCTACAATCATTAATGTTGAAACAGTATTCTTGGTCTCACATTAGTAAGACATTATCAGGGGTGTCATTTTTTCTGCGCCTTTATAATCTGCCGGCTTGTCACAGTTTTTTCTCGGTGCGGCAGGTGCTAAAGGGATACAGGAAGAATAATTTTAGAAAGGATATGAGGTCCCCAATTACCCCGGCTATATTAGCACGGATTTGTGGGATAACTTCAGAAGTATGCTTTTCTGCTTATGAAGCTGTCCTTTTTAAATCAGTGTTTACGCTCGCATTCTTCGGTGCGTTTCGGATTTCTGAGATCCTTCCTGCATCAAAGAGAAGTAACATAGGCATGTTATTATCTAATTTGTTTATGGGTTCAGATAATATAAAGTTATTTATAGCTACAAGTAAGACGGATGCGGTTGGTGTTGGTAATTGGGTGGCTTTAAAGAGGTATAGTGTTGAGAATATCTGCCCAGTAAGGACCCTTCAGGCTTACATGGCAGTTCGCCCGCCCAGTTCAGGGTTTTTGTTCATTCACAAGGATGGTTTACCAGTAACAGTTTACCAGTTTTCATCAGTATTGAAGAAATGTTTAGCAAAACTTCAGTTGAGCAACACTAAAATAACGTCTCACTCGTTTCGAATAGGAGCAGCCACAGAGGCTGCCAGGATTGGTCTAGAGGAGAGTACAATTAAGAAGATTGGTAGATGGAGGTCAGATTGTTACAAATTATACATTCGTCCATATTAATTAATTATTTTGTTTCAGGTCCCCTACATACAGTCTGGATTATAGGGCATTCTTTTATTTTTTGGGCACAGAAGAGAGCTGCTGATAGAATATATTCGGAGAATTTGGGCCTGGACCCTGCAGCCTTCCGGATTCATTGGTATGGTCGTAGGGGAATGATGTGGGAGGATTTGTTGTTTGAATTAAGTAGGCTATACGCTTTACATGAGGCTCCAGATATAATAATTATACATGTTGGTGGTAATGACGTTGGGAAGTTAAAGACATTTGATCTGATTACCGATATGAAGGATACATTTAAGTTTTTACGATTAGCCTCTCCAAATACGGTGTTTGGGTTCTCAGAGATAATTCCACGTCTGAGGTGGTTGGAATCCGCAGTTTTCAAGCCACTAGAGAAGGTCCGCAAGCGGATAAATAGAGCCATGGCGAAGTTTCTGAGCGATGGTATGGGTTTTTCATTTCGGCACCATGAGCTGGAGGGCGGTTTACAGGGTCTATATAGGGATGGCGGGGTGCATCTATCGCCCATAGGTCTAGATATCTTAAACACAAATTTGCAAACATGCATAGAGTTGGCCGCGGTTTGGGGGGTTGGGGACGGGAGGGGTGCTGCAAGCCCCCCTCCCGTCGGTTGGGAGAATTAAGGAAAGTCAAGTTCAAGTAATAATCAGCTCGAGTCTCAGTGGCTGGGTTGAGTACGGGTATTGGTAAACACTTGGTTGGAAAGTATGTTTTAAAAGTTAAAATTGGTGGATTATGGATTTATGTTTTGAAAACCAGTGAATCAGGCCGTGGCCAATAATTATCCAAAAAAAAAAAAAAAAAATGTTACATGGAGATTAATAAAATTAGTTGTTTAAGTTATAACTTGCTCTGGTGTTTTTTGTGCTCTATGCATGTTTGCGGGGGTGTGCATGATGCATGTGATCCCATGGGGAAGGAAAGGGAGTAGCCATATAGGCTCCCCTTTCCTCATGGGGTCACTGTAACTGCAAGGTTAATACATAAGTTTCTAAGAAGGTTTAGCTACAGGGCTAGAGAGTCATGAGATTGCAGGCCACACCCGCCCAGACCAAAACTTCCCCAGATACAACTACTTAAATAAACACCTGAAACATTTTATTTGGCAAAAACTTGGCCGCGACACCTTTATTGGTTTTTCACAAATAATTTTCCATAAATCTTTATTACCAATCAAAACTTCATAAATATTCAAATAACATTTCTACCTGCTCAGTTATTAGAACTCGAGCAGTAGCACAACTTCAAATATAAATAACAGTCCCCCCTGGATCCAGGGTGACCCACCACATAAAAGTGATCGCGACTGGGGCGGGAGGGAGGGAGCTCAAATCTTCTTTGCTGTCCGCCGGAAAGAGGAAGAAACCTGCACCTGCTGGCCCTTTTATAGCCAATCCCTATAATTCCAGAAAATTCCCTGAACCCCCATTGGCTCTTCCTGACTAGCTGTAATCTAGCCCCTTAAAGGGGCAGGCTCCTGACTAAACTAAACTACTGCTGCCAATCTAACCTAATTTTTTATTAATTTGGGCTAGGGAGGCCGCAATCTCAGGAAAGTGGCCCCATAATGTGACCCCTTTATTCATGAGATTGCAGGCCACACCCGCCCAGACCAAAACTTCCCCAGATACAACTACTTAAATAAACACCTGAAACATTTTATTTGGCAAAAACTTGGCCGCGACACCTTTATTGGTTTTTCACAAATAATTTTCCATAAATCTTTATTACCAATCAAAACTTCATAAATATTCAAATAACATTTCTACCTGCTCAGTTATTAGAACTCGAGCAGTAGCACAACTTCAAATATAAATAACAGTCCCCACACGCCGGTCTTGAGCATCAAGACCGGCCCACCCCAAGCGTCGCGGCCTTCTCAATCATGTTCTGCAAACCCACATTAAAGATATCATTACCCATTTTGGATAAGTGAACGCCATCCAGTCTGTATAGACCTGGATAACCCCCTTCCAAGTCCACATGCCGATACGACTATCCCCCCACCTGGGGCATGAACTTTTCAAGAGCCCTATTGACTCTTTTCCTCATTTTTCCCATAACCCTCCTCTGTGCAGAGGAGAGCCATGAAAGACGAGGAACCACCTCAGAAAAAACTAACGTTGTACCTGGGAAAGTCGTACTGAAGCGATGCAAGTCTTGCTTGATCATGAACAGCAAGTCTAATGTTTTAACGTTTCTCAAATCATTACCTCCCAAGTGAATTATCAGGATAGATGGCAACGGCCATAGGTGACACAACCTAGATAAATGAAAGTTCAGTTGAAACCACTGAAGGCCTCTTATACCTTTCCAAAACAACCAAAAAGAGTCCGGGTGCAGAGACAAATTTGATGAATAGCTGCGTTGAGCCGCTCTTTTTTGAGCCCAATAAATAAATGAGTGCCCCATAATCCAAACTGTGTGTTGGGTACCTAAAATGAAACAAACAAATTAGGACGAACATATAACTTAAAACATTTCGACTTCCACTTCCCCATTGCTTTAATATCCGATTCCGGGACACCCGATCGAGCCGCCTCCGAGGCTGCGCCAATCCGAAAGGAGTGGGAGGAAAACCTGAAATTACTTAATCTCATGCTACCCAAACTCTTCTTTAGGACTGCATCGAATTGGTACTTCGTCAGGGGCAACAAATTAACGTGAGTGAGAAAAAATCCCCCCCCGGGAGGACTAAGTCCCATGAATTGCTTAACTAAGGCTACTGGGCACATGAAAACATCATCGTGCTCCCTAAGATGAACCCATCTGCCCTTGCCACATTGATCCGTTTTGGAATGCTGCAGCCACACATGAACACCCGATCAAATCGAATTCCAGAACCACCCTGCTTGCTTCCCGGAACTAATTCCGAGATACGGAACGCCCCAAAAAAGGCAAGAACAAAGGCTGTCCTAAATAATAAAGTAAATAAAGTAAAGTAAGAGGAAAAACAGACAACTGAAGTAATTCTGCAAACGCCACTGAGAATGTCAAGAGAGATCGGTCTTCTGTCATCTGTGACGAAAGTCAATCTCTTGTACCCCTTCAGCGCCTGTTTTACAGAAAAAGAAGAAGTACAAGGTCTCAGACCTAAGAAACGGAAGAAAAATGACATGCCAGCCAACATTTTTGTCACATGACTATGTGAAAATTGCTGCCACATTAAACTGGACAGAAAAGCTAAAATAGCACCCTCAGAAGGTCAATTAAACTGAAAACCTTCAGTACTGGCAAAGGCTATCCAGCTGCTCCAAGCTGCAGAGTAACTTGACCAAGTCTTAGGAGCTAAGGAGCCCCTAATAGCATCTGTCACAGCACTCAGATCATCTCCCACAAATAGGCCGGGCACAGGATGCCAACTGCGTCCCCCTCCGGAGGCAAACTACGAAAACGCTCCACCTGAAAACGAGATAGAGAATGTTTTTCAATATCCCCGGAGTATACCTAGCCTTCAACCAGATGTTAAATTTGAGGCATCTGAAGACCACCTGACGCAAGATTTTGATTACCAACCAAGAACTAGACGAGAGACAATTCACTGCATATAAAACACCTTTGTTATCAGTTTCCACCAAGATGAGCCTATTGGCAAACTCTGAGCCCCACAACTCCAGTGCCACTAAAATTGGAAACAACTCTAGCAATACCACATTCTTGGTAGCTCCTGATCTCACCCAGGACTCCGGCCAAGCCGCACAGCACCAATGCGATCTCCAGATGGCTCCAGAACCTTTGGAGCCAGCCGCATCTGTAAACAGACAAAAATCCCGTGCCACAACAAATTCGGCCTGAAACAAGGACTTACCATTATAACAATCAAGAAAGCTAGCCCAAACCATCAAATCCTCTTTAATAGGGGTAGCTATCGTAACATGATCCAAGGGAGATTTCGAGCCCGAAATAACCAGGTAAAGCCGACGTGAAAAATTCCTGCCAACAGGCATGATTCTGCACGCAAATGCCAGAACACCCAAGAGTGACTACATTTCTTTCAAAAGTATCTTCTTTTGCAACACCGTCGCGATCAACCATTTTATTTTATTCAATTTTTCCGCTGGCAAACGGAATTCCATACTGCGGGTATCTATCTCAATGCCCAAAAATTCCAACAAAGTGCTGGGCCAGCAAGTTTTTTCCTCCGCCAACGGGACGCCAAATTCAAGAGACATAGCTTGAAATTATAGCAACAAGTCCGAACATAAACTAGAGTCTGCTGGACCAACAAATAAGAAATCTAAATAGTGCACTGTACTATCAAACCCGGACCGAATGCCAAGTACCCAGTGAAGGAATGTGGAAAATGTTTCAAAGTATGAGCAAGACAATGAACACCCCATTGGGAGATACATGTCAAAAAAAGTACTGTCCCTCAAAATAAAAACCCAAGGAATTAAAGGCCTCCGGGGAAACGGGCAAGAACCGAAAAGCTGATTTTATGTCAGCCTTCGCCAACAACGCCCCCGATCCAAACAACCTGATCTTACCAATCGCTTCCTCAAACATAGCATAAGACATGGAACATAGGTTCCTATCAATATCATCAATCAATGAATCACCTTTAGGAAAGGATAGATGGTGTATAATACGAAATTCATTAGGTTCCCGTTTGGGCACTACTCCCAATGGGGAAATCCGAAAATTACAAAAAGGGGGTGCTCAAAAGGGCCCCGCAATCCTTAGTTCCTTACATAACTTATCCCTTACCAAAATATGCTGCGCCTGGCTAGAACCTGCAGCTGCATTTCTCTTAAAACATTTTTGCCGCTGGGTGCGTCCCCGCACAGATGGATCATTCATTTCTGTATTTACAAGAATTATTCCAGCGGCATTGACTATCATTAAATGCAAAACAGCAGCCTTTTCTAAAGGCCGCCGTGGAAGTGTTAACAGTGAGTTGCCTAGGTGCTACCTGCTTCTGCGGAAATATCAAATTGAGCCACAGGCCCACATCTTTCATACCCCACCTAAGTGACGGGTGAATGTACAATTTCTGACAAAAGGATTCGTCATAATAGAACCAACCCAGGCCACCAAAATTTTTGTAGACTTCTAGGATATGAACAAATGTTGGAAAAGTCCCCCACACCGCTCTAGGTCCTTTTCCGCCATTATACCAGAATAAATACAAAAAGGCTTGCAGCCAATTGTTTAAATGACCTAGGGATCACCTTTCCTCCTCACTTCTCTCTTCACCCCTCTTGTCAGCTCTGACCATGAAATCCTTATGAGCAGGCAGAAGGGAGAGAATGCCCACATAAATTTTGGCTTTAATATTTGCATTTAAATGATATCCTAAAGGGGACATCTCACAAGGCATGACATCTTTCATATATGTCTCAGGTACATGGATTTTAGCATGCACAGCTGTCTGTAATGAGGGGCTAACCTGACTGACTGTAAAACACTAACAGTATTTTTTTCTTGTTGAGAGGATAAACTGACAGGAAGATTAGACAACACAGGAGTATGAGAGGAAACAGAAGGGTTAACAGACAGAGAGACCAGGGAAGCTGAAGACACAGCAGGAGCTGACACTTTGGACAGTGATTGAATTAAAGAAGACAGTGAACCTACCCAACCAGATACACATGTAATTGAGTCAACTCACCACCTGCTGGAGCCTGTAACACCTGCAACCTGTGGAGTCTGCACACCTAGCACCTGTTGGGGCACCTCTGCATGCTGAGTGCCTTGCTGCGATGATACGCGCTGCTGCCTGGGAGTCTGCTGCACAAGCTGTCTCCCCCTTGTGTCCTGTGCAGCCTGCTGGAGCTGGCCCCACTGTCCGCTTCTTCCTGCTGGCGACTGCGAACAGGTCCGCCACTTCTGACCTCCGCGGCGGCACCGTGATGTCACGCCGCCGCCATCTTCCCTTGGCTTCCCTTGAGGCACACGAGTCTCTTCAGCTTCTTCCGCAGCCCGTCCTTCTCGCTCTGGAGGCGCGCTTCTCCTTGCTCTTGCAGGTGGTGCGGGCACAGGAACACCCCGCCCTGTATCTGTGTCCTCCATCAGCTCGCCGCCCACTGCCAAGCCTCCTCCCTCTTGCTCCATAAGCAGTGCCTCCTCCTCCGGAGCTGACGCCATGCAATGTCTCAGCCATGCCTCTCCTCCTGAGCTGCCTGCATTCTCCAACAGCTGCATCACCAGAGCTTCCATCAGGTAAGAGAAACGTCTTCACAGCTCAAGCTCAAATCTTCTTTGCTGTCCGCCGGAAAGAGGAAGAAACCTGCACCTGCTGGCCCTTTTATAGCCAATCCCTATAATTCCAGAAAATTCCCTGAACCCCCATTGGCTCTTCCTGACTAGCTGTAATCTAGCCCCTTAAAGGGGCAGGCTCCTGACTAAACTAAACTACTGCTGCCAATCTAACCTAATTTTTTATTAATTTGGGCTAGGGAGGCCGCAATCTCAGGAAAGTGGCCCCATAATGTGACCCCTTTATTCAATAGTTTAAAAAAAAAAAAAAAAAAACCCCAGTCAGTAGATTTGATTAAGCTCAGGTGTGTTAGAGAGTTCTGGAAATCTGAGAATCAGTAAGGGATTGGTTAGTGAAATCAGGTGTTAGATCAGGAAAATTCTAGAAGCTGGTTTCTGGTCCATTTAAGGAGCAGTTCCAGGCAGGTTAGTGGTGCGATACCAGAAGATTCCAGCAGGAGGAGCTCCCCACCCTACCCCCCCCCCCCCCAATCTTTTTCCCGTCGCGGCCAATTCATGTGGTAGGCTCCCTCTGGTGAATTGCCAGAGGGGAGAATTAAGGAAAGTCAAGTTCAAGTAATAATCAGCTCGAGTCTCAGTGGCTGGGTTGAGTACGGGAATTGGTAAACACTTGGTTGGAAAGTATGTTTTAAAAGTTAAAATTGGTGGATTATGGATTTATGTTTTGAAAACCAGTGAATCAGGCCGTGGCCAATAATTATCCAAAAAAAAAAAAAAAAAATGTTACATGGAGATTAATAAAATTAGTTGTTTAAGTTATAACTTGCTCTGGTGTTTTTTGTGCTCTATGCATGTTTGCGGGGGTGTGCATGATGCATGTGATCCCATAGGGCTTACTAAGGATACAAGAGAAGTTAGAGAAGACACAGTACAAAGGTCTAATGAGCAGAGAAGTTATACTAAGGAGGCTATATTGCCATTGTGCTTAAGCATACAACCAGTTAGGAAGTGAGTGACATGGCAAGGGTGATGGAGACTCTGGTAGTGAAGGGCCCTTTTTCTAGCAACCAGTTCCCCACATACAAGGACCAACCTTGCAGCAAGGTCTGTTTTGCCGTCAGTTCTACTCTAAGAGAGGGATCACCATTGTCCCAGAAGGCTTCTTTAACTCAGAACAAGTATAGGGATAAGGAATTCCCTTATATAACCTGAGTCTGTGACTCAAAAGTTCTCAAGTCAGACAAAGCCAGACATTTAGCATTTTTAAAAGGAGGCCAGCTATGGCAGCCCCAAAAACTTCTCCCGGGTCACCTTAATTACTCCCTCCCCAGCAGCACATACTCATGTTCTTCTACCAAGAAAAAAGAGAAATACAACAGAAATACACCAGAACATTTGACTCACTACCTTTTCTCTATTGTTCCAGGCAGCACTGGTGCTTGGTGATTGGCCAAGAGCTGTCATATGGTGGCAGTGAATGAGTCCTCCGCCATGTGTATGTTCCAACTAGAGCATTTAAGTGCTTACACACGGCTTTCTGTCCTTTTTCCCAGGAGCTGGACAGAGCACTGGGCGGCGAGAGAGAAGAAACCAATTGATTTGCTTTGTTCTCGATTCTATTAAATGTTCCAACTTTGCACGTGTATTTTCAAACTATTGATTTTTTGGGTAAGTAACATTACTGTTTATAGAATAAATGTTTGTACAAAAGATTGCCCATTAGAAAAAAATAAAATAAATCAGCAACCTCTGGTTAGTGTTGTTTTGCGTCTGTAGATATTGTAAAAATGTCTATAAACCTTCAAATCCCACCCAAAATACAACAGCCCACTGTGGAGCTTGGACAGGGATCAGGCTTTTTAAGGAGGTAATTAAAAGATTTCTGAATCTTGTTGGAAAAAAGTCCTTTACCTCTTGTCACGTATGCTAGCCATACACACTAAAGCCTGGTACACACCAAGTGCTGGTTCACACTTGTGCGATGTCAGACATTGTATGTGATTTGCACCGGACTGCTGTGCAGATCACATACGATGTCTGTGCGATGCAAATTCAGCCATACAGATAATATGACTGAATTTGCATTGCATTTGGACAAAAATCGTGCAGGACTGTTTTTTTTTGCTCGCACCAGAATCAGATTGCATAGTGTTCACACCCATGCAATCTGATTCCTGTACGACTTCACTGTTCGCACTGCGATATGCGAACCGATCTTGTCATTAACTTTCTATTGAAATTGCCTGCAAGTTCTATGTGATGCGGGAGAAATGCCACTGGAATCACGCTGGTTCCCGCATCGCGCTGGTGTGAACCGGCACTAAGAGTTTTTTTTTTGTTAAATCCAGCAACTAACAATCTGATGTTAGTACAGCGATGTCCCTCGCTAAGCTATTGTGTTCTGACAGGCAGCTACCCCCCCCCCCCACAGAACACACTGGTCTGCGCTCTCAGCCATTGGCTGAAAGTGCTGATTGGATGCTGATCGGCAAACCTTTTTCGGTCATGGCAGAAGTGGCTTCTGTTGGATCAGCTGCCGTACACACGAGCCGAATACCGACCAGTTTCTATTGAACCGGCTGATGCCGCCCGACATTCGCCCCATGTGTACGGCCCTTTAGACTCCTCTCATTCAGTCCGCAGCATGGATGGATGAATCTACACTGCTGGCTATTGTATTAAGACAGCAGCAGCACCCATGGGTGCCTAAATACCAAAGCTCGAATTTTAGCCGGTTCAGCGGGAGTCAGACAAATTTCAAGTCGTGTATGGCCAGCTTTACCCTACATTTCTATGTCAACAATCATCTGTGTATGTAGGGCCCTATCTAAACCAATAGCAGGTTTGAATAAATATTTCATCCTTAACCCATAGGTGAAATTAATTTGCATCCGTTGCAAAGATTAAAAAAGCTGGATTAGGAGGGAAAATGTGTATTCTAGACAATTGATGAAAGAGAAAATTCTGCTTTACTAGACTCCTCCGTCACAACATTTTATTTGTTTTTAATGCTATAACAGAAGGTAATTTTTCATGAGGACTTGATTGCTGCAAAGCCTTTTGCATCCATTTGGCGAGTCTCTGCTGGCTGATATTTTAACCCCCTTAGTGGCTATCTCCCCATGCAGTTCCCTCATTGGATGGGCAAGTTCCCGGATCCTCCTACCCTTCTAAAGCAAAGAGATTTTTAACGCTCTCGGCACCAAATTCAATTGCATCCTCACCGCACATCAAATAGAGGAAGGGTAATGCACACTACACAGCCATTAGGAGAACACAGCCCACAGCCATTAAGAAACCTCTCCAATTCTGCATGAATGTAGAAACAGTGTTACAGGATATTGAACGAGTATGAGATAATAATTCAATTCACTTAAAAACTGGAATTGCTGTTTTTTTTTTATTGCATCTGTGCTTAGAGATGAGAACGGGATGGTTTGTGCTAGAAAGCTTTTCTTTTCTCCCTCTGGGGAACAACAAGAACTACAGATTAGCAGGGTCAGGCACATTCTATCCTGGTTTTAAAAAGAATTTTCACCAAAAGGCTCTAGACAACATACTGCAATAGGGGGTTAATGTGGGGACCCCCCCTTGAGTTTAGGCACTGCTTATTGAGCCAAGCTGGGAAGCTCTCCAGGGAACGCTGCTGGGTCTTTTGTGGCTATGTGTTATCGCTAATGCTGTGCCAGACAGTCTACAACTCTTACACAAGGTGGATTAAATTGCAGGTCTAGGATGGCTCACGGACATTTAAATATGCAATATTGATTCAGTTCCTATTTACAAACAAGGACTACTGTATTTATCATAATTACACCTACAGTAGAATGGTCAGGAGGGGCAGCACCAAGCATCATAACTGTACACACGGTGGTACAGTCAGAAGGGGGCAGCATTAAGCATCATAATTGCACATACAGTAGAACATTCAGGAGGGATGCTTCAAGTTTTATAATTGCACCTCTGGTGGTACAGTCAGAGGGGGCAGCATCATAACTTCACCTATGCTGGTACAGTCAGAGGGGGCAGCATCATAATTGTACCTACGGTGCTACGGTCAGAGGGGGCAGCATCAAGCATCACAACTGCACCTACTGTGGTACCGTCAGAGGGAACAGCATCATAATTGCACCTTCAGGAGGGGTAGCATTAAAAACTGCACCTATGGTGGTACAGTCAGAGGGGGCAGCATCATAACTTCACCTATGCTGGTACAGTCAGAGGGGGCAGCATCATAATTGTACCTACGGTGCTACGGTCAGAGGGGGCAGCATCAAGCATCACAACTGCACCTACTGTGGTACCGTCAGAGGGAACAGCATCATAATTGCACCTTCAGGAGGGGTAGCATTAAAAACTGCACCTATGGTGGTACAGTCAGAGGGGGCAGCATCATAATTGCACCTACAAAAGAGCAATGTAGTACCACTTTAACAACCAAATAAAAGAATGGTGGGTTCATAAGAAAGGGGATCATCACTCAAATGTGCCTAGGGCAGCATAATGTCAGTATATAGCCCTGTATGTAATACATGGGACTACCTAAATAAATTATTTGATTTATTAATACATAGGCGCTCCCATTACATTTATTGGTAAATGTTGCTGATTTTACAGATCTTATCTAAAAAAATTGAAAAGCTGGGAAGAGGGGGGTCAGGCATGCAAGCATGAATCCACCCCCTGAGGCATATAATAAGTCAAGGACTTCCATAAACATTGATAACCCACTGGACAACTGCTTGGGTTTAGATCTACAAAGAGATGTGGAAAAGGCACACTGCAGACTTTATTTATATATTCCGTACACAAGTAACATGATTATATATATATATATATATATATATATATATTATATCCAGTACATAGGAAATGTGATGATTTACGATGAGCTTACAATTAATGAGGTCTTGTGCATTTTCTAACCGATGAGCTGTATTTCCACACTTCATTCATTATCCACAAACATCTATTTTTTCCCTTTAAAGCAGACACACGAATCTGACGCTACAGCTCATGAAAGATTTTGATGCAGAGTGAGAAGCCAACAGTCTAAATTTGGAAATAACAAATTGTTTATTTTCTCGTTCATTCACTCATATTTAATGAAGACTGCTAAAGGAAAAAAAAAAGCTTAGCTGTCAGTCTTCTCAGCTAGAGGAGATGGAGAGCAGCCCAGGACAAATGGTGAGAGGCTGATGGGTAATACATGCGCTGGTTGCTATTACCTGCGGGTATCGCAAATCTTGAAATGCTTATGCTGTAGTCACAGAAAGAATATCTCATACATTGATTTAATCATCTGTCTTGATAACTCGCAATCATTGCTTCTGTGGAGCAGAACATGACATTTTTTATGGACCGATAGCCACGGGTAAGTAGAGTAATATATGATCAATAAGAGGAAACAGGATATGGGTCTTCATGTCCTGGAGAAAAAGAAGGCTCCCTTGAGAGAGTGCCATGGAATTGTAGGGGCTAATGCTTGATTCATGGAGACTCGTTTGTAAAAGTTACAGCAAGGAAGAGTAGACGTGTCGTCCTGACCAGCCAATTAGATTTCAACAGTCAAATTTTTAATGTACAGCAGGATATTAAAGCAACATCATTATTAGTTATGAAAAAGAACCATTTTTTTGCATTATTTATGTATAAAGGCATCTATCGATAATAAACCAAGCTTTTTTATCCTTTTTATTGTGGAGTAACCCTTGAAATAACTTACATTTTTCATGGAACTCTTGCAAAATACTGTATATACTCGAGTATAAGCCAACCCGAGTATAAGCCGAGGTACCTACTTTTACCACAAAAAAAATGGGAAAACTTATTGACTCGAGTATAAGCCTAGGGGGGGAAATGTGCCAATTGCCCAACCTTACTGTGCCAATTGCCCAACCTTACTGTGCCCATTGCCATCTCACTGTGCCCATTGCCACCTCACTATGCCCATTGCCACCTCACTGTGCCCATTGCCACCTTACTGTGTCCATTGCAGCCTCCCTGTGCCCGAGTCAGTCAGTACCTGAAAATCTTCTTATTCAGCGTTCGGCGTCCATTGTTTAAATCTCGCAGCTTTCTTCTGGTCCCTTCCGTGATAGGCGTTTCCAGCAAACACTGTGTTGAGTGTTGCACCTATCACGGAGATCCTCTCATTCTCGGACTCCGTTTCCCAGCAAGCACTGTGTTCAGTGTTCCGCCAATCACGGACGTCGGACAAGAGAACATCCATGATAGGCGCAACACTCAACACAGTGTTTGCTGGAAACGCCTATAGCGGAAGGGACCAGAAGAAAGACGCGAGATTTAAACAATGGACGCCGGCCGCGGAATAAGAAGATTTTCAGGTACTGACTCAAGTATAAGCCGAGGGGTATACTTTCAGCCCTAAAAAAGGGCTCAAAAACTTGGCTTATACTCGAGTATATATGGTAATTATTATATCTACAGCCCACAAGACATTAGCATGAACAGTTATACAGTACTGTGTATATTAGAATAAACAAATGAATAAGGAATATTAGACACTCAATATAACAATATTGTTTTCAGTAATAATACTGAAATAAAACAAATAATAATGATAATGACCAGAAAATAAAATAAACTCAGTAAAAATTGTAATGTTCCCCCACAATGGTGTTAAGCAGAAAAGTGACCCCTCCTTTCATTAATGGTTAATGTCCCTTACATTTGTGGCCAGTGAGAAAAATGGCCCGTACATTGGTGATCAGTGAGGAGAATGCCCCTTACATTAGTGGTTAGTGGGAAGAATGCCCCTTACATTGGTGATCAGTGGGAAGAATGTCCCTTAAATTGGTGGCCAGTGAGAAAAATGTCCCTTACATTGGTGATCAGTGGGAAGAATGTCCCTTACAATAGTGGTTAGTGAGAAGAATGCCTCTTACATTGGTGATCAGTGGGGAAAATGCCCCTTACAGTGGTGCTCGTGGGAAGAATATCCCTTAAATTGGTGGCCAGTGAGAAAAATAACCCATTACTTTGGTAGCCAGTGGAACAATGTCCCTTACATCAGTGGTTAGTAGGAAGAATGTCTTACAGTACATTGGTAGTCAGTGAGGAGAATGCCCCTTACATTAGTGGTTCGTGGGAAGAATGCCCCTTACATTGGTGATCAGTGGGGAAAATGCCCCTTACATTGGTGGTCAGTAAGGAGAATGCCCCTTACAGTGTTGGTCAGTGAGAAGAAAGTCCTATAAATTGGTGGCCAGTGAGAAAAAATGCCCCTTACATTGGTAGCCAGTGGAACAATGTCCCTTACATCAGTGGTCAGTAGGAAGAATGCCCCTTGCATTTGTAATCAGTGGGGAAAATGTCTCTTACAATGGCGGTCAGTGGGAAGACTGCCCCTTACATTTGTGGTCAGTGGGGAAATGCCCTTTACATTGGTGTTCAGTGAGGAGAATGCCCCTACATTAGTGGTATTTCCCTCCTTTGGCACCCTCGTTTCAAGTGCAGGGCAATGGGCTCTGCACTGGGCTTGATGATGGCAGAGGACCTGTGACCACTGGGGCATAGGGAAGAAGAGGGAAACAGTCTTGCAGCCTGGAGGCAGCCTGCAAGACTGGGGGATTGGGTCAGTAAATCTGCTCTTTGCAGCCCCCTAGACCCAAACGAGCATTTAATATTTTGCAGTGCAGGTACAACCCTCTGCAAGGAAGAATTTTTATTTTCCTCGGACTGTAGCTTGAAAAATGCACATTAAAACATATATTTTAAGTGCAGAAGTGAAAATGGGTCCTTCAAGTGCAATTATCTTGATTGCATGGTATGAGCCTTTTCCAGCTAGAGGCTAAACACAGCTTAATTCAATGTATTACTGGTCCTGTTCAAAGTTCCTAGTTTTAATTAATAATATTCTCAAATGAAAAAAAAAACTTTGTATCACGTATATGTATACATATATACAAGTATATGTATAAGTGATAGAGAAAACCAGCCTAAAAAAATAAAATAAAATAAACATGACACAGATGGGCATGCTGTCCTGCATGCTCTGCTGTGCTATCTATGGCCCTGCCATTTGCTTGCTTTCTAGAAGCAGAGGGGGTAGGTGCATGGCTGTATAGTGAGCATGTCGCTGGAGCACGGTGTGACAGTGTTAGTTGTGGCCTGGTAGAAGGGAGGCCACACTCTTATAGATGCCACCAATCTGGGGTGTACATGCAGTGTTCACACAATGCCATGCACCCCTCACTGTGTAAGGGCACTGCACACTGGAAAGAATTTGGTGGAGGACACACTATCCGACACACCCGGAAGTGCCGCTTTATACTTTGAAGAAAATAAAGATTTGATCCGCCAACTGCCAGAAGGGCAACTTCACTCTCTCAATCAACATCAGCCTTTGTTCCAGGTATCCATTGCAGGGACCTCTTCCATGGTGTATTAGGTCACGGGATATCGGAAGTGACATAATCACGTTCCAAGTTCCGACTTGCGCGTTTCGTCATCAGACGTCGTCAGCAGCAGCGGAGTCTGCATTGGATACCTGGAACAAAGGCTGATCTGACTACATGTGTTTTACTCCTGTAGGCGTCCAGCTATCTGGTGACTGTGAGACCGAGAGGGGAGCATGAGTGTTGAGCACTTTGTGAACAGTAGTTGTGACCAATCTGTCGTATATAATCACTTTGGAATTCGTCACCAGTCAATTTGGAGAGTCACGTTTATGGACATTGATTGCACAAGTCACTTTGGATTATTATAGGATTTTACATATATAATTTGTGTTGTTTTTTATACACATATATTTATTTATTAGCACTTTATTATTCTGTTTATGGATGAAGATTTTGGTACACAGCAATATTTGCATATAATTCTCATAGTTTTACAAGGTAGTATCTGGATGTGATATAGTTTGCGTACATGTCTGGAAGTTCCCCACTGTGACCACTGGGGGCACGGACGTTTATTTAGTCCAATTGTCCTCCCATGGATCATGTTATTCTACTAAGTAATCAGCTAGATGGAATAATGCTGTGAGAACTCTTAGTGCACTCCCAATGAGATATATATATATATATATATATATATATATATATATATATATATATATATACACACATTTTCTTTATTAGCACTTTATTCTGTTTATGGATGAAGATTTTGGCACATTAGCACTATTTGCAGTTATGAAAACCATTTTTTATTAATTATTTTTATTAATGACGTTTTTGGCACAATGGGATCATTTTGAGTTTTGGTAACAATTTGTACTTGCACATGCACTTTAGCACTTTTTCAAGATTGCTTTGGTCAACTTACTACCAAGCCTCTTGGCAGCACCACCTACCTCTTTATATTGATATCATATTTACTTGTTTTAAAAAATTTTTTTTTACATTTCTTCAGGTACTTCCTTGTTTCCAGGCCTAAGCAAATTATGTCATACATTTACAGGAGTCTTCAGGGGGGAAGGAGATAAGGAGGGTTTTGTCAGCTAAGCACACCCTCCTGTCTGCATGCCTAAGCTAAGGGCAGATGGATTCCAGGAAGTAAAGGCTACATTAATCATCTGCTCCTTCTCTTCAGCCAGTTTCCCCAATAGCAAGCCACTTGCTCTGGGGCACTGGTGCGTGCTCGCTCCCGAGCCCCACTCTGTGCATCCATAAGACACAGAGCCGCAGCTCAGCCCCACCCCCTGCTCTCTCATTTGCTCACTGGCTGCGATTGACAGCAACGGGAGCCAATGGCTCTCGCTGCTGTCTCAGCCAATGAGGAATGAGAGACCCCATAGCCGCCTGGCTCTTGTGCGCATTGCTGGATCGAGAAGGAGCTCAGGTGAATATTGGGGAGAGGCAGGGGGGCTGCTGCACACAGAAGGTTTTTTACCTTCATGCATAGAATGCATGAAGGTAAAAATCCTTGAGCCTTTAAAACCACTTTAAAAGGATAAGTTCACCTTTTCACAAAAAATAAAAAGTGCAAATTTTTTGTCAGGTAAAAAAATGTGCATGTATGATTTTTTGTTGCAGGAGCCTGTAAAGCATTGCAGCAGCGATCAGAAGATTGCTGGTGTCATGCAGGTCTCCTGCAGATCTGTCAGTGTATCGGCTTCCCCGTACCTCGTACGAGGAAGCCGATGCATGCTGACAGGAAGAATGAATGCTCACAGCGCCGTGGTAGTTCATTGAAAACTACAAGTGGACAGCCACAAAGGCTGCCGGACCTTGTAGTTTTCCATTCACAGGGTGCTGTAAAGGAGTGACGTGGCCGATTGGGCGGAGCCCCACGTGGCCGAGTCTTTTAAACGTTTTGACAGCTAGCAGGGGGTAAATTCCCAGCTAGCTGTCACAGCGGGGGAGCAGGAGGTAAGGGGGCTGGTGCATTCATAACATGTTACACCCCAAATATGGGTGTAACATGTAACATATTATGAAAGGTGAACTTATCCTTTAGGCTGGCCAAAGGATGGATCGAAACTGGGTCGGGGTCAGCGGGGACTGGACCAAACTTCGATGCAACTCTGCCTGTTCCCACTCAACAGAAGTCAATATAACAATCTTCTTCTATTAAACCAAAATGCTGGAAAATTTCATTTAATCAGCAGTTGCAGCCAATCAGCTGCAGCACTGATCAGTGTATTTTGACAGAAGAGGAGTCCCTGCTGTCAAAATATAATAACACAGTGGGGAGGATTCCTCCATCCACCTCACTTTTGTGCATGGTGAAATCCATTCATTCAGCCCATTGGCTGATCAATAAAAAAATGACCCATCTACAGACAGCCTTACAATTGCAAAAATAGAGACAACGAGGCAGTTAGTATTTTTTAAAAGAGGTCAGCAATGACAACCTCTGAATATGGCTGTATTTTCTTTTACTAGTTCAATGCAGCCTGGGTAAATTATATTTCCATAACACAGGTAACCCTGTACTATTCCCATCCCTATAAGAAGATAGCTGCTATTTATGTCTTGGTATAATCATACATTTATTGTACATTTTCCAGCCTCGGCCCTGTGGCGAGCTGCAATCCAATCCCCATATGCCATGTAAACTAGAAAAACTTGTTTTGCTAGCAGGATGCACTCAGTAGTGTCATTGTACTGGCTTGAATTTCCAGTTTGGGGGGATCTGAATGAATGGAATGTCACTGGTTTCATGGTGGCGGAAGATGAATTTTGGTGTTATTTTCCCTCAAGCTCTTGAAGTAGAGAAATGTTGATGTGTGTTCTTCCCGTACAGGTGTGCAGTCTGTGTTTCCAGTACAAACGGTGCCGTGTTTTGTCACTACCACACCCAGACTGGCTGTAACACAAACAGCAAACTTTCAACCGTTAGTGACAAAAGTGTGTGTTTACTGTCAGCATTTGCTGAGCACATAGCAGGACCTTGTTTGGTGGGGGAAGACTAGACCTGTTGTTCAGCTTATCAGCATTTGTCAACAAACACCTCAGTGCTTACCTTGTTTATCAGCAAGTGGGCTATTGAATGGGGCGGCTTCTAAAGTTACTGAAGAGTGTGTCTTAAAGGATAAGTACACTTTAAGACAATGCACTTAACAGATTTGTCCCTTTATACTGACCTAAAGTAACCCTCCTTTCCTTGTCCCCAGATGCAAACTTACCTGGATCTCAGGGCTGCCTCCGCTCTTTGTTTACATCCTGGCTGTGCCTGTGAATTACAGCATTATAGATGTTAATTAAGCTGTCTCCCATTGTCTCCAGTATGGATTAGCTTAAGCATGTTCGGATTTTAAGTTGGCCATAGACGGAGCGATTTTCCTTCCTGCAACCTGAGGAAATCGCTTAAATCCCTCCTACGGAGCCACTGTGTTCTTTCGGTGTGTGTGTGTGTGTGGGGGGGGGGGGATTTCCCTGCCAGGAGAACACAGTGATTACTGCTAGCAGCTGTAATAGCCGCTAGCAATAGTTTCATGTAAAATCTGATGGGCTGGTTGTACCCAAGATGATCAATTTGGGTACATTCGCCTGCCCAGACATGGTTCCAATGTTGGCCAGTTCCTGCTGAACCAGCTGAAATTTGAACCGTCTATGGCCGGCTTTAGTCCTAGGTCTGATATCCCTCCAAGAAACTGTCATTGAGGCCGGCAGTATGCAAGGACATTACCATGCAATAAATGACTACAAGCAAAGGAAAGGCTGCATGATAAAAATTGTCCGCTGCTTTTTTTTTTTTTTCAGATAAATGTATAAACTTTATTAGCATCAACATATTTCAAATTTGTAAAACCACTTAAAGCATAAACAAACCCATCAATTTAAAGTGATTCTAAAGGCTGAAGGTTTTTTACCTTCATGCATGAAGGTAAAAAAACCTTCTGTGTGCAGCAGCCCTCCCACTCCTTCCCTGAGCCCCCTTCAATCCAGCGATGTTAACAATAGCCTTGGCTGGATGTGGACTCTCCCTCCTCATTGGCTGAGAAAGCCCAGTGGCTCCCCACTGCTGTCAGTCACAGCCAGTGAGCCAATGAGAAGACAATGGGGGGCGGGGCCGAGACCCAGCTTTATGTGTCTTATGGATGCCCTCAGGGCAAGCAGCTTTCTCTAGTCTAGGGGCACTGCTCGAGGGGGAGGAGGAGCCAGGAGTGCCGGCAAGGGACCCGAAACGAAGAGGATCGGGTTTGCTGTGTGCAAAACCATTGCACAGAGTAGGTAAATGTGACATGTTTGTTTTTTAGAAAACAAAAAAAAAAGAAGCTTTAGTATTACTTTACTGGTTTCAAAAAAGAGTGAAAGTGAGGGGGACTGTTTTAAGGCCCCCGAGCTCATGGGAATGTGACAGCAAGGGCGTTGTGAGGCCCCCCTTTAGTTAACTGGTCAGTTAGGTCAACGCTGTATCCTGGCCTAGGCCAACAAGGCCCAGGCCTAAGGGAAGCACGTTGCAGGGGGGCAGCACGGAAAGAGTCCCCGCCGGCTTGCGTTACACTGTTAGTGAAGCGCCAGTCTTATGGGGGCAACTGGGCTGAGAGGCAAATTAATCTAGTGCCCCCATAAAGCAGCCGCACTGACTCCGGTATGCAGGCGGCCGGCATTCCGCAACTGCGGGGGGCGCTGCTTCTAATTTTGACTGTCCTATCATCCTGGACCACAAACCTTCCTCACTGTGCTATATGTTTCTGCTGCACCATTGGCATGGTTATATCTTCTTAGTCCTCTCCAAAAAATTATCCGAAATTTGTGCTTAAAGTAGAAGTATAAGCAAAATTTTTTCCCCATTTTGGATAGAGTAAGGGAGGGTTATAGCCCCTGTCAGTTTATTCTTTACCATTCCTGTCCCATTGCAGAGATTTCCCTTCACTTCCTGCCCCATAGCCAAACAGGAAGTGAAAGGAAATCTATGCAAAGGGAATTCATTGCCCCCCCCCCCAGGCCCTCAGAACTAAACAGCAAGGGGTGTGGCCTTGACAGAAAGGGGTGGATCATATTTAAATTAGGGGGTGCACGAGTTTAGACAGGCCTAGGGCAGCACAAAACCTAAATACACTACTGAGTTAGGTAGAATATTATATGGTTTGGTCCCTTTTTTCAATATAAAAAAGGGGACAGTTAATAAAAAATGGTTCTACTTTTACGTCAACCTCGTAGTGGCTGGGTTGCTTACTGTAATGTTGTTTTGAGTAAATAAGTTATTTGTGAATTATTTTATTTAACTGTGAATGGTTACATGATTAAAAAAAAAATTAAATGAAATACCAATAATAAAGGTCGCGGCCATTTTTACTCCACTATTTGATTGTAGTAATTTCTGGGGTACTATTGCTGTCTACAGCACAGTGGTATAGTGGTTAGCACTTTCGCCTAGCAGCAAAAGGTTCGCTGGTTTGAAGCCCGACCACAAAATCATCTGCCTGGAGTTTGCATGTTCACCCTGTGCCTGCGTGGGTTTCCTCCGGGTACTTCGGTTTCCACCCACACTCTAAAGACATGCTGGTAGGTTAATCGGATCCTGTCTAAATTGGCCCAAGTGCGTCGGGACCCTTCGGGGTAAGACCGTGCTATATCAAGATACCTCTCAACTCAACAAAAGGTGAGTGGGTGGGGAGCTCCACAGGAGATGCTTTCTTAGTCGACTGAGCCTAGAAGGTTCCAAAAGTTCAACTGACCTTCCAGAAGTCATCTCACGCGTCACAGGAGCAGTGAGGGGGCTTAAAACTGCCACTGCCCCAATCTCATGAGGGACAGGGGTGTCTTAAACCAGGTATCCCCCGTTTCCCCTTCATCCCTCTTGGTGGATGCCTCAGCCACTTATGATTGGCAGCGTGTAATGACAGCTTCCTGGCCAAATAGCTCAGGTTGGTTCAGATTAGGATCCCTAGCTTCACCCTGTCCTGCAGCTGTGCTTATATACACCACTTTGTAAACGTGCGGCTGCAAGGCGGGGACCGCCTTGGCCACAGTACAGTGACAGATTCCTGGCGAGATCACTCAGGTGGGTTTGGACTAGGAGACAAACACACTTGAGCTCATCCCTAGTCTCCAGTCTCAGGAAATCTATGAGGCCTGTAATGTGCGGACCATCGTAGGCAGCAAGCAAGAAATCAACAAAAAAAACACAAAATATGTATAAAAATTGGCTGAGGGCCCTAATTATTGCTAAGTATTTATTAATACATTTAAGATCACTTCAAAATATGAAATAAATATAAATAATAAAATAATTTATCAACTGAACAACTCATCCAGTCACTACGACTCGAGCTGTAACCATAAGTAACAGAATTTTTTTTTAAACTTTCCCTCTTGCTGACCGACCACATAATGTGGGCCGCGACAACACAGGCGGGTGGATGTAGAGCTCACAAGTGGTGTCCTGACAGCAGGCACCGCTGACATACCTCCCAATTTTTTGAGGTGGGAACAATGGGCGCCTATTAGAAAAAGTATGTAGGCATAGGACACACCTCCTTCCACGCCCACTTAGATGGGAAATATACAAAATATAAAAATTATAAAAAATATAAAATAAAAACAATGATTAGTTATACCCACAAGTGCTTTTTTTTACCGCTACCATTCCTTTATACTGGCTTTTGACATTTACAAATGCAGC
The DNA here is from genome assembly GCA_029206835.1 of Rana muscosa. Classification (NCBI taxonomy): domain Eukaryota; kingdom Metazoa; phylum Chordata; class Amphibia; order Anura; family Ranidae; genus Rana; species Rana muscosa. The sequence goes on from CM055118.1 coordinate 73,141,991, forward strand.
AATTTAGAACTTGGATGAAAAGTTTACACCGGGAAACACTTTTTAAAAGATAAAAAGTGCGTTTTATATACAACTATATAGATCAGACCAAAATGAGGGACAAATGAGGAGGAATGAGGGACAGAGGGACTTTGTTCCAAATCAGGGACAGTCCCTTGAAATCAGGGACAGTCGGGAGCTATGGTTCTGAGGGAGGCATATAGGGACATAAGATCCACTAGAACTTTCTAAAAGGTCACCTAACCCTTTGAGAACCTGCAGAAGGGTCACTTGACCTTTCAATATTGTTTTGGGACTGTAGGCCACACATAATCCCCAAACTCTTAACACTTTACTCCAGGTACTATCAGAAAAAACATACTAACTCAAATTTGGCAGTTAATGGCCGCGGCGTTCTTTATTGGTTTTAAAACATGAATTAAATCAACCATATATATTTTTATTATTCAACATCAAAAATCATATTTTAATGAAAACCAACCAACTGTGTAACTGCTTAGTTCTCATAACTCAAGCAGCATTACCTCAAATATCATGAAATAACATGTCCCCCCTGGATCCAGGGTGACCCGACCACATAAAGATCGCACGCGACTGGGAAGGGGGGGAGGGAGTTCTTCACTGGTGCTTGCTGACAGGAAAGAGGGAGATTCCCAGCCCAGCCAATCCTTATAAAGCCTTCCTGGCTTCCAGTACCTTCTGTCGCATCCCATTGGCTGGCTGTTGATCCCAAATTTAAAGACACAGTACATCAATTCAAATACATTTATACTTATACTGTATTCTATCAAATTGCGTTTTAACCCTCAAAACACCATTGAAGCATGTGGTGGCCACAATCCCAATTAAGTGGGCTTCTATTGTGCCCCCTTTTCTATTCCCCTCACAGAAACATGTGCAGGGGGGACCTGGAAACCCTGCTGCTGCCACAAACCCATGAGGGAACGGGGGGGCCTTAAAACAGGCTTGCCCCTTTTACCTTTCAGGACTGTGAAACTTGCAGCACTGGATGTAACCAAGGGCACAGTTGTTGTATCCAGGTAAGTAGGTGTATGTTGAGGGGGAGGGTGGGTTGCTTTTGGTCAGCACATAGGGGCAAATAGGACAAGTGCTCTTTGTCTTGAAGTACAATTATCCTTTAAAAGGACACAGTGCAGGTAAAAGCTCAGAAAAATCAAAGATTGCAGCATTTTTGTTTTTTCTTGTAACGTGTCTTTGTTATTGTTGAAGAATTTGACCCCTCCAGGAAGAGTCAGTTGCAAATTCCATAGCACTCCGTCACTTTTGCACATCATAACGCTCTCCTCTTCTAATTACTCTATGTGCTGGCCCAGCTCCTCCAACCTTCCCCCCCACCGACCTACATAACATTTTATATAATTGCCAGGAGAGAAGAAAAACTGAATACTATAGAGTTACCATCCAAGATGGTGGTGTCCAGCAGCTGTCTAAGGCAGGTGTCTCAAACTGGTGGCCCTCCAACTGTTTCGAAACTACAAGTCCCATTAAGGCATTGCAAGGCTGACAGTTACAAACATGACTCCCACAGGCAGAGGCATGATAGGACTTGTAGTTTCGCAACAGCTGGAGGGCTGCCAGTTTGAGGTCCCTGGTCTAAGGGCTTTTGTATGTCTACACAAGATAAACTTATGGGAAGATTAATGTTGAAATGAATGGTCAGTCACTAGGGTCTCCATTTAAAGTGACCCTGTCAGCACATACTTACCTTTATTGTCACCCATTTGTTAAACGCTATATATCCGCTGCTACTTGAGTGTCCGCCAACCCACTCTGCCAATTCATTCACTTGCTTCCAAATGCCCAGTGAATAAATCTCAAAATACTAACAAAATCTTACAAAGCCATTGACAAGCTACATCACCAGTCTTCCCTCAAAATATCACCCAAACCATTTTCTTCAGATGGTCTTGGCTGGCTCCGGACTGGAACTGCGCAAGACTGAGCGTCATCGCCATATTTTTTACTGGCAACCTTTTCCCGTCACTGGCATTTATTGGCAGGAGAAAAGTGACCATTTTTTACTGGCTGCCAGTAAAAATACTGACGGTTGACAACACTGCCCCATCCTTTCAGACTGCAAGCTTTCACAAGCAGGGCCCTCCTAACCCTCTTGTGTTGAACTGTATTGTAACTGTACTGTTCAGTCATCCCCTACTCTCAGTAACTCTGGATCTCTGGCCACCATGTCTGATAAGGTGAAAGCCTTTTCCATAGAATTTTCTATGGACATTTTTTTACAATGTAGGTTGCCAAGTGTTTCCCTTCAACCCTCCCCAATTGCTCAGCTCAGCTTGGATCCAGTGTGCAGAATTTGATAACCCATGCCCAATGTGGGCCAGCCATAGATTAGAAATTTGATGGTAATTTACGAAATATTTGCTTGATTTTCTAATGGTTAATGGAGACATTTCAAGAGAAAAATTGAAGAATGTAAAATTCTTCTTTCTCATCTATAAAAAAAAAAAAATTCTATCTGTGGGGCGGGGAATGCCTCAGTTGCAGATGATTGACCCAGTACAGTGGTCAGGTTCCTAGTGTGCTCACACAGGTGGGTTTGGACCAGGATCTGAACACTCCCAAGCTCATCACTAATGGCCAGCTTAGGCTGGGTTCACACTATTGCGAATTGGATGCGGATTTCTCTGCTCCAATTCGCATAGCAGGAGATTGTGACTGGCTGTCTATGGAGCCGGTTCACACATCTCCGAAGCAGGCGGCTGCAGTGCCAATTGCACAGGAGTCCTGTGCGTCTTTTGGTCCATTTCAGGTCCAAATTCAGCCCAAAATTTGGTCTGAAATCTAACCTGAACCGGTGAATTGAAAAACACCGGACCCCCTGCTGTGAGCCACTTCATGTTCTAGTGAGAACCCAGCCTGAATGGTTGCCAAACGTGCTTCTATAAATGATCAATCTGCTTTTCTGATTGATCTCTTATGAGAGGAATATTCGACCAATAGTCAAAAACCCATGCCACACACAAAGAAGCAGATTTTGAGTGACAGTTAACATTCGATATATCGCATCTTTGTTTCCACCATGTAATCTCAAAGTCTGGTCAATGGAAGTACATTCGTATTCACAAACAAAATATCTCAGTGCTGCTGATTAGATTAGGGATGAGCTCAGGCTCATGTCCGAACCCACCTACAGCCGGCCATAGATGAAGTGATTTTCTTTCCTGCCATAGGTGGCAGGAAAGAAAATTGCTTGATTCCACCATCAACAGTGTTGATGGGGGAATCCCCCCTGCAGAGCCATTGTGTTCTTTGGGCAGGGGAAGCTGTACCCACTGGGAGAACACAGTGATTATTGCTAGTGGCTAGAATAGCTGCTAGCAATAATCGCATGTAAAATTCAACAGGATGGTTGCACCCAAGTTGATCGATCAATTAACTAGGGTACAGTCAGCCTGCCCATACATGGTTTGAATCTTGGCTGGTCCCTGCTGAACTGTCTGAGATTCGAACCCTCTTTGGCCAGCTTTAGCTATCCCGCCAAGGAGCTGTCAAAGCTGACATCCAACCATAGGCAGTGGAGGCATTGCCAGTCCTGCAGTCGCATGTTACCAAATGGCGTGTATATGTGCCACTGTAAATGTTTCTGCTGCCTATGATTGGCCATCCGCTTATTGGTGAAGTAGCTCTTGTCTAAAGCAGCCCATAGATGATTCGATTTTGGTGTGGAAGGAAACATAATCGCTTGATTCCCCCATCAACACAGTCAAGGTTTATGGGGGAATGCCTGTCACAGTGCTATTGTGTTCTGCCAGCAAGGCGGGCAGAGACAGCCTTCCTGGCTGGTAGAACACAATGATTACTGCTAGCGGCTGTAGCCACGGGCAGTAATTGCATTCAGTGATGGCTCGGGCATGTTCGGATTAAGCCTGCCAGGAAGCCGTCACTGCACACCGCCAGTCATAGGCAGTGAGGCATTTCCCGACCGGCAGCTGCACATACAGACGCTGCCTATGGTTGGTGGTGTGCAGTGCCGGCTTCCTGGCGGGCTCGATCCAAACACGCCCGAGCCCATCACTACTTGCATTTCAAAAATCCAACAGGCTGGTTGTACCCAAGTCAATGAATCGATCGGTACAGCCTACCCATACATGGATTGAATCTTGGTAAGTTCTTGCTGAACCGGACAAATTTCGAACCATCTGAGCTATCCCACCAGTAGAGATGGGCTCGGGCGCGTTTGAAATCCCACGTGCCCGATCCTGTCAGGAAGCCACGACTGCACATGGCTAATCACAGGCAGCGAAACATTTCCTGATCTGTGCATCTGTCTGTGGACCAAGAAATGTCTCACTGCCTGTGATTACCCGTGTGCAGAGTCGGCTTCCTGGTGGGATCGGGCACATGGGATTTCAAACACGCCTGAGCCCATCTCTACCCACCAGGAAGCTGTCAAAGTGGACAGCCAGCAATCATTACCACACATATACAAGGGGCGTGTATCCGTGAGGCTGCATGATGGGAAATGCCTGAGCCGCTTGTGATTGGATGTCTGCTTTGGCAGCTTCCTGGCGGGACACCTTTGTGTAGAAATCCGCCTGCTGCCAATCAAAGCAAAACGAGTGATCATTTTCCACCCTGGCCAATCGATTTAAGCCTTGTACACACGATCAGATTTTCGGATGACCGTCTGTCCGTTTTTTGTTGCATGCTAGTCTCATGTCGAAAGTGAAGAGGTTACTCACCATATGAAAATTCTCGTACAACAGAATACAACTTCAGAAGTGATGTCACGTGTTGAATAGTTTTATATGAGTTCTTTTGTTTCTGAGCATGCATAGTCTTGTTCTTACGATTTTTTTCCATACGAAAACCGTACTAATGAAGCGAAAATCGGACGTTGAGTTCACGTACGACAAAAATTTTATAGTCTGCACATCCAGCTTTTGTCTGATGGAAAAACGGAGTCGGCTGTCGAAAGCACCGTAAAAATCGTCAGACCGTTCGTCTGATTCAATTTTTCTTTGTGCGTGTACGGGCCTTACGATTCACTGAAACTGATCTAAAGCGATTGGAAGGGATCGATTGCTTGCAGATTAATTCATTTTTGACCGAATCGTGCCTTACTGGGGTAATAAAATGGAAGCGCGCGTGGCCAGCATTACACAGGAGCCGATGAACTTACCAGCAGGTCTTTGGATCTATACGGATGCAGGGCGACCATGCAGACTCCATGCGGACCCATACACGATCGATCCGATGTCTGTCTCCTTCACAGCATCTCCTGACTTGGATGGGGCTTGTCCTCCTCCATCAGATCGCAGTCTAGCAGAATGAGCCTGTGATTGTAACACCCAGAAATATTGCAATGAAATGATTTTTTCCTTTGAGTGCCCCCCCCACCTTTTCTCTTGGATCAAACAAGTAGAGGAGGAGGGGCGGCTGGCTGTGTTTGTTAAGGCAGTGAGGAGGAAGAGGAGCCCCCATTTGCAGAGTTAAGGCATGCAACAAGCAGCTGGCAGCTTTGCATTGAGAGAGGCAGGGAAGAGATGCTGGTGGAGTGCTGATCCATCCCGGCCGGCTCCTCCCCCCGCACACAGACAGCGGACTCCGCTCTTCTCCCGGCTCATACACAAGCATACACTCTCCGGGACGGAGCTCCCCATCCTGAGCGCTGCCTACTGGAGGACGAGGTGATCGCAGGGAGCCGATCGCAGGGGAGGCGGCACACACTCACACACACACACGTCGCTCATCTCTTACCATCCCGATCGCCCATTTCTCCGGGACTTGTGGATGTGACAGCCCAGACCGGCCAGGCGAGCGATGAAGAGCGCTGAAGGGGGAGGCGGCTGGAGGAGACAGGGGGACAACACAGGTAAGGAAGCCCTAAAACTACTAGATCTAGTGTGGAGGAGCCTCCCAAATCCTCATCGGATACTTCACGGACACATCACTTGTTTGGTGCTAGGGGAACCTCATGGAGCACCCCTTTAAGTCATAGGGCGTCACCCCCCCCCCATGATGGAGAGGTGAATGAGAAGTGGGGGGCGCTGTACCCCCAACATGGGGGGGTGAACCAGGATGGATGCCTTGGATTGCTGCTTTCTGCTGATCGTCCAGGACACAGAGGAATACCAACCATCAATGGTCCATCTAATGACCCTTCACTGCTGCCTATGGATGGGGGGTGGGGTTCCTAGCACCCCCTTATGTCATTATACAGACACTTCTTACCAGAGCTGGGGAATCCCACTTACTTCCACTCTGCAGAGTACGACCCCATGCTTGGTCCTGGGGGGGAGGGGGCTCATCACTTCACCCCTAGATTCCCTACATCTTTAGAGGAGGGAATCGCTACTGCTACACACAGATCTGCACCCCAAAATTACAGACATCTCCCAGTAGTCTGGAGTGATGCCTGATGTACGAAGGACTGGATGTAATGGGCTGGCTTGTGTGCAGAGCAGGACCCCATGCATGGCCAGATCATTCCTATATTCCCTCTGAGTGTGTGTGTATATATATATATGAGAACCTCTGTACTCCAGAGGAATCTGCACCCCAAAATATAGATGATCCTTCCTGACATGTCACAGTGTGGAGTGATGCTTGATGATGTACTAAGGACTAGCTATGATGGGCTGGCTTGTGTGCAGAGCAGGACCCCATGCATGGTCAGATCATTCCTATATTCCCTATGTATATAGAGGAGAACCACTCTAATCCAGAGGACTCTGCACCCCAAAATATAGATGATCTCTCCTGACATGTCACAGTAGTGTGGAGTGATGCTTGATGATGTACTAAGGACTAGCTATGATGGGCTGGCTTGTGTGCAGAGCAGGACCCCATGCGTGGTCAGATCATTCATATATTCCCTATGTATATAGAGGAGAACCTTACAACTCCAGAGGGATCTGCACCCCAACAATACAGATGATCCCTCTGACATGTCAGAGTAGTATGAGTTGATGTACTAAGGACTAGCTATGAGATCATTTTCTTTATAGAAGAGAACCTCTCTACTCCAGAGGAATCTGTACCCCAAAAATATAGACCCCTGACATGTCACAGTAGTATGGAGTGATGCTTGATGATTCACTAAGGGCTAGCTATGATGGGCTGGCTTGTGTGCAGAGCAGGACCCCATGCATGGCTAGATGATCATTCCTATATTATGTATATAGAGGGGAACCTCGCAACTCCAGAGGGATCTGCACCCCAACAAAACAGATGATCACTCTGACATGTCACAGTAGAGTAGATGTTTGATGGGCATGGCTTGTGTGCAGAGCAGGACCCCTTGCATGGTCCAAAGAGGCAGATTCCTATATTCTCTATGCTGTATAGGGAGGAGAGTGTCCATAATCCAGGGTGGGGGGGGCTGTGTGATCTGTACCCCAGTAATATGGATGACCACACTGACATGTCACAGTGGATGCTTGATGATGTACCAAGGACTGGATGTGATGCCTTGTGTGCAGAGCAGGACCCCTCGCTTGGTCCTAGGAAGGCAGATAAGCACATTCCTATATTCCCTATGCTGTATAAGGAGGAGAGCCTCAGTACTAAACAGGGTGGTTGGCTGTGTGATTTGTACCCCACTATAACAGATGATCACACTGACATGTCACAGTAGTATAGCGTGATGCTTTCTAGTCACGGCTTGTGTGCAGAACAGGACTCCATACACTGTCATATGGAGGCTGATCAGAACATTCCTATAATTGCTGTATAGAGAGGAAAGCTTCAGTACTCCAAAGGGTGGGGGGCTGTGTGATCTTGTACCCCAGTAATACAGTTGATCACACTGACATGTCACAGTAGTGTAGAGCAGTGCTTGATGTACCGAGGAGTGGATGTGATGGACATGGCTTGTGTGCAGAACAGGACCCCTTGCATGGTCAGTGGGATGCTGATTAGAACATTACTATATTCTCTGTTGTATAAATGAGAGCCTCAGTACTCCAGAGGTTGGGGGGCTGTGTGATCTGCACCCCAGTAATACAGATGATCACACACTGACATGTCACAGTATTGTAGAGTGATGCATGATGATGTACGAAGGAATAGACGTGATGGACATGGCTTGTGTGCAGGACCTTTTGCACATAGGGAGGCTGATCAGAACATTCCCATATTCCTCTTGTTACTCCAGAGGGTGGTACAGGGTTGTGTGATCTGTAAGACCTCAGAAATAAATATGGTCACACCAACATATCACAGTAGTATAGATTGATGATGTACTAAAGAGTGACTGTGATGGCGATCGAGTATGGGGAGGGGGGATCTGGAGAGATTAAGGGGAGACCCTTCTCTGGAGACCCTGACGTAACCTAGATGACCACATCTTATTCTGCATATAGATTCCTAAATAACACTCATTGCATGTCTGATAGAAGGGGAGTCCATTGCCTTTTCTTCCAGCAATAGCTGGCTATGTCCACACAGACTTGCATAAGAGGTATGACACAGGCTGTGCTGTCTCGAGCAGTGGTCAGGCTCTGTAGCTGTAATTGAGCTGTATTCAGAGGCAGTACTGTGATTTTTCCCCATGTACTGCTGCTACGTTGCTTGAGATTTAGAATGTGTGTGGAGGTAAATGCTTCTGCCAGGAACACTATAACATATGTATGCTGGTGAAGCGCACCGAGGGTGGGAGGAAGTAGGTTGTGAGATATTCTACAGAGCAGATTGCAAGCCTGCATAGCCTAGCTTTGCCTTCTCAGCTCGGGTTTCCTGGCTTTGCACTGCCAGCGGTAGGGAAAGCAGCTGCACCTTCTCAGATAGGCTGGGGATGCCTGCAGGTGTCTTGTGAGCACTGATCCAGCCGGTTAGTCAGGGAGTAGTTCAGTGCAAGGCTGGGGTCTTCTCACTCCAGTTATTGCAGTGAGTACATTAGTCTTATCCTTGGATGCACCTGCTGTAGCATCTACCTTTTTCCAATCATCTGAAACCAACTGGTGTTCTACATTTACCTGCTGTGGCATCCACCTTTTTTCTAATCTTCGAAACCCAACATCCTTTTTATATGTACCCACTGAGGTATCCACCTTTTCTAATCTTCGAAACCCAACATCTTTTTATATGTACCTGCTGAGGCATCCACCTTTTTTCTAATCTTCGAAACCCAACATCTTTTTATATGTACCTGCTGAGGTATCCACCATTTTCTAATCGCAACATCATTCTATATGTGCCTTCTGTAGCACTTGCCTTTTCCAATAATCGGAAATCCACAGTTGTTCTATATGTACCTGCTGTAGCATTCCCCTTTTCCAATTGCTGGCAGCCCACCGTCGCCCTATATGTGTAGCATTACCCTTTTTCCAACCATCAAAACCCAGCACCTTTCTATATATGCTTGCTGTACCATCCCCTATTCCAATATTCGGAAACCCACCAACATTCTATATGTACCTACCATAGCATTCACCTCTTCCAAAACCTATGTTTTATATGGATTTGCTGTAACATCCACCTTTTTTTCCAATCATTGAAAACCTTAGTACTATATTTATGTAAGGCTTTTTTATAATTTTTTTTGCCAATTCTAGTGCAACTTTGTCCCCCATCTGCCTTTTTTTTTATTGGACAATATGTGGCGTTTTATGTCGTCTTCTCAGTATTTAAAACAATCCCTTACATTACCCACTGGCAAGTTGGCCAAGAGACTTATTTAATCAGCGAATGCCATTAAAATAAGCCAGTCTGACTGCCATAAACAGTTCTTATGACTTGGCACTTGGGAAGACGCATCAGAATTGCTGCCATGATGATAAAGGTGATGTATTTGCGGACAGCTCATGTATGGCGAAGCAAATTTTTTAAAGATCCTATATGCCTGTCTATCGGCTATAGTGACACAGCTTTTCTTGCACTGATCCCAAAAAAAGTGTCTTGCAGCTGGAGTGGAATTCTTGTCAAATTTATTGCTCTTGTCTTGCAATTTAAACCCATTTTAATGAAATCATTGATTGAGGCACTTTTCTAATGGTTAACGAACGTTATGCCTATAACTGATCAAGCCATGTAGATTCGGTGGGCTAAATGCAGGAATATGGATTTGTTAACCTAATGCATTATAGAATATTGCACAAGCTATAGAGGTCTATGGAATGGCATACATTATTTAATCTCTAATTTTGTCTAGATCTCAAGTGAGAATGGTGGTATATTATTATTTGGGTGGCTTGAGAGAGAGGCAGGCAGCTCATTCATTCTTGCGCATATATATATATATATATATTTTGCATTGCATTTATTTTTGTGTAGCATGTGGGAAATGTTTGCTCTTTAACCCAAGGTATTGCTGATGAGTGCAATATGTAGCACCTGTTCTATAACCTTGCTGTTGCTACATGGAGTGCCTTTTTTTTTTTCCCCCCTCCTATTTAACTATTTATTTATGTTTTCCATTAAAACCTTCCGACTGCTACCCAGTTCACAGATGGTGGGATACTGAGAAAGTTCATCTTAATTGGCAAATCTATTTCCTGTTCCCTCGAAATGGGCATGAATACGTTCCACAATTGGATGGACTCCATGAGTTGTTCCCCCCCCCCCTTTTTTTATATATATATATATATTTTTTTTTTTTTAATTTGCTCCCATCCATTTGGTTGCAATAGGCAGGTAGGTCTCTTGTCATGGGCAAAGCCACGATCATGGTAGACCTGACAAGATGTTCATATTAAAGTAATGTAATTCTTGATGGTACTTGTAAATGAAGCAGAGAAGGCTGTATTGATCGTAAAGTGGCAAGTGCAGTCACCCATAGCATCCAGTGATGCTTCTATATTAAGCGCCGACAGGTTGCTATGGGTTTACTGGTTGTTGTTGGTTACCCCTGCACTTTGCACGGTACCCTGCTTCATTAAATGGGCTCGGTTGGCTTGAAAGATATTGGAATGTTGGCTGGTGTGGTGGTCAGCGGTGCAGGTCCCACCTCTGTTGTGTACGTACACAAAAGCTTGCAATCTCCCTGGTTGTCATGTCCCCATCCTTCCTGGTTTTAATGAACGTCTGGCTCAGCTGCTGCAGACTCTTAAGAGCTGCCAGCCCCGACCTATCCCTGAATCTCCTTCTCGCGTCTTGCCTGAAATGAGATGCGATCAGCCTGGCTGGGCTGTGCTTTTCTGGCTGTCAAACGGGTCTTCATGAACTCTTTCATTATTGCTTTTTTGTTTTTGTTTTTTAATCAGGTTTCCTCCTTTTTTTGTTTTGCCGTTACGTGTATTTAGTTGTTTACTGAACACAATGCAGGGGAGAAATGCGTAACAATGGAAGTATTGATCTCTTTCGAACCGCACAGATTTAACGCTTGACATTCTTGGCCATGTTGCGACCAGTAGATTAAGGTCCAGTAGGTTTGTTGCATTAATATCTTGTTCAAGGCACTGCAGCGGTTGCATTTCCTTCCACCGAAGCTCTGTCACTTGGGGATATGCATTGGTCCTTAGTCGGGGAATTGTTTGGCGGGGAAGGGGAGGGGGATTTGTGCCACTTTTTTTTTTTTCCTGCTGGATAATGAAAGTCCATTTGCCTCCAGAGCTATCAATTATCTAGTGACTACAGCATTCCACTTGTGCTCCGCGGCAGTGAAAGTCAGGCTGTGTTATAGAGGCTGGCTAATCACGGTTCGCCAACTGTGGTCTGTGCCTGCCAGTAGAGTAAGAGAAGAGGATTATTCGGAACGAAACATGCCCGTGTGGTGTGTGTGTGTGTGTTTTTTTTTTTTCTTTAATGTGTGTGTGTATAGAAATCAGATTCAACAGCTTTTGTATTCGCTCGTTCGTAAATGCTTAAGCTGCATTGTATAGGTTGAATAAGCTATAGGTTTGTAGGATTCCCCTGTCAAGTCAGATTAGGGGAAATAAAATAACGAAGGTGTTTGAAGACGTAGGGCTGGCGTATTTGGTTTTTAAATGTGCGTTTGCTCATCGGGAGGAAATCCGGAGACAGCGAGTGCGTTTCTTTTTTTTTTTTTTTTTGGTATGTGTGAGGGGAGAATCGCGGCCAGCGTCAGCGAGGAAGCCACTGAGATCCACTTCACACTTGTTGTCTCAACATAAAGCCTCAGTGTCTGTATTTGCAGTATTAAACCTGCTTTCTCCAAGCTGTCACCTGTAGCTTCAACCCCACCCAATCTCCACAGCCCCCTTCTACGATATTCGCCGTGCCTGCGTTCTTAGTGATTTTTCACAAGGCAGTGACTAGAATATATATGAATTTATGTACTTGGCTACGCACTCCCTCAGTGCAAGCGTTAGATTATTAATGATGGCTGTATGGTGAAAAGAAAAATCGAGTGACGCCGTGAAAGATCAGAAGCTGCTTTGCACATAACGGGCTTGCTTAACAAGGCAGCACAGAGAGCGATGAAGTGCAGTAACCCGTGGCAACCAATCAAACGTCATTTTTGAAGCAATCACAGGCGATGAGAGATAATTGCTAATTGGTTGCAGCGCTGCTCTTTGCATAATCCTCTTCTTTTTTTTTTTTTTTTTTTTTTTTTTCTTTTTTTTTTTTTTTTTTTTTTTTTTTCTTATTAGACACCCAATTTAATGTTGATAACTGCAGTATGTGAGTATATATGCATCAGCCGTGGACGTAATCTTCTAGGCTCTGTTAGCCAGCAAGCTGTGTATTTGCGTATTTTATTAAGGATATATATGTGCAGTTGCGCACACATACCTAGTGCGGTCGATTTTTATATATTAAAAAGTTTCCCTTTTTTTTGATGCGCCAAATCACACGCCATATTAAAGGCTTACATTTTGATAGCATTATGCCTAATTCTTGAATCATCTCTGTTATGTCTCTCCAACTCGTTTGCTATTTTTCAGGATCTGCGGTTTATTTTCTATGCGCTGTGCCAAAAAGCAGGCAGCACGGTACAGGGAATCTCATAAAACGTAGCGTGATTATGTATGTAATTGAATACAATGCATACTTCCTAATGTACTGTTATAATGGATGACAGAAGCTGGCTTCCTACAACGCTGTGGAAGCTTTGGAGAAAGCTGCGTATAATATATATTCTCTCTCCCCCCCCCCCCCCCTCCCCTTCTGAGACGGTAGCACTTTGAATCACACAGCTTTATAGATAAACTTCTTCGATATGCTGGGCGAGTCGGGCCCTATAAAGAAAAAAATTAAATCTCTTGTTTTGATATAGAAACATAACTAGACGTAATGCTTTTGTGTTTGGCGTTGAAGCTGCAGAAAGTCCATTCCATTATTAAATAATACATGCCGGACCCATCAATATTCTATTTCTATAATTTATTTTATAATATCCTTTTTTTTTGTGCTTGTTAATTTTCTGATTGTTTACCAGCTAGACGGCTTCATTTATAGACAGGGATCTCCTATATGTTGGTGCATTTACAGACCGAGTATAGTGAATGGCTGCTGCCAATCAAATTTCCTCTTTCACTGGTACAGAGTAAGCAGCGTAGAGAATGCTGATTGACGATTGGTTGCTGTAGTGTACGGCGGTTTTTTACACCGTTCGCTGCTTCTGTTAAATACACTTGGCAGTCTTGCATGCCTAATCGCGACAACCGATAGAAACCACTGATCGGAGTGGTTGCTGAAGGTGACTCTGGTTCCCATGGGTTATGGCGTGGCGCTTCTCATTGCGTTATTAATAAATAAGCCAACGTACTATTGTAATTAACATGTAACGTGAAGATTAACTTGATACGTTTTGTGTGTTTTTGTACTATTTTATGTGCCTTTTTTTAAATTGGTAACTATAGATCTATAGGGGAAAAGCAATACCATGTTAATTATTTAGGATTGGTCATCTATCTGATGCCTGGCTACTTAAGGCAGAGCCTAGATTTTCAAGCCCTCTGGGGTATACAGCATTTTGTAGTCCTTTTTAGCTCAATGAGGCATGGCTAGAACTGATGATCATAGGTGTGTGTATATTGGCAAAGGACCTATTTAGCAATTGATGACATTAGGAGGCATCAAGTTTTTTTTTGTGTGTGTGTGTGTGTGTATACATATATTTCCATTTGGGGTGGAAATAATAAAGAAAATGTATACATTTTTGGCGTATGTAGTTTCAGAAGGGTTAATCCTATGAGTCTGGTGCCATTTTGTTCCTGCCGTTTTACCGCTGTTGTTTACTGCGCTGAATTTTCACGTTAAGGGAAAATATAAGTAATTGCACAAAGAACACTATATGAAACAAATTCTGTGCATCGAAGCAAGCCTTTTTCCCATATATTTAAATATATGCTTTTACTACTGCCACCCTCGAGCGATGGGCACTCGTTTTGAAGCGTCTGTGTTGTTCGTGATTTTGGAGCTTAGTTCCTGAGCGGTTTAGATGATACAGGAACACCTAATTGTGTGATGATCATTATTTTCTGTGTGTGTATGTATATGTATGTGTGTATATGTATGTATATATATATATATATATATATATATATAATAAATATAATTTTTTTTTTGATTTTTTCCATTTGGCAGTGGTTTGAGGCTGTAATTGTTCTGACAGCCACTAGAGGCATCGTAGAGCCATAGAACAGGTGGGCAGCTGTATTGTCGTCTTTATGTATACATGGTTTTTGGGACTGTACTTTTTCTCAAATTTATGTGCACACGTAATGAAGTTGTGCAGCAGAATCAAGTCTCTTCGCTCAATTCTGACACTTCAAATTGACAATGCTTTGTCGTAGAACAGGGACATTAGATGTGCAATAATTCTTCCGGGTTCTGTCTCAGATTATATTTGCAAGTGATCACACAAACAAGCATTTTACGTTTATGGGAATAGACGTCGGGCGTTGTAAAACTGTAGCCATTTGACCATTTTTAAAAACAGATGTTTGCTGAGTGCTGCACATAAATGAGAAGGGGAAACCCATAAAAAGTGCATTTTCCAAATAAATGAAGGGGGCGCTAATTTAACTCCTTCTTTTCCAAAACCTCATCTATATTTGTTTCCAATTTTATGTTAATTTAAAATTAGGCTGATTTATCAGCGTCCATTCTAACAGTTCTCTATAATCTTCATAGCTATCTATAAGATCTAACTTTGATAGTTGGAATCTGAGCATGGCTGTAAAGAAAATATGAGCGCACTGTATGTTGTAAGAAAAAAAAAAAACCCTGTTAGAAAACAAATTCTTATTGCTTATAATAACCAAATGGCTGCTTTTTTTTCTTTTTGTTTTTACAGTTCAATTCAGATTTGCAAATACGGTTTGTGATGGGCAGCACAAATTGTTTCCTGCCGCATTGCAAAATGTATAGACTAGTCTTAATTCCCAAAACTCCAGGATAAAGATGATGATTATTATTATTATTATTATTATTAATAATAATATTATT
Organism: Rana muscosa; assembly: GCA_029206835.1. Taxonomy (NCBI): domain Eukaryota; kingdom Metazoa; phylum Chordata; class Amphibia; order Anura; family Ranidae; genus Rana; species Rana muscosa. The sequence goes on from CM055118.1 coordinate 73,157,327, forward strand.
ATTTTTTAAAAAAAGTGAGCGTTATTTACACTGATGTTCGTTGAGATTTAAAAATGAGTTCCATTATAAAAATTTTCCTTCTGCTAAAGCTTATTGCATGAAGCTTAATAAGCCCTTTGATACTCACTGCTTCACGAAATATTTGGCCTTCGGAAGGAACAGAAGTGATTAATGATGCCCATTTTTTTTGGGGCCATTTTCTTTTTTATTGAAGTATTTGGTTGGTTGCGATGGGCAAAATGTGTGGGGTTTTTTTTTTTTTTTTTGCAGGCTTGTTCTACACCAGCCTTTCTCAACCAGGATTCTGTGGAACCACAATGTTCCTTCAGAGGTTGTTAGGGGATTTTTTTGGAGAAGAGAGCAATTTCTCCCTCCTTGGATAGGTAACCGACACCAAGGATATTTAGCTACCTGTAAGGAGTACGTTCTTCCCACTGACTACCAATGTAAGGAGCATTCTTCCCACAGACCACCATGCTAATTTAACGTGGGCTATAATGTAATTATTGGCTGGGATTCCCTGAGGCCTGAAGGTTATTTCAAATGTTCCTCTTTGTTGGGTTGAGAAAGGCACCACACATGTGGTTCCCAATTTACAAACCATATCACCTAATTCAGCATTGCTTAGAATTATTGTCCAATGGTTTAATAATGGGATGAATTATGAAAATTCACAGGTACCAGGAGTGCTCATTATTGCTATAAAAAACAAATTGTCCCCTTTTTTTTAGGCTCCATGCATACTGGCTTAAAAAAAAAAAAAAAAAAAAAAAAAAAATGCTGCTCCTAAAGTTTAGTGTTTTGCCTGTAGAAGCAACTCATGTTATCCTATGGGGGAGATTTACTATAACTGGTTCACACAGAATCTGGTGCAGCTGGGCATAGTAACCAATCGGCTTCTAGCTTCAGCTTGTTCAATGAAGCTTTGACAATAAAAACTAGAAGGTGATTGGCTACTAATGCACCGCAGCATCAGATTCTGAGTGCGCCGGTTTTAATAATTTTCCCCGTGTGTCCATGCACATTAGGTAGCCTAGAGCCATTTTTTCAGCTCAGCGTTTGGAGGCAGAAAAAATAACTTTTTTTTTTTTAAAGAGTTTTTATGACGCGCTAAATGCTCAAAATTAGCATTTGTGTGTGGGGTTTTTTTTTTTTTTTTTTTTTTTTTTTAGCTAGTGTGTATGGAGCCTTAATGTTGTACATAATACATTCACGTTAAGGCCCTATACACACTATTCGATTTTCTGCAGATTTTTGTCTTCAAATTTACCAAAATCATGTTGTGCAAGGGCTTGCCTGATTGCATACAAATTTAAACTCTTAAGGTTTGACCTCATTTTAGATGGTTTTGGTAAATCTGAAGACAAAAATCGGCAGAAAATCTAATAGTGTGTAGGGGGTTTAACTAACTTAACCAGGTAAAAAGTGGCGATGGGTCTGCTATCAGAGTGAAGGCTGGCAGAGCTTTTTTTGCTGATTATCAATAGACCAGTTGATCTGTTGAAAATCTTTTTCTTAATCGCCTTAACCTCATAAAATGAAGCGGTACAGAGCTGATTGGGAACGCAATTTTGGCATATTTTTAAACGCTCTGTGCATTTTCTTATTGAATGAGTATGACTACATCTCCTACCCCTTCCTTCCCTCTCTGGCACCAAGTAGGCTGTTCATACAATAGTAAAATACAGGGACAGAGCTGTTTCCTTAGGGCTGACTATTCACACTGCTGTGTCACAATTTGCCAGAAGCCTATCTGCTAATTTGTTCAAGCTGCAGTTGAATAAATTGGGCCTTCCTGTCATTACCCCACCAGTGGTGACCCCCTGTAGGACCAAAAGGTACAGATGCTACAACTGGCAGATGGCAATATTTAAGTGGTCTTGCACCAAAGCAATTTTCCTAACCTTTTTAATTGCCAGCTGCTGGTCTGCAAGTGTAACATTTGGTACATGTTTGTCTTTGTGTATAAATGGCTTTTTTTGTTTGTTTGGCACTGAAATGTATTTGTTTTGGTTTTGTGTACATGCATTGCGTCTAGATTTGATTGTAAAAATCTTGAGCTATCTTGTTTCCCGCCAAGTAGTTGTATGGATGTTGGAAAAGTAACGGGTGGCCAAGGATCTTGCTTTCATCACACGTGCAGTTCTGCCCTGTAGACGCTACAGATAATTGTGTCAGGCCATTGGGTAAAAAAAAAAAATTCTTACCGATCTAATAATCTTTAACCTTACTGGAGATGAGCTGAGGAAAATTCTCCATGGGGTGCCATTTAGCATGATTTTGTAACCAGGTGATCGGCCAATAATGTCTAGCCAATTTTTGTTACCATGGAGAAAACCTTAAAATAATTTTCAAAGTCTTAAGACGTGTCTTCTATTTTTATTTAACAGGTTATGGTTACATTTATCATACACATTACATTGTAGGTGCAAACAATTAAAAGGAATAGGTCATACATAGCATATGCGACGCCCACCCTGGATATTCTTTCTTATTACACAGCTGCTCTATGCAACAACATTTTATTTTCATCAATCATCCTAAAATGATTATTAATAGTGTCCAGAAAAGAACCAGTTAGTAAAAATGTTGTGGTGTCCCCTTAGGTGGTCATTGGGCGAAGGGTCCCCTTAGGTAGGTGGTCAGTAGGTGAACCCCCCTCCCCATTAGGTAGGTGGTCAGTGAGCGAAGGACTTCCCCTTGGGTAGGTGGTTATTGGGAGAAGGGCTTCCTTTTTTTTTGTTGGTGGTTATTGGGAGAAGGGCTTCCTTCTTCTTTTTTTTTTTTTTTTTTTTTTTTTTTGTTGGTGGTCCGTTGGAATGTCCACCTAACAGATTCATAGGCATCGTGGTTATTCACCTGAGGGAATAAAAGTGAAGCTTCTTGCCACTGGTTCTGCCGAGTGATGTTGGTGCAGGCACTGTCAGATCAGTCTACAACTGCTCAAGGAACCCCTAGCAACCTCTGGAGGAACCTTCCTGAAACAGGCTGGTCTTAAGGGACATTACAAAATGTATTACATTTTTTTTTCTTAAACTTTGCAATCACCTTTTTGATGTTGCTAAGAGCCGGTTCACACAGGAGCAACACGACTTTGTGTGCGACTTTGCGAGGCAACTTCAGCGCAACTTGGGGCGACTTACAAGGTGACTTCAAGTTGCCCCAGGACAGGCGACTTTTCAGTGGCCAATCAAACAGTAATCAGCTCTGTGGGAGGGAGGGGTTTGCCTGAGAAAACTAGTTTCTCTTCCTATAAAGTTGCTTCAGTTAAGACCGGGGATCCGACTTGGAGGCGACTTCCATTGAAATCAATGAGTACAAGTCGCCTTGAAGTAGTGCAGGAACCTTTTCTGAAGTTGGAGCGATTTCAGTAGTGTACATTAAGACGGCTGTCATTCACTTCCATGTAATTTGACATGTCGTGCGACTTGGGGCAACACAAGTCGCCCCCCAGGTCGCGGTAGTGTGAACCGGCTCTAAGGCTGGCCATTTATTTTATTATTATACACTTTTTTTCTCTTGTACAATTTTTCCTTTACATTTAATAAAACCATATAATATGAGGTCAAACCTAAACACTTTCAATTTGTATGCAATCAGGCAGGCTCTTGCACTACATATTTAAAGGTAAATCTAAAGGAAATTGAATAATGTATGGCCAGCTTTACCCTGGTCTAAAAGAATGAACGGTGAAGTCTGCTTTTGTTACTTCTTTTTGTGTAGACTTTTTTTAAAGAAGCCCTTTTTAGTTGTATTTTCAATTTTTTCTCTTTTATTATCCTTGTATTCATCATTTACCTTGCAATAAGTGAGCTCACATTGAATAGGCTGGATGTCTGGCTTCATATTTCAAGTCCTGTGCGATCTGTTCCTCTTCACTGATTGTCTTGCAGCCTTTGGGATAGTGTCGTCCTGGTCTGCAGCGTACAGGCTGTGCTTGTTTGGCAGTAAGACCCCACGCATGTACAAGCTGAGACCTGCAGTCATACCAGGATCTACGACGCTGGGCTCTTAAGGCTGTGCCTCTGGGCATCTCAACAGAAGCTTCTATCTGCTTCAAGTATCAGGTGTAACAAAATGGCTATTTTAACACTTTGATGAATGCCTGTGAAAATCCACATACTGCCGTGGACTTTTACTGCCTTAGTTCCTGGATCTACGGTATGTATTTGCCAGCGTTACAGTTGCCAAGTCTGTAAAACAAAACTTTGTTGTCATGGAGAACTTCATCTCCTCATCCTAAATTGGATGATATATTGTTTTTACATGACATTTTTAAACGTTCTTCCTCCAAGAAAAAAAAGAGTTTAAAGGGCTTTTCCATTTTGAAAGATTTCTTCACTGCTAGGCTGATGTGAAACTGAGCTACTTTCAAGAAGCGTCTGAAGTCGGAGCAGCTAAGAAAACTCATAGTAAGGCAACAGGCAGATTTAGATTGTTACCGTGTACATGGTAATGTGCATTGGATTGAGGCAGGTTGCTTCTGCATGGGCTGTGCATGCACCACAATATAGCTTGTAACCGACCTGTCCTGTTTTTCTTGAGGCACATTGGTGCGTTGTACTGGCTTAGAGATATGAGGCTTTGATTATGGCAAACAGAAATATGTGTTCTTAACGGCGATCTCTACCTTTTTGGGCAAAAATAAAAGATAAACAAATGCACTTTTTTTTTTTTTTCTAAAGTCTTTCTGTGCTGTTCTATATCCGATATCCTGATGGCCTGGTGCATTGCGCTAAAGCTGATTTTTTTTTTTTTTTTTTAATGAATTGGCTGACCATGCACCACAACCTTTAAATAAAGACATACAAGAAATTTAGCAACACAGGTCATCACAGCACACATTGGTGTGTTTATGGTGAGCTACAGTGCATTCAGGATAATGGGTGTTCCAGCATCACAGTGAAAGTGTTTAGACCAGGGGTCTCAAACTGATGGCCCTCCGGCTGTTGCAGAACTACAATTCACATGAGGCATTGCAAGGTTGACAGTTACAAGCATGACTCCCATAGGCAGAGGCATGATGGGACCTCTAAAAAGACATTACTGACACATAGCAACGACCTTCAAGTTATCTGCATCTTGGGTCTGTCTTGTGCATGGGTTCCACGGGTGCTATGAACGGTTCATACATCTAGGGCAGGGGTCTCAAACTGGTGGCCCTCCAGCTGTTGCAGAACTACAAGTCCCATAAGGCATTGCAAGGCTGACAGTTACAAACATGACTCCCACAGGCAGAGGCATGATGGGACTTGTAGTTCCGCAACAGCTGGAGGGCCACCAGTTTGAGACCCCTGATCTAGGGCATTGGGTTAAAAGCCCCAGGGTTGGCTCGTTACTCTGTTGGCTGTTCTCAGTGGCCAGTAATAAAGGTATAGAAGGGTGCAAGGTAAACTGTTAACCCATAGTCCTATGTGAATGTGCTTATTCTTTGCAGCTTCTGTTAAAAACTGACCTAAAATACAGGCATCTGGAGGTGCCTTATATGTGAGGGACTACTCTGGATTAGGGCTCATCTACATTATTATTGTAATAGAGAGAGAAACAAACGAGGTGGGACTTAAGGATTTATTGACCTCCTTGAGAAACTTCTGAAGTCCACCAGAAATTGAAGCTGAACTTTCAATTCAAGTTAATAGAGGCACGTTTTGGGGTATTTTAGTATCTTTTTTATTATATATAAAATTGCTGGAACAGGGGCTGTTAAATGGATGTATGGAACTATGAAGACCAGTCACATTCAGAACATGGTGGTAGTAATGACTGATGGACTTTGGTGAGTTGTAAATTGGATTTAAGGAATCTGTCGTCATATTTAAATGGGAACTTCCTTACTCCATCCTCCTCTACCTAGGGAGTCACTGACCTGAAACAAGCACATGCGTTGGGATACCTGATATACAAATGCTTGCTTGAGAATCACGATTCTGTACCTTTTTATTTAAAAAAATGCTTTTAGTTTTAATAACTAGATTTTTAAAATGAACTTTTCATTCTAAGGGAGACATTTTTGAAAATGACTTGGCCTCCCTATATAACAGTGCAACAAATTGTTTTTAAGCCTTTTATCTAAAGTGGTTGCTGTCAGAATAATTCATTCTTTCTGCTGTATAGAAATAAATACAGTATTGGACATCTAATACTGGGCACTTACAACATACATTGATTTGACTCGTAAATCAGTTAAAAAAAAGTGTGTGTGTGTGTGTGTGTTTTAATGAATTTCTTTTGGTTGTTGCTTCTGTTAAGTGTTGCTGTCTGTGGCTCTGCTAGAATTTCTCTTGCTAGTGAACTCCAAAAAAATACTTCCCCTTTTTGTATTAAAAATGCTTGTATTGCTCTCCCATCTTTGAAGAAATGCTCATCGCTTCCCTATACGAGAAGTTAAGGCGATTAACCCTAACCGAGGTTCTAAGGCCCCTTTCACACTGAGGCGTTTTAGTGCTAAAAATAGCACCTGAAAAAAATCCTGCCCTGCAGTCTTCAGTGTGAAGGCCCGAAGGCTTTCACACTGAAGCGGTGCGCTAGCAGGACCGCTCCAAAAGTCCTGCTAGACACTTTTTTTTTGAGCGGTGTGTTTACCGCTCCTCTTTACCGCTGCTGCCCATTGAAATCAACAGGACAGCGTGGCTATACTGCCCGCAAACCGCTGCTGTAGCAGCGGTTTGCGGGCGGTTTTAACCCTTTGTCGGCCGCTAGCGGCGGTTAAAACCGCACCACTAGCGGCCGAATATCGCGGCAAAAACGGTATAGCGGCGCTAAAATAGCGCCGCTATACCGCCAGCGCACCTCCCGTGCCCAGTGTGAAAGGGGCCGAATGCTTCCACGTAAAAGGCAGAATTTTGGCTGGAGTTTTTGTTGACCTAGCAATGTGGAACATCACATCTGTTAGAGAGAACCAAAGTAGAAGGACATTTTCAAACTGTTTTTGTTTTATGCGATTCCAACTGTCAATTTGTAACTGTCTTTGACCACTAATCAATATAACCTTTTAATGACCCTAAGAAGTAGGACTGCCCTTCAACTTAGTATCAGCCAAAGCTGGTCAATATGAAGGGACTTCCTATTAAATGCCTTTGTGATGCAAGAAGGAAAGTATACCACCTTCAGTAGTAAGGGCAACATTAAGACCAGACAAATATTGGCCCATGTCTGGTCACTTTATTGTAGTAAATACAACTTGTCGCTTGCTTGACTAATTCCCATTGTTGGTAACGTGGGGCAAGCAGACAAACTGCTTCCCTGGTCCTAATACAGTTAGAACTGAAATAATTCCATCAGACACAACATCTAAGGTTTCTGAATCTTATCTCCCAAAGTCAGTGTAATTGTGTGTGGGTTTTTTTATTTTTTTAGATGTGCATTCTGTCTTCTAATCTGGATTGCTCTATGGGAGCTCTTCGCATAACCTAAGGAGTTTTACATGGCCACTGAAGTCTATAAAAGGATACTTTCACAAAGTGCTTGCTTGCACTGCAACAAAATTGGCAGCATTTGGCCAACAGATGGCAAGGACCGCTATTAAAGGTCAGGTAAAGGGCCACATCAGGAGTTGCTTCTGGGTTTTCCATTTAAAATAATAAACCCTCATTAACCTCTTGCTCCAAAGCACACAGCACAAATGACCACACGGTGGTTGAAGGAGAAAAGGGTTAATGTCCTTGCATGGCCTAGTTAGAGCCCAGACCTAAATTCCGTAAAAAATTTGTGGAATGACTTAAAGACTGCAGTCCAAAAAACGGTCACCATCAAATTTTAACTGAGCTTGAGCAGTTCTGCAAAGAAGAGTGGGTAAATATTTCAAAGTCTAGAGGTGCCATGTTAGTAGAGACATATCCCAACAGACTAAAGGCTGTAGTTAAAATACTGATACAAAGGGGGTGATCCTTTTTCCAACTCGGTGATCCTGTTTTTTTTTTTTTCTTTGGTTTTTTACCCTGACATGTTGGTGTTTTTATATCTTTCACTTGGATGTCATAAGTTGCACTGAGTAAATACAGCTGGATAAAACAAAGACTGATTTGGTCTTCATTTCAGGCTGAAAAGCAACAAAATGTTGTTCTGCTCTCTTCTCCGCTCGCACGCTCTATCTCTCTATCCATCTATCATATTTATATTTGAGACCCTTGTCTGGATTTGTGTGGTAATGTTGCGGTAAAAACTGTATTATCATTCTTTGGTGTAAGTAATACCTTTTTTTTTAACATCGAATGTGACGTCAGAATACCGTTTTCTCTGCCATGAGATTTTTTTTTATTGAAACAAAATATGTGTAGAATTCTAGCAAACGTGTGCTCACTACCCAGTTGCATAACATTTTAGAGAAATCGGAGAGCACAGCCTATCGATCAAGCTCGTATAAAGAAGCTGGTCATTGCAAAACGATGGTCTCTGGGGCTATCCAGCAAGAGAGACTTTATAAGATGTTGCCATGGAAACTCAGCAGTGCTTTGACGCTAGGAGGAGATCATGTCAGCATATTGGCATCAAAGTGGTTAACCCATCCTAGACAGTGTAATCGCTGGCGCGTAATGTATCGGAGATTGCTATATGCATTCTCGCCCCCCCCCCCCCCTTAAAATAAAAAAAAGCATATCTTTGTATAAATGTAGATTTATCTGCCTGTTTTTATGAAATTCTGATTACTGATCAGACAGATACTGCCCGTTTTCTTGTTCTATAAGCCTATGTATATGTTCCCTCTCTAGACTTGCTGCCTTTTTTTCCTTCTACATATCTGTGTCCATAAAGGCACAGCAATTAGTCTTGACAAGCTAACAGTTTGGTCCATTTATAATGAATAACTTGTGTGTAATTGAAAAACATTGTAAGCATAATTCATGCACATAGACGTCCCTGTTGACGAATTGTTACAGAAATTGGTTTTACAGATGAAGTCTGGAGTGTTTCAGGGTATGGTCCATTTTCTAATGGTTATGGTGGTTGCCCCTTGCCTACCCAAGCCCACTTATTTTTGGTGATTTTTATTTTTTTTGGGCAATTTTAGTATGTTGCCCACTTTGTCTACTATATGGGGGAACAAGCCAACTCAAATACTGAAGGCAATTAGTTATTTCATTTTGGGTGTATTACCAGCAGTGATGATATGAAAAGTGCATTCACCCAAATTTAGTCAATTCAATGTAAAGGAAATTGGTACAGTGGAACCTCGGTTAACAAGCATTTTTTGAGACAAGCAACTTTGAAAAAAATTAAATAAATCCTGACTCGGTTTGCGAGTGTCTCGCAAAACGAGCAGGATTCAAGCCAATGGGGTGTGCAGTACCGCATTTGGCCAGAGGTGCAGGGACGCCGAGCCGTTCAGAAATAGAGCCTTTCCGGGGGTTTCTGAGTTCAGCCGAGCTGTCCATGAGTATTTCCGAGGCTCTCCGGTGCCGCTCCACCTCTGGCCACATGCGGTATTGCATGAAATAGAAGTCAATGCGGAACAAATTATCTTGGTTTCCATTGACTTCTATGGGGAAACGTGCTTTGATATGCGAGTGCTTTGGATTACAAGCATTCTCCTAGAACGGATTATGCTCGTAATTCAAGGTTCCACCATAGTCTTATCAGTGTGTTTAGCTAAATATGTAAAAGTGACAATTTGAAAGTGTGTGTGTGTGTGTGTGTGTGTGTGTTTCTCCCCATGTCATATTTTGTAATTCTTCATGTCCTCGAGTAAAGCCATATCTTCCCATCACATATGCAGGTTCTGCTTTCTGCACTACACAGTGGCCGTGCCTTACTGCTCCATGTGGCCTGTGGAGCCCTCTGATGTGGCCCTCGACCTCCTGCTCTGGGATGGCAGATTGGTAAGCCGACCCGACATCCTAGAGCAGCAGTTTTGTGAATGAAGCCGCCGGTAGAGGAAGCAAGTGACTGCGGAGCAGAGCCACATAAGCCGATGGTTCCTGTATAGCGCCAACTCTTGTCACAAGCGGAGTGATACCAAATGTACTCTGCCTGGGACAGCAACAGCTGGCAATACCTGGATGGAAAACTGTTATTAAAGGTAAATTTACTACTAAATTCACAGTGTATATGGGTATATCTGTTCTGCAGTTGTTACTGGGCTGCTTTCAAACTGATCTGCAGTGCAGCTGCAGGTTACCTGCACTGAGCCTAGACTTCTGTTATTACAAGCGGGTTTGTTGCGCTTTCAGAAAGTGTGCCACACCTGCTGGATATAATAGAAGTTTACGGCAAAGTGCAGCTAACCCGCAGGAAATCCACAGGTGCACTGCGCTTGCACCCGCGGTTTGGGCAAATCGCAGCTCCATCAGTGTGAAAGCAGCCTTAGGCCCCTTTTTCACATGATCGATCCGACCCAATCAGACTCACTATTTACCTCTATGAAGCAGCAGATGTAAACAGGCTTGTGTCTGTTTACACCCGTCTACCTTTAAAAAAAAAAAAAAAAAAATCTGCTCCCTTCTGTCTGGGCTGGGCAGATTGGATCAGAGGGCCCATAGAGTAGAGTGGGCTGTGTCTGTGGAAACTGACCTGTCCTCCTCCCGCTCTGCTCATTGTGGCCAGCGACCGGTTACAATTCGCATAAGTGGCCCTCACTCTTCAAAAGGTTGGGCACCCCTGCCCTATGTGATCTCTAATTTTAACAATTGTCAAAAAAGACTGTGCATCAAGCCATTTAGTGGCCAAACTGCAATTCTCCATTAAAGTGGTTGTAAGCCCTTACAATCCGCTTTTTTGCTACAGGCAAGCCAATAATGAGGCTTACCGGTAGCTACCCCGGATATCTCCTAAACCTGCACGGTTTAGGAGATATCCCCTGTATCTGCCTGTGCTGATGTCATCGACACATGCGCACTGAAACAATTGCACGTACGTTGCTTCAGTGAGAGTGCCGTTACCAGCGGCATGCGGTAGTGATGCCATCGCGGCTCAGGCCAATCGCAGCATGGATCAATGACTTTGGATCGGCACACCACGTGATCCGTGGCGCAGGTAGAGGGGGGGGGCAGAGCGGTAAAACACATTGAAATTGTCTCCGCTCTGCTCGCACTTGCACAGCTCCGCCTCCTCCTAACCCCGCGCTTGTGATAGACAGAATGCGGGTCCAATGCTGGGATGTGTTCTGTCTATCACAGCGCTGGGTTAGGAGGAAGCGGGGCTGTGTGAGTGCGAGCAGAGAGGAGACAGTTTCAATAGTCGCAACATACGGGTGGTAAGTTTCTTTCTAGCAGCCGGACTTCACTTTTAAAATGTGTGCTGCCATCCGTCCTCCCCCCCCCCCCCCCCCCCCCATACCTCGCTCTGTCTTCGGGACTTCGTCCTCCCCCCCTGTCACCTCCAATTGCTATCACACAGGGAATTGTCTTCTCCTGTGATGGCAATAAAGTTAAGTGAAAAAAAATAGATAAAAAAATAGATAATAAAAATAAGAAGAAATAATTTAATTAAGTAATTAAAAAGTACAGAATAAGAAAAATAATATTAAAAATAAGAAAATTATAGAAAAAATAAAGTAAACGACAAGCTACAAATAAAAAAAAGTTAAAAAAACGTGCCACCCCCTGCCATCCGGATGCCATTCTCCCTTGATTTGGGGGGCGTGGTTCGGTTGGTGGGGAGGGGGTGCATTGCATGTGCTTCTGGCCTTTGGGCGGCAGGGTGAGCAAATACGGCCCTGCTGGCCGCACTCTCACTTCCTCCGCCCTGGCGAGGCTGCAATTTGGGGCACAGTGAGGCTGCAATGGGGGCACAATGAGGCTGCAATTTTTTTTTGCTGATCCGAAAAATGATCCGAACCGTGAGTTTTTTTGATCCGTTGCACCCCTAATACTATCTCATTATGCCTTTGTCTTGCAAGTTCACATTGATGCAATTTTGGCATATCAAATCGCATTCCTAATCTGTAGTTTTTGCCAGCAATGGCACCATCCGAATCGGTGCGACGCCGCACCGATTCCCAAAAGTAGTTTCTGTACTACTTTTGGTGACTTCTGGGGTGCGATTTCAATAGGCATCTGTGAAGAAACCAGCGCAGATGTCTGAAACCGCCCCCCCCCCCCCCCCCGAAGTTGGACTGGCATGCGGGTATGAAATCGTGCAAGTTCAGCTGATTTCAATCCAGCTGTCAGTGAACCTAGGCTAAATGCCATTATGGGGGGGGGGGGGGAGAGAATGTTTGTGAAAATGTAAGTCCTATCTAGTGGCCCATACACACGATCCAAATACCTGTCGTCCGAGGAAGAATCGTACGATTTTCAGATCGTGTGTACACTACTTTCGAGAGCCGATCACAACAGTTCATCCGATATTAGATCGGACAAGCACGGAAATCTTCCTAGTACGATGCAAGACTGTACGATTATCGTTTAGTCAGTACAGTTGTCTGAAAATACAATACCAATAAACTACAGCACATGACATCACTTGCGATTTTTTTTTTTCTTTTTTTTTTTTTTTTTTTGTCCGAGCATTTTTGTGACTTTAGTAACCGATTCAATATCTACTCTTTATGTTGACTGGAATTTTGGTTTTTAATGAGGAGCAACCAACAGTCTAGGGATTATGGGAATTCTAGCCAAGAAAGATTGTGTTCCAACAACCGTTTTAGTTTAAAGTGCCTTTTTATTATGGTGTCCTTGTCTCTAAAGCAGGTGCCATTCCTTTAAAAGTCTCTGCTTCTTCTACTCTTTATTGAAAGGCAAACTATCACTCTTCCCAGACATTTTATTGCCCAAAACATTTATGCTTTTTTTATTTCTTTAAACATGTTATAATCAATAGTAATACATCCTTGGGTAAAGTATTTTTAGAAGGTGTTAAGATGTCTGTTGCGGTCAGCGACTAACTTTTATTGTTTTAGTCTTCAGATTGAAAATGGCATATAAAATTGCCCATAATTACCTCTGTTGTGATATATTTTGCCTATAATTACCACTCTGGAGATGTATAGTGTGTGTATATTGTCTAATTCTTTTTGATGTGTAAAATATATAATGAAAAGTGTGTGTGTGTGTGTGTGTGTGTGTGTGTGTTCTCTCTAGCCTAAATTCACCCAAACTGTTTCCAAAAAGTTGGGAGCATTAAAATGTCATGGTATGCTGACGCCTTTAAGAGTTCCCTTCACCGGCACTTGGAAGCCTAGCTGAACCCCCCCCCCCCCCCCCACCACCAAAAGATTTGGACCAGTGCACAACGCAAGATCCATAAAGACATGGATGGGCGAGTTTGGGGTGGAGGAACTTGACTGGCCCGCAGAGCCCTGACCTCTACCCGATAGGGATGAATTGGAGCAGAGGCTGTGAGCCAGGCCACATCAGTGTCTGACCTCACAAATGCACTTCTGGAAGAATGGTCAAACATTCCCATAGACACACTCCTAAACCTTGTGGACAGCCTTCACAGAAGAGTTGAAGCTGTTATAGCTGCAAAGGGTGGGCCAACTTTATATTGAACCCCATGGACTAAGACTGGGATGCCATTAAAGTTTGTTTTTTTATTTTTTTCATTTATATATTTGGGTTTGGCCTCTGACATGAAGCATTTGTCTTGTTGGACAAAACTGTTTATTTGCTGGGAATCCTATAAGGCCCCTTTCACACTGGGGCGGGCAGGAGCGGTGGCGGTATAGCAGCGCTGCTATACCGTCGTTCTTACCGCGGTATGCGGTCGCTAGGGGGGTGAATTTAACCCCCGCTAGCGGCTGAAAAAGGGTTAATACCGCCCGCAAACCGCGGCTGTTGCCGCGGTTTGGGGGCGGCATTACCGCGGTGTCCCATTTGATTTCAATGGGAGACCGCGGTGAACACACCGCTCCTTTACCGCTGTAAAACGGCTAGCAGGACTTTTGGAGCGGTCCTGCTAGCGCACCGCTTCAGTGTGAAAGCCTTCAGGCTTTCACATTGAAGGCTAAAGGGCATGATTTTTTCATGCTGTATAATGGCGCTAATATTAGCGCTAAACCGCATGAAAAATGCCCCAGTGTGAAAGGGGCCTTATTCTCTAGCAAGTTATGGTTTTCTTTCATGTACAGTAAGTGCTTAGTTGCTCTGATTTCCAGGTTTTGTGAATTGTCTAAATGTCTTTGGAATTTGAAGAAGCTATTGGCAGTCCCATGGGACTCATGATTTATTTATTTTTTTCTCTGTGGCTATAGTTGGGCCCTTGCTAACGTTTTTATATTCTGTAGAGTCCTGCTGCAATCTTTGTCTACCGCTTGGCTAGTGCAAAAATATATTGCAGAGACAGGTCGGTGTTCTGCTGAAGCTAACATGGAGTGCTGTAACTGTGATGGGTCCCGATGTCTCCATTGTATTCTCCAAATCAAAGCAGTCCTTCCATCTTGTCTTTGTGTAGATGTTCTGAAATATATACAGTACTTAAATCCTGTCCAAATTTATTTAGTGTGTGTGTGGCCAGACTGTTTTGGGACCTTTGATTCTCTGGGCCCCCTAGATTCCAATTTTTTTTGCCGTGTGTGTGTGTGTGTGTATATATATATATATATATATATATATATATATATATATATATATATATATATATATATATATATATATATATATATATAATTAGTTGCACTCTTCCCCTGTGTTTTTATTTTTTTTATCTTTGTCCTGCCACAATCTGTCTACTGTTTATAGCTGGCCTAAAAATACATCTCAGAGAAGGTTCCCCCTTCTTCTTCCTTCTTCCTTCTTCCTTCTTTCTTCTTTCTTCTTTCTTCTTTTTTCTTCTTCTTCTTTTTTTCTTCTTCTTCTTCTTCTTCTTCTTTTTTTCTTCTTCTTCTTCTTTTTTTCTTCTTCTTCTTCTTCTTCTTCTTTTTTTCTTCTTCTTCTTCTTCTTCTTCTTTTTTTCTTCTTCTTCTTCTTCTTCTTTTTTTCTTCTTCTTCTTCTTCTTTTTTTCTTCTTCTTCTTCTTCTTTTTTTCTTCTTCTTCTTCTTTTTCTTCTTCTTCTTCTTCTTCTTTTTTTCTTCTTCTTCTTCTTTTTTTCTTCTTCTTCTTCTTCTTCTTCTTTTTTTCTTCTTCTTCTTCTTCTTCTTCTTTTTTTCTTCTTCTTCTTCTTCTTCTTCTTTTTTTCTTCTTCTTCTTCTTCTTCTTTTTTTCTTCTTCTTCTTCTTCTTCTTTTTTTCTTCTTCTTCTTCTTCTTCTTTTTTTCTTCTTCTTCTTCTTCTTTTTTTCTTCTTCTTCTTCTTTTTTTCTTCTTCTTCTTCTTTTTTTCTTCTTCTTCTTCTTTTTTTCTTCTTCTTCTTCTTTTTTTCTTCTTCTTCTTTTTTTCTTCTTCTTCTTTTTTTCTTCTTCTTCTTTTTTTCTTCTTCTTCTTTTTTTCTTCTTCTTCTTTTTTTCTTCTTCTTCTTTTTTTCTTCTTTTTTAAGAAAAGGAGCCATTTGGCTGCATGTATTTTTCGGAAGTGTCTAACCCCTTTAGAAAGAGATGCTGAGATTGTCCTCTTGCGTGTGTGGGTTTTTTTTTTTTTTTTTAAAGCAAGGTTTAATTTTTGTTCTTTTATTTAGTAATCTGTCACTTCCAGCTTCTTTTTTTTAACCTTTTGGGACCTCTGTTTTTTCTTGGCTGTCTCCTTATCTGTTAATGGGCCTGTAACCCAGATCCTCTGAATAGACAGATAGCGAATCGGTCATCCTTCCGGGAGCTATTTAGAGGTGGTCTTGTTAATTTAGGAATGGTCACGTAGAGACAGTCCAGCTTGAAGGTGAGCTGTGGTGACTGATCTCTCATTCATCCCCTACACAGTTGCCTCTGCTTTTATTGTCATGTACTGCAGAGCAGACCTTTCACCTCTGGTAGTCCATTACATGGATTTAAGGTCATGGTTTTCAGCGGGTGTGCTGTTATTTACAAGGAATGTAATCCTCTGTTGAGTAAACTTCTCCCAAAGCTGGTAATCGGGGAAATAAAAGGTCTGTTCAAACCTGCCTGCTGACAACTTCTTAAAGAGGAAATAAACCCTGGAAAAAATAATAAAAAACCCTGCAAAAGAAAGCCATAATGAGCTAGTATGCATAGCATACTAGCTCATTATGAATGACTTACCTGAGATTGAAGCCCCCGCAGCGGTCCTCAGTCACCGCCGCCTTGCCTCGATCTCCCGTCACGGATGTCAATGTATCGCCGCTCCGGCGCTGTGATTTGCCGGAGCGGCGATGACGTCACACGTATGCGCGCTCGGGCTGGCAAGAGCCCATTCAGAAAACCGGCAATGAAGCTAGTGCGCATGGGCGATTGCGCGTGACATCGGCGCATCGATTTTATAGTAAATATCTCCTTTTAACCATGTAGGTTAAGGAGATATTTCTTGCACTTACAGGTAAGCCTTAATCTAGGCTTACCGGTAGGTGCAAGTTACATAAGTGGGTTTATAACCACTTTAAAGGTCCAATCCAGAGGAAACGTGAGCCTCCAAATCCATATGGGGTAGAGCCTTCTTGAAGCTTGAGTTTTCATACTCTTCATACAGAAAGACTTGTGTGTCAGACTTCCAAAACTGATATCTTAAACCGCAACTAATTCAAAACCGTCATGGGGTTAGGAATCGTATTGGTAAATGCTTAGTTTGCTATAACTGGAAGGGAAATATGTTGGGTGTTTTTTCTACTCGCAGGCCCTCCCTGATTCACCAGGCTCCAATGGCAATATAAGGTTTTCTAAATGGTGCGAATGCATTCTAAAATGCTATAGCAGAATATTGAATGATGGGTCATTCCTTCAGTAAACTTCAAGATGCATTAAATGCTACTTGAAGCTTGACAAATCTGGGCTAAAGGGTGTTGGGGAAAATAATCTGTTTATGTAGGACTTACAGAGTGGAAATTCCCATTTTTAAGATTAGCTTTGCAGTTACACAAAACTAGGAAGACAAAGGTAGAGACATTTAAAAGGTGTTGTATGTAGGACTTTTTTTGATTTTATATGTGGTCTACCATATTTCTTGCTGAATTTCAGTAAATTCTCAGGTCTAAATCATGTACTAATGCAACTATCCCTACTCTCTCAGGGAGCCATTGGGCAATTCTTTGCTTGCCCAGGCGATGGAAGGATGCTGGGTGGTACATATTTTTTTGCTTTGGGCTCACATGTAAATTGATAACTTCCATGCAATTGCAGACTAAATAAGGCTGCATCAGAAATAATTGTTGGAACCCATGATCGAGCACTATGGACAATTCTGTAGTCTTCCATACTAACTGGTCATAGAGAGGAGATGCCCACAAAAGAAGTGGCTGTGTATTGCTGCAAACAGACCGTGTTTGTTTATTTTAAATCTTTACCAAGCCAACTTTTAATTCATTTAAATAATATATATATTCAAGTCTACCACAGACTTTTAGACAAGGTTTGCAAGTGACTGTGAATTGCTTTGTCTGTGACCTTTTTTTATTGCACTTGCCAATTTAAAGCTAGCATTGTTTCTATTGGTTGAATACTGTAAATCTGATTTGCTGGTGGCTGAAGAGGACATTGACATTCTGTTTTGGAAATCTGTTTATTCATAAATGCATGTTGCGTTAAAAGGCAGACTTTTTCTTTTGACTGGAGTGCCCTTGCCCTGCAAGGGGTGGAGCAGGTCATTGAGACCCATGAGTTGGGCATTGACAACTTTTGGAATTCATCGGAAACGAGCGGAAGGCATTGAGGCTGTTTTTTTATGTGAGCTTACAGCTAGACATTAGTGTCAGGGTTGCACAGTTTATTAACTACAACAATTAACAGTTGCAAAGATTTCAGAATGTCATTTTCAAGATTGTCTGTCTGCTTCTGGGTCCATTAAGTTTTCCCAAAACAGCAAAGCTAAAGTGCAGGCTGGCGACTGGCACAGATACAGAGAGTAAAGATAGAAAACAGAGCCCGCTTCCCCTGTCAGCTCTCGGAGCAAGCTTGGAAGTGCTGACTACATTGCCAAAGGTCATCCCTGTCAGCCAGATGCACTATTTCTGGTCCTGTCATCAGAAATTACCATGCCTAGGTCTGTTTGACAGTTGAAAAGCCTCAATAGTGCATGAAAAGAGCCCCGATGTTCACACCAACAAAAATAACATTCCATACATTTGAAAGTTGAAGATGATCCCAACAATATGTATAGAAATACCCACACCTGTTCAGAAACTGAGTTGATGTGGGGCTGCTGACTGGAAAAAAAATCTTCCCCGTCTACATTTTAAAAATCTTTTCTGATTTTGAATTTCTTCAACTTTTATGTTTTTTGTATTCACATATAAATGCTCTTAGAATCCAGTACTGGTGCTAGAGTAGAATTTCATTCCAAAAAGGGATCCTCTTGCCCAGGTGGCCTCTGACACTAGCCCCCGATGTCACTAGCCCCCGATGTCACTAACCTGCTCTGTAGTTTTTGATCTCTCCAGTTGCTGAGGGGAACATCCAATGCAACTATTCTAGGCCATTGGACAGATCTCTTTCCAGGAGGATGTGGTGGGGCTGTTCATTGCAGCCTTCTAATTGGTCTACACTTGGAATGAAGGCCTCTTGATTCCATAGGGAATGGGAGCCTTAACTGCAGGGAGAATGGCTCTGTTACCGGGGCATGGACGAGAGTGATTGTGAGCGTTCTAAGATGATTGGCTGTTTAGACACGGGGTAGGGCCTGAACTGTATAAAGGTCTACTCCTGAGGTAAAACTCCTCACCAGTTGAAGAGCAAGTAAGAAGTTGCCTGCCCGCCCCATTCTTTCTTTTTTCAGGATGGTTGTCACAGCTTCCTCAAGTGCTTTTGGACCTTGCCAGCTTTAAGTGTTTCCTTTTTGATGGGCTTTGCCCTTGAATGAAATGCAATCTGTCTAATGTCTGTCCAGAACTCATGTTAAAGACAGGCCTTTTAGGTCAAATGAAGGTTTAAGAGTGCTCACAGTAGAACTGTTGGCACTGGTTAAAAAAATAATAATCATGTTGGAAATTAAATAAAGCCTTTGCTTTGCCCCTTTCAAACTTGACCTGTCTTGTGGTGTTTACTGGGCAAGGCTTTTGGTTAATATGGTTGTTTTATGGCTTTAATCCTATGCGCCTCAGCAGTAAAGCAAACTTACAGTCCCTCTACCCAAGAGAAGGAATACTACAAAAAACCTACTGCAACATCAGTTCCTGCCTAGCTTTTGAAAATTTAACCAGTAGGAAGATTGCTGCTGTTCCTCCTGTTCGTTTGTACAACCTGTAGTGATGTACAAACTGGCAGGAGGAACCACCACAAAAGTATGTTTCTCCATGCCTCCTTTTACAGTTATGCTGTAAGTGACTTGAAAGATGGGGTCACTTTAAGCTTTTTTTTTTTTTCTTTACTCCGGTATATAGAGGAAAACATCAATGCATAAATGGAGCCATTTATCAACCATGTTATCTGTTTTTATGTCCACACAGCTCTTCCGAAGAAGCTACAAAGACAGAGCTGCTTGCCTGTAATTGTGTCAGTGCAACTATCTGTGAAGTCACTGTTGCAGCAAAGTGAAGCCATAGAGTAGTAAGGGCTCCTTTCCCAGAGTCATTTACAAATACCTGAGGCTCTGGACTTGGGGCTGCATTTACTACCAAGGTCACAAGGAGGACTCTGTTCCAAGTCTTATCTACTGGTATTTCACCTGGAGACTGCCAAAGCTTGTCTAAATCCTTTAGATATTAGTGACTGCATACTCCAGACATACTGCTGTGACGGATTTATGGTGGACTTTGGCATGGCTGGAATTTATCTACACAAGGAACAGCATATAAAATCCTGGGATTACATATGAAACATTTAGCAAATAGCTGGATTGGTGCACTTGACACATGCCAGCATGTTAATTAGGTTGATTATTTGTGCATTGATATGAAAGTGTTCAATAAGGCAATGCAACGTGAAACTAGGGCAATCCAGATTACACATTTTGTCTCTGCAAACTGCAATTAAATTCTAAAGGCCCAAGGTCTTTTACCTCACTATGCAGTAAGGTAAAAATATTTCTGGATGTACACTACTGCAGTCGCTCCGACTTCAGAAAAGGTTCCTGTACTACTTCAATCCGACGTGTAGGCAACTTGTACCCATTGATTTCAATGGAAGTCGCCTCTCAAGTCGGATTACTGTCTTAACAGAAGCAACAATACAGGAAGAGAACATACATTTCTCAGGCAAACCCCTCCCACCGAGCTGATTCTTGTTTGATTGGCCACTGGAAAGCCTTCTGTCCTGGAGGCAACTTGAAGTTGCCTCATGTCGCTCTGTGATTCGTACTCAAGTCGTGTCCCAAGTTGCCTCCCAAAGTCACGCTGGAAGTCGTGTTGCCCCAGTGTGAATGGAGTCTAAATATGCAATTGAAAGTTTGTTTTTCTCAGGGTGGATTTGATTTAAATCAAGTCGATTATGGGCAGCGCCCACTAACAGGCGCTGCCCATGTGGATCTGAAATGACCGGTGCTCTTTAAATGTAAGGACTTATTATTGCTGGTAGTTAGAAATTGAAGCTTTAATACTTATAAACAAAACAGGTTTTCTATTGAGAGCCGGTTCACACAGGGGCAACACAACTTTGTGCGTGACTTTGCGAGGCAACTTGGACACGACTTGAGCGTGAACCACATCGCGACTTGGAGCGATTTGAAGTCGCCTCCAGGACAGGCTTCTTTGCCAGTACCTGCCCGCAAGAATGTGTTTCCAGCGCGATCCCATCCCAAAAAAAACAGCATGAGTTCCTCTCCCAAGAGCATACCAGGCCCTTAGGTCTGGATTTCAAGGGGAACCCCCTACACTGAAAAAACAACGTGGGGGGTCCCCCCAAAATCCATACCAGATCCTTATCCGAGCACGCAGCCTGGCCGGTCAGGAAGGGGGGTGGGGACGAGCGAGCGCACCCCCCCTTCTGAACCGTACCAGGCCGCATGCTCTCAACATGGGTGGTGGCTGCTTTGGGGCAGGGGGCGCCCTGCGGCCCCCCCACCCCAAAGCTCCTTGTCCCCATGTTGATGTGGACAAGGGCCTCTCCCCGACAACCCTGGCCCTTGTCGGTGTCTGCGGGCGGGGGGCTTATCGGAATTTGTGAGCCCCTTTTTAATAAGGGGGGCCCCAGATCCCAGCCCCCCACCCTATGTGAATGAGTATGGGGTACATCGTACCCCTACCCATTCACCTGGGGGAAAAGTGTCAAAAAAAAACACACTAGACAGCTTTTTAAAGTAATTTATTAGGCAGCTCTGGGAGTCTTCTTCCGACTTTGGGGGTCTTCTTCCGACTTCTCCGCTCTCTCCCGCTCTCCAGGGCTTTCTGCCGGGCTCCTCCGCTATCTTCTGCCAGCTCTTTTGCTAGCGGTGGGCCGGGTCTTCGTCGTCTTCTTACCTCTTCTCTCCTCCCACTAGCAAAAGAGCTGGCAGAAGATAGCGGAGGAGCCCAGCAGAAAGCCCTGGAGAGCAGGAGAAGTGGCCGGAGAGAGCGGAGAAGTTGGAAGAAGACCCCCGAAGCTGCCTAATAATAAATTACTTTAAAAAGCTGTCTAGTGTGTTTTTGTTTGTTTTTTTGACACTTTTCCCCCAGGTGAATGGGTAGGGGTACGATGTACCCCATACTCATTCACATAGGGTGAGGGGCCGGGATCTGTGGGCCCCTTATTAAAAGGGACGCGCAGATTCCGATAAGCCCCCCGCCCACAGACCCCGACAACCAACGGCCAGGGGTTGTCGGGGAAGAGGCCCTTGTCCTCATCAACATGGGGACAAGGTGCTTTGGGGTGGGGGGGCCGCAGGGCGCCCCCCTGCCCCAAAGCAGCCACCTCCTATGTTGAGTGCATGTGGCCTGGTACGGTTCAGAAAGGGGGGGGGGGCGCTCGCTCGTCCCCACCCCCCCTTCCTGACCGGCCGGGCTGCGTGCTCGGATAAGGGTCTGGAATGGATTTGGGGGGACCCCCACGTGTTTTTTTTCGGCGTGGGGGATTCCCCTTGAAATCAATACCAGACCTAAGGGCCTGGTATGCTCTTGGAGGGGAACCCATGCCGGTTTTTATTAAATTTGGCTTGGAGTTCCCCCTCAAGATTCATACCAAATACCAGCTCTGTGGGAGGGGAGGGGTTTGCCTTCAAGCCGGTTCACACAGGGCAACTTCCTGTAAAGTTGCCTCACTTTGAACGGCTATCCGACTTACATTGAAATCAATGGGTACAAGTCGCCTAGAAGTCGGATTGAAGTAGTACAGGAACCTTTTCTGAAGTCGGAGCGACTTCAGTAGTGTACATTAAGACGGCTCCCATTCACTTCAATGTAATTTGACATGTCGCACGACTTGAGGCAACTTCAAGTCGGATCCCAAGTCGCCCCTGTGTGAACCGGCTCTTAGAATAATAAGCTGTCAGGTTAGTAAAATGGCGATATCAGAACCGATTCAATCATACAGTTTGTAGTGTACATAGATTTGCAAAATAAATGGGATAAAGGAATATTCATGGTTAATGTGAAATTCTGTGAATGCATCAATGCAGTGCATGTTATCTCAGCTTGCGGTGCTTGAATTAATTGAAGGAGTTTACTAAAAATGTAAATATTGCAGAATATACAGCCTCATGCTACATAACTAAGCTCCATGTCATGCTGAATAAATTATTAAGTATTTTAAATAGAAAGCTATCTTTTTTTAGATGGCTTTTATTTATTTTTTACTCCATAAATTATATTGAGTGCTAAGGTTATTTCACCCGCAGCTCCAGAAATAGATGAAGCCTATTTTATCCATTTTCAAATGGCTGCCTCTGAAATCCTACCCGATTCCCATGTCATCTCTTGGCTTCTAGGCTTGTTGAACACAGTATGGCGGTGAAGTCATCTGGGTTCCCGGACAATACAGTTGGTGTCGCCATTGCAAATAAAACATTATTCATTCTTAAATCAGGTTAATTAGCTTTTTTTTTTTTTTCCTGAGCGCTGTAGGCACTGACCTACAGTGTTTTGCTTTTATACCATTCTGTGTTGTGCAAACTGGGACTTTGCCCACATATGCCTCGGCTGCATTGTAATAGACAAGGCTTTTGTGTTACCGTGTCTTACAAAGGTGTCTGCATTTTCTGCCAGGCTCGTGGGGAAAGGTGTGCAGAGTAAAGGTCTGCTGTAATATTATTTCAGACAAAACCAGCTCCTTTTCATTTCCCCTGCTGTGCAGTAGCCAGAATCTGAGCGTCCTTTGACATGATTCATGAATTGCTACAGCTTGGATATACGCAGTTAACCTTGTGCATGCATGTCTGTTGCTCATAGCAACCATTCATGTATTTATTTTTCCCCAAAAAACCCTGTAAAAGCTTGTGTGAACAAGGTGTTTTTTTTTTTTTTTTTTTTTTTTTTTTTAGTGCATGACCTTCTCTTCTTCTTTTTTTTTTTTTTTTTTTCTACTGTAGAATTGTGAGAATCCATACTATGTCCTTTGTGTTGTGCCTCATAGCAGTGGTGACCAAACTGCCATCCAGTCTAAATAGGGCCCTTTACTTGCTTTTTATCTGTTCCTTGGGGCACCATTCCTCCCACTGACACACCAAGGATAAAGCACCATTCCTCCCACTGACACACCAAGGATAAAGCACCATTCCTCCCACTGACACACCAAGGATAAAGCACCATTCCTCCCACTGACACACCAAGGATAAAGCACCATTCCTCCCACTGACACACCAAGGATAAAGCACCATTCCTCCCACTGACACACCAAGGATAAAGCACCATTCCTCCCACTGACACACCAAGGATAAAGCACCATTCCTCCCACTGACACACCAAGGATAAAGCACCATTCCTCCCACTGACACACCAAGGATAAAGCACCATTCCTCCCACTGACACACCAAGGATAAAGCACCATTCCTCCCACTGACACACCAAGGATAAAGCACCATTCCTCCCACTGACACACCAAGGATAAAGCACCATTCCTCCCACTGACACACCAAGGATAAAGCACCATTCCTCCCACTGACACACCAAGGATAAAGCACCATTCCTCCCACTGACACACCAAGGATAAAGCACCATTCCTCCCACTGACACACCAAGGATAAAGCACCATTCCTCCCACTGACACACCAAGGATAAAGCACCATTCCTCCCACTGACACACCAAGGATAAAGCACCATTCCTCCCACTGACACACCAAGGATAAAGCACCATTCCTCCTACTGACACACCAAGGATAAAGCACCATTCCTCCCACTGACACTCCCATTGACTACGAAGCCTAAAGGCATTTATTCCCACTGACACTGGGGCTTTTTCTATTCCCATTGGCCACGGCCTGCCTCAACTAAAATCTGAAGGACAATAAACTGGCCCTTTTGTTTAGAAAGATACTCCTGTTACTTTCACAGCGTGCATTAGGTGTAAAATATAACTGATTGCTATGGGCAAAACTGTTTTTAAGATGGGTCAGCTAGGGCAACCCTACATGGGCATATCTTTTGAGAGCTGCTTGTTCTTCTTCTTTGCCAGCTTCCCCCCCCCCCATTTTCTGTCAGTTTCCAGTGCAAAATGGCTGCTGTGCTTTCCTCCTTACAATAAAGCGTCCTTCAGTTTTATTTTTATTTTTTTGTGGGAATGGTTGACACTATGTAAGTACTTATGGTTCAGTATGTACAATCTTTTTATAGGCTAGTTTCTTTCTATCCTTTTTTTTTTTTTTCCTTTTTCTGTGGGTGGGTTATAATTTTTTTTTTTTTTATTATTTTTTTTTTTTGTGAAATTCTACAAGCCTTTTTTCTTGGGTGTGTTTTTTTTTTTTTTTTTTTTTTTTTTTTTTTTCTTGCCTTGATCCTTTTTTTTGTTTTAACGAATGGGAAGCTAGTTACTAGGCAAGGAATTGCACCAAAAATGCACAGTTTACATTGTTTTAGGCACACTCATTGAAGTCTATAGGGATGAAAACCATATGCAACTCCCCCAAAACAGCTCATTAAATTTTTCAAGCTTTTGAGCAAATGGCTTCAAGTGACACGAATGCTCAAGTGTGCAAGACACCATAGGATCCTTATGTCTAGCCATGATGTGTTTCTAGAAAAGTGCTTAAAAACGCTCTGATTGGGAACCAGGGTTAAAAAAGTGCATGGGAATATCTGCTGAGCATTTGCATGTTGGAAATGTGTACTCTAGAGAACATTTTGACTCTGCTAAAGCCTGGTACACACTCCAGGGGTCTAAATGGGGGGGGGGGGGGGGGGGGAGCTGAGGAGCTTGCTGCACTATCTGATAGTATTGCAATCTCCCCTCTGAGCTATTGTGTTTTTGACAGGTGTACTCTGCCCCCCCCAGAACAGCCAATGGCTGCCAGTGCTGATCGGATGCTGGTTTTCCGTACGACAGAAGCCGACCATTTGGCCAATTTCTGTCAGGCTGGTGTACGCACAGGCCAAATGTTGGCCGGTTTCTGTTGAACCAGCCGATATTTGGGCTGTGTACCAGGTTTAAGTGCTAGTCATAACTTTGTGGCCTAAAACACCTCTTCATCACCTGATTTTGACATGTCCATTTCATTGCCAGCGATGCTCCTGATTTGCTAATATTAGGAAGCTAGTGGCCAGCCTATTTTTGCTAGCTATAAGCTATTCACAAAATGTAATGATGGCTTATTTTACGTATCTTTGCCACTTGAGTAAATGCATGTTTTCCGCCCTTTTCGGTCTCTCCTGTAAGCCATAAATCTCGGATGTGCAGGGAGAGTTAAGAATAAATGGGGATGGCTTGTGAAGAGGGAGCAATGCATCAGGAATTCAGGCGTGCCGAAGTGACTGGCTGAAGTGCAAAACCACTTGATCAAATGCCCCATCAGCTCCCTCTCTGCAGTGCTCACAAGGCCTGCAGAGCGTTGCCGGTCCATCTTCAAGAGAGAGAAGTTCATACACTGTGACACAGCGATGCAGAATGAATCCAGCGCCTGTGTGTGTGTGTGTGTGTGTGTGTACGTCCCTCGCCGTGGTGTGATGTATCGTCTGACACTCTTTTCTGAGAGTTCACCTTTTTACTCTGCCAGAAAAAAAAACAGTTTTTCTGGTGCTTAGCTCCATCCTCGGTGGAAGCATAAAAGACCAGTTAATGCCTTTTGGCAGCCTTTGTTAATATGACCACATGGTATAAAAAATAAACCTCAATGTATTTTTATTTTACATACCACCTTATTCGTGACTTTAGATCACTGAACTTTAGAAGTCCTATGGGATATCTTGTGTAATTTGTAACACCTGATAGAAGTAGAAGATGTTGGTTAATGGTCCAGATTTTATGCTAGAACCCTATATACCTGCCAGCTGGAGAACATCTCCCCCCCCCCTTTTTTTTATTTAATATGCAACTGGGCAGATTGGCTGCGGATACTGTAGATGGGCAAGAATACCTTTTGTATTATGTGCCATCTCTCTAGATTTGGGTAATAATTTAGCAAAATTAGGTTTTAGACTGTATTATTGACAGTAGTGCATTCCAATCAGAATTTAATAAACTTTTATTCTTTAAAGTCCTGTACCCCACAAATTTTTATAATATGCAATTTTTCCTTGGAAAAGTTGAGAATTCTAGCTTTCAGTTGACATTAAATGGTGCATTTGGGCCAAGCTGGCCCCTACAATCTATCATACACTGATGTGGGCACTGTGTGTACTAGATCATACCATTGTCACATTCACTACATACAGTATACAGCGCTCTGTTCTGCAGCAGTATGGATGATTTTGCATTTGCTACAGGAACAAAATTGAGTCAACTTGATTGCTTCTCCACCATTCAGGAGAATCCTTGTATTTTATTATTGAATTCAAGGTGGGGAGGGGGTTGAATGAATGATGCCTAGTTTTCAACGTCCACCATCAGAGGATTCATTGATAACAATATAAAGGTTCCCCTGAATGGCAGAGAAGCTTTTATACCAACTCATTGCGTTTGTGCAGCAGATGGGAAGTCGGACATATTGCTCCTGGAACACCTTTTCACGTGCTGTTTGTAGATGACACTGCAGCGGTATGATACGGCACACATAGTGACCACATAGAAATGTGATGGAAATGGTTTGTTTGGGCCAAACATATTTTTTTCATATGAAAGCTGGCGTTCTACTCTAAAGTATATATGAAAAATTCTTCTTCCTGGCCTCTTGCTCCAGTGCTCTGTGCTGCCATAGTTTTAGCTTTGCACAGACTTGTACTGCAGAGGAAGACAAGGGGGCACGTGTCAGACCAGCTCTTTCTGAGAGCTGATTACTGAATGCACTAGGTCTAAATCCAGTGCCTTTTGGATTAGTCCTATTTAGATACCTTTTACACAGCAGTGAAGTTTTCATAAACTGCCTATCCTATGACTTGGGATTTGAGCCGGAGATGGGCAGTATAGCCAGGCTTGACAAATGTACCATAACAATGGGGGACATGCTGGCACCAAAGGACATTCATTCCCTTTTACAGGCTAAGGAGGTTGTGAGTGGGATGCCAGGTTCTTTCTAATAGTGCATTTGGCACCCTTCATTTGTGCGCTGTACATTTATACTCCGCTGTTCCATCCTCCGCAATAAGCTTAACCGTAGCATCAGAAATCGGCTGACGTAGCCTGAGCTGAGGCTGCAGCTGTAATAGAGGAATTACGTTGCAATTATGCCCAAAATGTACTTTCCTCCAGTTAAACAATCGGGTTAATTCACACAAGCAGTGTTCTCTCTCTTCTCTATTATAATACTTAATGGCCCTGCAGGGTCCTGTCTTTATTGAACCCTTCCTGTAGAGCTTTGCATTGTGGGTCTTCTTGGTTGCAAGAGCTTTAAAAAATATGTACATTGCATTAACTATTGTGAGTTGGAGCTCTTGGGATTACTCCATTCAAAAACGGACATCCCGTCTTTAGATTTCACGCTTGTTTTATTTCTAGCACAATACAACACATCCCAACTCTCAATGAAAGTGAATAGCTTCACCCCAGGCTAGTGTGATGCAAATCAGGGTGTTTGTGCCCCTCGCTAAGTCTGTTTTCGCATCACACCCCTCGACGAGCTCTTTACTGCCATTAAGTAGTGCCACAGTTCAGCACAGGGCGAAGACATGTCAATGGAAGCAAAACATTGCATATACATTCAAGTCAATTTAGATTTCTTTCAAAACCATAATTGTTGCCTACGCTGTTTACCCATTTCTGTAGCCTATAGATGTGTGACTACAGAAAACACACACTGACAATACTGAAATTGATTAGGGGAAATGCCTTGTTGCTCTTAACGGAAACCTGTATAAAGAGCAATACAGATGTTGCCATTACCAGCCTAGTTTTGACATCTCTGGCTTCATTATTTGAGACATTGACCCTGAAAGGATTCTTAATTTTCATACTTGTTTCAGATTTGACATCTACTGA
Source organism: Rana muscosa (assembly GCA_029206835.1). Classification (NCBI taxonomy): domain Eukaryota; kingdom Metazoa; phylum Chordata; class Amphibia; order Anura; family Ranidae; genus Rana; species Rana muscosa. The sequence goes on from CM055118.1 coordinate 73,185,644, forward strand.
AGCCACTGGATGAGCACGATAACTAGAGAACCAGGTACCCCTGAAATGCATGTGTAGCCCCCTGATGTTTAGGCAGGGCTGCTATTGAATTTAGTTGCCTTGGCCAATTGTTAGATCAATTGATTCCCCCTATCTGAAATTGCTGCACTTCTTCTCTCACAAGGTGGCCTGGTAGCTGGTGACGTTGGATAAGACAAGGGAAAAGCAAGGATAGATTCTGAATGAATGGGGGTGTCTCAGGTAATGGGCAGGGATTTTCTTGGGTCCCTTGGCCTGCTGGGAGAGACTATTTATTTGGGTGTAGTCTGGTGATCGCAATTCTGTGCCACCTGCACGGCTGTCTGGGTGGACATGTTATGTTGCCCCGGGCTGCTAGGCCATAAGCCTTAGGCCTATCCTGGGGACATCTGGCTGCTAGGCTGTATGAGGGCCTATCCAGCTGCAGGAGAGCAGCAGAGGGTTGGGACTGCAGCCTTTAAGTCCAACCAGAAGTAACTGTTCTGCCGGCCGGAGAACCAGATGTGGTCGGAGGTAGAGGGGAACCTGTTGCCACTAAGGGACCATCCACCTTGTTACTGGAGGCCACTGTGTGTAAGCTGAGGCTAGAACCAGAGCAGACTTCTCGCCAGCCGGGGACAGTGAAGAAGTGGGTAAACTTCAGTACATGCCAAGTCAGGGACCCAGAGGGGCAGGAAAGGAGACACTTGTGGAGCGTCAACGAGTTCCAAGCCAGGGACATAGCGTGTCTGTGGGGGTGACACTTGAAGAGTATCTGAGTGCCAAGCTAGGGACCAAGCAGGGAAGCAGGGGTGAAGCTTGAGGGAAGATACTGAGTGTGAACAGTGGAAGAGCTCAGCGGATCCAGTGGCTATTTGATCTGAAGTCTAGTGAGATACTGGGAGCTCGTTGAGTGAAGACCCACAGTGAGTGAGTGTAGGGTAAGCTGAGAACTGTTCGTGTTGCAAATAGTTGGATACAATTACGGTTAGTAACTTCTACAAGACTGTTGCCATAGGAGACAGCGCCCTATCTATACAGAAGTGGTGTCCGGCTGAAGGCCTTCACCTGTATAGCTGTGTGCCCATAGAAATCTCGAAGTCTGCCAATTAACATTGCATCTACCTAAGGGGTGTCCTAGCCCGAACACTCTCTCCCCCAGTTCTCTTTGAGACCATAATTCTTTGCTTTCAAAAAGTGTCTGGCGCACACCGTTTCATCTTGCATTACACCCACCATGCCTGGTAACCCACAGAAGGATTTCAGCTGTCCCTGACTCTGGAGGTCACCATTAGGCCTAAAAGGGCCCAGGACTTTGCTACACATGCACCGCCTGTGATGATTGAGACGCGTAAGGGTTAATTAGCGATTCTGAGTGACAGGAGCACCCGTTAAATTACAGATTTCTGACATCTCTAGCAGACGGCTGGTCCATGCTTTTTTTTTTTTCTGTGGAGAAAAGGAAAGTAAGTAACCTTTTCACTGTGTGATCAGCGTTACCGTTTTTAAGCGGAGTCAGGTTGGCAGGTGTCATTGGAACACTGAGGAACAGGCAGATCTTCAAAGCAACATTGGTGAATCAAAAAAATGCAAAATGTAGTTCCTTGGTGAAATAAAAGGTATTCTACTTGCCTTTTGGGCCAAGCATGTCTATCTTTTCTCTTTACAAGGCTACCTCCTTGTTTTCACTCTGCAGCACTTGACATTTCCAGACGTGTCGGCTGTCTGGCATGAGTTGTGGTTCCATCCTCTGGAAGCTGCCTGGTGTTAAGCCTAGTACAGGCAATCCGTTCTTTTTCCGTTAGCTGTGCGAACTATCCAACGTTTGTACAGGGATCGCCCCTGCTGAGCTATTGTGACAGGGGGGCGGCCCCCCCTCCAGAACATATCGGTCAGCACTCTCAGCTGATCAGATGCTGCTTGGCAGACCTTTTTCGGTCATGCCCCTTCGACCGCACACTCGGCTGTTTTCTGTCCGACCAGCTGCCATACCCACAAGCTGAATGTCGTCCAGTTTCTTTTGAACTAGCCGATTTCACCAAATATTTGGCCAGTGTATACAGGGCTTAAGTTAGCAATGCATTGTCGTATTTGTGCCCTCCAAGCCCAAAATGAAAGGCCCTGAGGACCTCTTAACTGCTGCAAGAATGTGTCCTTATTCCAGCTTTTAAAGGTGTGTGTGTGTGTGTGTGTGTGTGTGACTGGTAGGGATGCACCGATGCTGATACCAGGCTTTTGAGTGAGTATCTGTGTTCGCCCAAATGCTCCGAACACCGAAACTACTTTTGCGGTGTGATTTGCATCAATCCAAAATAAATGGGTGCAATTCGCACTGCAAAGAATCTCATGTGATTCGAACAGGAATGCGTTAAAATCCCTGTCTGAATCGCATGCGATTTTCTCTGTGTGTGTATTTACTTGCCATCTAGTGAGCAGTTTAGAACTTGCAGTACATATCTGGTAGGAAATCGGGGCTGCTGGAGGAGATGTAGAGAGGGTCCATCCCCAAGCTGACATCCCTTCCGCTATATACCCACGGGGTCCTGAAACTTCTCCAGTGGCCCTGATTTTCTACCAGGTATGTACTGTGAGTTTTAACTTTGTTTAAACTGACTATATGGCACTTTAATACCTTTTTTTTAATATATATACACACACACACATTTCTTTGCAGTGCGATTTGCGTCAATACAAAAAAAAGGCACAAATTGTACGGCAATGCACTGCACACTATCGGTAAGTACTTGACAGGGAGTATCAGTACTCGCCGATATAAAGAAATAAAGGTATCAGTGCAACCCTAGTAACTGGTCATATACTGTATGTTTTGCACAACTTTACTGTGTATATCCATGTACTCATCAGTTGCCTTCTTGCACCAGAGTATGCAGAGCAATATTCAAGGGGTCAATGACATTCCGTACAGGCTGGTGGATCCTCCTTATCTAAAGATCTCTTATCAAAAAGATTATAATTGTCTAAGGATGTTTGCGCTGTGTGGTGTGTGTTTTTGGCTTTTGTTCATGGTATACATCCAATTCTTTCAGGTTGATCATGGCGTACAGTAGATCTTCCACTTCTGTTATATGGCACAGTTATCTCGCATGACTACACAAGTCAAGCGTGACTTATTGATCACCTTATCTGTCATCTCACCATGCTGAAACTTGGCAGTGGTTCTATAGCATGCATTGGTTCGTTACTCCTTGTTTTCTCCAAAGGCAGATGATACAGTGTGCTAGAAGTTGAGTAATTTTGCAGAATAACCAAATACTGCCTATCCTGTAATTGGAATTATGCAAGACAACCATACAGAGAGTGCCTATCATATCTTTGGTATTATTGTGGAACCCCTAACACCCACCCACCTTGTACGGATCTGTCAGATTTCACTTATAGGTGTTACCGTGCAAGAGGATGTCTGATGTTACCATGACAACATCTTGCATATTGAATTTTGCCGTAAACTTCTGGAAAGTGTAGAAGAAGTTGCTATAGGCAGTTTATGACTGCCACAAAATTGGTTGACAATTGCATGTGTGTTGGTAGTGTGCATTCTGGACTGATCAATCTCCAGGGAAAAATCAGTCAGCTAGGATAGATTTTCCAGACCAACTGCTGCTGTTCACACAAGATAAGGCAGGTTACAGGGGGAGTTTGCTTAGCACATTGTCATGCATGATTTATCTCTACAGGCCTGCAGGGTTAAGCATCAACCATTAGATGGTCAGACCTTCTGGCTGCAATCTTCAAACTTCAGTAAGTCAGTGGGTGGCCAGGCCATGCATGGTCAAAACATACCCACAATGTGCCAGTCAGACAAGTATTTGGCCATGTCTGCAGTACTTATTGTAGGTGGAATTGTTGCAGAAAAGGATAGGAAGTAACTGGCTGCACTTGCGCTGTTTTCCCTATTGGCCAAGATGCAAGTTGGTTGATTCCAGGGAGATTGAGGGTGAAGAGATTTTCTAGCCAGGCATTAGTTTAGATATCTACCCATTTTGTAGCTGCTCTAAAGCAACTTGTAGGCATGGAATTAAGCTGCCCAGTCACTTTGGGGTCTGGCGTCAGGGGACTCCTTCGCCTGTTCCCATTTTATTCTGCATTGACTTGAATATAAACACTCTGGCGAGTATTGCCCGATGCCCTGAAACCTGCTTGTGGGAAGGAGCCATTGGCTGGAATGAGTTTTCCTGGCCAGTCACTAGTAATGCCCCCTCTCTCCTTCATAGGATCAGATTCACAGGGATGTCCAATGCAGACGTGTACATTTACGTTGTCTATTGTTATATAGCTTGCTTGAGCTGGCTTATACACTAGTAGAATTGTGTTTCGAAAATTTTCATTCTATTTTCTTAACTTAAAGTTGACCATATGTGATTAAATTTCCATTCATAAACTGGTGGAAAATTGCCAATCGGCTGCAGCGCTGATCAGTGTGTTCTGATAGCAGGGGAGTTCCGCTATCAGAATACAATAACCCAGCGGGAAGAATTTCCATCTGCACCTCCAATGTGTAGATGGGGAAATTGGCTCTGGCTTTTTGTAACCAAAAACGTAACCATGTATGGCCAGCTTTAGTAGGGGTCAAAATGCTCAAAATTTCTAATGGGTATGCACCGACATTTTGGCGGCAGAAAAAGGTGTTTTTGGCATATTGCTGAAAGAAAAAAATTGCCGATAATCGCGCAGTAGCAGTGGTCGTGCCGCCCATTGCGGAGTGTCATCCTGGCAGCTCAAGGTCCTCTCCTCCTCCTCCTCCTCCGAGCGGCGATCTCCCTGTGTCAGGCTGCAGTCACATTGTCCTGCCTCCTGTGATAGACGGCTCACTGATCCAATGCTGGGACATTGAATCCAGGAGGCGGGACATTGTTACTGCAGCCTGGGCAATTCAAATCCAGCTCTGAGACGGGGCATTTGCTGATCCGGGCACTGGCGAGAGGCTTCATCTTATGGGGCGAGGCTGCATCGATCTCTTGTATCATGTCTGCAGTCTGACCTTCTCCTGTATCATGTCTGCTAGAGGTGCACCAAATGGAAATTTTGCTAATACTATTAGTGTGTTTAAGAGATTGCAGACATAATATAGGAGAAGGTTAGAGAATGCAGACTGCATTTTTCTTGAACTTATCTTGCGCTAAAAGTCCACATTCAATTTAGTTTTAGTTTTAGTTTTAGTCTTAGTCTTTTGACTAAAATGCCATTTTAGTTTGTCCCATTTTAGTCTTTTGACTAAAATGCCATTTTAGTTTTAGTCGTATTTTGGTCATCTCAATTGTTTTAGTTGACTAAAATGTTTTAGTCTTTTTAGTCGACTAAATTTAACACTGGTCTCACCCATCAGTGCCCATCACTGCCAGCTATCAGTGCCACCTATTGGTGACAATTCTCAGTGCCACCTCTGTGTCGCCTCTCAGTGCAGCCTATCGGTGCCCGTCAGTGAAGCCTCATCAGCGTACATCAATGAAGGAGAAAAATTACCAGTTTGCTAAATTTTATAACCAAATATTAACCGCTTCCCTACCGCCCATAGTCATATGATGTCCACAGATGGGATCTCCCATCCTGGGTGGACGTCATGACGTCCTGGGTTTGAGGGGGGATATCTGAATGATGCCTGCAGCTAGAGGCATCATTCAGATATCATTTTGTTGTGCCGGCGATTCTGCGCATCATAAGAATGATCATAGTGGAGGTTCCGCCGCTTGCTCGTTCTTATAGGCGGCGGGAGGGGACATCCCCGCCGCCATCCGGTGCTTCTCCGGGCTCTCCCGTGCCATCGGGGACCCGGAGAGAATCGTGCGGCGCCGGTGGTGGGTAATGTGACTAGCATAGAGATGACTGGTGACCAGATGGTCACCAGTCATCTCTATGATCGTCGGAGGCCCAGGCGCGATGTGATGACGTCACACCCGGGTCCTCAGATGTAAACAAAGCCGCCATTGCGATCTCCTGCTTTCCAGCCTGGAGGAGAGATGTGGGGTCTTATTGACCCTGCATCTCTCAATAAAGAGGACCTGTCTCACACATTCCTATTACAAGGGATGTTTACATTCCTTGTAATGGGAATAAAAGTGATCAAAACAAAAAGTAAAATAAGTGTAAAAAAAAAAAATTAAAACGCCCCTGTCCCCGGTAGCTCGCGATCAAAAGCGAACGCACACGTAAGTCCCGCCCAGATATGTAAACGCCGTTCAAACCACATATGTGAGGTATCGCCGCGTGCGTTAGAGCGCGTGCAACACTTCTAGCACTAGACCTCCTCTGTAACTCTAACCTGGTAACCTGTAAAAAAAATTCAAGCGTCGCCTGTGGAGATTTTTAAGTACCGAAATTTGGTGCCATTCCATGAGTGTGCACAATTTTAAAGCGTGACATGTTAGGTATCTATTTACTCGGCGTAACATCCTCTTTCATATTTTCCCCAAAAATTGGGCTTACTTTACTATTTTGTTGTTTTTTTATTTCATGAAACCATTTTTTTCCCCAAAAAAAGGCGTTTGAAAAATTATTGCACAAATACCGTGCAAGAAAAAAAGTTGCAATGACCGTCATTTTATTCCCTAGGGTGTCTGCTAAAAAAAACATAATGTTTGGGGGTTCTGAGTAATTTTCTAGCAAAAGAATGATGATTTGTACATGTAGGAGAGAAGTGCCAGAATAGGCCCGGTATTGATATGGTAAAAAAAAGCCCAGTGTTGAAGTGGAATTATAACAATTTCATTTGGGTACAGTGTTGTATGACCGCGTAATTGTCATTCAAAGAGTGACCGTGCTGAAATCTGAAAATTGGTCTGGGCAGGATAGGGGTTTAAGTGCCCAGAAAGCAAGTGGTTGTAAACCCCTAGATTAAGGCTTACCTGTAGGTGCAACAAATATCTCCTAAACCTACACGGTTTAGGAGATATTTGCAAAAATGACAGCACCAATGTCTACGGCGCATGCGTGCCGTAAACAGCGCAGGCGCACTGAGCGTACCGTTTTGTGAAATGGGGTAGTGCCGTGAAAGAAGGCATGCGCAGGAGTTATGTCACGTGACTCCGGCCAGTCGCAGAGCCGGAGTTCGCGGCCCCCGGAAGAAGAGGGGTGAAGATGGCGTCTCTGTACTATCAAGGAAATCTGGGACATTGCGGGCTTCTCCTGCAAGTAAGTGATACATAATGGGCTACTATGGGATGCATAGTAGCCCATTATGCTTTAACTTTGCAGGGAAACAAAGATGAAGTAAACCCATCAGGGTTTACTTCCTCTTTAAACAAACTAATTTTCGGTTTCTGTGAGAACCCATGCGATCCGATTCTAGTGCAGGGAAAAAAAAGTCCCTGCACTATTTTTATGCGAGTTCAGCCATACAACTGTGTGGCTGAACTCACACTGCACAGACATCGCATGTGATCTGCACCTGCAGTGCGGGTGCAAATCGCATGCGATGTCTGAGATCGCACATATGTGAACCTAGGCTTAGGATAGGTTCACACTGCTGCGATGCGGGAACGCTGCAAATCCACTGCGGGTTCCCACATCTCAGGTTTTCCGGCGGCAGTTCACACTGCCCTATTCAAACAGCTGGGAGTGTCAATTAAGTTAATGACACCCCCAAATCAGTTCGCATATCGCAGTGCGATCTGCAAACTCGGACAGGAATCGGATCGCATGGGTGTGAACACCCATGCGATCCGATTCTGCTGCGGACAAAAAAAGGGTCCTGTGCGAGTTTGATGCAAATTCAGCCATACGATTTGTACCGCACAGAGATCGCATGTGATGTGCGAATCGCATGTGAACTCTGACATCACAGCAGTGTGAACCTAGGCTAAAGGTGAATAAGCTAAATAATGAATAAGCCTTCATCAAGGCTATACTAATGTAAATGTTGTACTGATGTTTTTCACTGATTGCTTTCTTGCACATAGCCTTGTGTGCCTTCACACCTCTTTATCAGCCTTTTAAGGTGGTCTAGCAAATTGACTGTTGGTTATCTAATAGGTGATTGTAGAAGGCCTTGTGTTTGTATTATGCTTCGTGACCCCAAGGGAGCTTCCATAATTCATCTCCGCTCACACAGCACTCCCCTTTCTTCCCCCTCTTAGGACCACAGTCCATACTTGTCAGAGGTTGGTAGTTGTGGGATGAAAGGCCCTTTTGATTAACTGCGGCTAACTTGGGGATGACAGGCTCATTTTTAAAAGTAAAGGAGAAAAGTCTGTTGCTGTTTAGAAGGAATAGGAGATCTCGGCAGGGGAGGTGGTGGCTGGTAATGGGGGAGGTAGAACCACGTAGTCTATAGCTAAACAGAACCTGCTTGTGTGCAAACAATGGCACCATTAAGGATCTTGAAGCTGAGTGATTAAGTAATTGTATGGGCTTCCTGCTTTTGTCTCTGTCTTCTATACATTCTGGTATATTGTATACGCTTCCTATTTCTCTGCGTACAATACTGTCCGCCCACCTACCATACACCTCAGATATCCGCTGCAGAGAAGGAATTGTTTTATTACTTTTAGTTCTGCTTTTCTTAAGGTAGCTACACCACACTGCTTGTTTTGCTAAAGGTAACGTGATCATGAAATAATTACACATTCGTTCTAACTACTGTTTTAAGGCTTGGTAATCATGACTTAAAGGAAACACTGATTTTATGTTACTTACCTACCAAAATAAAAAATCAGCGAATGGAATTTTCTGCTTCCCGCTACTTTTCATATACCTAGCTTGTCTTGGTAGGGATAACGTGGGAGTCTAGGCAGGACGCGGTTACGCTGTTTGGCATAAAGCTGGTCTAGCAACATGTGCAGCTGTTGAGGTTGGGCATCTATACATGGGAGTGTTTCTATAGGAGTTGGTGACACAGTGGCCCATAGTTTTGTTTTGGGTGGGCTTACCCTTTAAAGTTCTCACCAGCGTAAAACAGATGGGTCGCTCATAGGTTTGGTCATACATTCGTGTCAAATATCACAGTTTAAACAGGAATTAAGAAACTTGTTTGTACAAGGTAATCATCATATTCTGATTTTAATTTCATTAGTAATTCTATCAAGGAAAACGTAAAATCACTCTCTTGATACCATCATTTTGAATAGGTTATATTTTATAAAAGTGATGACTGGAAGTCCTATTACCACCTCCTAGATGAGCTTCAAGCATCGTGAATTTTTCTTTTTATATCCCCTTTTTTACTTTTTTTTTTTTTTTTTTTTTTTGGTTATCTTTAAGAAATCTACACCCAGCAAATCCAGTGTTATTTTGTTATGATCAGCCACTCCACTGCTACACACTGGATTCTGCACTGTCATCTTCCTCTGTCTTCCAGAGGTGGTTGTCTTCTGCAGATTTTTTGCAGTTGGCCCCTTGGCCATGTGGTGCCACATTAACGAGGCAAAGGCATTTTGCTGTGAAGGTCTGCTTTAATTAGAAGAATATGTTGCAAATTATAGTTTACATGTTTTTACACTTTTGTGTTACAAATAGCAGCTTGTTGATGGGGAAGACCTTTTTTGTAAGAAAGCTTAAAGTGTGAAGAAATGGGCACCTCCAGCTTAGCACTGCTTTGTACTTTTTGCTGTTGACATCCTTTGGGCTTCCGGACTGAAGCCTCGTACACACGGTTGGACTTTTTGCATACAAACTTCAAAATGAGCAAGTTTGACAAAAAATCAGACCGTGTGTATGCTCCATCGGACAAACTTTTTTTTGGTTTTCATTGGACAAATGTTCGGTCTGCAAACGGACAAACTTTTCAGCAACAAAAGTCCGATGGCGCAAAGTCCGACCATGTGTACAGAAAGCCATCAGACTTTTGTCCTAAGGACAAATAAGCATGCCCAGAACCAATGTTAAAATCAACCAACAATAGCAGAAGTTGACCAAAGGGCGGCGGTAAAAAGCAGAAAAGAGCAGAAAAACCACGTGATGTTGGGAAAGTTTTGGGAAGGTTTGTAGAAAAGTCCTGCCGTGTGTATGCTATGGGTGTGCCCGGCCAACTCCCTTTGGACAAAAATCCACAGAAAAGTTTGTTTGAAGTCCGACTGTGTGTAGGAGGCTTAATAACGGAAGAAGTTTGTGCAGAATTTTTTCCCCAATGCCGATAATCCAGTGTGATTTTGGGGTTGGAGATTGTGTAACTTGGTGGAGGGGGCATTATGGTATGGGGGTATAGCAAATTATTCAAAATAAACACATTTTCTGTAGGAAAGAAGTCATGTTCACCTTTGGCTGCCTATGAACTGACAGACCTCATAATAAGGAATGACTAGTAAAGTCATCTATCCTTTTTATGATGCTTTTAAACTGTGCAACCTGTTGTAACCTTTTAATGCCCCTCCACACTTGTGCAACTTGTCATGCGACTTTGCAGTGCCAAGTCCTACCCAATGATTTCCAATGAGGACCGTTCATATCTGTGTGACTTCAAAGTAGTCCCTGCTCTACTTTGGTCCAACTTTAATGCAACTTGAGGTCCATAGATCTCAAGATTACACAGGCATATCAAGTCGCGTGACTTTCAGGTTGTACAAGTGGGAAAGGGGCCTTAGTCTAAGCAATGTAGTAACCATTTCCTGTATCAATTGTGTTCATCTCAAGGCAAAACTTGCACATTCCCCCGTGTTTTTTCACTTTTTTTTTTTTTTTTATAGACCCTGCAAGTACCACAAAAAAAATACCGGTAATTGAACTGCCAAAAAAATGCCTGTTGTGGGATGACAACACAAAGCATGTTTGTCGACTGGTGTCAGCCCTGCCCAGTGTCTTTTTCTAAAGTACTCAACCACTCCTGACTGTTCTAAATTTCGGACTTTGTTTTGCAGAATTTCTTTGGAACTTAATTTAACAAAATGTTTCCAATAGTATTTTGAACAGACCAAAAGCTTTTGGCACAATACTCCCTCCAAGTACAGAGGATGAGTTGTCTCTTAAAGTGGTTTGTAAAGGTTTACAATTTTTCTCTCTAAAATAACAAACATGTCATACTTTGTGCAATAGTTTTGCACAGAGCATCCCCAATGCTCTTCTTCTTGGGTCTTCTGCTGGCACTCCTGGCTTCCTCATGCCTTCCCAGTGCCCCTATAGCAAGCCGCTTGGAATAGGGGCAATTGTGTTTGGGTCGATCCCGAGCCAGCTTTGTGTGCATCTATTGACACACAGCCAGTGGCCTCCTGTCAGAGCAGTGCCGCTGCAGATGGGCACAGTGCTGGATCGAGATTGGACTTGGGTAAGTATTTAGGTGGGGAGCTGACCTTTTGAAATGTGGTGGTGTCTTTTTTTTTGTTACCTTGCGGAGAATGCATTAAGGGCAAGAAAACTTTTACCGTTACAACCACTTTACTGATTTCCCCAACCTTAATGCTACCTAACAATCCTTTTGAACCCTCCTTTAGAACTGGATTACCGGTAACTATCTGCTATGGATCCTCTGAACAGATATCGAAATTCCATTTTTGAAAGATACTATTGCCAGTACTAAGCGCTAGAAACTATTCCTTATGTTCATGTAGGGATAGTTAAGTATAATTCAAATGGAGATTTTCACTATGCAGCAATATGCCTGAGCATTGCATGCTTGTTAATCCCCAAAGGATCTGATTATGCTTAAATACATTAAATCTCTTGCAAGTATGTAGATCTACATAAATCTGAATCGGGGCAAATGGTTAAATCCACAGCTCAGATACCAATGTATGCATTGATTTACTTGCTAAAGGATTTTAAATCCTGTTCAGCTTGTCTTGTGATCCTGACTGCACCACCAGGTTCCTGAATTCCAGTGCATTTAAAGCGGAGTTCCACCCAAAAGTGGAAGTTCCGCTTTAAGGACTCCTAACCCCCTGACATGCCACATTTTGGCAGGCCATTTTTTTTGGGGTGGGGGGGTGTGGGGTACCTAGTTTTGACAGGTACCCAGCTCCCACTTCTGCTCGGCCACGTAGGCGACGACTCCTCTCCCCCTCCCTGCAATCTTCTGGGACACGTCACAGGTCCCAGAAGATTGCTCGGCCATTCAGGACAGCGCAGAGTGACGTGCGCACCTGGATGTGAGGCCGCAAGCTGTCACAGCTGGGTGCCCACCCTAGTGATGCCAGCGCAGAGAAGAGGTGAGGGAGAGAACGGAGGTTTTGGGCCGCTGGATCCTGGAACAGGTGAGTGTCTGTTTATTAAAAGTCAGCAGCTACACTTTTTGTAGCTGCTGACTTTTAATAAAGTGAAAAAAGAGTGGAACTCCGCTTCTAAGTACTGCTTGGTCGAAGACGTGACCCCAGCTTGATTGGGAAATTGAAGGAGCAGTGGCACGCTTCCTTCTGTATGCATGTCCATTATACTGACCTTAAAAGGGTTGTAAAGGAAAAAACATCCGACAATTTTACTTGCCGGAGCCCTCGAAAGTCCCGCGCTCGGCCCTGACATCCTCCTTGCCGTTCAGCCTGGCCATTGATTGGCTACAGTGGATGGATTGAAAGCAGCGCAGCCATTGGCTGGCGCTGCTGTCAATCACATCCAATGACGCGGCGCGCCGGGGGGCGGGGCCAAGTGATACAGTAAGCGGCAATAGCCGCTGGCTGTATCACTGGAGCGCGCCCACAATCGCTCACCACCGAGCTCGCATATAGGTGGTGAGTGATTGCGGGGAGGGACCCCAGAAGACGTGGATCGGGGCCACTCTGTGCAAAACGAGCTGCACAGTGGAGGTAAGTATAACATGTTTAAAAAAATTAAATAAAAATTCTTTACAAACCCTTTAAGCCTCGTACACACGACCGGTTTTCTCTGCAAGAAAACTGCTGGGAGATCATTTTGCAGAGAAAACCAGTCGTGTGTAGGGTTTCTCGTCGGGAAAACTGCCGGGAATCTCAACCAGAAAAATAGAGAATCTGCTCTCTATTTTCTCGTCGGGGTTCTCGTTGGCCTGTTTCCCGACGAGAAAACCGCGTGTGTATGCTTACCTGGCCATGGTAAACCCGCACATGCTCGATGAGACTTTAATGCATGCGCGGTAGCATACAAGGGTAGTGTAGGGTGTAGCAAGATGGTGGCGACGGCATCGAATGTGACGAGCGATAACTCGTCGTAGTCGATGACGTCACCGCGTTCTTGCCATTCAAAATAACAGCGGTTCTTTTGAATGGCGCGTGTGTACACAGGGCTTGGCAAGACAAGCTTGCCAGGAATCCCGTCGAGAAAACCAACTTTTTCGACGGGATTCCCGCCCATGTGTACGAGGCTTCACTGTGTAAAGCGTGATTTAGACAGATTTTTTATTTTGCTTGCTTTTTTTTTTTGTATTGGAGTCCCCATCAGGTTCCAGCCATGAGGTTCAGGTTCCCTTAGGAAGTGTACCTCTAACGTCTGTCCCAGTGACTGATGCCTCCAGGAGAAGACCAGAGTATGTAAAAATCTGCACAGTGTGCTATCAGGCAGCTGTAATTTAAAAAAAAAATAAAAAAATGGAATGGTGTGTTTGGTTTTTTTTTTTTTTGTTTGTTTGTTGTTTTTTTTTTGATTATAGCTGCCTGCTTTTTAGAAATCTACACAGACCACTAAAGGTAAGCATCAGGCAGATATTAAACACATTTTATTCCTGTTGCATATACACAATCTATTGTTAAAAAAAAAAAAAAAAAATCAGCTTGAGCAAAACAATGGTTTTTTATTTATTTGAATTTTGTTTTTTTTTAAATTACAGCTGATGGCACACTGTATATTTCTACAAGCAGGCAGCTGTAATTTACAAAAAAAAAAAACCTTTTTGCTCAAGCTGAATTCCATTTTTTTTTTTTTTTTTAACCAATAGATTTTTGTGTATATGTAACAGGAATAAAATGTGTTTAATATCTGCCTGACGTTTACCTTCGGTGGTCCTGGTTTCCTTTATTTATGGTGGCTAACTGACTAGCTTTTAATGCTTGGTATTTGACCTGAAAGAATTCTGTTCTTTATCAGTGACTTTGTTTTTTCTGTGCCCTGTCTGCTATTTGGAGCACTAAATCACACTGCCCACCCTCTTGTAGATAAGGCTGCTACTTCAGTAGTGTACCTGGCAGCCAGCCAGTGTCTGGACAGTTTTACTGAAGGCCATGGGAGGACACCAGTTTACCCTACTTTTAAATTTTATTAAAAAAAAATTATTTATTTTTTTTATATCCAGTGCTTCTTTGCTTCCAAAGCTTCCCGTACATAATTTCACAGAGGTTGTCGTGATGGGTCTCCTAGGGGCGGCCTTGTGCAGGAGCCCATTTCCTGTAATTATCCATCTGGTTCATACACCTGGGCAGTGTAATCTGTGTTTATGGCTCATAGACATTGGAGGTCAATTTGTGCAAAATACAAAATATTTTCTTAGGGACTTGAAATTGCCGAAAAACTACCAGGGATGTAAACGGCAAAGCAAAATGGTTTTAATCTTTGAACTTCATCCAGAAACGATTCTCTACCCGCTGAATATTCCAGGCTGCTGTATATTTTCTTACAATCAAGACGTGCTGCTTTTGTATGTTGAAACAATATGTTTTTGCTAAAGCGGTGAAACATGGAATAAAATGTAAAACAAAAAATAAGCGAAAACAAATGTGTGCATCACAAATCGTGTTTTTTATCACCGCCTTCCTTTTTTTTTTTTTTTTTTTTTCTTTTTTTCTTTTTTTTTCTTGGGAGTGTTTTTGGAATTGTGGATACACTGGTCCCTTTTTTTCACAAAAGTTGACAAGTTAAAGTATACCTAAAGGCAAAACACCTTTTTTCAGTTTTGGATAGAGTAGAGGGATTAAACCCCTGTCAGTTTTTATTGCTGTCTGTGCCTCCATTAGAGATCCTCCATTATCCCTCCTATTTGTCCTGCTTACCATTATAACTGAAAGAAAATCCCACATTTTGGGTTGGAGATGCAATTTCTGATGGCCTGGGGGGTCCCCAAAGGATTCCCTCATTTGCAGGGTTTCCTGTCACTTCCTGTTTTGGCTTTGGGACAGGAAGTGAAGGTAAATTCCCCCCCAATAGGGCACAGATGGCTTTTTTTTTCTAACGGGCTATACCTCCCTTACTCTATCCAAAATAAAAACAAAAACATTTTGCCTATAGTTTTACTAAGCAGAACTATAGGCAAAACTTAAGGCAAACCTTACTTAAGTAAGGAAGGGTTATAACCCCTGTAAAGTTTTTTATTTTTGCCCTATATGTCCCATTGGGGAGATTTATCTTCACTTCCTGTCCCATAGCCAAAACAGCAAGGGAGAGAAAACCCTGCAAATTAAGGGGATTTCTTGGGGACCCCCGGGTCACCAGAACTAGCGTCCCCATTGGAAGATTTCCCCTCTCTATTGGATTTCAGGGGACAACCCAAAATTTGTGACTTTTTTTACTTTCCCTTTCAATGATCATGCTAAACAGAACAAATGGAGACACTCATCCTAAAGGGAGTACAGACGGCAATAAAAACCCACAGATGTTCTAATCCATCTCCACTCTATCCAA
Source organism: Rana muscosa (assembly GCA_029206835.1). Classification (NCBI taxonomy): domain Eukaryota; kingdom Metazoa; phylum Chordata; class Amphibia; order Anura; family Ranidae; genus Rana; species Rana muscosa. The sequence goes on from CM055118.1 coordinate 73,201,100, forward strand.
ATCTAAAAAAAATAAAAAATAAATGCCATTTTAGCCCAGGTTCACACTGGGCTACGGGAGTGAAGCCATGCGAGTTCAGCTGAACTCGCACAATTTCACTCTTGCTGGCAGTCCCGATTTCAGCCGCGAGTACAAAAACTACTTTTTGAAATCAGTGCAGCACCGCGGATGTGGCGTCGCACCGATTAGGACGGTGCCATTACCGGCAATTTGCGGCAAATACCGCCGTCGTGACATGCGATTTGACATGCCAAATCGCATGTCAAAATGCACCAGTGTGAACCAGGGCTTAGGTATACTTTTATGGTAGAGAATAGGCTATATCTAGCAAACCTGGGTCTCGGTCTCATTCTTGGTCAATTATTGGTTTATGATGTCTTGTTCTTGGACATGATTCTACACTATTGGTGAACACACCACCAGGGTGGATTTGATTTAAATCACTAGTAAAAAGGCTTGATTTGAATCCATAATTTTTAAAAAGCAATTGTATTCTCTGTCCCGCAGGGGCTCCTCCTCTGACCCGCTGTGGACTCACTGACAGTCCCATTCACTTTAATGGGACGGCTGGTGATGAGGCAGTGACACAACAAGGTGAGGGACGTGGCGGCAGCAGGTGAGTGGATGCCCTCTAACAGGCGCTGCCATGACGGATCTGAAATGATAGGTGCTCTTTAAATGTAAGAAAAGAGGGAGGAAGATCCCCCAATCTCTTTAAATGTAAGGACTCATTGTTGCTGGTAGTTAGAATCATTAATATTTGCAAACAAAATGAAGGTTTCCGATTTAGAATAAGCTGTCGGGTTAGCAAAACGGCGATATCAAAACCGATTTTAGGTTAATCGCACCTGCTTGGGGAAAACTACTCAAATTATTTTATTTAAAACGATAACATTGCCAGTGCATGTTATCTCAGTTTGCAGAGCTTGGATTTATTGAATGAGTTTACCAAAAATTAAAATATTGCAGGATATACAGCCTCATGCTACATAACTAAGATCCATTTCATGCTGAATAAACTAAATGATTACCGTACAAGCCGAGGCACCTAATTTTACCACAAAAAACTGGGAAAACGTATTGACCCGAGTATAAGCCTAGGGTGTCCATCTGCATGCCTCGCTGTGGCCGTGCCTCGCTGTGGCTGTGCCTCGCCGTGTCCATGACTAGACTTGCGTTTTAACATGGGAGTCTATGGAAGGGGTGCCCGGCTTTGAAAAATCGGTGCTCCCCGGACAACAAACTTTGCACACTTGTAGAGGAAGAGTGAGGCTACATGTGTGCCAAGTACCGGGTCCCCAAAGTCTGGGAGACCAGGCGCAAAAAGGTAACGAGTATAAGCCGAGGGAGGCATTTTCAGCACAAAAATAATGCGCTGCAAAACTTGGCTCATACTCGAGTATATACGGTAATGTATCTTGACTATCTTTAGATTTTTACTCCAAAAAAACATTTTCTTAAAATTTGAAAATATATATATATATATATATATATATATATATATATATATATATATATATATATATATATATAATATGCTGTGGAAATTAAAGGGGTTGTAAAGGTTTGTTTTTTATTTTCTAAATAGGTTCCTTTACGCTAGTGCATTGTTGGTTCACTTACCTTTTCCTTAGATTTCCCTTCTAAATGTTTTTTTTCTTTGTCTGAATTTCTCACTTCCTGTTCCTCCTCAGTAAGCTGTTCTGGCCGACTCCACACCACTCGGATGATGGTGTGAAGTTTACTGAGGAGAAACAGGAAGTGAGAAATTCAGACAGTAAATCAAAGGAAAAGGTAAGTGAACCAACAATGCACTAGCTTAAAGGAACCTATTTCGAAAATAAAAAACAAACCTTTACAACCCCTTTAACTATTAATTTCTCGATTAATCGATTAATTGTTTTGATCGATCAAAATTCTTTGGGCTTGCCGTGTCCATCTGAAGGGCTCCTTTGCTGTGCCTTCATATCTGCATGCCGGCGGGACCTTACTATCTGCCACACGCAAGGGCTGTTACACTTCCCTCTATCAACCTGGGTTTCTACAGCCATCCACTGGGAGTTGTGATAGTTCCCTTCACGGGACATCTACATGCCGACGGACTTATATTAACCCCTCCTCATCTGGATTCAGCAGTGGTATCGTTGTACACATTTTTATACCAGTATCATACTTGGCTACAGGTTTTTATGACTGCTTTTGCTACCGTTTGGTATTACTCGCACCATTTTTATAGTTTATGTAGCTACATAGATTTTATCTCCAGTGCAATATTTATTTTGTTACCTACTTGAAGACTATAAACGTTTTAATGCTATTCCCATTGAGCGCTGCCTTTGTGTATTTTTTGTATCCTGCTATCGATTTTTCCAGTGGTTGGTAGCTGAACTGGGACTCGGCCTGCAAGGAGATCAGCTAAAAGTAGTTGGATCTGTATGTGCGTTATAATTGAAATTAGTCGATTAAAAAAAAATCATATATATATATATATATATATATATATATATATATATATTATATTTTCATCTACCCTGCGCACCACTCAAAGTATGTATTTGAATCCATCAATGGCTGGTTTAACACTGCTACGTCTTCATTACTGTCAACAAGAGCGTCATCACGCTGCCTCAGCTACAGGGAGCATTTCCATAGGGAAAACTAAGCAGCCTCTTAGCGATCACTAGTGGTAGGATCAGCCTTAGGGCTATATCAGGCACACAGTTTTGTAGCAATAACTAATTACTGCTACAAATGGCTAATGTCAGCGATTAACAACACTTTGTCTCTAAGCACTTTGTTACAGCATTGGGTTTGGTGTGCTCCACTGCAAATCGCTCTCTATCAGTGTTTTGTAAGCCAATCGGAGTGAGTGTTGCTGGCGTAAAACACTGAGGCTTGGTTCACACTTGCATGCAGTCTGTGGCTTGGTTGTGAGTGCAGGAATCTCACATGTTCCTGAAACCAAATCGCGCTGCTCTTATGAGATGTGCAGGGTTGCCATTTGTTTTGAATGGCAGCCCCCAAACATTTCGGCCCATAGCGTGTTTGCAGGTGCGGGAACTGCAGGGAGATCGCTTGGTCAAAAAGACCATGCAGTTGCGGGAACTGCAGGGAAATCGCTTGGTCAAAAAGACCATGCAGTTTCCCTATAGCCACGTTTTAAAAAAAGGAGCTGGCACCTTTTCTGTTGGAGTTGTGGGAACAGCAGCCCATTCAAATGAATAGACTTCCGTGCCCAACCGAACGTGGGTCACACGGACCACAATAGTGTGGATGGAGCCTGGTTCACATGTGCAATTTCATATGTTGAATCGCATGACAATGGAAATCACATTGTTTTCAATGGTGTTTGTTCACATCAATGCCACTGCGCAAAGAGCGATTTCAGAAAAGGTTCCTGTACTGTGTTGTGATTCCAGTGCAGTTTTGGGCTCCATAGAATATGCAAACCTTATCAAAGTCGCATCCAAGTAGCACTACATGATCACACTGAAAGTTGGATCAAAATCATATCGCAGCATTGTGAACGTAGACTTCTACAGATTGCTGTAAAATTGGCACTTTCATAGAAAATAATTTCTGTTACGAGATATTGCTAAAAAAAAATAAAAAATAAAAATAAAAATTGCTGTGAATAAATCGCCCTTTTTGACATGGCCCTTAGGCGCCTGCAGTGATTTATTTGTACCGTTCTTTAGCTGGCTGCTTCTTGTGAGCTGTTCTGCTCTTTAGTATGACGAGTGTTCAGTTTTTCTCAGCAGGTTTGCTTATGTGTCCTCTGTTATCTATGGATTAAAACGTAGACAAGTAGTCATCTTGTAAAGTTTCTTCTGGTCGTTTCCTCCTTGGCACTTGTTGTCCCTTCTACGTTGGCTCGACTAAGAGCAGACATGAGAGCCCTCTAGGGTTTCCATTGTACAACACAAAGCCTTGGAAATGCAGATTGTCACACGGACGAGGGAGGCACAAGCACTAGGGGGAGGGAGGGGACTGACAAGTCACACTAAAGGAACAACTCACTGGTTCCTTATCATCTCAGTGTTACATTCTGAATCATCTGATACTGAGCTGTCCCACCTACCTGGATAAAACAGCAAGCAAGAGACAGAGGAGGAGGCAGCTGGTGTTCTTCTCCTGGGAGGCAGCGAGCAGAAGGTGAGAATTGTAAGTGTAGCTTTTGGATTCCACTATGTGCACCTGTTGTTGTGTAGACTAGGACGTAGCTGCTACAATTCCTATGTACTCTCTCCCTTTCCGTTCTCTTGGGTGTGCTCGTGTGTGTAATTTTGTACTTGTTAGGACAAATTCATATGGCATTTAGGAGCCAGCCTGTCCAATCCAGTAGCCAGCAGGATTTGTTTTAGGCGCCAGCTTCATTGATTACTAAAGAAAACCTCAAGCTGTAATTTTTAATAAGCTTTGGCTACCTGGCTCCTTGTATTAGCCAACGTGTGCCCGTTCCAGTACGGCCAAGGTTGGGGATATTACAAAGATTTTAAAATGTAATGTAGTATGAGAAGTTGCCACGGAGTACTTTACTAGTATTATGATGTACTCCTATAATCCCCCACTGGTAAAATGGAAGTCCAATTTATCTAGTGTGTTATCCAATTTATATATTCTCATACGCCAGCTAATCTACCCTAGGGTGGGTCGCCATACCTTTTTTAGAGCATTGAAGGCTCCAGAACTGTATAGCATGCTTCCGGGTAGCCAGAAGCTGTAAAACATGATCAATCGGTTTCTTTTACAATCGATCTCTTCCGATAGGAAAAATCGATCCCTATTCGTCAACCCATCTGCTCGATATGCCCACGCACGGCAAAGTGGATTTTGACCGATTGGTTAAGATATATGATCAGTAGTTGGTTAGGATATGCCACCTGTAGAGCGAGCCTTTTCTCACTATCTTAAGATATGATCAATGTTATAAAATGTGTCTCTGCTTCCGCCATGTAACCTTTTGAAAAGATCGTATTCCTAAACGTTTCTCAGTGCCACTAATTGATGCAATTGATTAATATTCCACCCTGGTCGACCGACTCGGTGTGATCTAATCAATTGAAATTGAATCTAAATGAGTTGGAAGGGAAGTTATAGCTATTGGATCAATTGTGGACTTGATCAATTTGATCGAATTACACCATTAATCAGATAAAAAAAAATTAAACTGCGTATGGCCAGCATAATTGTTGCATGCTGACCTTTTCCCACTTTGTTCTTGCTGAAAAAAAAAATGAAAAAAGGTGAATCTTGGAGGTTGGTTGTGCTGCCATGTGATTCTTGCATGGACAGATAGTACTGCAGCCCCTCATTACTCTTCACTCTCGATTTGTGGGCACCATGGGACAACTACTAGATCGCTCTTCTAGTTGATAAACGCAAAGCGTTGTCATGACTGTACCCTCCGGCGTGAACAGCGTTTTCACTATAAAGGGATCAGCCCTTTTTTTTTTTTTATCTGGATTAGGTGAATTTGGGGGTCTCTTTTGCATTGGAGTTATAACCACTAAAATCTGCATAGTTTTTTTTTCTCTGGAGGATATACTTTGTACTCAGTTTCAAACTGGAAGCCAGAACCTGATTGGTTGCTTTTGGCTGCACCTTCTCCTAGCTCAGTAACCTTTGTTACCAATGTTGCTCAATGTCCAACAGATAAGCCCCCCTCCTCCCTATCAAAACATTTGATGAAAGGCGGTCATTTTTCTTCTTGGTGTAATGCCATTACCACTGTTCCTTTTTTTTTTAAATTCTTTTTCTTTGCAATTTGTATGTGAGCCTCCGAACCCTTTTCCCTGTAATATGATAAATTGTAACGTTCCAGGTAACTGACTTGTGAGCTAGGGCAGAGGTTGTGTGTCTTCTGCGGAGAGGAGCGGTGTCGGTGGTGCTTGGAGCTCTAGTGCTTGCTGAAAGCTGTAACCTCATTATTGGCTTCTCTAGGTTTCCTGCTGGGGGGGCACATCTAAGATGGCTTTGCTTCACCTACAAACAGAATTACTCTTGGGTGTCGTTCCGTTAAGGCTAGCCTACAGGTGACACTCACACCTTCGATAATGAAATCCAAGAGAAAACGAACCTTTTCTTTTAGTAAACATTGCTGTGTTCTTACCGCATTCCTTCAAATCTAGTTTGAATTCTGGTGTGTGGGTGTTACTGTTTTTGCTTTGTGTATGTTTGCTTACTCATGTTTTGGATACAACCGCTTGCATGCTGAGTGTTTTGGGTTTCAGCGTGAACACATTTGCATGTCTATGCAATGCTTCTATGGGTGAAACCGTGTTTTTTTTTTTTTTTTTTTTTTTTTTTTTTTTCTGAAATTGGTCAATTATATGAGAAGGTAGTTGGCTAAATTGGTCGGTTTTGGCCAGAGATGACAACAATCTAATTTCAGTGATACCAGCTGGGAATCTGTCCCACAACTCTGGACCGGGCGGGAGCAGGACATTGGACAGGTTTAAAAAAAAACCTTAGGCCTGCAGACCCTGTTAAGTTTTTGATGCGCAAAAAAAATGTATCTCTAAATCCTATGGGACCCTTCACACCAATGTGCTGCAGGTGTGGTGCATTCAGCTGCTTTCGCACTGTTCTGTTGAAAAAAATGCGGTAAAAACGCATGCGTTTTTTTGCCATGTTTTCTGGACTCCTGACTCCAATCGTGCACCTGTAAAATTTGGACATATGGCCACGGGTGTGTTTGATGCATTCTATAGAAACCTTGACATTCTATAGAAATCAATGCGAGATGTGTATTTAGTATGCTTTTAAAAAGGGCACCAAAGATGCAGCACTTGCAACGCATGAGTGTGACGCGTTCCATCGGATTTAAAGGGAATACATTTTCATGCACATTTATTTATTTTACTGCTCACCCACAAAAATGGATCAGTGCGAAAGGGCCCCAAAAGTCCTGCATGCTGTATTTTTGGTTCATGGTAAAGGTCAGGTTCACATGTGTGGCGGCGTTTTGCAGCATGGGGTCCAGTGCGTTCCTGTTCACTGCTTTTTCTTTTTTGCCTGGATTCACGCCCGAATTGAACCCAAAAACACACAGGATCCTTTTGGAATGCGGATTGTGGCCACCCCAGGACCTGTGTGAACTGGCTCTATTGCAAGCTGGGCACACTCGCCTGTCATGCAAATTGGATGCAGCGAAACCTGCATCCAATTCACGCATATGTGAACCCAGCCTGAAAAGCACTCCAAAAACGACCTTTCCATTGAAATATATGTGTGTGTGTGTGTGTGTGTGTGTATGTATATGTGTGTGTGTGTATATATATATATATATATATATATATATATTTATATATATATATAATGTATGTATAAACCTCTGTTCACATGTGAGCAATTTTTTATTTTTTTAAAAGCTTTTCAGTGCTTCAAAGTTAAACTGCCCATGGTGGTTAGAAAATCATTCGAAAAAATATTTTAACCGCTTGATGGTGCAACTTTCTAAATATTAGTGGGTTTGGTTTGATTCTCAAAATGCAAAGTTTTATGGCAAAAAAAACAAACTGTCACGTTGGATTTTTTTTGCGTAAACCATCGATTTTCTAAAAGTTAGTATTGGAATCGATCAAACGGTTAGAAAAAATATACAACGCATGTGCATGGTAGGATGTGACCCTGGAAACACAACGTACAGTTGGCGAGTGGGAAGGTTCACAAAGGTCAAAATCTTTACATAATTTCCACTGATCATGCAATCGATTGATAAAAAATGCACCGTTTATATTCACGATCGAATAATATGTTGACAAGTGGGGAAAAAATTGACACGATGGTGTTATCGTATGCACGTTCGATAGATCTTTATCAAATTATGAACCTTTTGTTTTTCGAACGAGTTTCTAACCATCTATGGTCAATTAAGATTTCCATTTATATTTCGTAGTGAGCGTAGTGTCCCTCAAAGCTCCATGAATTTGGTGCAAGGCTTCTATCTACATCCCCACCACTAGAAATGGGTCACAGATGCCATCTTAAATCTTTGGGTGCTGACAGCTGACGTCTATGTCGGCACATTTACCTAGTGACAGGTGTACTCTTAAATGCATTCCAGTGTAATGGGCTGTTGATTTTTACCAACACTTGGGTTTCTCACTTTGATTATCCAAGATTATGAAAATAATTGTGCTAGCAAACCAAGTAATACTATATGTGAATATTTAAATATTGACATTTGAGTCACTAGCTCTATATTCTTAGCCTGGTAGATATTTTACTGTTGACTAGGCAGTTTCAGTTTGGGAAGAATTTTAATGACGTGTTATCCAATAAGGGCCGAGCCTTTCTTTTAATTGAGGCCTTTGTGCCGAGTTGTCACAGCCAGTCACACCGGTTTTAAAAGTGTTTGTTTTGTTTTTTTTGAGTACAGCTGAAAGATTCTGGCCGAGGAAGTTTATCTAGTGATTATCTTCATAGTGGCACAAATTCGGGAACATGCCGATCTCGCAGTCACAAAGCTTCCTGCAATGCAGGTTGCTAATTAAATGTGTTTTTTTTTGTTTTCTTTGATGTTTGTTTAGTGTTTTCGTTTTTGTTTTGAGTGTTTTAATTGCCGAAAGGAAATTCTTTTCAGCACCTTAAACATATAAAAATGAATACCAATGGACTGATGTTAAGGAGATGATGGATCCTCCTTTTATTTATTTTTATATATATATATATATATATATATAATATATATATATTCTCTAAAACCCCATACACACGATCAGACTTTTTGACAACAAACTTCAAAATGAGCAGGTTTTCCAAAAATCCAAGCGTGTCTACGCTCCATTGGACAAACTTTTTCGGTTTTCATTAGACAAAAGTTTGCTCTGCAACCGGACAAACTTTTCAACAAAAAGTCCTGCCGTGTGTACAGAAGTCCATCGGACTGTATGGGCATTCCCGGCCAACTCCTTCAAACAAAAGTCCACGGAAAAGTTTTGTTTTGAAGTCCGATCGTGTGTATGAGGCTTTATACTATATTCTCAAAAGTATTGGGACACCTGCCTTTACACGCACATGAGCTTTAGTGGCATCCCAGTTCAATATTTAAAGCAGATTTGTGAGGTTAGGCACTGATGTTGGACGAGAAGGCTTGGCTAGCAGTCTCGGCTCTAATTCATCCCAAAGGTGTTCTATCGGGTTGAGGTGCAGGCCAGTCAAGTTCCTCAATCCCAAACTCGCTTATCCATGTCTTTATGGATCTTGCTTTGCACTGGTCCAAATCATTTGGTGGGCTTGGCCACTTGGTTCCAGTGAAGGGAACTCTAAAGGCATCGGCATACCAAGACATTTTGGACAACTACATGCTCCCAACTTTGTTTGAACAATTTGGAAATGGCCCCTTCTTGGTCCAACATGACAGTGCAGCTAGTGCACAAAGCAAGGCCTCCACCTCAACCCGATAGAACACCTTTGGAATGAATTAGAGCGGAGACTGCGAGCCAGGCCTTCTCGTCCACATCAGTGCCTGACCTCACCAATGCGATTGTGGAAGAATGGTCAAACATACCTATAGACACACTCCTAAATCTTGTGGACAGCCTTCCCAGAAGAGTTGAAGCTGTTCTAGCTTAATTAATGTGCGAGGAAAGGCAGGTTATATTGTGTGTGTATGCATATATGTATGTATGTGTGTGTGTGTGTGTGTGTGTGTGTGTGTATATATATATATATAGATAGATAGATAGATAGATAGATAGATAGATAGATAGATAGATAGATAGATAGATAGATAGATAGATAGATAGATAGATAGAGATAGATATATATATAAAATCTCTCACTCTCACTCTCACACTCACACTCACACACTTTTTTTTTTTTTTGGGGGGGGGGGGGTTTGAGTAGAGGAAGGCAGGCTGGAAAACCAGTCAAAACTTTTCCTGTCTAGTGAAACCAATGTCACAATGAAAGGAAGTGAGGGGGGAAAACCAACAGAGCAGTGAAAACCTGACAGGGGTTCTTGCCCTATCCCTTTTTATTTTTGTGTTGACCTAGAGATGAGATGGCAGATGCCTCATTTGGCTGCTATTGGAGGGTGGAATCGGTCAGCTGTATGAAACTTAGGCTTCATGTACACGGGAAATTTTAAAACCTCTCCTGAACGATTTAAGTTGACAGATAGTAACCAACGTTTAAAAACGTCCGTTGTGCTGCGTTTACATGCCGCGTTTTGCTGCGTTTTTTGCTTTTAGAAGCATTTTTTTTACATTGAAAATGTCAAAAATGTTTCTCCATTAAAAACGGCTGAAAAACAAAATGAGGCTAAATGCGAGTTACCGCGTTTTACATGCATTTACAAGCTGTTACAGGAATTTTGACGTTTCAAATGCCTCTGAACATCCGTCCCCAACGCATTTTTTTTTGCCTAGACAGGACTATAAACGACCCTGTGTAAATTTACTGATAATATAACTTAGAGGAGAGTTCAGGAGCAGCTGGAAAAAAAAAACAACTGTTCCTAAACGTCCGTTTACCAGCCATAGTGTACATGAGGCCTAACTGCTATCCTTGTCCTATTTGTTTATTGCATAACTTTCTTTGCAGTATGACACATTTTATTGCTGCCCTTTCTGCATTCTTTGTACATGTACTGAGATGATTGCATTTTTTTTTCTTTTCTTTTCTTTTCTCTAATCTGTTTGAGTCTGTCATCTCACCCCCTTGCTGTGAATGATTAAATTCTCTGCATGGCACCTGTTAAGGAAGTTATCTAATCACACAGGTGTGGCTCTTCATTGTGTCACATTAGGGACAATTGCTAGGTGTAGGTGACAACAGCTTTTTTTTTCCAGTTCTGTGTAACAAGTCAAACAGAACAGAGTGATCAGGAACAGACACCTGCATTCCACAGCAGGGTGTCCTTCAGAGTTTCACTGATTAACATGAGAGTAATTGCTTGTTTCTGATTGGGCAATAGTTTACCTAGCCTTAACCTTGTTTCTGTTTTCTCTGCAGACTGGCCACACTCCCTAAAACCAAGGATGAAGAAAGCAGCATCCTGCTTCTACCTATGGCTTTTCCTTCAGCTTCCCCTTATTGGTTCTTCCACCCAGGTGAAATACAGAGTAGAGGAGGAGCAGCCACCAAATGTCTTGATTGGAAGCCTGGCTGCTGACTATGGCTATCCAGACTCCAAGCACCTGTACAAGCTGGAATTGGGGCATCCTTACCTCCGAGTGGATGGCACAAAAGGGGACATCTACACAACTGAGACTGCCATTGACCGAGAGAGCCTGCGCGAGTGCCAGAACTTGTTTCCAGGCCAAGCATGCTTCCTGGAGTTTGAAGTATCTATGACAGACCTGATGTCCCCAGTTCCCAGGCTTATCGATGGTCAGATCGAGGTTTTGGACATAAACGATAACAGTCCTAATTTTGCCTCTCCAGTACTCATGTTGTCCATTCCAGAAAACACTAATATCGGAATGCTTTTTCCAATCCCTGCTGCTACCGACCGGGATTCTGGAGTGAACGGGGTGGCATCCTATGAGCTGATTGTGGGCCCTGAAGCACATGAACTTTTTGGACTGCAAGTAGCCGAGGACCAAGATGAGAAACAACCTCAGCTCATTGTCATGGGAAATCTTGATCGGGAGCAAAGAGACTCTTATGATCTCACAATTAAAGTTCAAGATGGTGGCAAGACCCCACGAGCCAGCAGTGCCCTACTGCGTATCTCCATCCTGGACACCAACGACAATGCTCCCAAATTTGAAAAGATGGCTTATGAGGCAGTGCTGCCCGAGAACAGCCCAATGGGACATTCTGTACTCCAGGTAAGAAGATAATTCTCTACAAATGTAGATTTGTTTTACTTTTTAAAACCTGTTTTCATTAGTTAGATTCAAGAGCTGAGAACAAGTCGTCAGCATGAATGCCTACCTATTTTCTATCGGATAAGTAATCAAAGTATGTGCTGTGTGTCTAATGGAGTGGCTCTTCCATTTTGTTCAGGATTACAGCCTGAAGGGATTAAGCAGCGGTTGGATGAAAATGTTTAATGTGGTAAATAAAGCACTGATCAAGTTAAAGCAATCAGGGGACTTTTAAAGTCTTTCGTGTTTAAAATGCAGCTTTCAAAAAAGGTAGCTCTTCTAGGTTTTAAATTGGGTATCCTTTTGTTGTTTTATTACATTAGGCAGGTAACATAAGATCAATGTCATCAGAGATACAACTCTTCAATTGAGAAATTGCTGCTAATGATCCCGCATTCCACAGCCTGGATACTTTATATGTCATGGCTGAGTTATGCAGGTAATTTACAAGTGCATACATTCGCATATAAATTAACTTTTGAAAAATATTGTCCATGTAGCCACAACAGGACAATTGCCAGTCGTTCAGCCAGTCTGTTAATGTTTTACTTTTTCAGTAAATCTTAAATGGCCTGATTTTTCTTTTTTAAGAGTAGGAATTTGCTATGCTCCAGTAAATGAAGGTGTCATTCTAGAATATAATATAATAAATATATATAGCTAAAAAGGGCCTTGAGCAATCATTATAGATATCTCTATTATATATATATATATATATATATATATATATATATATATATATATATATATATATATATATATATATATATACCTGATTGCTCCAGGCCCTTTTTTAGCTTTATGGTTTTAGCATAGGCCAACATGGAGGCTCAGGAGTGTTCCTATCCTCTAATCGGCTCTCACACTGAATGTGTCCGACCTCCAACTGCAGCTCTCTGCCCCCTCCTCTGTGATACTGAAAAATGCAGGATTTAATCTCTTCACTTTGAAGGGATGTACAAAAGAGAAGACTGCAGATAAACAAGTAAAATGTATGTACGAGGCTTTGTTTCATCTGTGTATTATCTGAGGCTGTTCACTTCACTGGGTATATGAGAGGGTTAACATCCACTTTAAGTCAATTGACAAACTATGATGAAAATCAATTACAATTTTCATCAACGAACGAAAACTGAATGGGAAATTTGAGGGACGGATGTTTACCCACCTGAACTTCCTGCTTTCATCAGAGCTCCGCCTGTTTGTTAAAGCCCCAGCCCCCTGACGAGCTGTATTGGCTGAAGGGCACAGGCTCCCTCTGTCTTACTGGCTGCTACCTGGGAGTTCTGGAACAATGTCCTGGTGAGTGTTTCCCCTTCCTGTAGGGTAGCAGTGCTTGGCACTGTGTAATATAACAGCCTCCCCAGACAGGTTCTCTGCCCTGTGCACTCCTCATTCCCATTCACTTCCCCATCCCCACTGCATGTTAAATTTTTACTCCATGAGTATATAATGAGTTTTTGGAAACTCTAAATGCTTACAATTTACCTAAACCCATTTAATTTTGACTACAATTGAAATTTGATGTCAAAATTAACACCGGTGCCAACTGAACATCTAATGTCTATGGGTACCGAAACCCAAGGATAGCTTCTGAGATACTAATGCCTACCCATTATAATAACTATTCTGAAATAAATAGGGATACTGCCTTTGCTGGCATCCTTCTGATTTTTTTTACTGGTGGCAAGTTACTGAAGTCAAGACATCAATTGACAGCCAAGCAATGAGCATTTTCGGAAGATGTTTGCAAAGACAGCCTACTTATGTGTCTCGTGATAAATTTCCTTTAATGCCTTGTTTTGAAATCCTTTTGTAATGGGGTATAAACAGTGGCATGCCTTTTGTGGACAAAGGATGAAGTAGGCATCCTCTGCCTTCCAATAAATGGCATATCCATGGCAAACGCAACTTTTTCTAATGGTAAAGCTGTTAAAGAGGAGGTCCGCCTAAAAAAATAAAAAATAAAAAAATATATATATTAAAAGCCAACAGCTACAAATACTGCAGCTGCTGACTTTTAATAAATGGACACTTGCCTGTCCAGGGTGCCCGCGATGTCGGCAGCCGAAGCCGATCAATCTCTCGGCTGCCCCCGCTGCCATCCACGGTGAGGGAATCGGGAAGTGAAGCGTTGCGGCTTCACTTCCCGTTCCCTTACTGCGCATGCGCGAGTCGCTCTGCGTGTCCTCGCTGGTCCCCGCTGTCTTCTGGGACCTGTGTGTTTCCCAGAACACAGCGGAGGGGTGGGGGTGGCGTAGATACCCACAGATTCTGTGGATATCTATGCCCGGAATTGAGTGCAAATACCTGTATTATACAGGTATCTGCACCCCCCTCCCCCTGAAAGGTGCTAAATGTGACACTGGAGGGGGGGAGGGTTTCGAAAAGCGGGGGTTCCATTTTTGCGTGGACCTTCACTTTAAGATGAAGCTATAAAGTGCTTTTCTGCTTCTGCTAGGAAGACGGCTTGTATGCAAATGAGACAATTTCCTAAACCAGACACCTAAAAAAAATTGTCGTCTGCCCACCCTGCTTTTCAATTTATTGTGAGTACATCAATGACAGCTATATTTTGGGAAGGAGAAGTAGCCATACACAGCTCCTAATATTTAAATTCTTCCATTTGTTTGACTGATAAAGTGCAATATTGGCCTCTATCTGACTTTGCAAGTGGTCTTGTGTTAAGTGGTCCACATACATGCAGATCAAGCTTAGTGAAGTAACTCTTTAACATCTACTCACTCCAGCAAAACTCTGTTGCCAGTTATAAATAAGAGGGCACCTTGGCAATGCCATGTATTTTCCAGTTAACAAATAGGGGAAAAAACTGTTTTGATCTCGCTCAACACAGTTTACTGTGACCGTGACTGCTCCTCTAAGCTGAAACTGGTTCCAGGTGATTGCTTTGCTGGATGTTTTGCATTCCTACCATGTAACATAACTTGGGTCTTTGCCTGACTAAGAACTGGTTGGGTGAGTTTTGGATGGTGGCTTATTTCTCGGTCTATCTTGGGAGAGGGTGACTCTAGGTCTGACTCATAAATTCATTTTTGTGCTCTTCCTTCCTTAATGTGGCCTTTTGTAGGATTCAACAAATTGGAGGTCATGTATGTCCTGAGCAATTAAACACCTACTCCATGACCAGGGTCTTCAGCCTCTGGCTTATTTGTCTGGCTGAAAAATATTCCAGGGAAGTCTAGAAATGGAGAGCCAACCATTGTTTCACAGACCCTTCTCTCTCTAAATACAAATTGTAGTATATAGTGTATCTTTCAGATAGAATCACAGGACCACCTAAAGAAACACCATAACCTGTTCGTGTGGTAAATGCCATACAACACAACTGCAGTTCTGACTAGAAAATCTACAACCTTTTTGTGATATAAAATAGAAAAAAATATTGCAGCTGGTTGTGATAGCTATGGGGGGGGGGACCTATATCAAGCATATTGGTAACAAAGACACAAATCAATTCCCCTCAGTTGGCAAAGTCTCTACTATAGTTTTATGCTGGACATACACTATTCACATTTTCCCCCCATGGGTGGTCCTGTCGCCACCCTCCCGCCCAGCATCTTTCAAATAAAAAAAATGGACAAACTGTTTAAGTATTCCGACAGCTGCTGATGTCACAGTTTTTAGAGGGAATGTATCAGGTTATTTATTTTTTTTCAGCCCGCTGGCTGGATGAAAATCTAGCGGTGTATGACCAGCCTTAGGCCCCTTTCACGCAAGCGGACCGATCGGGTCCACCTGGCAGTTTTTCAGGTGGACCCGTTCGGATCCTCCAGTCTTGACTGTGGATCTTTGACACCTGCCAACTTCCTGTTCTGCTGCTATCCACTAAAAACAGACTGACGGGGATCCATTCCCCATTGGTCTGGTGGATCGGATGGCAGATGGGTGAAAACAGACAGGTGGTCCATTTTACATCCGACCGCCTACAGAGGAGAGCAGGCTGTACCTGTGTCCTTTCTGCATAAACAGAGTGGACACCAACCAGAAATCTGCTTGCTCAGCAGTGATTAGCAGACAGATTTACCGCTGAGCAGGCGGACACAGGCGTGTGTAAGGGCCTTTACTGTGTTTTTTGTAATCCCTGCTCCTGTATTCCTGGGCAGCCAACTGCAACAGATTTACAGAGGTCTGAGATGGATTTATTACTGAAGATGACAGATTTTCACTCTTGAACACATGCACAAGAAGTGGTCAGGATTGGGTTTTATTCTGTCGCAGTGATACTTGGAGCAGTTGAGAGAGGATTTTATAACTCGAGCTGTAATCTTGAACCAATCTATCTTGGAATAGGTAAATGTTCCCCATGGTCATTTAGACACTTTGTTTTTTACATTTACCAGCAGAAGGACTGGAGGTGATTGTACATTGATACTATCGTGGATTTGGTCATCCACAAGCCCTGTGTTAATGTGCTTTTGTTTGCTTGAGACACGTTTTGCTTTCCATTGTAAGTCTATGGCAAAACTCAGGCCAAATGGAGGTCAGCTACAGGTCAAATGCACTTGTCAAATTCTGAAAAATCTTAGCGTCTCAAACTGATGCCAATGACACAAGCCTAAAGTCCACCTACAGGCCCACAGTGATATTTTTGGTTCTTCCCTTTTTGGCAGTCAGCTATACAATTTTTTTGTGTTCTCAACACAAATGGTGGTTATTAGCCAGTTGGGCATATTCAATCCTGTCGGGGACAAATAATAGTCATGTACAGTGAGGGAAAAAAGTATTTGATCCCCTGCTGATTTTGTACGTTTGCCCACTGACAAAGAAATAATCGGTCTATAATTTTAATGGTAGGTTTATTTTAAAGCGGTTGTAAACCCGCTGCCTTTTTTTTTTATTTATTTTTTATACACCTGTAAAGGAAAAGGCATAATGAGCTTGTATGCACAGCATACAAGCTCATTATGAAATACTTGCCTTGGAACGAGGCGTCGGTGTCCCTCCCGGTCCACGCCGAGGTAGCTGACATTATGCCTCGGCGTGTCTTCCGGGTATCGCGGCTCCAGCGCTGTGAGTGGCTGGAGCCATGATTCGTCACTCCCGCGCATGCGCCTGGGAGACTTCTTTCCGGCAAGGTCCGGCATCCGCCGGGCCTTCAGCTGAGAATCCCCTGTGCACATGCGCCGCTGCAGTGCAAGGGGAATATCTCCTAAACCGTAAAGGTTTAGGAGATATTTCTTTTACCTACAGGTAAGCCTTAGTATAGGCTTGCCTGTAGGTAAAAGTTACAAAAAAGACTTTACAATCGCTTTAACAGTGAGAGACAGAATAACAAACATATCCAGAAAAACGCATTTAAAAAAGTTAACAATTGATTTTCATTTTAATGAGTGAAATGAGTATTTGACCCCTTCGCAACACTTGACTTAGTACTTGGTGGCAAAACCCTTGTTGGCAATCGGAGGTCAGACATTTCTTGTAGTTGGCCACCAGGTTTGCACACCCCTCAGAAGGGATTGTGTCCCACTCTTCTTTGCAGATCCTCTCCAAGTCATTAAAGTTTCGAGGTTGACGTTTGGTAACGTGAACCTCTAGCTCCCGCCACATATTTTCTATGGGATTAAGGTCTGGAGACTGGCTAGGCCACTCCAGGACCTTAATGTGCTTTTTGAGCCATTTGTTGCTTTGGCCACGTGTTGTGGGTCATTGTCATGCTGGAATACCCATCCATGACCCATTTTCAATGCCCTGGCTGAGGGAAGGTGGTTCTCACCCAAGATTTGACGGTACCTGGCCCTTTCCATCGTCCCTTTGATGCAGTGAAGTTGTCCTGTCCCCTTAGCAGAGAAGCGCCCCCAAAGCGTAATGTTTGCACCTCCATGTTTGATGGTGTTCATGGGGTCATAGGCAGCATTCCTCCTCCAAACATGGTGAGTTGAGTTGATGCCAAAGAGCTTGATTTTGGTCTCCTCTGATCACACTTTCACCCAGTTCTCTGAATCGTTCAGATGTTCATTAGCAAACTTCAGATGGGCCTGTACATGTGCTTTCTTGAGCAGTTGGACCCTGCGGGCACTTCAGGATTATAGTCCTTCATGGCGTAGTGTATTACTGATTGTTTTCTTGGTGACTTTTGTCCAGGTGTCTCAAACTGGTGGCCCTCCAGCTGTTGCAGAACTACAATTCCCATGAGGCATTGCAAGGCTAAACAGTTACAAGCATGACTCCCATAGGCAGAGGCATGATGGGACTTGTAGTTCCGCAACAGCTGGAGGGCCGCAGGTTTGAGACCCCTGCTTTAGTCTCGGCTGCCTTGAGATCATTGACAAGATTCTCCCATGTAGTTCTGGGCTGATTCCTTACCATTCTCATGATCGTTGAAAATCCACAAGGTGAGTACTTGCATGGAGCCCCAGACTGATGTCTCCCTCTCACCAAGCTGCTTGGCAAAGGTCTTGTAGCCCATTCCAGCCATGTGTAGATCTACAATCTTGTCCCTGACATCCTTAAGACTCTTTAGTCTTGGCCATAGTGGAGAGATTGGAATCTGATTGTGTGGACGGGTGTCTCTCTTTTTTTTTTTTTTTTTTATACAGGTAACAAGCTGAGATTAGGAGCGCTCCCTTTAAGAGAGTGCAGCTAATCTTGGCTCGTTACCTGTGTATAAGACACACAGGAGCCAGAAATCTTGTTGATAGGGGATCAAATACTTATTTCACTCAAAATGCAAATCAATTTATCACTTTTTTTTTTTTGTCTCACCATTAAAATCTATTGTTAAAATTATAGACTGATCATTTTCTTTGTCAGTGGGCAAATGTAAAAAATCAGCAGGGGATCAAATACTTTTTTCCCCTCACTGTATAAATATCTTAAAATGCATGACAGAATTATGCAGAATGCCATTGTTGCTCTCTCCTTTTTGAGTTCCCTGACTGTCAGGTTTATACTCAATCTCCAATGCTTTGGGTCACCTGTATAGTTTTCTAGTATTTATTTCCAATAGCCTGTTTTGAGCCTGCGACTCTGACAAATTTTAAAGATGGGTTTAACCAAGTAACTAGCAAGGGCTTTTCTCATTACAGATGTACTTTAAATATATGTGACTCTAGTGACATCTAACTTTGATTGTAATAAATGTTACAATTCTAAACCTTTACTTGAGAAAAATCAATTGGGATCCTCCCATTTTTTTTTTTTTTTTTTTTCCTTGCAGCTACTCCTTTTTGCCAATGTAATATCTAGTTATTGGAAGAAGGGGGGGGGGGGGGCTTGCTCTAATTTACCTACAAGGTCCTCTTTACCGTACATAGGTTTACAGCTTTATTGGCCAGAAATATTGGAGAGGTCCTCCATAGTCCATATAGCACAGCGCCACTGTGTGGCAACATCTTTGTGAAAAAGTCAAAACTGTTTTCACTGTGACTGATCAAAGCTAACTTTGCTTGCTGTGAACAAGCTATAATCTTGGAACAAATCATCCTTCAGGCACTGGTGCTCTTGTTTTTATCCAGCAACAGAGAAGCTTATTGTGCGCTCTGACATTCTGACTTTTTTTTTCATTAAAATGTTTTTTGAACATTCCTCAGCGGCAGGTGTAGCTTGGCACAAACGAGACAAATAATTCTTTCTGCTGTGAAATGCCATTTATTAACAGTTCTGTGCTGGGAGCATCTTTTAGATTCTTGCTGGCCATATGTGGATTCTGATTGTTCACCTAGCTGGGCCTACTTTTTCCTTTAAAGTGGTTAAGCCACTCTAACCTGTATACACCATCAGCACTGCTTCCTATTCTAGTATCCCGCTCTGTGTGATTTATTAAAAATGCTGCAAATACCTAATTTCGTTGCTGAGATTGTGATCACATGACTGGCCAGCTTTCTCCTTTCCTCCTCTGAGAGATGCAGCGGGCGGGGCTGTGATTCCTCTGACGTCAGTCTGGAGGAGAGGGCTGGCTGGTCATGTAATCGCTATCTCGGCTCTTAAATGAGGCATTTATATTTATAAATCGTTCACAGAGGGGGACACTGCAATAGGTGTATACAGGTTAGTGCCGGTTCACACAGGGGCAGCCCGACTTGCAGCGCGACTTTGCAAGGCAATCTGCACCCGACTTCAGCGGCGGCTTGTAAAATGACTTCTTTATAGATGTTAATGCAAGTCGCCCGGAAGTTGTTCCAAAAGTAGTACAGGAACCTTTTTTTCTAAGTCGGAGCGACTTGTCACTCCTATTAGAACGGTTCCATAGTACAGAACGGAGTGCGACTTGTCAGGCGGCTGAGTCGCCTCTGTGTGAACCAGCATTCAGTGATATGAGGGGGAGGAGGACACAGGAGCAGATAGCAGGCTGCTGATGAGAGGCAGGTAAACTGACCACGGTGTCTGGTCTTAGCAGCCATGATACACCGTGGTCAGTTTACAGAGGGGTGGGGAGAAACTGGCAGGATTAGCCTGTTTTTTAAGGTGTTACAGGGGGCCAATCGACACAGGACAAGCACTGTGTCATATAACATGCTTTAAAGGTGTAGGCTTTTTTTTTTTTTTTGGTTAAAGCTTTAATTTTATGTAATAAAGGAGGCATTAAGGAGTCTGACAACCTTCTGTTAAGCAAAACCAGAGAATTTGGCCAACACAAATCTCTGAAAAAATATATACAAATATTCAATAACTAGTTTCTGGAAACCTTGTCGTATAACTGAAAAGCAAATGTGTTCAGTACATTTGTAAAGGCAAGTGTTAACCGAGCATAGCAAACCCATAGAAAGCCTACTTTCCATCTGATGCATCGTCACTCAAAGTTGAGGGCAACAGGAGTTGGATATGTTTCAAACAGAATAAGACCTTGAGGAACAGTGCAATTTTCTTGCTTGTAATGGTTCCCTTACACCCTTCTGCTTTGGGCTTGGCTGGTTGGAAAAACGAGGAGTTTTCAGTTCAGTAGCATATTGATCACAGCCATGTCCCACATAATAATTGAGGCAGCCTGGTTTAAAAGGGTTCAAAATCACGCCTGTCATGGATGAGTGGCTCTGACACCATCAATATGTGATCAAAGCAGTCCTCACACTTCATGACTGTATTGACCTTTTTGGCAGATATTCATTTCATAGAATTGATTTTAGACTATAAATCCTGAGAAAAATAAAAAGCTGAAGCCTTCTCTAGTGTTTGGTGTAACATTGTTGAATTTCTTATTACTATTATTTCTTAATAATGGTGGTAGTTTAACACTCATTAAAATGTTAATTATGAGTTTCTTTATATTTGGCAGTATATGAATGAATTCAATAAAAGTAAGAGACAAAGTGGTATTATTTTAGATAGTTTCAGTATTGGTGCATTTGCACAAGTACTGATGCTCGTGCAAATGCTTGGTATCATAATTTTAGTCTTTTTTGTTACTTTAGATATTGGGGCAAAATGATGCTAGTATGATTAATGTAGGCTGTTATTACAGTTATGACTTTTTGGTTACTGTATTTATTGGCGTATAACACTCTCTTTTTTTACCCTGGAAATAGAGGGTAAACTGTGCCTACGTGTTATACACAGGGGGCTTTGGAAAGTTTTTTTTCCTGAAACTTCCCTCTTAAAGTTTAGGGTGCGTGTTATACGCCGATTAAATACAGCATTTACAATAGCTATGCCAAACTTAAAGTATAACTATTAGCAGAACTTTATTTTTATTTTTGGTAAGGGAGGGTTAAAACCCCTGTAAGGTTTATTTTTGCCATCTTTGTCTTATTGGGGAGATCTACCTTCACTTCCTGTCCAGTTACCATGTAAATATGGTAAATGATTTAGAAAGGGGGGGGGGGGGGAAAGGTTTAGGATTTATGTTTTACAACAAAGAAATTTAACTTTTTTTGAAATATCTTAAATTTTTGATTTTAGATGCCTTGTTTCTTGTTTTCTGTATTTTTAACTTACTGAAAAATGTCTGTCAAAAATATTTGAGCTAATTATCTTGTTTATGTGTTTTGCAGGTGAAAGCCAATGACTCTGACCAGGGTGCCAATGCTGAGATTGACTATTCCTTTCACCAGGCCTCAGATACTGTTCGGAGGCTCCTGCACCTAGATAGATCATCAGGTCTGATTACAGTTCAGGGTCCCATAGATCGTGAAGATGTTGGAATTCTGCGTTTTTCAGTGGTGGCCAAGGACAAAGGATCGAATCCTAAATCTGCCCGTACCCAAGTTACAATCACCATACGTGATACAAATGACAACAAGCCAGTAATTGACATCAGAGGGTTCGGCCTTGTAACACACCAAGATGGTGTGGCAAATATATCGGAAGATGTCCCTGTGGAAACGCCCGTGGCATTGGTACAGGTCTCTGATATAGACGAGGGTGAAAATGCTGCTGTGACCTGTGTTGTGGCCAGGGATGTTCCTTTCCAGCTGAAACAGGTTAGCGACACAGGGACTGACAGCAAAAAGAAGTATTTCCTGCAAACCACCACACCGCTGGACTATGAATCTATAAAAGAATATACTATTGAAATTGTAGCTGTTGACTCTGGTAACCCTCCTCTTTCCAGTACCAATTCTCTTAAGGTGCAGGTGACGGATGTGAATGACAATCCACCTATCTTCCCCCAGAGTTTGATGGAGGTGACCTTCAAAGAGAACAACTCTCCCGATGATATTGTAATGGAAGTTAGTGCAACTGATGCCGATAGCGGTTCAAACGCTCAGATATCTTACTCCATACTTGCAGATGCCAATACTCGTGCAATCTTTTCTATCAATCCAGACTCTGGTCAAATTAGAGTCAACACCGTCTTGGACCGGGAACAGAGGGAACAATATGATTTTCATGTTGTTGCTGCAGATAAAGGATCCCCGAGTCTAAAAGGGACAGCTTCTGTTGTCATTACTGTTCTGGACTGTAATGACAATGATCCTAAGTTCATGTTAAATGGCTACAACTTCTCAGTCATGGAGAATATGCCTAGGTTGAGCCCAGTTGGAATGGTGACAGTTATTGATGCAGATAAAGGTGAAAATGCTCGTGTCCATCTCTCAGTGGAGCCGGACAGTGGAGAATTTGTTATCCAGAATGGGACAGGCACTATCCTTTCCAGCATCTCCTTTGACCGGGAGCACCAGAGCACGTACACCTTCCGGTTGAAGGCGGTGGACGGAGGGGACCCGCCTCGTTCTTCATATGTGGGTGTGACTATAAATGTCCTTGATGAGAATGACAATGCTCCAGTTATCGTTGTACCTTCAAACATTTCATATGCTTATCTTACTCCTTCTACACACCCAGGTACCCAGGTCAACAAGGTCCGAGCTGAGGACATGGACACGGGTATTAATGCTGAACTTGTATATAGTATTGCTAGTGGCAATCCCTATGAACTTTTTCAGATAACTCCCACAGGGGGTGAAGTAACTCTAGAAAAGCAGATTTTAAGGAAGCACCATGGCCTGCACCGTCTAGTAGTAAGAGTAAGTGATCGAGGAAAACCTACCAGACATGGCACAGCCTTAGTTCACTTCTATATCAATGAAACTTTAACAAACCAGACTTTTGTGGAAACTCTACTTGGTCACAGCCAGGATACTCCATTGAACATTGATATTGCTGGGGATCCTGAATATGAGCATAACAAACAGCAAAGAATCATCCTATTTGGTGTATTTGCTGGGATTGTGGCAGTTGTCGTAGTCATTGTGGTGGTTGTTTTGGCTCGATACTGCAGACAGAAGGAAGCAAAGAGTGGTTATCAGGCTGGTAAGAAAGAAACAAAAGATCTGTATGCCCCAAAGCAGAGTAATAAAAACGGTAAAAATAAAATCAAAACAAAGAAGAGCAAATCTCCAAAGCCACCCAAACCAGTAGAGGAGGATGAAGAAAGTGGGCTGCAGAAGTCCCTTAAGTTTAATCTGATGAGTGACTCTGTTGGGGACAGCCCAAGGATTCATCTTCCTTTGAATTACCCACCTGGGAGTCCGGATTTGGGGCGTCATTACCGCTCAAACTCTCCCCTGCCATCCATCCAACTGCAGCCACAATCCCCATCTGCCTCCAAGAAGCACCAGGTGGTACAAGACCTACCGGCTGCCAACACCTTTGTTGGCACTGGGGACAACAACTCCACTGGCTCTGATCAGTACTCGGATTACAGCTATCGGACCAATCCCCAGAAATACAACCATAAGCAGGTAGGCGATTACTTCCTACGCAAGGCTTCAGCGGATGGCACTATAGCTTGGACTGACGTATGGTGATGCCTTTCCTCTTGAAGTACCTAAGAGCCAGTGGGGATGGTGGGGGCAATAAAGACTTTTTTTTTTATTTTATTTTTATTTTTTTTTGCCTTCTGTAGGTCAGGTAGTAGTTTGAATTGTTGCTGTGTCGAACCAAAAACAAATTGTATTGTAAATTTCAGCAGCACTTCGTGTTAATAAGCCCTATGAGCATGTGCAGGCCCCACAGTGCCGTGTATATAATTTTAAATTATTGAAGAATGGGCTGTAAATGCACTAGTAGTGTTATGCTAGCTAACACATATTAAGGAAACAATTTATTTTTTGGTTTACTAGTGCAGTGTTGTGAGCTGGCTCTCACTGCAAGAGCTTGTGTTAACCGTGCTTGTGTTGATGCACTCTTTTTTTTTTTTTATCTGTTTTGTTGGGGGCAGGCCTATGCTTTCCTTTGCAATTAATCATTCCTTATACCTTTTTGCTGAGCTCTACTGGGTGACTTGTTCTTTATTGTGGCTGTAGCTGATAAAGATCTTGGCTTTTGCTTGATACAAGTGGATGGTTTTATCATGGCATTGAGTGTTATGACTAAGACTTTTTCTAAAGGGTTTTTCATGGGGTTTGGGATTCTTTGGAAGAATAGGCACATTGTGTTAGGGCTGCTAACTTGTACAGTGTTATTAATATTTTCCTTTAGTGCCTGCTGTTTGCATGGTTTATCGCCTACTTCTCCTCTGTTGGCTCTGTGCTCTAATGTTCGTAACCAAATGTGTCTTTAGGAATACACCGACGCACTGTTCTTCTGCCTAATGCAGGACAACTGGAGGTCTGTGGTCCATAGCAACTAATCAAATCCTTTCTATTCAATGACTTTCTATGCATCAAAGTTTATTGCTATAGGCAATGGGTTTCCTTTTCCTCCTGTTTTTCTAGCCTGTTCCTTTTTAGTTCCGTGAACCTTCTAAATGTACACAGTTGAAAGGGTGAGCTCAGGCTGATATGTATGGCTCTAGAAATAATGGACTACATTCACAAGCAAACTGCCTCTCCATCTGTGTAACCAGAAGGTTTAGGGTATATCTGGCTTGTACCCAAATGGCTCTAACTGCATTCTTTTGCAGCCTAGGTGCCCTGAATCCAAAACTGTTGTAATTGCCAACTTTTATTGTGACCCCCAAACCAAAATTGTGGATGGCGCTCAGGCTGTAGGAATCCCATTCAGTAAAGCTAACCACTGTGAGTGCATGCTAGGACAGCGCTCGTTCCTGCTCCAGACAGCAATGTACAGGGAAGAAAATGTCTATATGAGCCACACATCCCTGCAAACACTAGGTAAGAAGGTAAAAGCACCTTAGCCCAGGCTCCAGCCAGGCAATGTCCCCGAAGTGTTTCACGCTGCCACTGAAGCTTAATCATCTCCGCCATTAAGCTCCGGGGTGGAGTGAAATGTGTTGGGGGCATGGTCTGGCGGGAGCCCAGGCTGAGGCTGTTACATTTTCTTACCTAGGGTTTGCAGAGACGTGTGGCTCATATGGACATTTTCTTCCCTGTGCATTGCCAACTTTTATTGGTGTTGCATGCTGGTCCCCCCCCCCCCTTACCACAAATTCCTATTTAGTAAAGCTACCTATCATACAGATTGATCAATAGAAACATGCGGGAGGGGGAAGTAATACCATTTACCACTACTAGGAAATATTTAAGCTTGTAAATTAGAGCAGCCTAGGATTTTGCACACCTGACATGCAGATTAATACATCTAAAATGATATGCATGTGCCATTTTTCTGCTTTGTAGTCTTCAAGTCTGTCAACGTTTTTGGGTACTGACAAATTTACTTCAAACCTAAGAAGCTGACTTAAGTTTTTGTCATAAGACAAAAGCAAAATAATTTTTAGTAAGGTTATACACGGATTGGAAGATTAATAACCTAGGAATGTCATTAACCAGACCTCAGAGGGGCATGCATTTAATGAAGGGGAAAACAGTTGGCTATACTTTTTAAATGGCTATGTTTGTGTTGCATGACTGCTGTAAATAACTATTTCTGGTAACATTCTGCATAACAAGCAAGACTTGCACGTTTAAATAATTACTCAAGGAAGATCATATAACCTTGGTTTCTCAATAGGATTTCAAATTCCAGCAAAGTTTTACTACGTCTGCAAAGTTTTAAAGTGCAGAGTCTCCAAATCAATAGAGAACTTTGCCTAAAAAGCTCTCTACAAAGAAGTCATGCCATTGTGCAGGACCTTGTAAAAGCACAATAAATATTGTCCTCCTTTTAAATATGCCTTTATAAACACTTGAGCAGTGCCAATGTGCCTTATTGTGTGATCGCTTTGTAACTTAAAGTTTGTGCCTTTTTTTTTTTTCATGACCATAAACTATTTTGAATATTTGTTTGAGAAATCTCTAATTTTACATGTTAATAAAAATGAAGGATTTTTATAACCGCTTTGTGTATATATAAAAAAAAGTTAGTTGCATATTTGAAGACATCTTGGTTTGCCATTTTATTGTAATTTACATTTTTGGCAGTCGTGGACTATTACACATGTAATTTTATATCTGTACATTAGACTTGTTAATTTTTTTGTTACTTCTTTGTCCTGGACTTATAAAAGTAACAAAAAAAAGCCAAAGTCCAAACCTTTGTATAACATCTCTCGGAGGCCAAAATCAAGTATGGTGCCAGTTTTGTCACGGAGACAATCTAAGACTGTGTAATATTTGTCTTGCTTCATGGTCCTGCACGCCATTGCTAGAGGTCGACCGATATATCGGCCGGCCGATATATCGGACGATTTTTGGCACTTTTTAATTGGCATCGGCCGATTATTCTGAAAACAAAAGCCGATTTAAAAAAAAAAAAACTTCAGCGCGGCTTGCAAATAACGTCTTTTCATAGAAGTCAATGCAAGTTCCCTGAAGTTTCCCATGGAGGTGGAGCGATGTGTCTCTGGGCAGCCTGCAAAGTGAGAGAAAAGATATACAATGTTTCTTCTTATCAATGAACTGAACTCCGTGTAGAAGTTCTCAGTTTAACCATTTAAAGACTAAATCTTTTCTGACACTTGTAGCTTACAAGTAAAAATCCTGTATTTTCTGCTAGAAAATCACTTGGAACCCCCAAACATTATATATTTTTTCTTAGCAGAGACCCTAGGGAATAAAATGGCGGTTGTTGCAATATTTTATGTCACACGGTATTTGCGCAGCGGTCTTTCAAACGCAATTTTTGGGGAAAAAATACACTTTAATAAATGTTAAATAAAACTAAACTTTTTTTTTTTTTTCCGTCAAAGTTTTGATTACCTGTTTTTGTGCCCGCTTCCTGATTCCCTTACCGAAGATGGCGGCGGCAGCACCCGAGAGCCAAGAGAAAGATCGGCTTCGGGTGCCGACATCGCGGGCGCCCAGGGCAAGTGTCCATATATTAAGTCAGCAGCTGCAGTATTTGTAGCTGCTGACT
This sequence comes from Rana muscosa, assembly GCA_029206835.1. Classification (NCBI taxonomy): domain Eukaryota; kingdom Metazoa; phylum Chordata; class Amphibia; order Anura; family Ranidae; genus Rana; species Rana muscosa. The sequence continues at coordinate 73,228,579 of CM055118.1, forward strand.
TTTAAAAAAAAAATTTTTTGGCGGAACTCCGCTGCTTTCACACTGGAGCGGGCAGGCGTTGGCAGTAAAACGCAGCTAGTTTTAGCTGCGCTTTACCATCATTTTAGCGGCAATATATGGCTGCTAGCGGGGCGCTTATAACCCAGCTAGCGGCCGATGAAGAGGTTAAATGCACCCGTGTAGCACCGCTGCAGAAGCGCTTTGCAGCCCATTCATTTCAATGGGCAGTAGTGGTGGAGGAGCGGTATACACCGCTCCAAAGATGCTGCTTGCAGGACTTTCACACTGAGACTGCAGGGGAGCTGTTTTGCAGCCATTTTTACAGGTGCTATTTTTAGCCCAAAAGTGCCTGAAAAACGCCCCAGTGTGAAAGGGGTCCAACTGTTAGTTTTTTTTTTTTTTTTTTTTTTTTTTCCCCTTCATCTCATAAAATCTAAAAAAATCGGCCTAATATATCGACCCCCAAAAATCGGCATCATATATCGGCCATCGGCCGCAGCGATTTCTAAATATCGGCATCGGCCAGAGAAAAATCCATATCGGTCGACCTCTAGCCATTGCTGGTAGTTGCAACCAGTCCTACAGAGCTTCTGTCCTTGACGATGTCTAATTGTGTCACCTCCCCTCTTGCCGACATCAACAGTTGCAATACAGGACCAGTGGCCACAGCAAATTGTGGTTTGATAGAGGATGGGAGCACCAGCTACCGTGAGACTGCAAGTGTTACTGGCTTTACATTGTCTCCAAGACAAAACAAACCTTATAGTCTGCATCAGCTTTTGGGGAAGCTCAAAGTTTATAATGTGAGTGCCAGCTTGAAGATAGAATACCTTGCTGACCCTAAACCAAACCACATACTTTTTTTGAGTTGGGTAGGAAGGGGTAGAACATTGTGAAGATTTTATGGTGTCCCTGCTTGGCAGATTTCTCCTGTCTATTTGGATGTCAACATGCCCGATATGGGCACTAAATACCCAACAGAGGTATTACCCCTTTCCTATCCTTTACAAAACAAAGTTTCCCTGGAGCTGACGTTTAATGGGCACTTAAATTGTCTTCCTCGTAAAGTTCCTATTGTCCATTTTGGTGGGTGTTAAAGAACTTCTTAACTTCCGGACAGAAAATAGAAACCCTAACTACTCTCTGGTAGGGGTCCCCCTAATCGGAATGCATACTGATCAGCTGCCGACTCTACCAAAAATAAACAAATCTATGTAACTATAAGGGCCGGTTAACACTTGTGCAATGCCAGACATTGCATGTGATTCGCAGCGCACTGCTGTTCACATTACATGCGATGTCTGTGCGATGCGATTTCAGCCATACAGATAGTATGGCTGATATCGCACCGCATTCGGTCCAAACACGCACCGGACCCATTTTTCTGTTCGGATCAGAATCTGATTGCATAGGTGTTCACACATGCGATCCGATTCATGTCCAAACTGTCAGTTCGCAGTGCGATACGCAAGCTGAAATGGCGGTGTCAACATATGACACTCCCCAGCAGTTTGCATATGGCAGTGTAAACTGCCGTGCGAGTTGGGTGCGATGCGAGAACCCGCAGTGGATTTGCAGGGTTCTCGCATCGCACCAGTGTGAACCGGGCCTTACAGAAGTGTTTATTGCATTGCGCATCATACAGCATGAAGAAATAGGGTGTGGCTGGCGCAATAATGAAGTCACTATATCCCCTTACCTAATACCAATTGCAGTTACAAAATTTTTAATTGGTTTAGCTTCACTACCCCAGAAACGCATGTGCGTTAGGATATGGTTGCTTCAAACAAAGGTTTTATAGACTATTTTAACTGCTTGTCAGCAAGGATCTTAAGGCTACCCATATACGTAGAGATTTCTCTCGTTCAACCCACTGGCTGAGAGAAGATCAATATATTCCCCCATCTCTAATTATCTCCACTAATGGCTATGGTGTACAGATGGCCAGCCCCTGTGGTTGTCTGAATAACTAACTAGTGACTGCAGAGAATGCAATCACTGTGGGGCTTATTTTTCTATCAGGGTCAGTCAATTTGTAAATAGACTTTGGTGGGAGGTGTTGACATGGTCACCCATGGCTCCAATTTTGGCAGATTTAGCAGGAGTCTGCAAAAAATTTGAGCCGTTCATGGCCAGCTTAACTCCTTGTTAATATAATTTATTTGCAATGCACTAAAGTCAACATAGGAAGCCGTCAATAAGTAGTCAAGTTTTTGTTTACCAGCGATCTGGTTGATGTGATTTAGTACGTTTCTAGAGCTAAACATAACATACCTTACATACACCCGCACTATTTTGTCACCTGATCTGATAGCAAAGGTTGTGTACTTACCTGTGAGTAGCTCCAGGCTTCTTCTGGCTGCCAGCCCCTGAACAGAGCCAAGTTATTAGGTCACATGTTCCCCATCAAAGTGGTATGTTGAGGCATAGCTAGCAAACTGCTGAACACAGATCCTGCTTTTATACTACAGTAGGTGTCCTACCACCGTGGTTGTGTTCTGGTGTTGGCAGCCAGGGAAAGCAAAGCATTGATGGGTACAAATCACACTGCTTTCATTATCAGCTTAGCTGGTTGAACAGTGTGAGGTGCAAAATGGGCATGGTTCAGAATAGACTTGGGTTCACTTAAATGATCATAGGGTTACTGTAGACTTAACTAGCCTTGACACATGTTCCTCGATAAATACAGAGCACCATGTATGACTTGTGTCTCTGCTCTGGTGCTCCAGCAATTAACATTGAAAAGTGTTGGCCATATACCAGCAACACCATGCAACTTATGGTGTCACTCAACACCTCTAATGCTATCTAAGTCTTTTGATTGCAAATCCTGACTTGCAAATGCTTTTACTGCTCGTGCCAAAGACAGAGGGCACGAGAGGATTGAGCGACGACATGAGTTGCATGGTGTCAATCGAAAAATGGCTGCCAGTTTCCCAATGCCGATTGCTGGGCAACTAAAGCATGGACAGGAGTCAAACCTGGTGTCATATTTATACATGTACAATAAGTACATGTATTTTCATAGAATATTTCAAGGATACATTTCCACTTTAGAGCTTTGTAAAGCCTACAAAACATGTTACAACTGAGTGAATAATCTACCAACAACTATGAAGTGCAAGAGCCTACCTGACTTCATCCAAATTGATTATTTTAGGTAGACTAACCTATTACATAGTTTTGGTAAATTTTAAAGTTGATTTTACAAAGATTCTAATGTGTACGGTAGACTTATTAAAGCAGATTTCTAGGCCAATGGCAAAATACACAATAAGAATACTTATGTTAACTGTCTTGCCTGCTAAAGAGTTGCAATCCTTTTGCGTTATGTCACAAGACTAACAAGCACCTGTGACACAGAACTGCCACATACTTGACCGCCAGTACGATTAAGCCCTAAAGCTTGGTCACAGACCTACAAACTGGAGAGTGAAATTTCAGCTCTTTGACTGACTAAACTACTCATTCTGCTTTTCCTTTTTGGTAACTATGTTCAGTTTTAGACTGACAGCTGACAGTGCCAACTCCCTCCCCAGTCCTGCTGTGCAGAAGATTACAGGAAGCCAATGGGTACAAATCAAACCAATCTGGATACTTATATTGGCAGTATTTAAGAAGTCTTTTTCATGACTTAAAGCTGACCTCCAGGAATTATCTGCATTGCATACTTAACATTGGTCCAGCTTGGCATATTCATATCTCAAACCCGATTTGGCCGCTGGGAAAGCTGCAAATCGCTGATGGCTGCAATCTTCCAGTTCCTGCTATTGGTTATATGTTGGCTACATCCTCTTTGCACACTGACCACGGGTGGTCGCTTACTCCTGCATTTCCACCATTGTTTTCAATGATTGCAAGAGGTTTTCTGATTGGAAGAGGTGAAGATCGTAACGTTGCCCCTCCCCTCTGCCAAGCTGGATTAATGAAAGTATGCAATACATATAATTCCTGGAAGTCAACTGTAAATGAATACACGGCTGCATTTGTATATTGGCCTGGGCTTCGACTTTGAAGAGCATTTTTGAAGTACAGTATGCACCAGGGTGAGTGATGGGTGACTTCTATCAGACACCTAAAACCGTCTTTTTTTACCAACTCATTACATCCTATATGGTTTTGCACCAGAGGTTTCTATGTTCTGTACCCACCTCTTGTGTAATGACTATGCAATGTTTGAAAATATGACTACCAGTATGTTGGTACTCCTCCATTTTTATACTTGATTGATATTTATTTAATACTGTGAATATTGATTTGTAAATAAAGGTTGTTTTGTTTTCTGGTATATTGCAGTATTTTCCTTTTTTGTACCTTTTCCCCCTTTTTTTTTTTTTTTTTTTTTGCTAAGCATTAATTTTGTTGGAAAAATGGTTATTGCTGTTGGATGCTGACTTTGAATATGGAATTGAAGCTCCCCAGAGGCCTTGCTGAGTGCCTTGTGAAGTGTACAGAGCTTTCCTTGGTGTCCAAATGCTGCAATTAAGGCAGCGAAAGAGGGGAAGGCACACTTAGAAGCGTATTAGTGGGTATTATAGGCATTTTCACTTGTAATGGAAGTGATCCTAATGGACAAAATGCGAAATTACTGGATGCAATTTGGTCTTTGTAAAACTCTACACTTCTTTTAAAAAGATATTGGCATATTTTTTCAGTTTTATGGGCAGGTGAAAATAATCACAGATCTTTTTCACTGCGTCTGCACAACAATTAAAAAAAAAAAGGGGGGGGGGATAAAAAAAAAATTTTTATATATAATTTCAGATACTGAATACACTAGTTACTTGTAAATAAGCAAATGCTTATTCTGCTTCTAAGACCTTTTAGCTGCAAAAATTTGCGTATTTGTAAAGCCAATCTCTAAAAATCTCATGTAAGCTTTGACATGTTAATGTCAGTTTAGAAGTCATTTGCAATTTTTTTTTTTGCCATTTGCATTTAAAATCTTTCGAAGGTACATCCTGTTATAGGGTGACAACCATGATTGAATTGATACCTTAAGCACAGCCCAACAACTGTGCCCCCACTCCGTTTTTTAATGTACCCGAAAAGTCCCATTCAAGCAATCACAATACTGGATAGCTCAACTTATTGATTTATTTATTAAATACTCTGAAAGGTATATATGAGTGTTACTATAATGGTAGAATATACAAGATCCTTTGGACTTGCATCTGCCATTCTAATACAGAGTGTGCATGGTGAGACACCATATCCACTGAGCTGTTATTGCACAAGTTTTTCTCTCCTATTGCATTTTTTTACATTTGTATACCCCATGCACACCAGGCTCTTTCATAAGGTAAGAAAAAAAAGGCTGGATGAAAAATGCTGACAATTGCATTTTTGTGCCAGCTCCAATAGCATTTTTGTAGTTCTTAGAATCTTTAAGGAGCATTCACATTTTATTAGTGTTTTTTGCAGTACATGAAGAAAAAAAGCTGTTAGGAGCATTTTAGAAGCATTCAGCGTGTGCGTGTGATTTTTTTTTTATTTTTTCCTGCTGGAAAAGTGCTAAAAAAAATTTAAAATAATATAGATCAGTGGTCATCAACCCTGTCCTCTGGTCCCACTAACAGGTCAGGTTTGCAAGATAACAAATGCATGACAGGTGATATCATTTGCTGCTCAGTGATTGCCGTATTCTAGTCTGCATCTCCCCAAGGTAATACATTAAATCTGGCCTGTTAGTGGGCCTGAGGGACAGGGTTGATGACCACTGATATAGCTAGATTGTGTGCGTGTGTGTGTGTGTTTTTAGTTTTTTTTTTTTCCTTTTCTGCTCCTAAATGCTGCCGCTCAAAAAATGCTAATAGCCTAAAGTAGTGTGCAGGAACACAATTTTTTTTTTTTTTTAGCTTCTAGGAGCTTAATAAAATTCTAGTGTGCATGGAGCCCTAAATTTCATTTTAAAATGACACATTTTCTACACCCCCTATGAGGCTATTTAAGTTAATTATTTGCCGTTTCCACTTTAAGAGCGGTTTCACACTGGGACGGTGGCGGCATAGTGCCGCTATTTTTAGCGGCGCTATACCGTCGGGATTGCTGAGGTATTCGGCCACTAGCGGTGCGGTTTTAACCCCCGCTAGTGGCCGAAAAAGGGTTAATACCACCCGCAAACCGCGGCTGCGGTTTGCGGGCGGTATTACCGCGGTGTCCCATTCATTTCAATGGGAAGGAGCGGTGGAGGAGCGGTAAACACACCGCTCCAAAGATGCGGCTAGCAGGACTTTTTTTCACGTCCTGTTAGCGCACCGCTCCAGTGTGAAAGCCCTCTGGGCTTTCACATTGGAGAAACAGCAGCCGCTGTTTAGGCTCGGTTTGCAGGCGCTATTTTTAGCACAATGGCGCCTGCAAACCGCCCCAGTGTGAAAGGGGCCTAAAGGCACTGGTAAAGTGGCAGATTCTGGCCCTAGGCCTGCCTAAAATGTATTGTACGAAGGTGTGTTTGATGGGACTGGTATGTGATCTACAGCTCAACTCCCCCGTAATTAGAAGTGTAATACTACTGTACTTAAAAAAATAATAATTCATGGGAAAGACTCTCCCTGCCCTCAATTGATGACTGGTAGCAACTAGTTAGATCTGTTCCTCCATTATATTGGCTTACCTCAGCCTTTCTCAACCTTTTAACGTGGATGAACCCTTGAAAATCTTTTAGGTTTCAGGAAACCCCAGCTAATAAACGAATATCCACAACTCACAGTGCATTTGTTTAAACCAGTAAGCTGAGGCATACGGCTCCTCTACCCAAAACGAACTTGCTGTTGGCGGTCAGTGAAATGTTGCCTTGGATTGTTGAGCAGTGGGAAGAATGCTTCCTAAGCCCCGTACACACGGTCAGACTTTTGGCCAACAAACTTCATTTTGAGCAAGTTGGACTAACAATCCGACCGTGTGTACGCTCCATCGGACAAACTTTTTTTTTTTTTTTTGTGTTTTCATCGGACAAAAGTTGGGTCTGCAAACGGACAAACTTTTGGCCAACAAAAGTCTGATGGAGCAAAGTCCGACCGTGTGTACAGAAAACCAAAGGACTTTTGTCTGGACAAAACAACTAATGTTAAAATCAACCAACAATAGCAGAAGTTGACCAAAGGGTGGCGGTAAAGAGCAGAAAAGAGCAGAAAAACCATGTGATGTTGCAAAAAGTTTTGGGAAAGTTTGCAGAAAAGTCCTGTGGTGTGTATGCTATGGGTGTGCCCGGCCAACTCCGTTCGGACAAAAATCCACGGAAAAGTCCAATGGAAGTCCGACTGTGTGTACAAGGCTTTACAGTGATGGTCATTGGGAAGATTGTCCCTCTGAAAAGATCATTGATATCAATGGTAACTTGTATGTAAGGCAAAAACTGCTCAAGGAACCCCTAGCAATCTCTGGAGGGAACCCAGTTTCACGGACGTGACCTAAATTTGGGGAAGCTTTTAGAAAACCATAGCCACTGTAGTTTGGGAGCTAAAGGAAATTCACATCAAAAAGGGCTTCTACATCAATTCTTTGTTCTATTTTTGCAAATGTGAAATATTCCTTAAAATCTGTTTTGTGTTCCTACTTTTTGTAAGTTTCCTGTACAATAACCCTGGCACTAGGCTGTCGTTTGACACATTACAAGGATCTGCATCAAATCCAAGTAGAGTCCAGTGGTGTGACATAAAGCACAGTTGACAGGTTTGTCATAGATTCTGTTGAATGTCACTTGGGAGTCTTTCCCACACCACAGCACAGTAATTTCATGCCTGAGGTATCAGGTGAAAGTTTAAAGAGAGAGAATAGTGCACGTTTAGGTGCATCCTCTGTTTTAAAAAAAATCTAAATGGGGATGGAGATGTGAAATAATTACATTCAAGTTGAACCTCTTATTTATTGAGGACCGGGATATCGCTGGGGGGGCTGGCTGTCTGCTTAAGGTCAGGAAATAGCTCCATTATAGTGCCATAATAAGGTTACATTCATCCTTAAAGAAGATTGACCATGCAGTCAAGGGGCCTCAATAGGTTAAAATGCTCTGTTAAAGTTGGAAAAATAGGTTTATATAATTGGTATGCCTGTAGGCCCTTTGTGGCACCCGAAAAGCCTTGCAGAAAAACACCCAATTGTTTGGGCTCTCTCCATCCTGCCTAATTACCAGGATGCTCCATACATTAAGCGTCCCTTCCCCTGGAGCAAGAGCTCAGAGTTGCTGCACAGCCTTTAAATAAGGGAGAATGCTTACGTCTCTGATGCTATTGGCCCAAGAGAATGAAGCTTGCATTGACCAACAATGGTTTTGCCTATATTTTTTTTTATATATATTTTTTATTTTATTTGCTCCTATAAATATTGATAAAAGTCCATTCAATGATGGTCAACTTTAAGATTGCTGGAGGGCTGCACAATAGCAGTTCATTGTCATGTTGGGAGTCCCTTTCGAAATTGCCTATAATGCACATTTATGCCCCAAAATAGCCCCAGCAGTAGTGGCAGTAGTAATAACCCCAGCATTGATGTCAGTGGCAGTAATAACCCCCAGCATTGAAGTCAGTGAGTGCAATAATAACCCTCAACATTGGTGTCCTTGACCATAACTTCCCCCCAACATTGATGTCGGTGGATGTAGTAGTAACCACCAACATTGGTGTCAGTGACAGCAATAAATAGCCCCTAGTATCAGTACTATTACAACCACCCCCCTACATTGGTCACTGGCAGTGAAATGTAATCCCTCAACCCCTAGTGTTGGTGGTCATGGCATAGAAATGTACCTCCATCCCCACCCTTCTCTCGGGTGGGGATGGGTTGAACAAAAAAATCCAATGTTAGTATAGCGGTCTCCCATGCTGTGCTATTGTGTTCTTACACGGTGACGGACCCCCCATCAGAACTCTCTGGTCAGTGCGCTCAGCCATTGGGAGCCGGAAAGCAGAACTTTGTCGGTCATGACCCTTCTACATAAGCCGGCCCGGCTGCTGTACCCACGGGCCAAATGTCTGCCCGATATTTGGCCCATGTGTACTAGGCTTAAAGTGATTGTAAAGTCTCGTTTTCTTAAAAAAAAAAAATTGCAAACATGCTATACTTATCTCCTCTGTGCATTTGGTTTTGTACAGAGCAGCCTGAATCCTCCTCTTCTCGGGTCCCTCTTCGCTGCTCCTGGCCCCTCCCCTCCCTATTTGAATGCCCCCTCAGCCAGCAGCTTTCTTTGGGGGCACCTGAGTCGAGTCGGAGAGCTCTGTGTATCCATTTGGACATGGAGCCCCGACCTGGCCCCACCACCTTTTATCCTCTGATTGGCTGACTGACAGCCACGGGAGCCAATGGCGCTGCTGCTGTGTCTCAGCCAATCAGGAGGAATGTCCCGGATGGCTTGGACACTAGTGGACATCACTGGAGAAAGAAGGGACTCGGGTAAGTAATTAGGGGGGTGCTGGGGAGAATGTGGCACACACACACACACACACAGTTTATCTTAATGCATAGAATGCATTAAGATAAAAAAAACCTTCTGCCTTTACAACTCCCTTTTAAGGCTTTACAACCACTTTAAGGCCAGCCATAGATGGTGTGAATTTTTCTCAGGATGCCCCGATCAGCACGGACAGTACTGACGGGAATCCTTCCTGCAGAGACCTTGTGGTCTCCTGGCATGGGTGCGGGGGAGGCCTTCCCCTCTGAAAGAAGACAGTGAATATTGCCAGCAGCTATAGCAACTGCTAGCGATAATCTAAAGTGAAATCCAGCAGGCTGGTTGTACCTAAGCTAATGGATCAAACCGGCTGACATGCAAACAGTCTCTGGCCGGCTTAAGGAAACTTGTGCTGAGAGAAACCTGGGAGCTGCCATGGCTGTAAAAAATTGAAAATCTCAGAACCACTGACCTAGAACAAGCATGTAGTAAATTAAGTCAAAACGATCTGTATGTTCTAGGTCAGGGATATGCAATAAGCGGACCTCCAGCTGTTGCAAAACTACAAGTCCCATCATGCCTCTGCCTCTGGGAGTCATGCTTGTGGCTGTCAGAGTCTTGCTATGCTTAATGGGACTTGTAGTTCTACAACAGCTGGAGGTCTGCTAATTGCATATCCCTGTTCTAGGTCATTGTAGACAGATCAGTATGACAGCCAAGCAACTAGCATTTTCAGAAAACAACCGTATCGGCCTCCATCTATGCCAGTTTCCTTTAATATTAGGTGTGGTTTTGGAGTTTTGCCAGCTTCAATGACAACAAAGCCTGGGAGTGTTAAATATCCTACAGTGACTGCTCTGTCATATAAACAGGTATGTATATCTTAAAATAAAATCTAGGTTTCTAAATATCATCACCTTAGATAAATACAATTAAAAAAAAAGTACCGTGTTCATATCTTGTCTATCTGAATTGGTAGAAGCGTGTCCTAAGCCATCCTTGGAATCTTCCCGTTTTTATTGCCGTAATGTCTTTTGATGACTCAATCCATCTTCATTCCGTAAGCGTTTAATGAACTTGTCATTGCTGCATCAGAGGAAGCAGATTCCACTGTCTCCATGTCATCAATTTAATTCCTTTTGTGACTGAGCCGGGCATATGACACTACTGTCTCTGGTCAGTAGTCGAGTTTAATTAAAATGTAAGGATATAAATTGGAAACGGGGCAGTAAATGGCGTTCAGCTGGCTTTTATAGAGGCTATACAGACAGCTTACGTAAAGTATTGTGTAGATTGCTGTGGGTCGATAGCTGGTATTAAAGTTTGTCCTCTCCGAAGTGTAAAAAGAAATTCAAAGAATATGCCAGCCCTTCCAGGTTTGCTGCTGGCTTGGAAAAAAAACTGAAGTGTCGCGACTGATGTCTTGAGCATCTCCTGAGGCTATACAAGGTACAAGCTTTTGGCTGTTTTGTGGTTCATGCACAGGGTGAAAGGTTTAAGGAGCACTCAGAGTACAGGCACACGTTAGGGGATGGTTTGCAAAGAAAAGGGACTGCACAAAATGTGGATGCTCTAGTAAAGAATTTTGGAGATACGTTCCCTGGCTGCCATGCTGCTCCAGTAGCTTGGACCCTTTCTACGGCACTGCCATGAGACAACGTATGCAGAGTAGAGTTCTGACTTAGACTTTGCAAGCTTTTTTTATGGGGATTTCTGAAAATCTTGCAGCCAGGCAGCTAGCATTTTCAGAAGGGGCTCCGCAATGGCAACTTCTGTATCTCAATCGGTATAGGACAGGGAACCTCAAACTACGGCCTTCCAACTGTTGCAGAGCTACACATCCCGTGAGGCATTGTAAAACTCTGACATTCACAGACATGACTAGGCGTGATCAGAATTGTAGTTCCTGAACTGGAGGGCCATAGTTTTGAAGACCCCTGCTATAGGTTATCTTTAAAGTAAAATTTGAGTAAGGTTGGCCACCGGGTGTTCAAAACTCTAAAATCTGTACTGCATGCCCATTGGGCGTAAGCATCCAACACAAAGTTGACGCGCTTCACTCTTATGGACTTTAGTCGGATCTAAGAACTCCAGACGCATATAAAAACGCAAGTTGATGCAGCTTTGTATTCAGTTCTGGATGTGCATCTGGCCTGTCCTGAAATGAAGAAGAATTTTCGTATTTTTTGGGATATGTGATGGATTGACATGTGAATACCTTCTGTAATTAGAAGGCTGAAGGTTTTTTGATTGCTTTCTCACCATAACTTGTTAATACTGTTGGGTCCCAAACTCTACTCCATAGAAAGCAATGATTTGTATGGGTCTGGCCATTGGTTAAGGCCCCATTAACGTCTAAAAACGATCCACAGTGAAACCATTTTCAGAGGGGAGGAAGTACCTCCCCATGTGTGACAGAATCTCTCTTTGTATTACACATGTATATTTACCAGTTTGCCCAAAGTTCAGTTTTTGAGGGGATGACTCCTCTAAAATGTGCTATTTTGGTGGTAAATGGAGCCGGATGGGTCGAGTCAGCTCCTGCCTTGTGTTATATGTTGGATACTCAAAAGTAAGACCATGCATAGCTCCTGACTCTTGCCAGACACAGGGCTATGCAGTATGACAGCCGTGTAAATCTCAGAACTGGATGGACAAATAGCAAAGCCTTTTGACAGGTAAAACAACCACCTCCTATATTTATTTAATTTATGAATTTAGCGGTTTGCCAAAGTATTTTGAAAAAAATTAAGATAATGTATACAACTGCATATCTCTAAGGCCCCTTTCACACTGAGGCGTATTTCAGGCGTTTTAGCGCTAAAAATAGTGCATAAATAACGCCTAAAACAATCCTGCCCCAGCATTCTCAATGTGAAAGCCCGAGGGCTTTCACACTAAGGCGATGCGCTGGCGGGAGGAAAAAAAATCTCCTGCAAGCCGCATCTTTGGAGCGGTGTGTGTATACCGCTCCTTCCCATTGAAATCAATGGGACACCGTGGCTATACCGCCCGCAAACCGCTGCTGTAGCAGCGGTTTGCGGGTGGTATTAACCCCCGCTAGCAGCCGAAAAAGGGTTAAAACCGCACCGCTAGCCTCCGATTATCGCGGTAAAAACAACGGGTATAGCGGTGCTAAAAATAGCGCCGCTATACTGCCAGCGCACCTGCCCGCCCCAGTGTGAAAGGGGCCTTACAGCAGCACAATTTTGGTATGTAGGGCAAACCTGTGCTTTGCCGTTGCAGAGTAGAAGTCATTTAAAATCTCTTGCACATCCTATAAATGAACCGTAAGCAAAAAAAGTGAATATTTTAATATATGAAAAAACACGTTAAGTAATGAATAAAATATGCTGCGCTAATAACCCTGAGTGCTAAATTGTGTTACGAGCGATAATCAAATTCTGCTAGCATAAACCATTAGTGTTTTAAAGGCTAAGTTGACTGTTTAAAAAAAAAAAAGATAAATGCCTATGTTTTTCCCGGAAAATGTGTATTTTATAAAAAAAGTCTGTAGAGGATGGTACCCACAATTAGTGGATCATGGGTGCAATGCCAGGCTCCTGCACACATTACCTGTAAGCTCTGTTGCAGTGAGAACTACAAGCGGTCTGCCACAGTGGAAGATGGAACTTGTAGTTTTTCTCATTCAGAGATTCCTGTGAGGGCAACGCCTACTCTAAATATGGATGTAACATGCTCCAAAAGGTGGACTTCTCCTTTTTAAGGCCCGCTTAATGCCTGAATGGTCCAGGACCGCAGATTCAGTGCAGTGCATTTTTTAGCCGATTAATTTGAATAGGCTGAAATTGTTGTATCACACCTAATGCGATCCGATTTGCGGGGTGTCATTAACATACACACCCGCAGCGAATTTACATAATCGGGGTGCGACTTTGATGCGGTGTGGAAACCGCACAAAATTCACTGCAAATTCCGCTCGGCATCAGTGTGAACCGGGCCTTAATGTGCAGTATATTTTATTCATTTATTAAAGCAATAGGTTTGCTGTAATGCTCCCCCATCCTCGGCAGCACACAATTGCCTTTCTTTTGCTCTTCCTCAACTCCATACAGGCACGAGGAGCAAAGGAAGTGCCCAATGCTTCCAGGTATAGAAAACCATGCCTCTCTTCCCGTCCTTTCTTGTGGCAATCCTGATGCTTGATTGGCCCAGCAGCATGTCATGTGGGGCGGGTAGGCAGCCCTAGAATGATTTAGAGCTTACACAGTGCTTCCTTATTCATTACTAGCAGCAGTTTTGGTGAGGGAGCAGAGGAAAGGTCTTGGGCGCATGCACAGAAGTGTAATTAAAATACTTGGGTCTATGCTGGATCTTGCTGGTAGAGACATCCAGTGTGAATTTTTTTTTTATATAATGGCAAAAACTACCGGTACTTGTGTTTTAAGAGCATTTAGATGTGTATATGTCCATACGATGTTTGGAAGCCTATAATTCATCTGTTTTATCTCGGCTCCGCTAGAATTTACAAGTGTACGCATTCACACATGTTTACACGTGTAAATTGTTAAAAAAAAAAAAAAAAATCATCTTGGATACAGAATTTGGGCATCTTTTTTTTTTGACTTCACAAAAAAAAAAAATTTTACTTTTTTTTTTTTTTTTTGTATGAGCCCCAATATTTATCAATGTGAAGGAGGGGAAAGCACGGGTTTACGTTGCGTAAGAAGAGGTGTGTTCTCATTTATGCATAAGCATTGCAATGTTCCAGGTTAGGTAAAAGATCCTTGCTTGTCCTAATGAGTAAAAACATTCATAAATGTACCAATGGGAAACATGACTAAGGTACTTCATTCCCAATTCTCAATAGGCTACTTCATTCCCAATTCTACATACATGCCTCTGACCCAACCTGCAATGTTCATGTACAAATAGACCAGCCATAGACACAATATGTAAAAATGTTTCTTCCCAGCAGAATGCAGGTGAACGATTGGCAGCTGGCCACATCTAAATATATTCATCTCAGTGTAACTTCACCGTCCCACTCCTGCCCTCTGCTAATTACAAATTGGGACTTTTACCTTCTACATTTTAATCAATTGTTCCGTACCAGTCTCAGAGCTTGTTGTGATCATTAAAGATAAAGGAACAGAGCAGTTTTCTGTGCCTCCGCCTGAACTGTGAATGTAAACCGATGGGAGCAACTCCCTCCCAAGTTTTATTTAAAATTAATTAAAATATACTTTAGTTGTCATGTTTGTTTAGGAATGCCATCCATCATCGGAATGACTGCCTAAAAATATTGCTGGCACTAATCTGTGCATTTGGAATAAGAAGCTTTGAGAGTGGAAAGGTGCGACTGCGTACAGAAGCAACGGTGCTGCTTTTCGACGCAACTGCCAGGTTTTTTTTTTTTAGTTTGTTGATTTTGACCTGGTTTAGAATGGAAGTGTACAATTACTAAATTTTTATACATTTACAGTTGGCATTTTAGTGGCCCCAGTGAAATATTCATCATATAAAGTATGCAAAACTAAATGACCCCTCTCATTTCTTCAGTGTTGCCATTCTGGCCCTCTGCCAACCCCGTGCTTGGCTGAAATCCTAATGGGCATTCTTTTTCCCAATATAGATAAAAGATCTACTTTAGCCACTTGTGGTTTTAAACTAAGACCTGAAAAAGTGTCATCTAAACCAACAACAAACACTTGTTGTGTATTGCAGTTTGCAAGTCCTTAGTTTAGTGGTCTCCAAACTGCAGCCTGCGGGCCAGATGTGGCCCTTTGCTTGCCTTTTATCAGGCCCTTGGGACACTTCCACTGATAGGCATAATTCCTGTCACTGACCCTGACCAATAGGGTACTATTTCTTCCACTGACACCAATGATGGGGCACTATTCTTCCCACCGACATCAATGATGGGGCAATATTCCTTCGCCTGACATCAATAACGGGGCACTATTCCTCCAAAAGACACCAATGATGGGGCATTTCTTCCCCTGACCCCAATAATGGGGCACTATTCCTCCAAAAGACACCAGTGATGGGGCACTATTTCTTCCCCTTATACTGGAAATGGGGCAATATTCCTCCCACTAATTCCAATGATGGGGCATTCTTTATTCCAACGCTATCGGGGCATTTTCTACTTCGACTGGCCACAGTCTGGCCCCCTCAAAGTCTGAAGGACAGTAACTGGGCCCTTTTTGTTCAGAAAGTTTGGAGACCCCAGGTTTTAGATGGATGTTTTTTTTCAGGCAAAGTACAGTTTATCAAAGTGCAGAAAAATACCGGTTTCTGTCAGCAACCTTGTGTTCTTACAACTTCTAGTGCATTCTACTGAAATCTTAATGTTACCTGTCATGCCAATTCTCTGCAGGCTACAGAACGGCTCCCCAAAATGTTATGGGGGTGGGTGTGATTGTCGTTCAAATTAGGAAAGCCGTTTAGAGTGACAATGCTGCTCCTCCATACAGTGGATACAGTATAGTGAGAGTGTTGCCACCCTTGGAGAGGAAGTGTGTTACTGGCAGGATTTCCAGGTTAAAAATAAAGGGGGGGGGATTTACTACATCCACCAAATCTAAGCACTGATGTACTGCAATATTTTACATTTTTGTTCTTGCGTTCATATTCACTGAGAACTCTTGCATAAGGGCTTTATTTTATAGCTTCTGTCAATATTAATAATATAACCATCCATGTTACAAGACCGCCAGCATTGCTTTGTGCTGATGAAAACGTGTTCTGAAACGTGGACCCCTGCGTTGTGCTGAAAATGCAAGTCCATGGGAGTGCTGGATAATTGCCCATAAAATGACCACTAGGCATTATCTGTGATATTTTAGCTGGCTCTGGCTTTAAAGATTTTAGAAGGTTTGTGCAAGGCTTTTTCTTTTATAATAATCCTTTTACAGTAACAATCCTTTGCAAAGATTTGATCAGGCTTCTTAGTATAGCTCTCAATAAGGGGTGCATACAAAAATCAGTAACATTGTAAATCGGCTACGTAGCGCAGGCGAGTGGTGCTTTTTACATTTACTGCATATAAACCATAATTCCAGGTGTTTTTGAATGTGTCGAAGATCGGGACCATGTCATTAAGATAAACAGCTGACTGATTTGTCAAATATCTTGCTTGACATACAGAGGAGACAAATTCATATTGATGAGCCTCCATTTAAAGGGGTTGTAAAGGTTCGTTTTTTATTTTCTAAATAGGTTCCTTTAAGCTAGTGCATTGTTGGTTCACTTACCTTTTTCCTTTTTGATTTCCCTTCTAAATATTTGTTTTCTTTGTTTTCTTTGTCTGAATTTCTCACTTCCTGTTCCTCCTCAGTAAGCTGTTCTGGGTGACTCCACACCACTCGGATGACGGTGTGAAGTTTAGTGAGGAGAAACAGGAAGTGAGAAATTCAGACAAAGAAAAAAAACATTTAGAAGGTAAATCAAAGGAAAAGCTAAGTGAACCAACAATGCACTAGCTTAAAGGAACCTATTTAGAAAATAAAAAACAAACCTTTACAACCCCTTTAAGTCGTTTTAGGGCTCTGATGAAGGTAGACTGGACACCTCTCACCTTTCTAAAGGCAATGTGATCTGGGGTGGAAAATAATGGGTAGGTAGTAGTGCTTTCTAACAACTGGATTGGTAATGTTTGTAACCCAACAAATTGAAGAAAGGTTGCATGATTGCTAATAAATTGCCATTCATATCTTACAGTGCTGGCTGAATTCCCACCAGTGTTCTGTGTTTTTCTTCCAGGTGCTTCAGTTTCTTCCCATATCTCAAAGCCTTACTGATAGGTTATCCAGTTTGCAAACCCAAATTGAAACAAGCGTGTAACCTTAGTTTGAGAGCCTATTGAAGGACAAGGTCTATTGATCGGTGTATGTGCTCTGCAGAATTTTGCAGCACTTTATATATGCACTAAAATAATTAAAGTGCTTCAAACTGAAAATCTACAAATTTTTGCTGTGAATTTTTTTTTTTTTGCTGAGCTACTTTCTGCCTTTTAATCAGGGGTACTATAACGGTCTTTTAGTTTTCTCTCTCTCCTCTCCCTCCCATCTGGGACATATAAATAATACTCCTATATAAAGAAAATGCTCAGCCGTTCAGCACTGTAATGGCTTCTAATGCGACAGATCTTTGTTTAATAGACTTCTCTAGCTGCCCCAGTGTCTGCAAAATGAAGACTTCAAGGTTGCTCACAGAACAGAAGCCACAAAATATGTGTTTGAAGGCCCAGACTATTAACGGGTGACCCTGATTAACCCTATTGAGTCTTAATGGGGCCTTACATGAAGAATTTATAGATTTATGCACCCGTAATGGAGTAATCCAACTCGTGATGTTAATCTGAGAACCGGAGAAAACGCGTGAACCTGTAACATGGCTGGAGCATACGGGCTTTCAGCAAAATTATTACTTGGAGCGATGTTGATCATAAATTATTTAAAGCGTGTATATCTTGGAATTTAATGTTTTTTTGCCAGCAGTTCTGTTGGTCATGTAAATCCAGCTAGGTTCATTTATTTTATTTATTTTTTAAACTGATGTCGTTGTTCACGTGTTTCCCAGCTTTGGTCGCTATGGGTAGCATTTTTTTCTAAATATGGTAGCAACCGCAGGACATTCCACTATTTTTAGGGAGTGCTCTTAAGACCAAGTGAGATTTTTTTTCCCTGGAACATGTTTTCCCTCTATTCATTCTAATGCATTGTCCTGTTTAATACGAAGTGGAAGTGTCCGAATTCTTTTTCAGTACATAGAAGTGCACATTGTGCCAGGCTTGGACCAACACCTAGACCATAAAAGTCATTTGAATCCCCATTGTGTAGTTGTGAAGCAGAAGTGTGTACAGTCTCCTTAAGACATACCAAAATCATGTGATTAAGTCCCTTAAATCTATCCACTCACACAAACCCTTACTATCTCTACAGGCAGTCCCCCAGTTACAAACTCCAGAGTTCCGAACGACTCCTATTTACGAACAGCCTCAAATGCCGGCCACTTGTGCTCCACGCTGGTCCTGAATACCTTTTCGAGCACCTCCGGACACATCCCACACTGCCGTACTATGCCCCAGATAACATCTCAAGCGCCCGCAACATCCCACATCCATACACAGGCGGCAGTTGCACTTACAAATGCAGTGTTGCGACTTACGAACAAACCTACGGTCCTTATTGTGTTCGTAACTCGGACTCCCTGTATGTAGTTGTTAGAGCTAAAGGAGATTGTGCAGGAAGATTGTAATAAGTATAGTTGGCTTTAATAATAATTTTTTACTTTTTGGTCTAAGAAGGCTTTGTGCTACCCATGGGTTAAGTGGGAGGCTTTTTGGTTCCCCTTTCTCCCTCTCCCAATAACTTTCTGGGTTATGTCGTCTTGGTTCCCAAGCCATAGAAGCCATTTTTTTCATTCAGCACATTAATGATGGCCAACCACATTGCTTTTTGTCATGAACAGCTCTCTAATATTAGGCTGAATCAGTTCCATATAGCAGCGGTTTTGGATGGATAGTTAACCAATGGGCTAAAAAAGGAATGATTTACATAGTTCTGCCCACTATCCTGAGTTAAAGTGTATAACTAAAGGCAGAAGCCTGTCCACCGTTCCTCTAGAATGCACCTGTGTGATCTCTGCTCCCCTTATCAGTGTGCAGCAATCTTTTGAAGCTCTGCTCACTTACATTAGCAGTGTTCGGCCTGGATTGCACTCGGGTCTCCTTAGACTCTCAGCCATCCAGCTCAGCAGCACTGTCCAGGTCCAGATATCAAGTCTCCTTGGACTCTTGGTCCTTCCGCTGTCAGTGGAAAGTAGGTGGGGGCGGAGCAACTCGGGAGAAAAAAATACATCTTCCTCCTTTGAATGCTGGGACCTCCATGCACCTGATTGGTTGCTAGGCGGGCCCAGCAACCAATCAATTTGACACGCAGGACTTGATGTCCTGGGAGTTCTGCCACTGGTGCAGGTTTTTTCCCCCAAGTTAAAGACGGCCCTGGGTGTCACCCCTCTGGTGGGTGTAACCCGAGTGCGGCCCGCACCGCCCTAGCGACGCCACTGGACCTTGGGTCCCCAGGGTATTTTCTTTCACTTCCTGTTTTGGCTATGGGACAGGAAGGAGGGGAAATCTCCCTAGTAGAATACAGATGGAAAAAACTGGCGGGTTATAACCCCCCTAAACCCGGCCATAGATGGATCCAAATTTGACTGGATCAGCAGGGAACAGACAAATTTCGATCCATCTATGGGCAGGCTGGTTGTACGGAAATTGATCTCCAGATCAACTTCTGTGCAACCAACCTGTTGGAAAAATCAGTGCTGAAGAGTGTATTTTGACAGCAGGGAAGCCTCCTTGCTGTCAACATACAATAGCCCTGCAGGAGGGATTTCTTGAATGTGTGGATGGGGGGAATCGATAAATTTTTCATTTGTTCAACCCACTGGTTGAATGAAAGGAAAATAAATCCTGTATGGCCTACCTTACTCTATCCCAAAAAAACAAACCATGCCTATAGTTCTACTTTTAAGTTATAAGCTCTTCTTCTTTTTTTTTTTTTTTTTGGGACATGTGATGCAATTAAATATGTGAATACCTTCTGTTCTAATAAAGACTCCACTGTGCTACTCAGTGGAGGGCTTTTGGTTCATTTAGTGCTGCCTCACCATAAGGCCCCTTTCACACTGGGGCGTTTTCATGCGGTTTAGCGCTAATAGTGCTATTATACCGCATGGAAAAATTCCTGCCTGTAGCCTTCAATGTGAAATCCCGAAGGCTTCCACACTGAAGCGGTGCGCTAGCAGGACCGCTCCAAAAGTCCTGCTAGCCGCTTCTTTACAGCGGTAAAGGAGCGGTGTGTTCACCGCTCCTTTACCGCGGCTGCCCATTGAAATCAATGGGATACCGCGGCAATAGCCGCTGTTTGCGAGCGGTATTGACCCTTTTTCGGCCGCTAGCGGGGGTTAAATTCACCCCCCTAGCGGCCGCATACCGCGGTAAGAACGACAGTATAGCAGCGCTGAAAATCGCGCTGCTATACCGCCACCGCACCTGCCCGCCTCAGTGTGAAAGGGGCCTAACCCTCAGGGTATTTTTATAGAGTAAACTTTAAAGAAAAATGTTTTAAAGAAACATTGGGAAAAAATGAGGAGCAGAGCTCCCACTTTGTATTACACATCCTCTCTCCCATATCACTCTAATAATCAACAGTATTACACTTTTCACATTTTTTAACATTTGAGAGGACTGAAATTATGGATCTTCGTTTGGACAGGTAGTGGCCGAGGAACCAAGAAATGGAGGACTTTCTGTGATGCTGCATGTTGGATTTTCCAGCTGGAGTTGCAGTGTTTTGGCTCCGCCTAGGAAAAAAAAAATGCTTAAGACATTTGCAGCTTTGTTTTCATCCTTGAACTCACCCCTTTCTAAGCTCCAATATATGGTCTAGTTGCCACAGCTAAATTATTAAGAATGTCTGTGATATCACTCTAATAGCATGTAGAGGCTCTGATTGTAAAAAGACTGCACCTTTTAAATTCTTTAATCTTTTGCTTTTTTTTTTTTTTTTTTTGTCTTGGATTCACTCGCTTCCCTCATTTCAGGATGCTTTTATTGCTTACCAACCGAAACACATTAGCAGATGCCTACAGAAGGTCGTAAACCACAGGCAGTGGGAGCAACATCCTGTCCTCTTACTAAGCAATAAACATACAAACATCAGGCATTCAAGGCTAGCGCTGTACTTGCCATAATGTCTCTCTGGAAAAACACAGAACTATATCTGAACATTCCATAGAATCAGATATTTATCCTATCATTTTATTTTTTAAATCAAGGTTTTCCTGTAAGTGGATATTTACTAAACTCGCCCACCCTGTGTACATTGACTTACACAGTGACTCCATGGAAGGAAAAAATATAACGGTTGAGTGATTTCACTTTATCATGTGTATGTTAACCTTTCATCTGGCACAACAATTTTTTAAATGTGTACATGCCTATTTTGCATCTGCTCTGTTGTGATCACGTGATCCTGCAGCTCTGGCTCCCCTGTGAGCGGTGCCGCTGTCTGTCATGTTATGATCATCCAGAAGTACTGGAAGGTTTTTGGGAGACCCTCAAAGATGTCTGCTTGTATTAAGGGGGGGGGTGGTGGGGAGAGAGAGAGCTTGTAGATTGTAGACTTTCACTCCTATCTGTCAACCCCAAGTCTATTGGGATTAGCTAAAGTAGGGTGAAGAGCTCTAATTGAACACAAGCATACCAACCCTTAACAACCAGGCTACACCACTTACATGAGATGATAAAGGATTAATTTGGATGGGAGTAAAAGGGGACTCCACTTTACGGGTTCCCTAATTGAATAAGCCTATAAGTTTGATTTCCTTTTTCTTCTATTTGATCACAGGATGAATGCAATCAATAGGACCCTATATCCCTTCTGAGGTTGTGGTATGGAGCACAAACCTAAGGCTACTCCAATACATTGAAAAGGACTTTTGCTCATGAAGCCTCATTGACAGATATGTAGTACATTTTGAGGGTGACAAATGCTTTGAGGTGTCAGAACTATGGTTGTCCATACATGGTGGCCCTGTCAGCACCTTCCCACCCAACATTCCTTGAATGAAAAAATGAAGCAAGCACCTAAGAAATTCAGGTGCTGGTTGGGTACTTTGACAGCCGGTAGCACCAGCTGTCAGGATAAAATGGCTGCAGCGGAGATTTTTTTTGATCCAATGCAGTTTCAATTTTGTGTGTATGGCTAGCTTAAGGCATGCCATAGACTTTGACTTTTCTTTCCTGCAACCACTCTTATTTTCCTGCCCGGAGCACACAGAGATTATTGCTGCTGACAATCGCATGCTAGAAATCTGACATGCTGGTTGTGCTCAAGTTGATTGATGGATTGACTTTGGTACAATCAGCCTGCCCAAACATGGATTGAATCTCGACCGGTCCCTGCCGAATCGGCTGAGATTGAAACCATCCATGGCCGGCTTTAGGCTTTCAATATGAAGATAATAGTTGTACCCCTCTCCTAAGAGCCTTTTTACCCAAAACTTATATTTCGGTGTTTCATGAATGCTGGAAAGATAACCCACCTCAGTTTCTTCTATCTCTCTGGGACTTGTTAGAATTCTCTCTGAACGTGGGACAAAAATATTTCCTATGTTGCTAAAATACACATTTTATCCCAAATTGTAGATTCACTTGGTTTGACGGACTACCTCTGTTACAAGTCATACCCCTGTATTCATGAAAGCACTGCCTAACCATTCGCTACGGAAAGAAATGTCCCTAGTAAAGTACTATGTAATCTTATCATGGTTACCAGTTCAACATACAAAATGGCTACCCAAAAGCAACTAGATCCTATAAGTAAGCTAGTATGGCCATGAAAACTGTTAATCATTTCACAGTGACTAGTATATAGTACAACAAATATTAGCCAATGTCTCCTTATCCACCACCCTGGCTAAAGATCATTCGCAACATGCAATAGTTTAACTGCTATTTCAATAATGCTAATAAAATGTCCAGTGCCATCAAACTAACTGATAGGCTCACATAAATCAAGAAGGTTTGCCTATATTTTCTAACAAGGTTTTATGCCTAGAGTTAAATACATACAAATATAAATAAGTCATGTCGATATATGTGCCGCATAAATTTAGTAATTGTGAAGAAATAACCGGCTCTGAGAAGGTAGAACGAATTTCAGTTATTGATCACTTAATGTAGTGACATTAAAATAACTTGATGGTGGTCATCAAAGGTCAGGGATAATTCCAATAGTCAAGTGGAAACTTGTAATTCACTAAATGAAGTACAAATATAATTATCTTGTAGTTCCCTCCTTTTATAATCTATCATCTTGATAGTCTTTATATCACAATCTTTTTTTATTTATTTACTTTTTATATAGCTTTAGAATTTACCACATAAATTCAGAGTGTATAAAAGCTTGATATATAGTAAGATAATTTTTAGTTTTTATTCAGTTTATATACTTGCCTTTATCGTACTTGAAAAACGCATTGCGCCCAGATCTTCTTCCGTGGCATCCTGCTTATGGCCATTTTGGGTCCAATTAAATGTGCTGGAGTTGAACTGTAGTCAAAATCAGAGCAGCCTGGGGTAACCATGCTGATCTTGCATAGATGTAGTTAGGCTGGCCATACACAGAGCAAATTTCTTTCCTGTGACTGCGGGTTGCAAGAAAGCAATTTTGCGTGATTCCCCAATCAACACAGACCGTGTTGATGCATCAATTCCTCCTGCCGGGCCATTGTCTTCTCCGTGTGGGAGGGCGAGGGAAACTATCCTGGCCGTGAGAGGACAGTGATTATCGCTAGGGCTATAGCAGCCGCTTGCTATAATCGTAAGCGAATCCGGCAGCGTGGTTGTGCCCAAGTTGATCGGTCAACTTGGTACATTCAGCCTGCCCACTAATGGTTTGAATCTCAGGTGGTTTCTGCTGAACCGGCTGAGATTCGAACCGTGCATGGCCGGCCTTAGTGACGGTTGTCATCCTAGGACGGGAAGTGTGTTTCTGGCAGTATCCGATAACTATAAAAAGAACAAAAATGCTTGCTTTTGGTTTTACATAAACAATAATGTGTAACCTTAATAAAGTCACTGCCAGCCCCTCTTGTGTATCCAGCCACAGTGCACAGTGTAAGTATTTATTTTATATCGATGCTTCTGAAACAATTTGTTTCAGAGATCTTCAGGCCGTCATGTGACTCCCAGCCACTCTCCTACTCCGATCCAGGGCTACAACGGGAGTGGCCGAGATCTCACTCTGACGTCAGCCGGGGAAGTCACGCGACCACCGTGCTGGCCGCTAAGCCCCTCCCTCTGTAGCCCTGGATCGGAGGTGTAAAACGGCTGGGAGTCAGGTGACAGTCTGAAGATATCTAAAGAAGGTATTTAGAGGCATTGTTTAAAAAAGAAAAAAAAATGTTCATTAGGGCTGGATACACGAGAGGGGCTGGCAGTGACATATTTTTTGAAAGTGTAATTTTCTACTGATAGCGGCAGGAGGGGGGGGGGGGGGGGTTAGGAGACAGACACAGAGTTTACACGCAGGGAAGGAGGGGGAGAGAGCAGAGCTGCGGGTGACTGAGGCACGCAAACTGACCACGGTAACCTGGGCTCAGCAGCCAAGTTTATTGTGGTCAATACAGAGAGGAGGACACAGAGTTGCAGGATCAGCCAGGTTTTTTACAGCTTAGAAAGGGGCAGATTGGACAGCACAAGCACTGCTGTTTAATTTGCTATAAGGGAACAGGAGCTCTTTCTTTTTTTTTTTTTTTTTAGGGTTACTAACACTTTAAAGCTATAATCACATTGATGGCGGTTAGAATCAGATTATTTTCAGCCATACTAAATGCTGTCTATGTACTGTGTGTGACCAGCAGACGCTCTCATTGGCGGCTGTCAGATTTATACTCTGTACAAATCAATGGCCGACATTGCCATTCTTCATGTGTAATCGCTTATGAACATCCAACTGACCCTAGATGCAGACAGTGTTCCTTCAGGGTTGGTGCTTCAGTGGAATAGTACAGTGTTGTGCATCCAAAAGCAGCCATGTGAATGCAGCCCTACTGCTCTCCATCATAGAGCAAAGGCTTGGGACCTGCTTGAAGAAAAGTTGTCCAACAAATTTGTTTTATAAAATTGTTGATTGCTGTAAATTTAAAATAGAAATTTCATTTTCGGCAACAAATTACAAAATAATTTGTGTAGCAATTATAAATATCAATTTCTTTGTAACCATAGTGGCATCAAGGTAATGGTGGCTTGCTGTCTATACAATTTCTGTGTGCCTTGCATGCAGCAGTTGCACATGGTCTTGTGTGAAAGGCTTATAAAAACCAGGGGCGGATCCAGGGGGGGCAACAGGGCAATTGCCCCCCCCCCCGAGACCATCTGTCACACTCGCTTGCTCTGTTTTTATTTTATTTATTTTTTGCGCCTGAACTTTGGGGACCCGGTACCAGCCGGCCATAGGTCCCCTGGCACACATGTAGCCCTATGTCTCCTCTACAAGTGTGCAAAGTTTGGTGTCTGGGGGACCTACGTCCGGGGAGCACTGATTTTTTAAAGCCGGGCACCCCTTCCATAGACTCCAATGTTAAACGGTCATCTCTCCGGTGACTTTGCGGACCCGGTACTGGCTGGTCGTAGGTCCTCTGGACCCCAAACTTGGCACACATGTAGCCCCATGTCTCCTCTACAAGTGTGCAAAGATTGGTGTCTGGGAGACCTACTGCCGGGGAGAACCGATTTTTCAAACCCGGGCACTCCTTCCATAAACTCGTATGTTGAACATCAGTCTAGTCATGGGCACAGTGAAGCATTGGCACAGTGAGGCAAAGTGAGGCATGGACACAGTGAGGCATGCATATGGACACCCTAGGCTTATATTCGAGTCAATACGTTTTCCCAGTTTTTTGGGGTAAAATTAGGTGCCTCGGCTTATATTCGGGTCAGCTTATACTCGAGTATATACAGTACTTGTTCTGCCGCTGCCTCTCTGAGTGTCTCTCTGTTTCTCACATCAGCCGATTAGTGGCGCAGAGAGAGAGACTCGTCTAATGTAGTTATGCGGCGCACTGACACGATACCAGGAGTGGAGGAGGAGGTGGGTGGGCCGCTTGGCGTCTAGCAACAAGTGACGTCAGTGAGTCACGTCGGGCCGCTCTGCAGGCAGGTGCGATAGCGTGCGGCTCCACAGACGGGTAAGAAAGCGGACGGCTCCGCTTGCGGCGCGGTTTGTGGGCGGGCGGCGCAGTTCATGGGCAGACCGTGCTGCGCAGTGTGTTGGCAGCGCAGGTGAGAGAGAGCAGGCTCGGTGTGGCAGCTGGCCAATCAGCTAGCCGGGAGCGGGGGGAGCAGAGAGATGAGATCATCTCTCACCGCCTGTGCCTGCCCTGCATTCCTGCAGTGACTTCCGCCCTCACTGTGCAGGCAGCAGATGTGGCAGGTGATGTGGCAAGTGACAATCAGCAAGGTGTGGCAGGTGACGTGGCAAGTGACAATCCACAAGGTGTGGCAGGTGACGTGGCAAGTGACAATCCGCAACGTGTGGCAAGTGACACGCTCAAGGCTCCCACTAATTGCAGGCGACGGTGGCAAGTGACACACTCGGGGCTCCCACTGATTCTGCATTGAACTATTTAATTTTATATTACAATGTAATAATAGAAATAATGCGCTTCAATCATCCTGACACCATAACAACCATGGTGCCAGGATGATTGAAGCGCCGACACCAGCCATTTCCCCGATAAATTTCCCACAAAAAACCCATATTTTTTGGCAGTGCCCCTCCCGAGAAAAGACTCTGGATCCGCCCCTGATAAAAACGTCCTTTATTTTTCAGTTTCATGCATTATAATAGTTTTACTTGCCAAACAAGATAAATAATGTTAAGATTTTTTGACAGAGAGCTAGAAGGCAGAAGGCCACGTGGCCATTCAAATATGAAGTTCTCATGCAAACTAGATATTTGCTTTGCATGGTACCGTTAATAACCACTTCCTTGCCACCAGCAGAAAACTTGAAGCTGGAAGGCCATGAAGATTTTAAATGGTAAAAACAATGTAACTGATATCAGTCAGCAAAGGCAGAGAGCAAGGAAGATTTTAGGGAAGATCAACACAGTGTTTTTTGGTTTTGTTTTTACTTCTCAAACAGACCTGCCATGGACCTATTTGATGGTACCGTTCCACTAAAAAATAAACCCACAATTTTCTCTGTTAATGTGAAACTGATTGGCATTGGCAAAGTGATAGACATCCATCATGCTTTTGATTTTTGGCTGAACTGAATATTTTAAACAGAATATTTTAAATAAAACAAATTAAGAGGCTGTAGACAAAAATCGGGCGACTCTTAACTTCTCAATCCTTGCACAACCTTTAGACAATCACTGCAAACAAGCTCTCGGTGAGACTTTGACATCTGCCAGCAGGTAGTAGTTAGCCCACCCTTCTTGAGTAAACATCAGGGCTCATAGAAGGGTGCTTCAAAATAGTCCAGTGTTTTGTTCTTAGTCATTGTTTGGTGCATTTAGCGGCGTGTTTTGAGTCCTTGCGTCTTTTGCCTCCTTATCTTGTTGGAGGACCTATGACCTGGGCCTGAGACTGAGCTTTATGACACAGGGCAGTTTTTTTCCCCAGAAATCCTTCATAGTCTTAAAGGGGAGTTCCAGCCATTTTTATGTTTATTAAAAGTCAGCAGCTACAAAAAGTGTAGCTGCTGGCTTTTACTAAACAGACACTTGCCTGCTCCACTGTCCAGCGACACGCCCGCTCGGAGCGTCGCTCCTCTCCCCCCCTCTCCGCCGGCGCCTCCATTCAAGCTGTGGGAACCCGGCCGTGACAGCTTTCGGCTTCACGGCCGGGCACTCACTGCGCATGCGCGAGTTGCGCTGCGCCCTAGGAGTGGACAGGCGATCGCCTGGAACGTGTCACGTGTCCCAGGTGATCGCCTACAGGGAGGGGCCGCTTTAGGCAATATGACGAGTCGTCTAAGCGGTCCCTGGGCGAAAGGAGGAAGTGCGACAGGAAGTCCCACTCCTACCGAAGCCCCCACACCCCCCCCAAAAAAAAATTACAAATGTGGCATGTAAGGCGGCGAGGAGTGGTTAAAGCGGAAGTTCCATTTTTGGGTGGAACTCCGCTTTAAAGAATAAGTTTACCCTTGGGAACATGTTACACCCGATTTTAGGGTGGAACTTGCAACATGTTCCCAGTGCCGCTGCCTAATGTCCCCCATTCTGTGGCAGTAGTACTGGGAGAAGTTCCCCGTACTAGCTGCCACTATTTAAAAGCAGCACAGCTGTGCAGGGTCACACAGCTTTGTGGATCTGAAAAAACTACAAGTCTCGACATACTTTGCGGCTGTTAGCTTGTAGTTCTCAATGAACTTCCACGGCACTGTGGAAGTTCATTGAGTCTTCCTGTCAGGGAGTATCGGCTTACCCTTACGGGATGTACGGGTAAGCTGATACAATGACAGTGTGCAAAAGACCCGCAGGGCATCAGCGATCTAATGATAAGTCAATTGCTGAGATTGTAAACAAAAAAACAAAAAACGTTTAATGCTGTAATTTTTTTGGTGCCCAAAAGAGCTTGTTTGCACAGGCTTGGTGCATAGGAGTGTGAGTCTTCAAGGGATTTTGGATAATTTTTTTCAGGATTGAGCACTTTTGTTTTAGACCAGTGTCCTCTAAACGTTGGCCCTAGGGCTGTCTGTGGCCCTTTGTTTGCTTTTTATCCGGCCCTTGAGGTGAAATTCCTGCAACTGACACCAACAATGGGGCATAAGTTAACAAAAATTGGGCACTATTCCTCCCACTGGCACCAACTATTTCTTCCCTTTAATACCAAAGATCGGGCATTGTTTACTTCCACTGAGTATAGTCCGGCCCCCCTAAAGTCTGGAGGATAGTAATCTGGCCCTTTCTTTAGAAAGTTTGGGAACCCCCATTTTAGACAATGGAAAGCTAGTTATTAGGAGAGGCAAGAAATGTCATTAAAAACATGCATTACTTGCATTTTCAGGTGCTCCTATAGGGACTAGATATGAAGAACTATGCCACTAATAGGCTCATGTAGACAAGACATTCAGGTGGGAACGGGCATCGTAGGATACAGTGGAAAGCCTCATGTTAAGCATTGAAGCGCTTATAGAAAAACACTTCAAATCTATCAGGAATGACCCAGGATTTATGTTTTTTGGTACTTTCACCTTTTTTTTCCCTTACATTGCAACCGCAAAGGGATCCTTGAACAATGCAAAGAATCTTTTGAATGCGTGTCAATAAAATGGAACACACGTGAACATGTACATTCTGGTGTGGCCAAGCACTCATTTTTTCCCCTAATAGTTAAATTTTTTTCCCATCAGCTGTCAAATGTTCAAAGAATTATAGTATGGCTTCATCTTGAACTTGTGTTTGTTGTAAACCACAAGAAAGTACTTTTTATGGCATCTAATAGCTGTGGATGTGTTTTGTGGAGACAGACTACCTAACCTAATAAATACTCACTTCCTAAGCAGAAACCAGCCGACAAACTGTTGTGACCTGCAAAGTGTGGAAGGTTGATCATCTGCATCTTTACAGACAGTCGTGTTTAAACTGTTACACCATATGCTATAATTGTAAAGGGCAAATATAAGGCTTGTTTACCTGTGGTTGTGGCATTTGCAGTATGCAAAGGGTCCGTCAACAGTGCAGATAGCAACTTTTGTTCCAGGTGGAGCTCCTACATACACACTAAGATGTGGTTGCTTGATCTTGTCACACAGTCAATATGCATACTGCATGTTCCCTGCCATAAAATGCCCTTGAATTTTCTATAGTTATGACAGAGCGTTTTGATCCATTAAGGCTGAACTCAAGGCAATCTTAAATACACTGTTGAAAATCGGCTATAGGGTTACGTTGGGCAATGCAGCTCGGTCACCTCTCCTTTGGACAGTGAGGGAGTAGTAACCAATTATTGATGTCAGTGTCTTTGCTCTTTCCTTCTGTAAAATGTTCCTTGTGAGCGCATATGAATGTAGCACCCTTCCTTGGCCCCAGGCGCTTCTTATTCCTCTCCTAGTTAAAGTATGCTAGTATCCTAGTTTTTATCTGCCAAGATTTTAGGATTAATGACATTAATTCTGGGAAGAATTTTTATAACCTATAGGCATAGTCTGGTGGGGTTATAGGAAATGCTTTAAAGCAACACTACGCTGCATATGAGCACCACAAAAAAAATAGTTTAAAACACGTAAATATAATATACTTTCTGATCTACTTTCTAATGCTAGCAGCATAAGGATTTAAAATCACACATTTAATGCGGCAGGGCGGCCTGGCTGCGCAAAACATACCTGTACATTATTTTTTATTTTTTTTGGGGGGGGTCTAGGGAGCGCTCCCCTGGACACAGCGGAAGCCAATTAGCAGGTCCGGTGGACGTGATGTCTGCTGGGACCCGCTGATCGTTGATAGGAGAGGCAGAACGGCGGTCTGCCTATGTAAACAAGGCAGACCGCCGTTCTGTCAGAGAGGAAGATGGAGATTTTGTGTTTCTGCTAAGCAGGAACACAGATCTCTCTCTTCCTCCAGTTAAGCTATCGCCCACACAGTTAGAAGGCACTACCTAGGAGCACACTTAACCCTGTGATTGCCCCTGATGTTAACCCCTTCCCTGCCAGTACAGTGAGAGTGCATTTTTTTTTTTTAGCACTGATCACTTTATTAGTGTCATTTGTCCCCAAAAAGTGTCACTTTGTGTCCAATTTGTCTGCCACGAAGTTGCAGTACCACTTAAAATCGCTGATCACCGCCATTACTGGTAAAAATAAAAATATCTCAGTTTGTAAACACGACAACTTTTGCGCGAACCAAGCAATGGGTACGCTGCTTGGATTTTTTTTTTTTTTACGACGGATATGTAGCAGAATACATATTGGCCTAAATTGATGAAGAAATTCGATTTAGGTTTTTACTTTTTTTTTTTTTATTGGATATGTTGTATAGCAGAAAGTAATAAAAAAATATATATATAAAACATGTCCAATAAAAAAAAAAAAAAATTTTCTTTTTTTTTCAAGACATTGTGGTTCCTTGGTGCTGGTGCTTAACCACTTCAGCCCTGGAAGGTTTCCCCTCCTTCATGACCTGGCCATTTTTGCTACGGCACTGTGTTTCTTTAGTGGGTTCCTATATTGTCAGTTGTAGGCTGATGCAGATGTATACAGTTACTAGTTCAACAAGGAAAGACTAGCCATTTTTTGTGGACAAACCAGTGTTTCTGCATTCTGTGCACTAAAAATTACTGAGAATACAACTTCCTGCTGCTCAATTTAGACGGACAGTTTATCAGCTCAATAGGAATATAACCGATCGACTGGTGTAAATTATTAGTTTGCTAGTTAGCAATATGAAGGCTGGCAAATAATTGGACAGTCAACAAAATGGCTCGTTTTCATTTCTGGCCTCTATAGCTTATTCATACTGGTTCATACAAATTAGCACTTAGTGGGAATCTTGCAGACAAATTGCTGTGCACCACTGATTTGTATTTCTCTATAAAAAGACAATTTGACTCTGCTTCCATTATAATATCTTCGTGAAACCAAGAGGTGGAGCACATGGCAAAATGGCATTATTAATAAAGCTGTTTACTGAACTCCGCTTCTAGTCCTGGAGACGATCATTTGGCACAGAAATCGATTTTTCTGCTGGTGATTCTCAGGAATATGAAAGCAGATGTCCTTTAAACATGTATAATTAAGGATACATGAAAGGTTTTAATTTTCTTTTCTAATTTTCTTGTGAAAAACAGGAAGTGCTTTTATTGCAGAACATCTCAGAAATAAGGTTCAAAGCGCTTTGATGTCCTGCAGGAATAGACACTTCTGTTAATATTTCTTTACCATTTTAAATGGACTCTCCTATCCAAATAGGGAAAATATGTTAATATTAACACAGTACATGCATAGTAAAGAGCTTTATTTTCAAAATCTGTGACTACACAAAGTCTATTCCAACCTTCTACTCCTCTGGAGCAAAATCTCCAGTAGGTTTGAAGCAGCTTTGAAAATTTCTGATAAATGCAAGTGTCCTATATGTAGGCCATTTGCCGAACCATAGCCCAAAATCTCCCATTAACGTAGTTCTCATTCCCCCCCTTCCCATCTTGTTGCTAGAATGCGCCATACG